>OY730198.1:58368615-59568615 GCA_963422505.1 Pseudognaphalium luteoalbum | reverse complement strand
TATGATCCTCACTGTCGCATCCAATTCACACCACAAGGTGAACCATTTGGATCAAACCATGCAGATTTTAGTACTTGGTTTGGTAATGCGATTAAAGTTTGTATTCCTTACCATTTGAAATGGAATACAAAGTCGGTTGCTTATCCGAATGACCAGGCCCTAGAAACTCCAGAAATGTTAGACACACTATGGCAGCGTACTAAAGCTCACTGGAATATTACAGATGATGCGGCCAAAGCTACCATGCTAAGAAAGATCAATATGGAGGGGGTTTAAGAGTGAGCTTACTACAAAGTTCATAAGGAAAAGGATATCTCCTTTCGAAACATACACCGTTATGCCCAAAGAGCATTGGGATAGATTCGTTTTATCACGAAACTCAACTGAGTTCTTGGTTTGTTACATATATCTCAATAACTTCAAACTGTTAATTTTTGTGGTTAGATTTGATTACTCGACAAGAATCACTAACTAATTACTTTGATCTTTTCCTCTTTATTTGTGAAGGCAAAAAGTGCTAAAGCCAAGGTAAGCGCCGCTATGAATACTGACCCTGCCAGAGTTGGACGATCGGGATATACTGGTTTGTTGGAGTATTATCGGACAGAGAGAGCCAATTTGGAGAAGAGATACCCTCTATTTAACGATATGCAGTGTGAGCGCTCGATTTTGTATATTTTGGCGAGACTATGGGAAAACAAGGAAACTGGAGTGAAGGACTTTACGGATGTCCTACAGAAGGTAGCAAACGATTTGGTAAAATATTATTGGATATATATATATATGTGTGTGTGTGTGTGTGTGTGTAAATAATATGTGATGTTTAATTAATTTTAAAAAAACTCCCATTAACTGTTATAATATGCTCATGCATGTATAATTGTATACACACACACACAAATACACACACACACATATATATATATATATATATATATATATCTTTATTATTTATCTCATGATTAACAGATGAAATACGAGCAGGAGATGATGGATGATGGTACATACTCTTTGGCTGGGCATGAACCCCTTGAGAAGTTGAAAGGCAAGGAGCACGGGGGGCGGACTCGGGCAATCTCTAGTGTTGTTGGGGTCAAATAGGCCCTTGGCCATAAAACAGGCCAAAAGAGAAAAATGGCCATTGTTGAAGACTTTGATGCATCTAAGAAACAGCTGGTTGGCGATCAACAAAGCATGCTAGAAGAAGTGCAAGCCATCAACAAAAATCAGGCTTTAAAACTCGAAGAACAGAGATGCCAAATACAGGCAATTGAAGCATGTATGGCTGGAGGAGCTGGTTGAGAGCCGATTGGGTCTGATGATGATGAGGTAATTATTGATAAACTATTTATATATATCCATATTCAAATAATTAAATTAAACTCCTAATTAATTGATTAATTAGTTAACTGTTGTGTTCTACATTTAATTATTACTTACTAAAAAGTTCATGTATAGGAGTCTGCCCCGTGTCAACTTACGAAGCCCTATGGTGACTATGTCAATACATGGGCGAGAGGGATGACACATCCTAATGCAAAGGAAGGTCTACAACCACGTAATGTGTTTGTAAAAGTACTTACTGTTGAAGAGGGCTATGAAAGATTACCTGTCCCGGTTATCACATGCGGAGTTAAATATTTAGGTTATGCAAGAGGTGAACATATTTAGTGGCCACACAACACGATCAAGGTAATTAACTTAAGTATATATATATATATATATATATATACTTTACTTTGGATCAGGGTGTGCATTATATTATGCATGCATATGCATGTTTGTGTCAATTATTGTAAATTTGGAATTGTATGTTATATACTTATACTGATTATATATATATATATATATATATATATATATATATATATATAGTTAATTAACCGTACATTTAAATAAACTTAATGTAGCTTGGAGACGACATGTTGCCACTCAAATGTCACCCACCTAGATATTCGGTAATGAGTTGATATATATATGTTAATAAATGCGATATTAATAATTATTTAATTATTAACTATTTTCGTTAAATATGTAGGTTGGCGATGGATATGCACATGAAGATGGTCATGATAACGTCGTGCCATCACATGGGGATTCGGTAATAAATTTGTTAATTTTATATGGTTCTGTTAATTAAATTGATCATATATATATATATATATATATACACACATATATATATAAATGCGATCATGATGACCGTCAATAGCATAGGGAACCGT
This sequence comes from Pseudognaphalium luteoalbum, assembly GCA_963422505.1. NCBI lineage: Eukaryota > Viridiplantae > Streptophyta > Magnoliopsida > Asterales > Asteraceae > Pseudognaphalium > Pseudognaphalium luteoalbum. The sequence goes on along the minus strand of OY730198.1, from coordinate 59,566,390 downwards.
TACCAGATTGGGTAATAATATACTAAATGCCTTCTATTACCATATATATATATGTATATGTTTTATCATTATATATACAAAGTTATATATATATATATATATATATATATATATCATTCTTAGTTTTACACTAATTAAACAAATAATATATGAGAATATATTACCTTCTAATATACACTAATTAAATATATACTTCCTAAAGGTTTGTATGCCGGCACCGAAGAATACAAAGATAAATTTTTTGAATCGATTGAGTACAATGCTTTGCTTGGCTGTGTACTGAGTGGCTTGATCTCACCAGCATTTCATATTGGGTGACGTAAGTATATTAATTATATATTAATATTGTTTATATATATACGTATATATATGTTAATTATTACTGTATGCACACCCATATACATATATATATATATATATATATATATATATATATATAACATATTATCTTAATTCTAATGTTAATTAATTAGGAAACTGTGGATGGACATCAATTACAATGGGAAGCCAAACAAATATGCGTTCTTACATCCTGGGGTATGCCAATCACATAACTGCGAAAAGGCTAGTAATGATGGGTATCAAGTTTTTACCGATCAACTCACCGAGCAGTTACAATTGCATAGTGACAAACAGTTCTTCCTGGCTCCATATATTGACAACAAGTATGATTTATTTATATCAAATTATTAACATGCGTATATATATATATGAATATATATATATATATATATATATATATATATATATATATATTGTGTAGTACCGATTGGATCCTCTTTGTTCTTGACCCTATCGATCATGAAGGCAAACCGCCTTCCAAATATCCTTTTGTTGCTCGAGTGAACGGGGTAAGAATTTTTCAACATATGAAACACACACACACACACACACACACATATATATATATATATATATATATATATATAATATCACGTTATACATGAATATTTTTAAGATTGTAATTATTAATGGAATTTTTTAGGAGTGGCATGGGGACCTGGAAATGGATGGTGGTGAACGGTCCCCGTCAACTTTCTAATTGGGAATGTGGTTATTATATAATGAAGAATATATTTACATTGGTCATGGGGTCCCAAGAAAGAAGTCCAACTGATGTAAGTTGTATTATATATTTTAAATTAATTAGAAGTTATATATATTTATATATATGATTTTATAAGTTAACGTCGTACTTACATAAATTGAATTTGCATGTTTAATGTTTATATATGTATGGAAAAGCAATTAAAAGTCATCACTGTATTATTCTAGCGAGGAGTTGGATGAAATAGTATACCAAGGCGTTAGTAGGTTTGTCTCAGTTTATTTGTAGGTATACTATATATTACTGATATATATATTTCACATATACATGACATGTACATATTTTTTTTGTATATATTTAGTAATGCGGTCATTCAATTTGGATATATCGTAGCTAGCTAGAAGTTGGTAATTGCAGGGATTTTGGTTACTGCATTATGGTAATTGCAGGAGTTTTTGTTACTGCAATGTGGTAATTGGCAATTGCAGGAATATAGGGTCATTGGCTACTAATATTTTGTGGGAAAATTTGTTATAAATAAAATATATCAATATTGAAGCGGTTAGCTGTAACCCGCCTACAGTAAACCAGTAATTTATTTTTTAATTTTTGTGTGTGTGTATATATATATATATATATATATATATATATATTCGTGAATTAAATATAAAAAAGTGGTTCACATATACGTCATATCGTATAAACCCAGTAAATAATAAAATAATTAAAGATACAAAAAGTAACAAACCCGTCTTACTATGTCTTAAAACCCAGAACCAAACACCCAAGACACACCGCCTTATAATAAGAAAATGCCCGCCCTTAAATGACATTCAATACCCACGCAGGTATCAAAAAAACCGCTCATAATGTAACATCCTCCTTATTGGTCTGGTAATTCCTCTATTTAATTGATTATTTAATTGTTTTAGGAATTACCTGATATTATTTGTTTTACTGTGAAACTTAAATAAATAGATCTCAGGACTTATTGTGAATAGTAAACTATTAGTTGTTTTAAATTATTATAGATGACGGAAAAACAAAATACTATTTCTCGCAAATGGTATTTAAGTTCCAGACAATAGATGTAGAACGGGTATAAAAATTACACCACTTAATATGTGAGTCGGTTGTGAACCGACTTTAAAATCCATAGGTTCTCAAACTTTCTTCCATTTCTTATTCTTGAAAATTTTGCAAACTCCATGAAACCATATCAAATTGAAAACCAAACAAGTTAGTTGTTGTGATTTTGGTTTTACAACATCAGGCCTATTATCAACATAATCTTATCAATCCTTCATCCAAAAATGAGTTTGGGTTTTAGTTTTAAGAATGAATTTTAGGAGTTATTGAGTTATACTCGGAATTGAAGCTTGGTTTTGATGTTATAATGATTACCTGAAGTGTTAGATGCATTTAGGAACCTGAAACTGAGTTTGTTTGTGTTAGATTTGAGTTTTTATGAAAACAGCAGCGAAACTCGCGAAACTCAGGGTAACGGACAGGTGACAATTTCATTAACTCAGATTGGATTGAAATTCACATGGTCACTCAAAAACGGCCTAATGATCCAGGCTCTATACTAAGAGGAGCCTAGGCATTTTTTGACCATTCGGGGTCATTTAGGGGCGGAAAATGGTATTTTTCAGTTTTTAAAAGTCATTTCGGGATTTTCTGAATTCAATTATGATTGAATTTCTGTTTGCCTAGACTTCAGGGATTAACTGATTGGATAAATATGCTATGATGATGATGATTATAGAATGAGTTACTAACTTATATTTGATTTTCTGTTTCAGATCAACCTAAGACTCAGTGATATAAGAATTCTGAGTGTGGAGACGTCAGAGGTATCGGTGAGTGGATTTGGAACTCACTGTTTGCTTTAGTTGTAATTTGTTTAGTTGCAACAAGTAAACGTAGATTTGATTATTTGACTGTTTAGTCTATGTTATTGATTATAAATCTACGTGCTATGTGGCCTTTGTGCATCAGTATATTGAGGTCAACGTGTTAGTTGGGCTAGTTGATTATTATGTGAATTACACAAGGTCTTTATTCATTTGTTGTGTGAAGAACCTGTGTTTAATTATAATAACCATTAGCTATCGGTCTCGTCCGTGACCATACGGATATGTACGATAAGTGTTCTTGGAGAATCCCCGGGTATTATGATATCCCAAGAGCCACCGATCCTCATTGAAAGAATTATGTACGATTATTTGATGTAAACAAGTAGTTATGCTAAGTTGCATTGTGTGTGACTTATTCACTCACTTAGCTTCGTGCTAATCCCTCATATTACTTACTGCAGGTTTTGTAAATTATGTGGGTGGTCAAGAAGTGAGGCTTTTGGAAGCAGAGAATGTTTGATGAAGTGCTAACTCTGATATGGTTTTTGATAACCTGATTTTGGAATTATATAACACCTTGTTTTGTGTAGTACATGTACTGTGGTTCTAATAGTGTAAAACTATTTTATATCAAAGTTTAAACAACTCATGTATATTATGTTAGTGGATACTAATAAAGTATGTTTTCTTATACGCATCCGACTAAATATTATATTATATTGTCAAATAGAATCATGGGGTGTTATACTTAACATTTTTAACTGCCTTGATTATGTTTGTTTAAGGCGGTTATTTCACCCTTGCTAAATAAACTTTTATTTTAAGCGTCGCTCGCATTGATGGCGGGCGGTTCACCGTCCGTAATGGGCTTTTTCCTCGCCCGTAATGTGCATTTTTGTAGTAGTGAAGGTTCGTGAGGAGCAAAGTTCGTGAGGAACAAGTTATATTGAAGAATGATGATGGTGTGAAGTTATCAAAGATTTATTCAAGACAAAACTTTTGCCACAAGTTGAGAAAACTTGGATCAAGCAAGAAGACTTTGACTTTTGACATATGGGGAATATGTCTAATTTATTATGTATAAAATTTGTCATTCAACGTAGAGAACTTTTAATAATATTTAAACCTGAATAAAATAATAAAGAAAAGATCAACTGGGTTGGGATGGGGTCCCTCCCCTAGGATACTTTTCGATCAATACCACCAACATATTATTCAATTATTTGGGAACTAGTTTCTGTTTTGGAAATGTTAATTTAATTTTGCAATTTTGCTTGTGATGGTTTAACCTATAATACTCATACTTCACTATTTCGCAAAATACACAAAAGAAATATAATGCTTTCTTTTGTTTGAAGAACGTGGTTTTGACACCACCTACTAATTGACGAAAATTATTCAGTTGAATATGGGGCTGTCGTATGCTTCAAGGGTAGAGCTATTTAAGATAGTGTGTGAGTTGGTATATATTAGAATGTCGTGAGAGTTGTTCGGTCCATACCCGGTGTGGGCGTTAGAACATTGAGAGGACATTTCTCTAGTACGAGAGGATCAGGGAGACTTCATAATATAAACAGTTATTTGATAACGTAAATATATATATATATATATATATATATATATATATATATATATATATATAAAAGTAAACTAAAAAACTTATCATAAATATTTATTAACTTAAGTATTTTAAGAAAGTATCTAGTAATGATAAAAAGTAGTAATAAGTATTTAATTAATAGAAATAGTGAAATAAAAAGTAAATCTCCCAACAGGCGAACAGTTTTTTGTTTTTAGTTAAACAGTGGGTTAAGTTTGTCAACGGCTTAATTAAACTAAACCGGGCAAACAAAACCTGGTGGCTGGTCTGGTATAGTCTTTTACTTTACAACTAAATTCTACTAACCCACTTGGTCCTATGTATAACTATATATATAATAAGTACACAATTAACCATTCATATTACTCAAATCATCTCAAACAACAAACAAAGCTAATTTAAACTGTTTTCATATTTGATCAACCAAGAAGAAACAAAAAGATGGGTAGCACTGTGGGTCAAGTGATTCGATGCAAAGCGGCAGTGGCGTGGGAAGCCGGAAAACCACTAGTGATCGAAGAAGTTGAGGTGGCACCGCCTCAGAAAATGGAAGTCAGGATCAAGATCTTATTTACCTCACTTTGTCATACTGATGTTTACTTCTGGGAAGCCAAGGTACATATATTTCTATCAACTTCACCATTTTGTGTTTAATATTAGTTGATCATGGTCAATACATAACGTTTGTTAATTTATTACCTAACTTTCAGGGTCAGAATCCTGTATTTCCTAGGATTTTAGGACATGAGGCTGGAGGGTATGTTTTTATTGTTGCATAATATTAAAAATAGTTTGTGTTACGTATGTTATTTGATTATTAATTTGTTGAATGTAATTGATGTAAATAGGGTTGTGGAGAGTGTTGGGGAAGGAGTAACTGATCTTCAGCCAGGGGATCATGTTCTTCCTGTTTTTACCGGAGAATGTAAAGAGTGTGCTCATTGTAAGTCTGAAGAGAGCAATATGTGTGATCTTCTTAGGATCAATACGGATAGGGGAGTCATGATTCATGATCAGAAATCTCGGTTTTCGATCAAAGGAAAACCAATTTTCCATTTTGTTGGAACGTCTACATTTAGCGAGTATACGGTTGTTCATGTTGGATGTCTTGCCAAAATCAATCCTCAAGCCCCTCTTGACAAAGTTTGTGTCCTCAGTTGTGGAATCTCCACAGGTATAAATACATTAAACTACCATTTTCTTAACTTCTTTTGAAGTTATCTTGATAAGTATAGTTTTTGTATTTTAGGCCTAGGTGCCACTCTGAATGTCGCAAAACCGAGAAAGGGTTCGTCTGTGGCCATTTTTGGACTTGGTGCTGTGGGACTTGCTGTGAGTTTTTGTATCTATTTATATCATTTTGGGTTATATGTTTGTATAATGCTAATGACTAGATTGTGATTAGGCTGCTGAAGGTGCAAGGATTGCTGGTGCTTCAAGGATTATTGGTGTTGATCTTAATGCCAACCGATTTGAACTCGGTGAGTTGTAAAAGCTATAAATATTTTGGAAGTTAAGAGTTCCAACGAAAACTAATGGGTCTTAAAAAAATTACTTGGTTTTCAACAGCAAAGAAATTCGGTGTAACTGAGTTTGTGAACCCAAAAGACTACAAGAAACCAGTACAAGAAGTGATTGCAGAGATGACTAATGGAGGGGTTGATAGGAGTGTTGAATGCACTGGTCACATCGATGCTATGATCTCTGCTTTCGAATGCGTCCATGATGTATGAATTTCCTTTTATACACTTTGAATGCTTGTTTGTATTTGATCGTATCGACTCTAACAAGATGGATATTTGAAAATGTACAGGGTTGGGGTGTTGCTGTTCTTGTGGGTGTTCCACATAAAGATGCAGTTTTCAAGACTAGTCCTTTGAACTTGTTGAATGAGAGGACTCTCAAGGGTACCTTTTTTGGAAACTATAAACCTCGATCAGATATACCTTCGGTGGTCGAAAAGTACATGAATAAGGTAATTCATAATTTCAAAATTAGCAATCTGATCTAAGTCTAAGTAAATGATATTTACATGGAAATTAAATGGGGTCTGGCTTATTAAATTTGTTGCAGGAACTTGAGCTAGAGAAGTTCATAACACATGAAGTTCCCTTTTCCGAGATCAATAAGGCCTTTGATTTGATGCTTAAAGGTGAAGGTCTTCGCTGCATTATCCGAATGGATGCATAAATGGAATTAAGGCGTATACATGCTTTCGAACTGATGTATAGTAGTGTGCAAGAGAGCGGCATTTTTCATTGTTAAAACTTTGTATCCAAATGATGTTTGAATAATTTTATTTTGTATCTTTAATCTTATGATCGTAAGTTTTATTGTAGTTGGCCCGAAATGCCTCATTGCCTTTTCTAATGCTAATCTCTTAATATAAATGTTTCTTTCATGAGTACGGTTTCTTCATCTGTTAAAGATTTTCAGTTTGTATCTTTTTGGTTAATCCTGGTGTTATTTGAATTGACTTGATTCTCAGTGTGTAACCATTTACCTGATTAAATCACAATATATAATCCTGAATCTGACTTCATTGATTGCTTGACGATTCCAACAGCGTGAGTGAGACTTGAATTTGCAGTGTCCTGAAACAAAAATAAGGTGTTTGTTTCTTGTATTTCTCCTTTATCAGATAGAGCCCTAGAATGGTCTTTCTACCAAGCTCAAGTTTGGGATTTAACCCAAATCGGTATATGTTTGATGTATAAAGGCACTCACTATGTTCCTAATTGTATTTAAAGTATACTTTAGTATAAATCCTACATCATCAACCATATGTCAAACTTAATTAAGTCAAGGGTTCGTACACACATGAAAGCAGAGGCAGATCTATTTTTCGTACCATCGTATGTCAAGTGTGTTTGGATGGGTGGTCCTAATGATAAGAGATTAACTAGACTTGTGTCAAGCTAGGGTGTAGGTGGTTTTGGTCATGTCACTCATCTTTGTAGATTCTAAGATAATGTCCTAATGTAGTGCCTTCATATTTCGCGTTATCAGGTGGTGGAGACCACATTTTTTTGTTTCCAAGGTTTGCTTGCTTATTTTTGTTTCTTCATAAACTAATTATCAGTTGTTTTTCTTGTTGCCACTATTGACTAAACTTACAAGTGTACTGGAGGGGAAAAGAAAAGTGTTGTGAACTTAACTTCACTTTGTTTCTATTATGGCCACTGGACTAGAAATTATTACTCAAACTGCCCTACTTTATTTAAATTATATATATGGTAAGTTTGTCTAAATCAATTATAAACGTCCGGATTAGCCGAATGGTTTCATAGTTGGATGGTTGTAATAACGGTTTCTGATAGTCAGATGGTTTTAAAAACTATGTACATCTTTTTATGTGGTTACTAATAATTGCTACTATATGGCACTGGTGGAGGAGCTCATTTATTCAAATCATGGGATACTTGCAAAAACCACTCAATGTTGCTTAACTCCTGAGGTTGGTGCTCTCTCCCAAATTCACTAGTACATGGATGGAAAATGGCACTTTGACCAAGTGTTCCTTTTGATAGTTACAAAAACTAATTGGAAAAAAAGAAAACATACTGTTTGAAAGCGATTCAAGATGGCAAATTTCCCAATATAAACTAAACTAGCGATACTAAATAAAGATACTGTTTCTTCCACTTTTCTCATCTATTTCCTTGAAAATGCAATACGATATTTATAGATTAAAACAAGAAACTATCTACCTAAATTTAAGGGACAAAACAGAAACATGGAACTCTGCATACAACTAAAGAGTTAAATATGAGAATGTGGAAATAGTGGACTACATGAAAATAACAGTTAACTAGAAATTAGTGTTCAATGTAGGATGACTTTCAGTGACCAAGTCATTGGAATGTATCACATACCACAATCTGTATCATTCATAGTCTTTTGGCCACTATTTTTAAGTGTTTTAGAATGCGTTAAACTGAGGTGGCAAGATGGGCAGGTTGAGTAATGGGTCAAATGGGCACGTATCCAAACAGGCAATTTTAGTATGCTTTGAAATGGGAGGGCCGGATCCGGAGTGTGTTCCTTTGTTGTTATCAGATTACGTGAAGCCACTATTTCAAATGTTGTGGATTACTCCAAGATATCAATCAAATGGCCATCTTACGTACTACAACTCAACTTTTGCAGTACTTGGAGTCCATACGAGGTTTGCTTTTTGTGATTCAGTTTATATCTGTTTATACAGTTAACGAATATCAAAGACATTGTCCCTTGGAAATACAGTGTAATGGTTTAACTATTCTGTTAAAAAGTAAGATATGAATAGAGTGTGTTCCTTAAATGGTAATGAACATAAATGATGCTGCCTTATTAGCATGTGATTACACATAACATGGTCCCTTATTTGAAAACAAGATAAATTAATCCGCTGGTTTGCTAAAGTGTGTTACTTTTTACAGCCATTAACCATCCTGGTAACGTTATGACCAGATAAACATATTGAAGAGATGATAGGTCGTAGCAGAAAGCCGAGATCTTTGGGTCTTACGAATGAATTCGTTTTTTTATTTTTGTGTGACCCGAATTCAGTTACAAAACGTTTTTGTTGTAGGGCTATGACCATTCTTGAACAGTCACTCTTTTTCAAACAGAAACAACACTTCACGAAGAGTTGTGTCGCTTCAAGCCATGGTCATATATATTTGATCAGTTTTGGAGAAAAAGACACTGAACTCTCGTCACATAAACTGAATGCAAATCATCCATCATGTTCAACAAATAAATTCGTCAAATTCAAGTTTCATACTTGTTTTTAGATGTGCGAATTTCTGTCTTAGAACACTGCTTTGGCCTCGATCATCAATCGCTGTAATCACTAACAATTCAATCAAAGTTAGTTTATCGATTCTTTGTTATGTATATGTAGAGATATATATTTACGAACTATATACATATATATTCATATTTCTATTGATTTCATTATAATTATACTTGTTGTTTATCTATTTCCTAACAATTATTTCTACCTTATCATAAGTGTTCACATGAACAAGCCTAATCCTATCCTCTCCAATAAATATATGATAATGCAAAATCGTAAACATACCTCGTAATTGGTGATAACACCATTGTGAACAACCAGGAAATCATTTTCTCCACCAGATGACTGAGGATGACTATTCCTTGGAGCCGGCACTCCATGGGTCGCCCAATGTGTGTGTGCAATTCCGGCATGAACAAGGAACAATTCTTCCAAATTCAAATCAGTAGAACTGACCTCTAAAACACCAAATCAAATAGTTGGATCATAAGGAATTATGATGATTTACCAGAAAACACATTCACCAAAATCTATGTGAAATTCTTTCAATTTTTGCTTTTGCAGACCGGCAATGCAGAATTTGTTTTTAAAAACGAATACTACACATCTTATTATGTACATGTAAGCCCACAACTTCCAGTTTAAAACCTCATATTGAACAATCAGCATAAACCATAGATATGGTACCTATAATCTTCATTGGGTGAGGGTGAGGTTCAAATGAGAATGACTTTTTGTGAGAGAATAAGGGAACTAATGAAAATGTTTCATTTTCATTAGGGGTGAAAGGGTATTCTAGTAATTATACACCATCTTTAATTCTAATTAAATAAATACAAAATAAACAAAAATAGAATATATAGATATAATAGATATATACAGAGTTCATACACAGAGATACTACATATGTTCCCAAAACACGATCGGAAGGGTTTTCTCTCAAATCAGGCACGACGAAGATCGAATCCAAGGTACGAATAACGTTAAATCAACTCGCAGTTCTTCAATTCAAACAATAACTGATCGATTTTTCTTTAATACATGTGATTAGATTTGGTTTTGTGTTAATACGAGTTTTTGTGATCGAGTTTTGCGCGATTTTAAGGCTTTAACCTACTGCTATCTACGATTTGATTAACGAAAACGTAATAGCATTATGATTTCTGCTGATTGAACAATCAATTTTAACCGAAAATGCAAAATTGAATCGTGCGAAATCATACGACAACCCCAAAACTCTGTTTTAATTGAATATCTACACAATAATTGTGCTAACATATGTGATACTAGTAGCTAATGGATATCAGTCTTCTATGTAAGTCATATGTTTCGTTTTTAGTTGTCAAAACTCCTCAAAATTGAATCGTGCGAAATCATACGACAACCCCAAAACTCTGTTTTAATTGAATATCTACACAATAATTGTGCTAACATATGTGATACTAGTAGCTAATAGATATCAGTCTTCTATGTAAGTCATATGTTTCGTTTTTAGTTGTCAAAACTCCTCAAAAAGAGTTGAAAAAAAATTCATCTTTTGATTTTCAAAATTCATTAACACATGTGCTAGCTGATAAATTAGGGACACATGAAATCTGTAAATAACACATGTGTTACTAATTGATTACCACAAGTGTTACTATATAATATCACATGTGTTACTGGTTATAAAGAATCTTATATTTATGCAAAATCTATTATAGATTTAATGGCTACATAAAAAAACCATGTTGTGTGTTTCAAATGAGACTGAAACACCGGGTGGGACTACCCTAAGGTTATATAACACACGTAATAGCATACGGTAACACATGTGTTATATATCAGTAACATGTTTTAATCCTAGTAGTAGTTAAAAAAATGTGATTCTGTAATTTTGTTATTACTAACACATGTGATAGTGATGAGCGACACATGTGTTAGTGATGCTATCACATGTGTTATATATCAGTAACATATGTGTTAATCTTAATAGAAGTTAAAAAAAATTGTGATTATGTAATTTTGTTATTACTAACAAATGTGATAGTGATGTCTAACACATGTGTTAAAGATGCTATCACATATCTTACATATCATAACACATGTGATACTAACTATTTACACATGTGATACTAACTACTACCGCTTTTTTGATTTATTTGAATTAAGGTGCTTTACGATGTTAAAGAATGGATATGTGGAGTGTAACTATAAGAAGTTCATTAGATGTGGATTCTTATGTAGGCACAATTTTTTGTGTATTCAAGAAATGTAACATTGAGTAGATACCAAGCCGGTACATTTTAAGAAGATGGACCAAGAATCTGATACCCAAAGATGAGCTCAAAGGAAAAAAATAATAATAAAAGATGTCGTAAAGAGGATAAATAAATGTGGAAAGTGTGGACAAAGAGAAAGAGGCCATAACAGTCGAACGTGTGACGGAAAGAAGGCAGAGACTAAGGCAAAAACAGAAGCTAAAGCAAAGGAAAAAGCGGAAGCAGAGGCGAGGAAGATAGCAGAAGAATGGATGCAAAGTGGACAGTGATTTTAGATTATATAAATTGACTAGTTGTTTCATTTTCAATTAAACTTTAACATGATTGCTGGAAAACTATTTTTTTTATTATCTTTAGTAGTATTATTGAAATTTGTTAGTATTCATATGCGAGATGTAGTACTTGTTTCTGCTATGTTGTTTACATATGTGTTGTTAAAAATTGCAGATTGTATGATTGGTAACACATGTGTTAGCTATTGGTAACATATGTGTTAGTGATCGGTAACACATATGTTAGTGGGTGGTAACGTGTGTTGACACCATTAACACATGTTTTACTGTTGTTTAGTACTATATATTTTACTATGACTATCAAGTGTATGTTACTTTTTAAACATGTGAATCGTGTTTTCGATTGGCAACACATGTGTTAGTATTCTGTAACACATGTGTTAGTAGATAGTAAAACATGTACTAACACTTGTAACACATGTATTACTTTCCTTAGTACTTTATCTATTACTATGACTATCAAGAATACGTTACTTTTAAATATGTGACATATGTGTTAGTGTTCCGTAACACAAGTGTTAGTGTTAGGTAACACATGTTGTGTTAGTGTTCTGTATCACATGTGATAGTGTTTCATAAAATAAGTGTTAGTGATATGTAACACAAGTGTTAGTGGTAGGTAACACATGTGTTAGTAGTTGGTAACATAAGTATTAGTAGTAGGTAACACATGTGTTAGTCGTTGGTAATACAAGTGTTAGTGGTAGGCAACACATGTGTGTTTTAACTATTCTGTTAAAAATCATCAAAAATAGCTGAGAAACAAACTTACAACTCATGAATTGTTATGCAGTAATACATGTGATATTTAATAATCCAAAAACATTTATGGTGCAGAACATTAAAATGGCAGTAATATAATAGCATAATATAAGGCAAACTTGTTGTTAACACATGTGTTAGGGATTGGTAACACATATGTTAGTGGGTGGTAACGCGTGTGCGAACACCATTACCTAGGGATAAAGCCAAATTTGAAAAGGTAAAGCTACTTACTACTTTAGACTAAAATGTCATGATAAAATGACTATCAAAGAATACGTTACTTTAAAACATGCAACATATTTGTTAGTGTTAGTGGTAGGTACGGCGAATGTTAGTGGTAGGTAACACAAGTCTTAGTGTTAGTTAACACAAGTGTTAGTTGTAGTAACACATGTGTTATTGGCAGGTAACGCAAGTGTTAGTGATAAGAATAACAAGTGCTAGCGGCGGGTAACACATGTGTTAGCGGCGGGTAACACATGTGTTAGTGGCAGGTAACACATGTGTTAGTGGCAGGTAACACAATAACTAGTGTTATGTAACACAAGTGTTAGCGACACACAATACATGTGTTAGTGGCAATAAACACAAGTGTTAGTGCTACCAATAACAAGTGTTACTGGTAGGTAACACAACTAACTGTTAGTGTTGACTAACACATGTGTTAACGACATGTAACACAAGTGTTACGGCACGTAATACATGTGTTTGATGCAGGTAACACAAGTGTTAGTGTTATGTAACACAAGTGTTAGCGGTAGTTAACATACAACAGCAGTAAAAAAATGGTATAGTGAGAAAAGCAAAACATCTAAACAATTTAACCAAAAAAATATAAAGCATACTACTATAAACATATATACTCAAGTGCATAGTATCGAATACACCTGATTTACCAAAAAAAACATAATCGATATTGTTATGAACAAATGTACTAGAGTACATCGTAGCGAAAACACCCAATTCCAAAAAAAAATAACATGACCAACACTGTCATGAACTAATGTACTTGATTACATCATTGGAACATATAGTTTTCTAAAGACAGTCCCCGTAGAATCCTATTCAACATCTTCTGCGACTTCTTGATCAGGATTCTGCAGCCTCATTTTGTGGTTCCTGGTCACATTCTTGATCATGTTCTTTATATCATCATCGTTGTGTGAACAAGAAACCTGATCAACCATAACATTCAAATAACTATCACTAATGTTACCAAAAACTTAAATTCAATCCAATCAAATATACACATTCAAAATACACCGAACTGAAACACTAAAATACAAACAGAGCAGGAGCATGACTTGTGTATGAACAAAACCATAACATATCTAAAACCATTTGCAAACACTAGAATTAGTATAATCAAAGCTCACACTTGTGTCACCAAAAGCACTAATTTCAAACCAAACACATTTACGCATTCAATACACCAAACTAAAAGACTAAACATACAAACAAAACAGGAGCATCATTTGGGTAAATACAAACCATAACATATCTAAAATCTTCTGCAACACTAGAATTAGAATCAGTGTAAACAAAACTAACACTTGTGTTACCAAAACCCTAATTTCAAACCAATCACATTTACACATATATCATCCAACACAAGATCAAAAAGCAACTTATAACGCAAATATTAACATATTAAACGCAAAAAAAACATAAAAAAGAAAAATCAAAAAAACTTACGCAATGGTACGGCTCTAATAGGTAGAGCTTGAATCGGACTTGAAGAGGTTCTTCCTGCCGCAATCTCATCACGAATATCCATTTACAAGTTACTCCAGTTACAGAATTATGTGGATATTGATAACTAGGGTTTATACAAATCGTATTTTCGATAAAAATCGGGCCGATAGAACGTTTACTCGAAGTAAGTGGATGAACAAAACGAAGATTCTAGCATGAAACACAGATGATTTGATGAAAAATATAGTGATTTCTAGGGTTTGAGGAGTGAATCACCAGAGGAGGAAAACGAAAGGAACGAGAGGGAGTGTCTGTGAGGTTTTTTTTTTAACAAAAGTGAAAAAGGCTTTAATTAAATTAAATTGTGTATTTACCATTATACCCCTCCGCCCAAAATCTAATTTATTTTGATTTTTCTAATTAAAAAATGAGGTATTAATATGGACCCTTGATTTGATAAATTTGATGGCTCAGATTCATTCCCCCATTCTCACTTAAAATAGGTGTACTCATTTGAACCCTACTCTATTATTATTAATTTTTGTTAGCATACCGCTAGGCCAAATGTAGTCTTGTACATTTACGTAAAAACTGATCAAGAACATCAATAGATTATAAAAGACTTTTAAATTATGATGTCAACTAAAAGAGTCTATATATAGATACATACCTTGATTAACATATTTAACTAAATATTCAATGTTTCCTTCTTGACAAAACACAATAGGTGCATCACGGACTTTGTTGGTGATGGAAGAAACATCAATAGAGATTACGGCTGAATCATAACTTCTAACACTTCCAGAATGTAACGTCTCTCTTTGCTAACACCGTAATTCAAGTAAGCAAAAATGTCACACATTATTGTGTTATATTTTGAAGTAGAAACGATTAGATTAGAATAAATGGTGCTCTGAGTGAATATGAGATACCGTTACTTTTATCATCGTTTTAAATTTTGTTTGCAATTTATAAGTCAAAAATAGGAGTGGCTCGATGGTAAGGCTAGTGATGCTAGGGCTTTAGGCCACTGAATTTGGAACACCCAAGGATTTTCAATGTCATGTATTAGTGTAGGATAATGACAACGATTTTTAACGTTTTTGAGGATGTAAGCTTTGAAAGATTAGTCATTAGAGTGGCTAGTCTCACTTTATATAAAAATGACAATATAAGGCCTCAAATAATTCAGCTCGTATCATTTTTAAGTGATAAAGATGACTAGATTCTTGTCACTTAATATAGGTGATCTTTTTATAAGGTTTCTGACGTTCTATATTTCATGTCTAAAAATTCAATTTTTTAGTATTTCAATGGTTATCATAAATCAAAGTAATATAATTATAATCTTTATGTTTTCACAATTGAATTCTTCAATCATTCTCGTTATACATTATCATTGATCATATTCTTTAAATAACCAAGTTAATCATTTCAAACATGACTCGTGATTAAATATCATGTAAATTTGGCATTAATATATCATGTAATATTATTAAAGAAGAAAACATGACATATGATGTCATTATAATTAGGTTATGTGAATACAATACGTGAAAGTAATATTTTATATTCCACGCTAAAAAATTTGATAGAACCTTAAAAAAGATTAAGAGCCAAAAAATATGAATTCCCAAGTCTATAATTAGTCGATAATTCAATCGCCTTTCAAAACTTCATACAGAGTATTATATGAGTAAATAATTGAAGATAATCTTTTTTGAAATGACGTTTGCTTTGGTAGATTTATTAAATTCATTGTTTTAGGAAAACATATTACATGTGTAACAAACAATAAAAGTTGAAGTACTATATCACAACGAAAAGGAAGAATCAAGTTTTTTAATTTAGAAAAAATAGAATCTTCATATTGTACCGAACACATTTTATTGGATACACACAAAAATGGTAGAAAAATAGTCAATAATATCAAAACCGATAAGGCCTCATTTTCAAGTTTGCTTTAGGCCCTCAATATCCTGAGCCGCTCCTAGTCAAAAACTATGGGTGCATTTAGTTACTGAACATTTTCTCATTTTTCATTTTTATTGGCAGTGAGGAGTGTTTGAAAATTTGGAAAATGCGTTCAAATGTGAGCGATGAAATTTTACTCACCCAAGAGAAAATAAAGATGGAAATTTAAAGAACCATGAAAAGTAGTTTTCAAATTTGTATATATAAAAATGAAAATGAGAATTTTTGCAAATTTGAAAAATGCGTTCAAATGTGAGGGATGAAATTTTACTTATCCAAGAGAAAATAAAGATGGAAATTTAAAGAAGGGTAAATGACGCAAATCGGCAACAAACTTTCCTTTTTTAGTCGAGGTAGGGTATGAAACCAATTTATTATACAAGTCGGTAACGAACTTTAAAATTATGTTTAGAGTTAGGTAACGAACTTTTTTTTCACCTAACTTGAAAAGTTCGTTACCTAACTTGAAACATAATTTGAAAGTTTGATACCTAACTCGATTGTACGTACCCGGTGCCACACCTTTACGCGATTGTACGTACCCGGTGCCACACCTTTGCGCGATTGTACGTACCTGGTGCACCACCTTTTCCACCTTTTGCTAAGGTGCTCCTCAAGATGCTAACACGAGCTGGAATTTTCCTATAAATAGGAGGCACGAGGATTCATTTCAACAGACACCAAAAATACACCTACAACACACCAAAAACACACCTACAACACACCAAAAACACACCTTACACACCATATGCATTAGTCATATTACTTTCTTACTTTCTCATTCTATTTTCTTACTTTAAAATTAGCATTAGGCTAGTTAGGAAGCTTGTTTAGAGTAGAACGAAAGCAAGGAACATCTTTTAATCTTGGGTGTACGCTTGGAATTACGTTTATTAATTCAAGTCTATTCCTTCTCGCATTCTAATCCGGGTTATTTCTTTCCTATTCTATCTTAATTAAATATGTATGCTTTAATTATGCTAGAATTAGTTTGTGCCATGATTAGCTAGTAGATTACTATTGTATTTGTTGTGATGTAGTTAGCACATATAATTATGGGATGACTTTAAATACGTCGTGAAATAATATGACGGCCCCTATTAAACTGTTTACTTGGTATAGTGTTGGAAATGCTTTAAAGCAAAGTACATACGTATGGAAGCCGGTAAACGACCGAAGGTAGTTGTATTATGGATCGACGTTAAAAAAATGGAAACTTTATGAATGGACTTATCGTGTGATCTTAAACCTAAAACTTACATTCGCCTTTCGATTAACAAACGTGATTGAAACCTTGTAAAGAGGAGTCGCGAACCTTAATACTTAGTCAATAATTATCTGCGTCAAAATTATGGTTTAATTGTAACGTCATGCAAGCATCATAAAAAGCAACATTATTACGTGGAATTACCATGAGTATAGTACACTTCCAATCACAATGTAATTATCATGTAAACATCACGAAGTAATTAAATTCACAACTGAAACATCGGTAAATGATTAAATACATTGTGAACTACCATAGCATTTTCTGACATGGTCTGGGTTTAACTTTCTGCAAAAAGCCATCAGCATTTTAATTAGATTATAGTAGGTAGGCTATAGGCTAAATAACCATTTACGAAAACCTAGGGATTTGTTAATTGTATCAAGAAAGGCAAGTTTAAAATCCAATCTAAAATGATACTCTTTCCTAACCTGTAAAACTCTAAAGTAAGTTACGCAAGAAACCTAAACGTTTTCTCTCGCTTATCACTCTTGAGCTTTACTAATAGGAATTGGTAAACAAGTCCGAACATAAACCCTAAGTTAGTTTTTTATAAGACTCATAATCTTTATGGTATTAAGAACGATTAGACGTGTTATGGACTTGCTACTCTATTCCTTCGCCCACGAGCAAATGCGTTCAATAATATGGGCCACTGACTCCCTCACAGGAGAGTGTGGAGAGTTGAGCATTGTCGGTCTGGCCAGAATCATGACACCTTAGTTCCACGTGACATATTAGTTGATAACCGACTAATTGTGAATCGATTGGTTATACCATAAGTTATTGAGTCTTGCAAACAATTCTAATTTAGTTAATCATTTTCCCGTGAAAGTTATCATCCCATATTATTAGCTAATGAACTCACAACAAATACTACTTTTTATTATCTGATTTATTATTACATTTCATTCGCTTTATTTACTTTACTTAGTTAACTGAACCAAACTCCCAACGCACTCTTTTAAAAACCTGTACTAGAAAGTAACGATTGATTGGATCACCTCCGTTTCAATTCAGTTTCTCTTTAAGAACGACTCTAGGTCATACTTACCATCTACTAGCCTTGGTTCAGTATTAGTAAGTCATACTTAGACCCCAACAAATATAAATTTAAAACACCCACCGATTGGCGTTGTGATCATTCGCGCTTGCGACGGTCGGAACATCATCAAGTTTTTGACGTCGTTGCCGGGGAGACTAACTGTCCGATATAGAGGCCCAACCAATCCAGTTTTTTAGTATACCCTTAGGATAAAACCTGATATAAAAAAAACAACAAAATATTTTCTTTATTGTCTGTTTGTAGTTAGTGTATGACCTGTTCCCCTAGATCTGCACCGCTTTTTAACTTTCCTGATCCAAAACTTATAATACGCACTATTCGACAGAAAAGAAGCAATCTGCAATTAGACAAGCAATGGCTGATCGCATCACTCTCGCTGACAACAGTAAGCCCTCTATTGAAGGAAGAGGAGGCCCAATGCTCTACCCAGAAACCCCAGGACAATCATTCGAGCTTAAGCACCACATCATCTAACTAATCCAAAACCACTGTCAATTCCATGGATTACCAAGTGATGATCCAAACTCTCACCTTGACAAGTTCATATCTCTTTCAAACTCCTACAAACAAAATGGAGTTAGCCAAGATGCAATCCGCTTGTATCTTTTCCCTTATTCGCTCACACATCATGCGCAAACATGGTTTGAAAGCTTAGAAACTGGCTCTATCCCTTCATGGACGGTAATGACGACAAAGTTTCTAACCAAGTACTTTCCACCCTCTAAACAAACCAAACTCCGAAATGACATCATGAACTTCCACCAAGCTTTTGATGAGTCATTATACACCGCATGGGAACGATTTAAAGGAGCACTGAAGAAATGCCCTGATCACCGACTCGACAAATCTGCATAATTGTGTACCTTCTATAATGGTTTAGACCCTAACCACCGAACCACCCTCGACGCTGCCGCACAAGGAAGCTTTATGACGAAGACATACGAAGAAGGATGGGACCTTATAGAAAATATGACTATGCATCACCATGATTGGAACTCTGGAGATCAGTCAACATCTTCAGCACCTCTCGCTGCATCAAATCCAATTTCAGTCGACGGAATTAAGGTATTAACAGAGAAGATGGACACACTTGTCAAACAGTTCGGAGAACTTAAAAAGCAACATCACCAAGTACACCAAGTGCAAGCCTGTCAAAACTGCACCAACTCGCAACCACCCGGTGAATATCAAGTGGAATATGAAGAGACAGACAGCACCGTTTACTATGCTCAATACCCCGCTCGACCACAAAATTCTCTACCCAGTTTCAACCAAAACAACAACCAACCTAGAGGACCTCCATTCCCATAAAGAAACAACCAACCTTTCCAACCCCGATACCCACCTAGATACCCACCTTACCTACAACAACAACTTACCTACAACCAACCCCTCGCACTTCCTGGACCCACTTCCGACACAAACCAAGCCACTGAACAACCCAACAAGACAAATGCCCCAACTTCAAGTTCAGAAGACGCCTTTACCAAGTTCATGCAAGGCCAACACATACTCAACCAAAAGACATCCGCTAGGCAAGACCAAGCTGATCTCTTCATGAGAAATCAATTGGCCATATTGAAGAACTTGGAAGCTGAAATTGGACAATTAGCACAACGTCTTGAGAACAGACCCAGAGGAAGTTTGCCTAGCAACACGGTACACAACCCACATGCTGAGGAGTCAAAGCAAGTTACCACCACCAAGGAAGCAGCCACTCCACCACCTGCTACTGTCCCAGTAAAGGAAGAACAAAAGGTCAAAACACCAGCTGTGGAAACCACCCCAACCATAAACAAAGAGGTTAGAATCTCTTACCCCGCTAGACTTAAGGTCCAACCTAAGAAATTATCATCTTTTAAGTTAGACGTAAAATTCCTTGATACCATGTCTAGAGTTCCTAGTCGTAATAAGTACATCAGAAAATTGCTATCCACTAAGGATAAACTGCCCGAAGTAAACAACATTCCCTTAGTTCTGAAACCTCAGCCCTACTTAAGAATAGCCTTCCCGAAAAATTAGGAGACACCGGTAGATTTACACTCCCTTGTTCTATTTACCAATCCGGAGAAATAAGCGCCTTAGCCGACCTAGGAGCTAGCATTAACCTCATGCCCTACTCACTGTTTAAGAGGCTAGAACTTGAAAACTTGAAACCCACTAAGATGACCATCCAGCTAGATGACCAATCCGTTAGATACCCAAAAGGAATAGCTGAGATTGTCCTAGTTCAAGTTGACAAATTCTTCTTTTCTACGGATTTCGTGGTAATGGACATCCACGAAGACATAAACATCCTGATTATCCTTGGAAGACCATTCTTGAACACAGCTCGAGCAGTGATCGATGTGTACAACCACACGATTGTCCTACGCTCACACGGTGAAAGCATCACTTACAAGATTGACCAACCAGAATGCACACCAGAACAAGAAGAATGTTATGCCATATCAACAGGCAGAATTACCTATAATGATGAATCATAGCCCAAAGAAGGACAACCTTTCACCCGATCGTCAACCTTCATCTCTGACACTGAAACTGACCCAGAAGAGGAAGAGAAGTATCAACCTGCAGAGGATGACTTGGAATCTAAAGAAGAGGAAGAACCTGAAGAAGAAAAGGAAGAACCCACTGAGGAAGAAGAAGAAACTGAAGAGGAAAAAGAAGAAATGGACGAAGAGACCGAAGAAGAAAGATCTGAAGAAATGGAGGAAGATGAAGATCAAATTAATTCACCCCAAATGGCTGAAGTCAAAAGGATACAATGCTCCGAAGACAACAATTCATCAGACGAATCCGTTGATTATGAATCCGTCGGTCAATACTTCAGATCCACTCATCTCAAGAGAATGGAAACCATTCTTGACTCTCATCTCGACCCTTCGAAACCTATCACCCGAACCTGACTCCGAGATATAGATATAATTGAAGAAGACTTTCGATCCTCAAGCCAATCGGAAATATATGACAAGCTAGTACAAAGAATTGTTGCGTATAAGGCAAGTCAAACGAATGGCTTTGTGGAAGAAAGCCTTCAAGAAACAACCACGGAAGTTAGGACCATCGAAGTCGACAGTTCCCAACCTTTCAATAACGCCCCGTCAGATGAAGAATTCCACCAATTTCCGGATTCCCGTGATGAAGATTCTGAAGAAGAAATCGAGTATGACGATGATTGTATCAACGTCACTCTCGATGAACGCTCTATTCCCCGTGCTCCAGCAAATTCTCCTATCTCCACAACCGAGATATTGGAAATCCCTCTCTTAGATACCCACCAAGAGATGATTGACTTGATTGATGAAAATGATGATGTTCGCATCATCGTAGAAGCTATCAGAGAATCAACCAATGACTACACCACCGCTCAAAGGCACCTGATAAGGGAGATCGAACGAGAATACGATTCATACCTCGCCAATTATGGAGAACCAGAACCCCGCGCTCTTCGAAGATATATTCAAGAATTCTCCGATTCTCTTCAAGCAAAAATCACCAGAGAAGCTCAACAGTTAGAAAGACCCCACTACCCAATGGGAGAAGTCGAGTTCTACAGCAACCAAAGGCAAATATACCAAAAAGTGTATTGTGCCTTGGCCGTGTCTGCTTTTCCCTACTCTTCTAATCAGAAGGCTATACTTACATCAATGAGAACCAATCTTGAAAGAGCTACTGGAAACCCACGAAATTATGCCAACATCAAAACGGTGGGAGATCTTAGAACCCTTCTAGATCTCATCGAAACCGGAGAACATCTCACAGCCTCGGAAAACTACAGAATCATCATTCACTCCACCATTGGTCATCACGTTGAACTAATAATTGATGAGTTAAACGAGTCAACATATGAAGAAGAAACTCGTGAGGTACCAAGATTCATTCCACACATGTCGCAAATCAACCTAGCAACCTATGTGATGACTCGACTGCGCGGAATGTAACAAGAAGAAGACGTAGAACTTGACATTTACCGAAATGCATATCGTGAAATATTCATCAAGTTAATCTACATCTTCACAGACTCGGATTTTCCCTTCAACCGTGAACAACACCAAATCATCAGACAAGTATGATAAGCTACAAGATCCTTTGGAAGAGATCCTTTGGCTAATGACTTTGAAGAAGTAAGAACTGAGTTTATGGCTTTAATCACCTCGATAGGTCAAAACCACCCCCAGCGTGAGGTTGTCCGAACTTACACATGCACCAGAATTGACCCTAACGGACCAGTTACACGGTCAATTAGATACATCAGCTACGGGATGGCAATCCTCTACAGATTGGCCACTGACCACTTCAAAAGCTTCAGAATGGAATCCACCAACCCACCAACTCTTATTGCCGACATGACTGAGTAATTCCTCCAATACTTTTCTCCAAGATACGCCCTACCTAGAATCCACAGTGACCACTCCAGCACTAGGGACACAACCAGCATCATCTGAAGAAGAAAGGACTAAGTCGAGCTCTCGACTTTAAAAGAGCGCTTCTCGGGAGGCAACCCGTGTTTTTAAATTTCTGCAAATTTTACTTTCCAAGAAGTGATGAAATCTCCGACTATCTTTCACACACGGATCATACATGCCCCAGCCTGCAAGAAAGTATCAACACCCGAAGAATTGTATATCCGACGTGTTCACACCTACGAGACCAATCACAAGAAGACTTGATCAAAAATGCACCTATGAAGACGAAGTCCGGCAGATGCAAGCAAAGGAATACTGCAACTACCGGGGAGTACTCGGCTTTTGGTGGTCTTATTGGTTCATACCACGGTGGCGGCCACCAGCTTTCCCAAAATAAGGGTTCTATACCGTCTCTTTCACTCGTTATAAATATACCATATCCACTATGCTTATCACTAAGTGTGGGGTTCAAACCCAACACACACCACTAAAAGAATATGTCTTAGATGTTTCAACTCCTAAGTGTGGGATTTTCACCCCGGACAGAGCTTAGAATAACATCGAGGACGATGTTCCTTTAAGTGTGGGATAGCAGTAGTTGCACTACTGTGAAATGGATAATGGTATATGCTTGATTCTAAAATCATTGCTCCTTAGACCCTGCTTCTCCAAAAAGTAACTCGAAAAAAATAATTCAAAATTGAGTTAGAAATATGTTGAAAATGAAAAATTTTAGACGAAGAATGATTTACTTTGGGGAAGAAGGATAAATAAAATATGAATTCCTTTGAAAAATTAGTTTAGTAATCCCATAAAGAGCATCGCATGACTAGGCACACAACAAACCAACTTTCGATTCGTGAGGTATCTTGAGCTATATAAAGAGCATTCACTTTTAACGCTTCACTTATTCGATTCTTGAGTGTGCCGATGTATGCGTTTAGAATTAGAACTTGCTCCTGTGATGCATCTCAAATCCGGATTGGTGAGTAAAGAGGAGATCAAATCACTTCATTCTTAAACCCATCCATATACCCATAAATAAACACGTTATCCCTACCCTCTCGAAAGCATCCCTCAAACTTCATAGCAAGCCCCAACGATGAAAGAAAAGAAGCTATAAGGATATGACGTCAAAGAAGATGTCACACCCCCAATTTCATGCTTTGTGGAAGCGATTGTTTTTGGGCGTGACTAATCAAATATTAAGCACAAAGATTAAGAAAACGACTCTAAATGAGACGTTTTTGAAAATACATTACATTACAAAAGTAGTACAAGGTTTTACGTCATAAGTATACATCATTAGTGAGTTCACAAAATGAATCTGAAGATTTTAAATACATAATCATAGTACAAAAGATAATGCGAGTAAAATCTTCATAAGTATGTATGCATGCGACTCGTACTAGCTTAGCATATAAGTAGATCCTGCTGGGCCATCCTACTGTGGCTGCGTACCTGAGAATGCATTACTAAAATCTTTAACCAAAAGGTTGGTGAATCTCACAGGTCTGTAGTAAGTAAATCGGTTTGAACACAATATTAGTACCACAGTTTCACAATAGCTGTAAAGTAATAAATGTAGTTGCACAATTGAATTAGAGTAGTAAAAGTGATTGTACGCATGTAATAAGTCGGTATTTAATAATTGTACGAAAGCAATAGTGTAGTAAACATTAATTGTGTGTATATAACAGGTCGGTAATCAATGATTGCACCAATGCAATCGGGTAGTAACTAATAATTGTAGGTAGGTAATAAGTCGGTAAGGTAGTAAGAAATAATTGCACGAATGCAATAGGGATCAATATACATTGCTGTGAGCATCATAGTAGAAGCTTAACAAGTCTGTAGTTTTCCCATGTGAGTGCTAATCCAAAAACACTCATATGAAACGAGTAAGAAATGCCCGTTTATACAGTACGGTTCGTGGTGGCGCTACCACCCCGGGCGGGGATTGTCAGTCCCATATGGATCCATATACTAAAACTCGCGCTTATCGAATAACTAACCACTATGATTTCAGAGGCCTTCAGTGGATTAATCGTAACTCAAGCCAGTAAGTATATCGGAAAGTCTGTAAGTCTGTAAGTCGGTAAGACAGTATGTCAGTAAGACTGTAAGTCTATATAGTATCAGGTCTGTAGAGTAGTAAGTCCGTAAGGTAGTAAGTCTGTAAAGTACTAAGTCTGTAATGTATTAAGTCTGTAAAGTAATTTAGTAAAGATAGTAGTTTCATGTGTTCAAGTAAAACAAGTAATGCATCTCCCTCAAAGTAAAAGCAGTAAAAAGGGGCTGTGAGACTCACCTGAAGAGCAAGCAATCCTAAAGTACGTGAGTTGTTCCAATGGTAATCTCCTAATGCCCTAAACATGTGAGATTATAACGAGTAAGTGGATGTTTAACAAAACCATCTGTATAAGTGTTTGTGTTTGAGTTTGTGAAAAGGTATAAGGCTCGTTGGTGACGGTTTGTAATAATAATTTCAAACTATTATTATTATATATGAGTTGTTGTACTTATAAAAGTATATGTGTTTCGTGTGTAAGTCGTATCGTATAAGTTTAGTCGTTACTCAAGTTCGTCACATCCGTTGTTAGAACATGTTGTTCTAACATTTTGTGACAATAGTTTGTATATTCTTTTAGCTATTGTATTGTGACAATATTCATACAACAATAGTATTGCAACAAAGTTATTGTTGTATGGTTAGTCAAAGCTATTGACTAAGTTTGACTTTATTAAGTCTTATTGTTGCATATATGTTTGGAGGTCTATAAATAGACTTCCTTAGGTCATTTTGAAAGTGTGCTCTTCGATTGTAACACTTTCACTTCCATATCTAGAGAGAGTTTGAGAGAGAGCTTAGAGAGAGAATTCAAGCTGATTTTGTATACTTTGTGATATGAAATAAAAGTTCTCAACTTTTATTTACATCTTTACATTCCGAATACGATTTATACTTTGATTCACGTTTTACACTTGTGATTGATTTCCGCTCAATTGCAAGAATTCGATCAGCTGTAGATCCTACGGCGTTATCAATTGGTATCAGAGCCGGAACAGCTCTTCGAATAGGTGAAAAACGTGTTCTGTAAGAATGACTTGAACTCATCAGTTAATGTTTCATTGATTTTGAGTTGTTTGATTGAATTCTGGTATTCAATTTTTGTTCAAAACTTGAAGACGAGTACTTCTGTGATCGAAATTCATTTGAATTCAATCTGAGGCTCTAATTTGATCTGAATTTGTAAGAAATTGATTACGTACTTATCGTTAAATTTGGAAAGTTCAGAAATTTGACGGTAAAATATCAAATTGAGTGTATACGAGCGTCGGAAATTGAATTCCGAGTTCATTACTTCAATTTTTAGAAAAATCGAGCTAAAATTGAAGATTCTACAGCATTTTTACGATTCTGGAAAATTACTCCGTGATTAACATTTCCGACAATAATGATCTATTCCGTGATTTGCATTCCGTGAATAAGTAATTGTCGGATGAACAGTAGTGTTTTCTTCCGTGATTAGTAATTCCGTGATTAAGTATTCCGTGATTAATTCTGTGAGTAGTCCGACAATAGCTTATTGTCGCATAAACAGTACTGGATCATTCACGGACTAGTATTGACGGACTTCAGACATTGTGATTCACGCATAAGTGTTATTCTTGGAGTGTGTTATTCACGGATTAAGGATTCACGGACTAGTGTTATTAAATAGTAGTTGATATTGACGGATTGAGCTATTGTCGTAAGAACATTATGATTGGTATTCACGGACTGTTAGTCTCAGATTCTGAAATTCTCGGATTCTGACATTCTCGGATTACTACTCTCAGAATATCATACTTGGATTTCTTATTCTCGCAACAAGAGTATTGTTAAAAAAAAAAAAAAAAAAAAAAAAAAAAAGTTATTTGGCGGGAAAATTTGTATACTTCCAAAATTTTTTCTAAGCCTTAAAAGTGATAAATTTTGGCTTTGAAAAAGTTTCATTTTACCCGGGCGTTTTTGAGCGTTTTTGGACGTTTTTGAACGCGATTTTGGAGGGAAATTTGTAAAAAAAAAAATTCTTATTGCAAAATTTTGTTATTAAGATTAAAATTGTTCAGTTTTAGCTTGGGAAAAATTACATTTTATCCAAGTAATTTTGGACATTTTTAACAAAATTTGGTGGGAAAATTCAAGAGAGGTGAAGATGGCATCTTCAAAGTTTGAGCTTGACTACAATGGAAATCCCCTACCTCCAAAATTCTTCTGTAATAATGATTACACTAGTTGGAAGACTAGATTTGAAGAATTTATTGTGTTCAGCAATCCTGATTTGTGGATTCCCATTATCAACCGATATGAGAGGCCAAAAGCAAAAGGGACGTACTTTGGTATTGTTCCATTTAAATCGGTGAAATTAATGGATGAACAGGAACGCAAGGAATTTAACAGAGACAAGAAAGCCTTTGAAACAATTAAAAGTTGTTTATCAGAAGAAGTGTTTCGTGCTTTCTCAGAAGCCGAAACCTCCTATGATTTATGGATTTCTTTGTCAAAAAGGTTTGGGGGAGAAGATTTGTTGAAATTGTCAAATGTTGATGACAGAATTAAGGATGAATCAATACAGAAAGATGATGAGCTTAAAGCCTTGCAATCTAAAGTTCTAATCATGGAAACTGAACGTGATGAAATGCGTTTAAAGATTGTTAGAATGGAAGAACAGATTCTAGAACTTCAGAGTCAACAAACGGAGCTAATCAAGCTACAAGAAGATCATAGTCTTGCTTTGAAGACTATTCAAGATCTTCGGAGTCAACTCTCTCAAAATTCTCACTTTGTAAAACAACCTGAAAAGGTTGTACAACCTGCAAAGGTTGTGAAAAAGATTTACACAAGTAAATCTTCGTATGAGAAAAAGATTTCTCAGTTTACTAATTATTCTTTGCAAAAGAATAAGAAGTATTCTAAGAAATCACAATTAACTTCTAAAAAGGTTGATTGTTTGGATTCTGTAAAGGTCAAGAATGTTCACAAATCGGTTTCAGGACAACAAAAGAAGACAAAAAGAGCTTCTTCAGCACCGATACAACCTTCTTCAGAATCAAGACAAACAAAATCTTGTGCATACACACGGGCACAGATGTTTGCATTAGCACCTTCACGATGTTATCATACGGTGTTAAAGCAACCTCCAGATTTTGTTCCTTTCTCTCAAAGGCGAACTTCTTCACAATCGATTCCTTGTCAACAATTTAGATATGAAACACCGTGTTTCTTATCTAGATGGAATTCGATTTCCTTGGATTATGTAGACACAACTTATCGATGGCTGTCAGGGCTATCTAAGCCTGTTGGAACTATGCTCAGGTGGGTTCCAAAAGTTGTTGCTACTTGATTGATACAAGACCAAGGAAGATAAAATCTACTGTTTAGGGGGAGTTATGATCTATTCTGATGGTATCAGAATATGGAACAGTTAGATTTTGTGAAGATTGAATGCTTGAAGTTTATTCTCTCTCTCAACAAGTTTATCATCAATGAAGCTAAAGTCGAAGACTTATACAAGCTATTGACAAGGGGGAGTTTGTTAGAACATGTTGTTCTAACAGTTTGTGTCGATAGTTTGTATATACAAGCTATTGTCAAGGGGGAGTTTGTTAGAACATGTTGTTCTAACATTTGTTAGAACATGTTATTCTAACAGTTTGTGTCGATAGTTTGTATATACAAGCTATTGTCAAGGGGGAGTTTGTTAGAACATGTTGTTCTAACATTTTGTGACAATAGTTTGTATATTCTTTTAGCTATTGTATTGTGACAATATTCATACAACAATAGTATTGCAACAAAGTTATTGTTGTATGGTTAGTCAAAGCTATTGACTAAGTTTGACTTTATTAAGTCTTATTGTTGCATATATGTTTGGAGGTCTATAAATAGACTTCCTTAGGTCATTTTGAAAGTGTGCTCTTCGATTGTAACACTTTCACTTCCATATCTAGAGAGAGTTTGAGAGAGAGCTTAGAGAGAGAATTCAAGCTGATTTTGTATACTTTGTGATATGAAATAAAAGTTCTCAACTTTTATTTACATCTTTACATTCCGAATACGATTTATACTTTGATTCACGTTTTACACTTGTGATTGATTTCCGCTCAATTGCAAGAATTCGATCAGCTGTAGATCCTACGGCGTTATCATCCGTTACATTTTATTTCATAAGTTACGAAATTTGGTACAGGTCCGAAAACTGAAATATGCCATTTTCGACCCCTAGATGACCCCGAAAGGCCTAAAACCGCCTAGGCTATGGAACATAGCCTTGATCATTGGGCCGTTTTCGAGTGACCGTGTGACTTTTAGCCCAATCCGTTATAATAAATTTTTCATAGAGAAGCTACCCTGAAAACACTTAATACATGATAATGTATGTTTGTAAAACACGAAGGAAACCTAGCCGTTCGGCTAAAAACACTTAATACATGATAAGGAAACCTTGCCGTTCGGCTGATGATTTCCAGCCGTTCGGCTCAGGTACCAATTTCAAGTCTGTTCACGAAATCAGTTGGGAAAACGAGTATAGGTTCGATTTTTCGGACATAATATGTAGATATAACCTTAATACATGATAATATACGTTTGTAAAACACGAATTCAAAGAAAATTTAAAGTTTTCCTTACAAATTAAAATGAGGTCATGTGAGGATGATGATGGCGATGAAGGTGAAGAAGATGATGAAGATGGTGATGATGATGATGATGATGCTTATTGCAGCTGCTGATCTTGTTATTGTTAATATTATTGTTGTTGTTTTTGATTTTGAAAGAGATCGAGAGAGAGCAAAGGGATAGAGAGGAAGAGATGAAGAAGAAAATGAAATGAAAGTGAGGGGTGTGTTTGGTGCAGTCGACCGGCTCCAATTATTGGAGTTGGTTGGCTCCCATTCGTAGTACAAAATACCCGTATTTTTGTACCCGATCGTAAAGTAGTATAATATTTTCAAATGATAATTTTCTAAATATAAAACTGTATATATTTTTATTCGAAGTATTTTAAAAAAATATCTTTAATGAGATATACAAATATATCTTTGCTTCAACTAATTTTAACGGATAGTTTTCAGTGTACAAAATGTGTTTAAATTTGCAACCAAGTAAATAATTATTATTTTCATCGACAATACATTATTTAAAATTATTTTGCACCAACGTATGCATTTAGGTTTGCGCGTTCTTTCATATTTGTTTGTACGCGATTATTTAAATAATCTTTTAACGTTATTATATATATTAGTATATATATAATACTTGTACACTTCAGTAGTTTGAGTATTTAATACTTGAAATAAAAGTTTAAATTTTGACCAAATTTTGGGTCATTTTTGACCAGGTGTCACAGAAGAAAACCCAAGAAAAGAAAATTCAAAGAAAAGAAAATCAATTGGAGAAAAAGACTCCTTCTGCAAACACCAAAAGAAAAAAGCATCAATCCTCCAAAAATTTCAACTTCACCAAAAAAGAAACCAATGAAAAACCAACAAAAACCCCTCTCACATCACCAACACTTCACCCCAAAAACCCTACATCACTTCCCTTAGAATGATTGTGGCTAGATCAACTGCGCGCTCACCAAAAAGGTAACGATTTGATCCTCGATCAAGCCTATGATGATAAACGATACATGATTGGCGTTCAGAGGATTGATAATATTAGAATAGGAGATCCTAAACACTTTGAGTGATTGGAGTGACCACCTTGAGAAGATCGCCTAGTCATGTATCCAAGTTCAAAGATCAAAAGCATGCTCTCAAAGATTATAAACCTTGTTTTTCAGAGAACAAATATTTCATTTTTCAGATACCCCCTTTAGTAAAAAGTTCCACCTCAAAATATTTCATTATCTGCTTATCGTTAACCATGTTGAAGTTCAAGTTTGCTTGAGGACAAGCAAAGTTCAAAGTGTGGGATACTTGATATCGCGTACAAAGTCACATTTTTACTACCGATATCTCTCTCATTCCGGAACGATTCTTGGCATTTGAACTCAAATAACACTCAAATCAATAAGAATCTGCGAAGGAGGTCAAAACAAGGTTGCACGATAAAAATCAAGCAAAACGGATAAAAAAACGAAGATTCCACGCACGTTTGAAGATTCAAGGCATCAAAACAAGATTTTAAGACTAAAGTGCCCATCATCAACATCCATATTATCTAAGATGTTCCTTTTCAAAATACGAGTCTAACATAAGAAGAATCAACAAAAACGGATAAAGAATGAAGATTCTACGCCCGCCGGAAGATTCAAATGATTCTTACACAATATCTGGAGATAGGAAACTCATTTTTGGGATTACTTTTCATCAAAGTCTTTGTTTTTGAGAAACGAATCCAACGAAAAAAGAATCGACAAAAACGAAGGCATAACGAAGAAAACACGCGCAAATTAAGAAACGGAGCAAAAGACGACGAACCGGGGCGGGTGGCAGCCAGCCGCCGCCGGCCACAAGGTGGGCGACGCCGGCCTCCCCTACCCCGTCTCATTTCCGATTTTTGGTCCTTTTGTGTACCCGGTGCCACACCTTTACGCGATTGTACGTACCCAGTGCCACACCTTTGCGTGATTGTACGTACCTGGTGCACCACCTTTTCCACCTTTTGCTAAAGTGCTCCTCAAGATGCTAACCTGAGCCGGATTTCTCCTATAAATAGGAAGCATGAGGCTTCATTTCAACAGACACCAAAAACACACCAAAAACACACCTACAACACACCAAAAACACACCTTACACACCATATGCATTAGTCATATTACTTTCTTACTTTCTCATTCTATTTTCTTACTTCAAAATTAGTATTAGGCTAGTTAGGAAGCTTGTTTAGAGTAGAACGAAAGCAAGGAACATCTTTTAATCTTGGGTGTACGCTTGGAATTACGTTTATTAATTCAAGTCTATTCCTTCTCGCATTCTAATCCGGGTTCTTTCTTTCCTATTCTATCTTAATTAAATATGTATGCTTTAATTATGCTAGAATTAGTTTGTGCCATGATTAGCGAGTAGATTACTATTGTATTTGTTGTGATGTAGTTAGCACATATAATTATGGGATGACTTTAAATACGTCGTGAAATAATATGACGGCCCCTATTCAACTGTTTACTTGGTATAGTGTTGGAAATGCTTTAAAGCAAAGTACATACGTATGGAAGCCGGTAAACGACCGAAGGTAGTTGTATTATGGATCGACGTTATAAAAATGGAAACTTTATGAATGGACTTATCGTGTGATCTTAAACCTAAAACTTACATTCGCCTTTCGATTAACAAACATGATTGTAACCTTGTAAAGAGGAGTCGCGAACCTTAATACTTGGTCAATAATTATCTGCGTCAATACTATGGTTTAATTGTAACGTCATGCAAGCATCATAAAAAGCAATGTGATTACGTGGAATTACCATGAGTATAGTACACTTTCAATCACAATGTAATTATCATGTAAACATCACGAAGTAATTAAATTCACAACTGAAACATCAGTAAACGATTAAATACATTGTGAACTATCATAGCATTTTCTGACATGGTTTGGGTTTAACTTTCTGCAAAAAGCCGTCAGCATTTTAATTAGATTAGTTTAAATTAGATTAGAGTAGGTAGACTATAGGCTAAATAACCATTTACGAAAACCTAGGGATTTATAAATTGTATCAAGAAAGGCAAGTTTAAAATCCAATCTAAAATGATACTCTTTCCTAACCTGTAAAACTCTAAAGTAAGATACGCAAGAAACCTAAATGTTTTCCCTCGCTTATCACTCTTGAGCTTTACTAATAGGAATTGGTAAACAAGTTCGAACATAAACCCTAATTTAGTTGTTTATAAGACTCATAATCTTTATGGTATTACGAACGATTAGACGTGTTATGGACTTGCTACTCTATTCCTTCGCCCACGAGCAAATGCGTTCAATAATATGGGCCACTGACTCCCTCACAGGAGAGTATGGAGAGTTGAGCATTGTCGGTCTGGCCAGAATCATGATACCTTAGTTCCTCGTGACATATTAGTTGATAACCAACTAATAGGGAATCTATTGGTTATACCATAAGTTATTGAATCTTGCAAACAATTCTAATTTAGTTAATCATTTTCCCGTGAAAGTCATCATCCCATATTATTAGCTAATGAACTCACAACAAATACTACTTTCTATTATCTGATTTATTATTACATTTCATTCGCTTTATTTACTTTACTTAGTTAACTGAACCAAACTCCCAATGCACTCTTTTAAAAACCTGTACTAGAAAGTAACGATTGATTGGATCACCTTCGTTTCAATTCAGTTTCTCTTTAAGAACGACTCTAGGTCATACTTACCATCTACTAGCCCTTGGTTCAGTATTAGTAAGTCATACTTAGACCCCAGCAATTATAAATTCAAAACACCCACCGATTGGCGTTGTGATCATTCGCGCTTGCGATGGTCGGAACACCATCAATAGTCAGTAATAATAAATAATAAATAATAATTTTTATATATTTTGTATATTACACTACATACATTCAAGCCCATATTAAATTAAAGAGCCCAGCCTAACTATTACAATACCCTAAACGTTCTAACAATGCCTAATTGACAATTTGAGATACACCGATCTCTCGACTAGCCTCTTTCTCTCAGCGGCTTTTTGCAATGGAGTCAACGGGGTGGAGTCAAGTAGTGGTAATTTCTTACTCTTTCTTTCATATTGGTTATATAAAAGTCCCATTATTAATATATATTGCTTTTAATGAACTTCTTAAATCAGGCAAGGTTTGAATAGCTTGAAGATTGTAGAGTTTGAAGTTTGATGACTTGAAGAACGATAGTTGAAGACTTATTTTGGTGATTGAAAACTGGTTATCACGTGTTTGTCAAGAAACAATTGTTTTGCTTAGATTTTAAATTTAATGTAACATTTTCGTAGTATGACTTGTAATTTGGTTTGAAGTTACCACGTTAATTTAATGTTAGAATTCTGTAGTATGTAACTCATAGTATTGTATGGTGAAGTTTAGGACTTTATGCACGAGAAACTCCAATTCGGTTTTCAGTTTCAAACTGGTTTCAAACTGAAACCAGACCGCATTCAAATTCGGTGTTTGGTTCGGTTAAACACACTGAATTCGGTTTACGGTTCGGTTTACAGTTCGGTTCCCAAAATTTTCCAAACCAAGGAAACTGAACTGAATTCAAACCGTAAACTGTAGACCGCACCGATGAACACCCCTAACTCGAAACACATATTGGACACGAACTTTCGAATTACGTTTCGAGTTAGGTAACAAAATTTCAAATTATGTTTCGATTTAGGTAATAAACTTTTCGAGTTACCTATTTCGAAACATAATTTGAAAGTTCGTCACCTAACTCGAAACATGTGACACCCGACGATTTAGGGTTACTGATTAACCCTCAAGAAACCCTAATTACGTGTGTTTAGTTTAGTATTAGGCTAAATACTTGTAATTACTTGTAACTATTTG
Source organism: Pseudognaphalium luteoalbum (assembly GCA_963422505.1). NCBI lineage: Eukaryota > Viridiplantae > Streptophyta > Magnoliopsida > Asterales > Asteraceae > Pseudognaphalium > Pseudognaphalium luteoalbum. The sequence goes on along the minus strand of OY730198.1, from coordinate 59,531,841 downwards.
TATATTTTTATGTGAATATACACCCCCGTAATTGATTTATATTACGCTACATAATTAGTTCTAATTACGCTTACGCAATTTAGTGAAACTGTGCAAAACAACCGGACGGAGTCCGACACTGTATAAAATACGATGTTGGTGAAAACATTCTATAAATAACTTGAATTCATTTTTAGAAGTTATTTATCATACATTATTATTTTAATATAATAATACCCGAAAAACCTAGACGTTTCGATTAAAACGCCTCAAACGTAACGAAAACGCGCAGAACGCGCTCGACAATCGAACGAAAGTCAAAATACATTTTTGAATCTAAAATATATTATTTAGAGTAAAACTATCAATTAATATATCATGTCTTTAAACGATAACGAAAAACGTCCAAATAAAACGTCACGCGATTTAGAATCCGTACAACGAACGCGCAAATCGAGATCACTAAATTAACGAATCATTTTTTAAATGTTTTTCAAGTATTTAGTATGAATACTTCAAGTGAAAATATTGAAATTTAAATCGATACTTAAAAACGCGTATTAAACGTTTAACACCAAACCGAACGAGAAAACGAACACCGCGCAAAGCACAAATCGGATAAATGATAAAATGACCAAAATACCCTTGAGTGGGGCCCCCTTTGCTCGCCCCCTCTCCCCCCCATGGCTGCCCATTCCACTTCCCCCTCTTGCTTACTTGACTACACCACCTCAAACCCCCCTCCACTCACATTCCATGCAATACCTCATTCTACACTCCAACTCTTCCCCTCTCCTCTCTAGATTCTCTCTACTTCCTCCTTCTCTCTAACAACTGAAAATAATCAGCCATTTTCACCACCATATCACCACCCAAAACCACCATTAAACACCACCAAGTTAAAAGAAGAAATCACAAGAAAGAAGCTAGGATCAACACCATCATCATCCTCTCTTGTTCTTCTTCATCATTCTTTGTGAGAATCACTAACCCCTTCACTTATTTCACTTCATGTTACTGATTTACATATTATAAAGCTCATCTAACAAGATTATGTCCAAATATAAGCTTAAAATGCGTTTTTATGATTTATACACTAAGAGTATACAATCTGTCCAGAAAATCACAGCATACTAAAAACGTCATATCTTGAGTTCTAGGAAGAGTTAGAAGATGCATTGTTTATTGAAATTTGCGTATTGAAAAGATCTACAACTTTTGTGTTTTACACTTTTTCCAGAAACGTACACGTTTTTCTTTACTGGTCGATTTGTGGGTCTGGTCTGGGTGAAAACAGAATCTAGGCTATGCATGGCCATTTATTTTGTTTCTCTATGATAATGGGACTTAAAACTCTTAGGAAACATATGTTTGAGACTAGATACATAGAAGATCAGTTGGTAAAATTGGTGATACTTGATTTGGACCAGAAATATGTAAGACACTTGGCGAAATAAACCGACAAAAAGTTGAAAATGTGAAATCTTGAAGTTTTGGAACTTTCATAAAAACCGACACTCTTGGTGAACTCCGACATGAAACAAAAATTTATTTGGACTCTATAAACTGATATTTGGGTTGGGTGAAATCTTCGGGTCAAACCGAGTAAGTTTGACCAAGTCAACAAAACTGGCTCGATTTCGAAAAACTTACTATATTTGGAAAATGGTAACAAAAATGGGTTTGGGTGACTTAGTTAGTAACTTGGACCAAAAACTAATTTTAGAAAGTTTCCCGAATGAAAAACCGACACTTGGTTACACTTGGGCTAAAAATGGAAATCTAGCCAAACGCTAGTGTCGCATGACCTGCGACACTACCTGCGACACTACCTAAGTGTCGCTATTAGTGTCGCTACTTATTTGAAAATTGATTTGAACCTACGTCACAAGGCTTATTGTCGCTACCTTGCGACACTCACTGCGACACTAACCTTAGTGTCGCATAACCTGCGACACTGACACTAGTGTCGCTACTAGTGTCGCTAAAGACAGAATGTATGGAACTTGTTTTTCACTAAGTATCGAACATGAGTAACAACTTATAACCACACATGATACATACTATAACAATATGTATACAATGACACAAACTTAATAATAATGTCTTAAAGAATTATTATTACAAACTTTCACCAACGGGCCGTACACGTTTTGATAAACGAACTCGAACTACTTATTTGGACATACTAGTTGATGAACTAGCTATAGGTGGACATTAACCCTCCACCTATACTATTGGTTTAAGTGGACATTAACCCTCCACTTACATAGATGGTCTTTAAGGCATCTACTCATACATACACAACCTTATACGTTTAGGACGTTAGAAGGTTGCACACCGGCTTGCTTGCTTATTTGACTATTTGCTAGCTACTTGCTAAACTCAGGTGAGTTTCATAGCCCCTCTTTTACTGTTTTATAAATATTTTGGGGGAGAATACATACTACAACTGCTTTATACAATTGCTTTATACAACTATTTTTATGAACACAAGTACAACAAACAATGCTATACGGATTGCATGAGTTAACACACTAATCCATTTAAAGTCCCCACACATCATAGCTTTGTTAATTTGGACTAAGCGCGATTATTAGTAAATAGATCTATTTGGGACTGACAATCCCCGTCCGGGTTAGTCGCGCTAACCTGTCAAACGGACGTATTAATATTTGTACATACAAGTGTACCGGATTAGACACTTGCAGGGACACCCACGATCGTGTACTCGAAAGAGGCATGACACACATTGTTAAGCTTCGGACTATGAGCTCATGGCAAATGGTATACCCTATTTTTGCATACGTGCAACTACATTTACTTATCGTTGGCTAACGATACATTTATTTATCATTGTTGAATGATACAAACAAAAATCTTGTGTTTCATACCGATATCTCAACAACTGTTTAACAAACCTATGAACTCACCAACTTTATGTTGACCTTTTAGTATGTATTTCTCAGGTAACCCGCCGCAGTAGGGAGCTTTTGGAAAGCTTAGCTCGAGTCGTATTGTTTTCAAACAACAAGAGATTAGATTGCATTTAGCTACATTTTGTATATTCAGTAATGTATTAGAAATTTCTAGACGGTTTATGCGAACTCCAGAATATCTTGTATACATTTGAATTATTGTAATGTAATATTTTCAAACGTCTCATATAGAGGTCGTTTGCTTTACTCCTTGTGTTGTGATTATTGATTTGGTCGGCGCCCCCGTGACACCTCCCACTTCCGCTGCCACGTGTTCTGGGGGTGAGACAGATTGGTATCAGAGACAAAGGTTATAGCGAACTAGGATTGCATTAGTGACCTAGACTATAACCATTAGGTTAGTATTCCTTGTTTAGTATGACTGGTTCAGCGATTGCATCATTTGAATTTAATTTAACATAGCCTGATCAACTAGGTACAATTAAAGGAGAATTGATGCAAGACCTAAAATGGTTATAGTGAGTGGGAATGCATTAGAAGACTTTGACCAAGGATAGAAACGGGACCAACCCTACACGTGCTTATGTGCTAGGTTATTATATTTCTATATATAACCTTAACCTCTCGTATACTAAACTCCTTGCCACAGATATGGCAGACTTCTCTAACGTATCATCAACCGGCTTGAACAACGAAACTCAAACGCTGTCCACTACTAGGGGTACCACTCCCTTACCTATCCCTACGACACCAAACTCTCCCGAAGCTCTTTACTACATGACCGGTGGAGCCCGGGTAGTACGAAGATGCCGAGGGAATGCCGGATCATCCCGAGCAAACCCTTACTCAAACTCTATTGCTAACGCCACAACTAATACCCGCCTTCCGGCATACGCCCGTAGGTGGGACTGGCTACCCACAACCCTAAACACTTGGAGGTCTGAGGAAGCAATACAAATTTCTGCTGACATCATGGACATCTCCCCGTACACACAAGAACCAATACACCATACTGTACCGGTGTTAGCAGCCCGACTTCATCGTCATGAAGAAAGGCTCGAAACCCTAGAACGAGATCATTATATAGTAGAAAACTACCTATTGTACCGAACCAATGATCGCATAACACAACTTCTTCAAGAACATGAAGGCACGAACCATACTCTGGAAATGATTCATCAACAGGTTATAGACAACATGAGCGCTACCGACATCCTACAAGCAAGGTAGGAAGAATGTGAACAACGTTCACGGGAAGCTGAGGAGTATGCTCGTGCACTCGAGCAGCGACTAACCTTAGCTGAAGAAGGTGCCAGGAAAACAAGCAGACTTGCGGATACTACAAATCGCCTCGTCACTCTAATGTCATGAGTAAACCTGCGTCAGGACTAGATCTATTTCTCCTATTGTAACTTATTGAGGCAGGATGTGCTCAACTTATTATCCTTTATTATGTTCATGTTCTGTAAACTTTCGAATTCAGACCGGATGTAACATTCCCGACATCTTTTGTAATCCTTATGATTGTTGTCTTTTGAAACTCGTACTCTGTATTCAACCTTTCTATCTAATGAATTATCTTTATCATTATGTGCTATTATATATTATCTCATTATATATACACATCTGATATATCATAACCTCGCGCAAACCTCTTATATGTTTCATCTCATTGTTGTTCAGCATCATGCCTCCAAGACGACATACTTACACCGACACCGAAATCGCTCAAGTCATTGCACAGAGCGTAGCTCAAGTCCTTGTTGCCCAACAAAATCCGGGCGGCGGAGGCGCACCTGCTAACACATCTACTCCAAAACCATGTACCTACAAAGACTTATTGAACTGTAAACCCTTGTACTTCAAAGGATCTGAAGGAGCTATCGGTATGACACGTTGGATAGAAAAGACAGAATCTGTTTTTCGAATCTGCAACTGCGCGGAGGAAGACAAGATTAATTTTTCTCCACGTGCACCCTTTCTGACGGAGCTCTCACCTGGTGGAATTCTTATGCCCAAACTGTGGGTATTGATACCGCTTACCAACTTCCATGGGAAGACTTCAAGACCATGCTCAGGGATGAGTACTGTCCCCGTGAGCAACTGCAATAACTGGAAGAAGAATTCTGGAAACTTTCTGTTCAGGGAAACGACATCACCACCTACACCACCCCATTCCACCAGCTATATGTCCTATGCCCATCCATGGTGGACCCCGAATACAAACGTATCGAGAGATACATTTGGGGGCTACAAAAATCAATCCAAGGGAACGTCATCTCATCAAGGCCCAGGACCATCCAAAGTGCTGTCCGTATGGCTCATGAACTCACGGCCCAGATTGTCTGCCGAGGGACGACCGCTGAGAAAGCCATCGGGGACAACAAAAGAAAATGGTCCGGCAACAACCAAAACCAGCATCACCAGCAACCAAACAAAAAGGCCGAAACTGTTAAGGCCTACACCTCTGGTTCAGGGTCGGGGGACAAGAGAGGATACGTTGGGAACAAACCCCACTGTTCCAAATGTAACCATCACCATGATGGTCCATGTAGTAACCCTTGCGGTAACTGCAAATGCTACGAACATCTGACCAAAGATTGCTGAACCCCCAACTCAACCGCCAACACCAACACCAACCCTAATGCACCAAAGGCTTGCTTTGAGTGCGGTAACACCAGGCATTTCCGAAATGTTTGCCCAAAACTGAAAAACAACAACAACCGAAACAACAACAACAGGAACAACAACAATAACCACAATGCTCATGGCAGATCATTTGTGCTTAACGCTGGAGAAGCCCGCCAAGATCCCAACGTTGTTACCGGTATGTTTCTCCTCAATGACCTAACCATTTCAGTTTTATTCGATACCGGTGCTGATAAAAGTTTCATATCTGATGAGTTTTGTCCATTACTCCATATCACACCCACTGCCTTAGATGCTAAGTTCACCATAGAATTAGCTAATGGCAAACTTATTGAGGCCGATAGTGTAATACCTAACTGCATTTTAAACCTCGTTAACGAACTATTCCCCATAGACCTCATACCCGTTGAAATCGGAAGCTTTGATGTTATTGTAGGCATGGACTGGTTGTCCAAACATCGTGCCAAAATCATGTGTTTTGAGAAAATCGTTCGTATTCCCCTCGTCACCGGTGGAACTTTGATCATACAAGGGGAGACCGGTAAACCAACCTTGAAGATCATTTCTTGTATGAAAAATCAAAAGTACCTAAGGAAAGGGTACCCGGCAATCCTCACTCATATAACCGAAAAGAAGTCGACTGAAAAGCGACTTGAGGATGTGCCCATCGTCCGAGACTATCCAGAAGTCTTTCCCGAAGACTTGCCAGGCCTACCTCCACCTAGACAAGTCAAATTCCAAATCGAACTTGTGCCCGGTGTTGCACCCGTGGCACGAGCCCCGTATAGATTAGCCCCATCCGAGTTACAGGAGTTATCCACCCAATTACAGGAGCTCCTGGACAAGGGATTCATTTGACCGAGTTCTTCGCCCTGGGGAGCTACGATCCTATTCGTTAAAAAGAAGGATGGATCCTTCAGAATGTGCATTGACTACCACGAACTGAACAAACTTACCATCAAGAACCGATACCCACTACCAAGAATTGATGACCTGTTTGACCAACTTCAAGGTTCGAGCTTCTACTCGAAAATCGACCTACGGTCAGGTTATCATCAACTTCGAGTCCGAGACTCCGACATCCCAAAAACGGCTTTCAGAACCCGCTATGGGCATTACGAATTTCAAGTGATGCCTTTTGGCTTAACCAACGCATCGGCCGTATTCATGGACCTTATGAATCGGGTGTGCAAACCCTATCTAGATAAGTTTGTCATCGTGTTCATTGACTACATCTTGATCTACTCTCGCAATGAAACCGAACATGGCCAACACCTGAAAACCATCTTGGAATTACTCAGACACGAGGAGTTATACGGCAAGTTCTCCAAGTGTGAGTTCTGGATGCGAACAGTACAGTTCCTAGGGCATGTCGTTGACAGTCAAGGGATACGTGTTGATCCAGCCAAGATCGAGGCCATTAAGTGTTGGGAAGCACCAACCACACCAACTGAGGTACGACAATTCTTGGGTCTCGCCGGATATTACCGACGATTCATTGAGAATTTCTCCAAGATAGACTTACCTTTAATCTCACTGACTCAGAAAGATAAGAAATTCGACTGGACCGATAAGCAGGAGTCAGCCTTCCAACTTCTGAAACAGAAGCTTTGCAGTGCACCAATCCTTTCCTTACCCGAAGGCACCGATGATTTCGTAGTTTACTGCGACGCCTCACGCCAGGGACTAGGTTGTGTGTTAATGCAACGTGAAAAAGCCATTGCTTACGCCTCTCGACAGCTCAAAATCTACGAAAAGAATTACACCACTCATGACCTTGAACTCGGAGCTGTCGTATTTGCCCTCAAAATCTGGAGACATTACTTTTATGGCACTAAGTGCACCATCTTTACCGATCACAAAAGTCTCCAACACATATTTGATCAAAAGGATCTCAATATGAGGCAACGTCGATGGGTCGAGTTGCTTACCGATTATGACTGCGAAATCAAATATCATCCAGGCAAAGCCAACGTTGTTGCTGATGCCCTCAGCCGAAAAGAACGTTCAAAACCACTTCGTGTTCGAGCACTTGGTTTAACCATTCACAATGATCTCATCACTCAAATCCACACCGCTCAATCGAAGCGCTCAAAAATGAAAACATCAAAAACGAGGCCTTGCGAGGCATGGAGAAACAAATAGAAATCAAACCCAACGGAACCCGATACTTCTCCAACCGAATCTGGTTACCAAACGTTGGAAACCTACGAAATTTGGTGATGGATGAAGCTCACAAATCTCGATACTCTATACATCCTGGTTCCGACAAGATGTATCACGACATTAAACAACAGTATTGGTAGCCCAACATGAAAGCTGACATAGCCACTTATGTTAGCAAATGTTTAACCTGTTCCAAGGTTAAGGCCGAATACCAGAAACCCTCCGGATTGCTACAACAACCCGAGATACCTCAATGTGTCACACCCCGCTAAAGCGGAAACACGAGACGTAACAGCACAATGGTTTCATTACACAAAGTACAACTAATTCATCGTTTACAAAATACAACTATTAGCACTTACAATAAGTTTACAGTACCAAATACTAAATCATACAACCGAATACATCCAAAAGATAAAACGAAGTAAGTCTAATAGCTTCAACATTAATAAAGACAAACGATGCTTCATTCCAGAACTACTGACCGTTTCCTGAAAAGCATGTAAAATGAGGGTCAACTATAAAAATAGTTGGTGAGTTCACAGGTTTTGAAAATAAATGTAAATGTGAAAACCATTTAGAAGTTATCAAACCACGTAGTAAGATTTACATTATTAGGAAAATAGTATTTATACGCAATATAAGATTCATTTAAGAATGACATGTATAGCTTGAGTCCACAACCAAACCTATTGGCCCGAAGCAACGCCCCAAAGATATGTCCTATCGCAAACATATAAGATTGGTGGTATGCACTCATATGCACGAATGAGTGGGAAGGTGGCCTCCTTCCAAATAGTACTATCCATATCAACCATCGGCTCAATAATGAGTTAATGGGTTGTGTAAGAGAAACCGGGGACTTAAGACACGATAGAGTCACAAGCATACAATAAGAGCGTATAAATAGAAAAGTACATACAAGATAAGTATTTGCAACAAGATAACATGCTTTTCACCCCAAAATATTTAGTATGAACGGTAAAAAGAGGGGCTGTGAATACTCACTATTGAGCGCAAGAGTAAATTGATGGATGTAACGCGCGTGCTTGCCGTTTATGACTCCTATCCAAGACCTACGATCATGAAGGTTCTAATTAGGTTTTTATCTAGTTTTGTTTGTAAGGATTGCTTAGCTAATTATTTAGATTACAAAGTGTCAATATAGTTTGTTTGCTTTGAAGTTGTTAATGTCCAATAATCGCGGTTGAAAATGATAATGGTCACACGATTGTACAACATACTAAAATTATCGAACGTCACACACAAGTCGTATAATTTCACAAGATTGTTTGAGTCCGAATTTTATAGTGTTTGAGTTTTGGAACTTTGGTTCCCCACAATTTATGATTAACATACACAATAGATAATTACATCAAAAGACATTCAAACACTTTTGTTACCAATCTTTCCAAGCATAGAAAGTTTCCCGTTTTTGATACCGAGACCGATTATTGTTGACTTGTCAAACCTTCTTAGTTTATCCCGAGACTATTACCCAATCCTTAATCAGGTTTATAAGTCATAGGAGTTAGTCTTTCTCTACATAGTAAGTCCGTAAGTGTCGGTTTTTAAAGTTATACCAAAATCAGTCCACTTCTGCTATTTTCCAGAAATTACTCCTGTTAGTTGTATTTATTAAAAATACTTCTGGTCAAAAATGGTTTAAAAGAAAAATTATAGATGTTCTAAAATATGTTATCTACTTTGTGTAATTTTTACAGAACTATTAGAAAGGTCCAAGTATTTTTAGATTTTACTTTTATCTTCTAGAGTCGAATTTAAACACATGCATGCAATCATTATTTCTGAGCAAAATGTACATGGAATCAATAAAATTGGTCCCCTTCAAAGTTGTAGCCAAGGAAATTTGTAAACTTTTAGCGTTGGTTTCAAGTCTTTTGGAGTTGTAATGCTCTATTTATGACTAAAACACTGAGAAGAAAGTTTCTGTCTTACTGTTACAGCTTGTACATCTTTACTCACAAAAATTATTAAAAATATCAAATGAACTAGTATGAACACGAGGCTTACATGGTTGGAAAGCTTACTTCCAGAAATTAAATTTAGACTATAAAAACGTCCATTTTCATGAAGGAATGATTTTTATAAAAATCGTTGAAATATAATAAGTTTTCTGGACAGAAAGTTGTAAACTCTTATTTGAGTGTTTCATTTAAAATAATGAACACCAAACATGAAATGAAGAAGATTATCCTCTTTTGATCTTTAAATCCATGTTCTAACACATGCATGATGTTGATATACAATCAAGATGTGTTAGAGATGATTATTTATCACAAGAACACTTTTTACATAAAGATAAACAATATTCAACAAAGTTACAAGTATTAACACCAAGTTTCACTTGATTTTTGGTTTGATCATGGGTTACTCTTTCTTCTAACACATAATGATGTGAAAAGATATAACCTACAAACATCAAGCATTTTATGAGGATTTTTAGCCATGAGAAGGGCTAAAATCCGGATTTTGAAGAAAACACAAGAAGGAAGTGATAAATAATAATAGTAAATGAAATAAATTACCTTTTCTTGCTTTGATTTGGTGATGAACACCTTTAAATTCTGGGTTTAGAGGCTTGAATGTGGCTGATTTTTGAGAGAAAGAAGTGTGTGTTTAGTGTGTGTTTTGAGAGAGAAAGGTGAAGAGTGTGAGAATGGATTTTGGGGAAGTGAAGTAGTAATGAGTGTATAGGGAATTAAAAAAAAATTGAAATGAAAAGGAGGGGGGGGGTGTTTAAATTATTTTTTTTTTGTTAAATAATATGTATAATTGTTGTATAATTAATTTGTATTAAAGGTGTATAAGTATTGTTATGTTATAAGGTTTATTTTGTGATGTTTTGGTGATTAAAATTTGAGTTTTAAAAAGTGAGAAATTTTAAGTTCTTGAATTAAGTTATGATACACTTAATTTGTTCTAATTTTAATGTTCATGTATTATTCATCCGATTAAGTTTGCGTTGACGAGTTACGGAAATTTCAGTTTGCGATTTAATAAGGATTTTGTTAAAGCATAAAGAGATAAATTTTCTTTGTTTAATTTGGCACTTAGTAATCTAATTTAGTTTATCTTATAGACTTATGATCTACTAGGAAATCTCTAAGGCTTTTTACGGTTTAGTAGACCTAAGGAGTCGTAACCATAAATTTTTCCGAAATATATGGAATGCCATAATGAAATCTAAGATTGGAGTGTGGTAATAACCTGAGATTTTGACGGTTGTCACACAATGGAAATGGGAAAACATAATCATGGACTTCATTACCAAACTACCGAAAACACCGAGCAGTTGCGATACCATTTGGGTGATCGTTGATCGTATGACGAAATCTGCCCATTTCCTAGCTATCAAAGAAAACGACAAGATGGAGCGTCTGGCTCGCATCTACATCAAAGAGGTTATGGCACAACATGGTATTCCCATTTCAATCATCTCAGATAGATATAGCCGCTTCACCTCTCGATTCTAGCAAACACTTCAACGAGCCCTCGGTACTCACCTCGATTTGAGTACTGCTTATCATCCGCAAACCGATGGTCAGAGTGACCGGACCATTCAAACATTAGAAGACATGCTACGAGCTTGTGTAGTTGACTTCGGAAACACATGGGAAAACCACTTACCACTGTGTGAGTTCTCCTACAACAACAGTTACCACACCAGCATTGATGCTGCACCATTCAAGGCACTTTATGGGAGAAAGTGTCGATCACCCATTTGTTGGACCGAAACCGGCGAAAGCCAACTCACTGGTCCTGAAATCATCCATGAAACAACCGAGAAAATCGTGACCATACAAAACCGGATGAAAGCTGCAAGTGATCGTCAGAAAAGCTATGTTGACGTGAGACGCAAACCACTCGAGTTCCAGGTTGGGGATCGAGTACTCTTAAAAGTGTCACCTTGGAAAGGTGTTATTGGTTTTAGCAAACGCGGTAAACTAAACCCCAGGTACATCGGACCCTTTGAGATTCTTGAAAAATTTGGTCCGGTGGCATATCGACTGCAGCTACCACCACAACTAAGTAGCGTGCACAACACGTTTCACATTTCTAATCTGAAGAAATGTCTGTCTGATGAGACACTAGTAATCCCACTCGATGAAATCCACGTTGATGACAAACTCCATTTCATCGAGGAACCTATCGAAATCATGGACCGTGAGGTCAAACGCTTAAAACAGAGTCGTATTCCCATCGTTAAAGTCCGGTGGAATTCTAGGCGCGGTCCTGAATTCACTTGGGAACGGGAAGACCAAATGCGACTAAAAAATCCACATCTATTCTTAGATACCTCACAAACCACAACAGCAAGCTAATTTCGGGATGAAATTCTCCTAACAAAGGGAGAATGTGACACCCGACTATTTAGGGTTACTGATTAACCCTCTAGAAACCCTAATTACGTGTGTTTAGTTTAATATTAGGCTAAATACTTCTAATTACTTGTAACTATTTGTATATTTTTATGTGAATATACACCCCCGTAATTGATTTATATTACGCTACGCAATTAGTTGTAATTACGCTTACGCAATTTGGTGAAACTGTGCAAAACAACCGGACGGAGTCCGACACTGTATAAAATATGACGTTGGTGAAAACATTATATAAATAACTTGAATTCATTTTTAGAAGTTATTTATCATATATTATTATTTTAATATAATAATACCCGAAAAACCTAGACGTTTCGATTAAAACGTCTCAAACGCAACGAAAACGCGCAGAACGCGTCCGACAATCGAACGAAAGTCGAAATACATTTTTGAATCTAAAATATATTATTTAGAGTAAAAAAATCAATTAATATATCGTGTCTTTAAACGATAACGAAAAACGTCCAAATAAAATGTCACGCGATTTAGAATCCGTACAACGAACACGTAAATCGAGATCACTAAATTAACGAATCATTTTTATAAATGTTTTTCAAGTATTTAGTATGAATACTTCAAGTGAAAATATTGAAATTTAAATCGATACTTAAAAACGCGTATTAAACGTTTAACACCAAACCGAACGAGAAAACGAACACCGCGCAAAGCACAAATCGGATAAATGATAAAATGACCAAAATACCCTTGAGTGGGGCCCCTTTGGCCAGCCCCCTCTCCCCCCCATGGCTGCCCATTCCACTTCCCCCTCTTGCTTCCTTGACTACACCACCTCAAACCCCCCTCCACTCACATTCCATGCAATACCTCATTCTACACTCCAACTCTTCCCCTCTCCTCTCTAGATTCTCTCTACTTCCTCCTTCTCTCTAACAACTGAAAATAATCAGCCATTTTCACCACCATATCACCACCCAAAACCACCATTAAACACCACCAAGTTAAAAGAAGAAATCACAAGAAAGAAGCTAGGATCAACACATCATCATCCTCTCTTGTTCTTCTTCATCATTCTTTTTGAGAATCACTAACCCCTTCACTTATTTCACTTCATGTTACTGATTTACATGTTATAAAGCTCATCTAACAAGATTATGTCCAAATATAAGTGATAAACATCAAATAGATACTATATTTTATACTATTTATCCCTATATTTGTATACATTTTAATGCATTTATATGATTTTAGATACTTATTTTGTTAATATTTGCATAAATGTATTTTAATTAAAGGTTGAAGAAAAAGGAACAAGAACGAATCCAAAACTGAAGAAAACTGAAGAAAATGAAGAAATGAAGAAAAAGGAACTTAAACCTTAAAGAATTGAAGACATAAAATAATAATATTGAAGAAATTGGCCAAATTAAAGATTAAGATCCGTTAAAGAGAAGAAGAAGCCCAAAAGTGAAGCCCAACCCGAAGTTGGAAGATTCTGGAATTGAGGTCCAACCGGCGGTTGGGGTATAAAAGGTTTAAGGTGGTTTCGGACGCGGAGTTGGACCAGGACTCAAATTGATCCAACCGGCGGTTGGAGGTTCCAACCGGCGGTTGGAGGTTCCAACCGGCGGTTGGACTGGCAGTTTTGAAAACTATAAATAGAGGCTTAAGTTTAGGTTTGAGATATACGATTCTAAGAATAAAAAGTCGAAATTTAGGGTTTTAGGTCGACTATAGGTACGAATTTGGAGGCTAAGGAGCTAGGGTTTGAAGGTTTTTAACCCTAGGAAAAGCTAGTTCGTCAATTGGTTCGGTTTCTTTATCCTTATAACTTTATTATTCTTTTGGGTTATTTTGGATATTGTTTATTTGAATTAATTGCTTGTTATATTTTCATTATGAATATTTAAATGTATGTTTATTTTAGTTTATTATATGAATTATATGTTTATGTTGGAACTATATTATTGAATATTATTATACAAGAATTGTTCGTGTTATATTATATTAATGATGGTTCTTGATTTAGTTAACTGATTTATATAAACTAGAATGACCATAAAAGTTTTTATAGATTAGGTAATTATGTTCACATCTTGATATCATCTATTAATGTTAAGTAATCTTATAATTCAACCGATTCAGGAATTGTATTAATAGTATGTTGATAGATCTTAATAAATAGTGATACTTTACATATCCTTTGACTGTATTGCTATATGAAAATTATCTTATTCTTTGTGGTTTTCTACATTAGTAAATCACAATAATAATAGCCAACATGCAAATAAACATAAGTTAATATAATAAGTTTAATAAATAGTAGTTTAAATAGTCATAATCTTCTATCCAATTGAGTATTCTTAAGTTGTTCCTTAAAACTTATCTATTAAGAATTGGTATCAATTATTAATATGTTCGATCGGAACTAAAACGTCCCCCTATCTTGTATATTATTGTTAAATTGTATATTGATTGTAATAATTGTAATTAGAATAAATAAATAGTTAGTTATAAATTAAATCACGTTCCCTGTGTTCGAATCTGGACTTACTTATAAAACTATATTCTATGATCAGGATAACACTTTCCTGAATTGTGTGATAGTATTATTTAGTATTTCCTTATTTAAAACTTGTGATTATAATTTTCTATACTTAGCACACATCAATAAGCTTAAAATACATTTTTATGATTTATACACTAAGAGTATACAATCTGTCCAGAAAATCACAGCACACTAAAAACGTCATATATTGAGTTCTAGGAAGAGTTAGAAGATTTTTTTTTTTTTAAATTTGCGTATTGAAAAGATCTACAACTTTTGTGTTTTACACTTTTTCATAAACGTACACGTTTTTCTCTACTGGTCGATTTGTGGGTCTGGTCTGGGTGAAAACAGAATCTGGGCTATGCATGGCCATTTATTTTGTTTCTCTATGATAATGGGACTTAAAACTCTTAGGAAATATATGTTAGAGACTAGATACATAGAAGATCAGTTGGTAAAATTGGTGAGACTTGATTTGGACCAAAAATATGTAAGACACATGCCGAAATAAATCGACAAAAAGTCGAAAATGTGAAATCTTGAAGTTTTGGGACTTTTATAAAAATCGACACTCTTGGTGAACTCCGACATGAACCGACAATTCTTTTGGACTCTATAAACTGATATTTGGGTTGGGTGAAAGCTTCGGGTCAAACCGAGTAAGTTTGACCAAGTCAACAAAACTGGCTCGATTTCAAAAAACTTACTATATTTGGAAAATGATAACAAAAATGGGTTTGGGTGACTTAGTTAGTAACTTAGACCAAAAACTAATTTTAGAAAGTTTCCCGAATGAAAAACTGACACTTGGTTACACTTGGGCTAAAAATGGAAATCTGGCCAGATGCTATTGTCGCATGACCTGCGACACTACCTGCGACACTACCTAAGTGTCGCTATTAGTGTCGCTACTTATTTGAAAATTGATTTGAACCTGCGACACAAGGCTTAGTTTCGGTACCTTGCGACACTCACTGCGACACTGACCCTAGTGTCGCATGACCTGCGACACTAACACTAGTGTCGCTACTAGTGTCGCTAAAGACACAATGTATGGAACTTGTTTTTCACTAAGTATCGAACATGAGTAACAACTTATAACCACACATGATAAATACTATAACAATATGTATACAATGACACAAACTTAATAATAATGTCTTAAAGAATTATTATTACAAACTTTCACCAACGGGCCGTACACATTTTGATAAACGAACTCGAACTACTTATTTGGACATACTAGTTGATGAACTAGCTATAGGTGGACATTAACCCTCCACCTATACTATTGGTTTAAGTGGACATTAACCCTCCACTTACATAGATGGTCTTTAAGGCATCTACTCATACATACACAACCTTATACGTTTAGGACGTTAGAAGGTTGCACACCGGCTTGCTTTCTTATTTGACTATTTGCTAGCTACTTGCTAAACTCAGGTGAGTTTCATAGCCTCTCTTTTACTGTTTTATAAATATTTTGGGGGAGAATACATACTACAACTTCTTTATACAATTGTTTTATACAACTGTTTTTATGAACACAAGTACAACAAACAACGCTATACGGATTGCATGAGTTAACACACTAATCCATTAAAAGTCCCCACACATCATAGCTTCGTTAATTTGGACTAAGCGCGCTAACCTGTCAAATGGACGTATTAATATTTGTACATACAAGTGTACCGGATTAGACACTTGCAGGGGCACCCACGATCGTGTACTCGAAAGAGGCATGACACACATTGTTAAGCTTCGGACTATGAGCTCATGGCAAATGGTATACCCTATTTTTGCATACGTGCAACTACATTTACTTATCGTTGGCTAACGATACATTTATTTATCATTGTTGAATGATACAAACAAAAATCTTGTGTTTCATACCGATATCTCAACAACTGTTTAACAAACCTATGAACTCACCAACTTTATGTTGACCTTTTAGTATGTATTTCTCAGGTAACCCGCCGCAGTAGGGAGCTTTTGGAAAGCTTAGCTCGAGTCGTATTGTTTTCAAACAACAAGAGATTAGATTGCATTTAGCTACATTTTGTATATCCAGTAATGTATTAGAAATCTCTAAACGGTTTATGCGAACTCCAGAATATCTTGTAAACATTTGAATTATTGTAATGTAATATTTTCAAACGTCTCATATAGAGGTCATTTGCTTTAATCCTTGTGTTGTGATTATTGATTTGGTCGGCACCCCCGTAACACCTCCCACTTCCGCTGCCACGTGTTCTGGGGGTGCGACAAAACATAATTTGAAAGTTCATTACCGACCTGTATAATAAATTTGAAAGTTGATGATCTGCGCCATTAACCCTTTAAAGAACCACGAAAAGTAGTTTTCAACTTTGTATATATAAAAATGAAAATGAGAATTTTTGAAAATTTGAAAATGCGTTCAAATGTGAGGGATGAAATTTTACTTATTCAAGAGAAAATAAAGATGGAAATTTAAAGAACCATGAAAGGTAGTTTTTAAATTTGTATATATAAAAATGAAAATGAGAATTTTCATCCTTTTAGAAAAGTATTTGAAAAAACTTCGATTTGAACACGTTTTCTAATTTTCTAGTTTTCTTGGAACACATTATGTAAACTAAATTGCTAATATGTAGCACTTTTTACCAACATTGGTAATAAAATTAGTTGGTTAACAACATTGGAATAAAAATGAAAGTATGCTACCAGACTATCACTTTAACTCTAGTAGTTATTATTAGGTGTGCATTAGATGTAGACGTGTAACATCAACATGTATCATTCTCTACATCTAAGAGCACATGGAGCGCTGAATGGTGGTTCAGTGTTCACTTCAGTGTTCTTGAGAACACTGAAGCAGAAAAGTAGAGTAATGGTTAATCTTGAGGTTCAGTGTTCAGTTCAGTGTTCTCGTGATTGTTTTATTATTATTATTTTTTTTTCTAAGAACAAATTAAATACATAAAAGAATACAAAATAAAAACAAATAACATTAAATTAAAAAGTACTTTCATACAATAATTAAAATTCCTAAAAATACATAATTAAAATACGATAATTAAAGATCCTAAAATACATAATTAAAGTTCCTAAAAATACATAATAAAAATATCCATGTTATAATTAAAGATCCTAATCACGGGGAATGTAACGATGGTTGAAACCACCTCGGTTGGACGATTCGCCCTCTTCACGGGGCACCACAACTTGGTTATGATATTGCCGAAGAAGTGTTAAAATTTCAACATCCTCGTCGGTTGAAGGTGAATCGTAAAATTCGGAATCACTCATTTTGTATTTTTAATGAGAAAATGAAAGAAATATATGAAGAATGGTGTGAAAATATTGGAGGAAATGGGTGTGTATTTATAGAGTAAATAGGGAATTTAAAAATAATTTTTTTTATAAAAAAAAAAATTTAAGTCGTTAACAACGGCTCTTTTTTTGAAAATTTTTGTAAAATCGTTGAATTCAAAGAAAAACATAATAATAATAATATTAAAATTGGGAACGGCTCATGCTCTCACCGTTTGGATCCCGACGCCAAAGGAAAACGCCGGCCACGAACGCCGGCTTGGTGCGCCGAACGCCGGAGCCCGGCGTTTTCGATGGTTGAACGGCGAGTGAACGTCGGGCACTCCCTGTGCTCTAATGAAGTAGAAGTATGATAGTTCAAAAATTGCCGTTTTCTTCTCTTTAGATCCAAGTTAGTCCATTCACTAATCCCAGTCTCATATAACTCCGTTCGTGATCTTATTACACCCTTTCTACGATAACATTGTTTCTATTGTTATTTTTGGTTAATCATTCCATTTACAGATCAAAAAGTTTATATTAAATCAAAAAGTTTATATTAAATGTGTAGTCTGTAATGTGATTTCCTGATGTTGCGATCATGATTTGAGCAAGTTCATGCATCAACTACTGCAATGAGGTGCTGCTCCAAACAAAGAAGGCGGTCAACTGATTATATTCAAACATCAAACTGAGGGTGCGAAGGAATAATTTCTTAAAAGGTAAAAGCTATAAATTGGTAACGTACTCTCATTTTTGTCTCAAAGTGAGTAACATACTCTATTTATTACCAATGTTGGACACAAACTCTCATGTTTTGTTCCAATATGAGTAACATGCTATGTTAGTAACTGATTTCTTTACACATGTACTTACGTAGCGATGACTTGTATAATTATTTAATGACGTGACATTTCATATAGAAAAATTATTTGATGATGTGACATTCTACGTAGGATATCATTACACATACATATAACAAATATGAATGTAAAGCTACGTGGATTGCCAATATGAGTAACATGTATCTGTAATGATATCCTATGTGGAATGTCACGTCATCAAATAATTGTCCTACGTGGAATGCTACATCATTAAATAATTATACAACTCAGCGCTACGTAAGTACAAGTGCAAAGAAATTAGTTACTAACATACCATGTTACTCATATTGGAATAAAACATAAGAATTTGTGATCAACATTAGTAATAAATAGAGTATGAGACAAAAATGAGAGTACGTTATCAATTTATAGCTTTTACCCTTTCTTAAATTTGTAAAAAGTGCGAATCTTTGTTCCAAACTTTTGATGGTTATTGTATGTTCCTTGAAAGCTTTACGGTCACCACGTTATGTGATCCAATTACAAGAGTATTCGAACGGTTTGCAAGTTGCTGTTACATGTGTTCATGAATTCTCTGAATTAATTGGATTCCTCTTCCATAATTCATATTACAAGTGTCTACTATGCTTAAAGGGTCAATACACCAGAGAGTTATTGTATTTTTAAAAAAAAAGTGTAACTAGGTTATTTAACTTTATTTATTTTTGAAAGAAAATACAAATATATAAATTATTATGTACAAAACTTTCCATTCAACGGAGAGAACTTTAATTATATTTAAACCTGAATAAAATAACAAAGAAAATATCAACTGGGTTGGGGTGGGGTCCCTACCCTAGGATGCTTTTCGATCAATACCACCAACATATTATTCAATTATCTGGGAGCTGGTTTCTGTTTTGCAAATGTTAATGTACTTTTGCAGTTTTGCTTGTGATGGTTTAAACTATAATACTCGTACTTCACTGTTTCGCATAAATACACAAAAGAAATATAATGCTATTTTTGTTTGAAGATCGTGGTATGAGAGCATTGAGAGGACGTTTTCCTGGTATGAGAGGACCAGAGAGACTTCAGAATATAAACAATTATTTGAGAACTTAAATGTATACAAGTAAACTAAAAAACTTAACATAGATTTATATTAACTAAAAGTTTTTTAAGAAAGTATCTAATAATGATAAAAAGTAGTAATAATGTATTGAATTAATAGAAATAGTGAAATAAAAAAGTAAATCCCTTAACAGTTTTTAGTTTTTATATAACAGTGGGTTAAGTTTGTCAACGGTTAATTAAACTAAACCCGGCAAACAAAAACCTGGTGGCTGGTGTGGTATAGTCTTTAGTTTACAACTAAATTCTACTAACCCACTTGGTCCTATGTATACCTATATAATAAGTACACAATTAACCATTCATATTACTCAAATCATCTCAAACAACAAACAAAGCTAATTTAAACTGTTTTCATATTCTCTGTTGAAGTGATCAACCAAGAAGAAACAAAAAGATGTGTAGCACTGTGGGTCAAGTGATTCGATGCAAAGCGGCAGTGGCGTGGGAAGCCGGAAAACCGCTAGTGATCGAAGAAGTTGAGGTGGCACCGCCTCAGAAAATGGAAGTCAGGATCAAGATCTTATTTACCTCACTTTGTCATACTGATGTTTACTTCTGGGAAGCCAAGGTACATATATTTTTATCAACTTCACCATTTTATGTTTAATATTAGTTGATCATGGTCAATACATAACGTTTGTTTATTACCTAATTTTCAGGGTCAGAATCCTGTATTTCCTAGGATTTTAGGACATGAGGCTGGAGGGTATGTTTTTATTGTTGCATTATATTAAAAATAGTTTGTGTTACGTATGTTATTTGATTATTAATTTGTTGAATGCAATTGATGTAAATAGGGTTGTGGAGAGTGTTGGGGAAGGAGTAACTGATCTCCAGCCAGGGGATCATGTTCTTCCTGTTTTTACAGGAGAATGTAAAGAGTGTGCTCATTGTAAGTCTGAAGAGAGCAATATGTGTGATCTTCTTAGGATCAATACGGATAGGGGAGTCATGATTCATGATCAGAAATCTCGCTTTTCGATCAAAGGAAAACCAATTTTCCATTTTGTTGGAACGTCTACATTTAGCGAGTATACGGTTGTTCATGTTGGATGTCTTGCCAAAATCAATCCTCAAGCCCCTCTTGACAAAGTTTGTGTCCTCAGTTGTGGAATCTCCACAGGTATAAATAAATTAAACTACCATTTTCTTGCAAAATCGAACTTCTTTTAAAGTTATCTTGATAAGTATAGTTTCTGTATTTTAGGCCTAGGTGCCACTCTGAATGTCGCAAAACCGAAAAAGGGTTCGTCTGTGGCCATTTTTGGACTTGGTGCTGTGGGACTTGCAGTGAGTTTTTGTATCTATTTATATCATTTTGGGTTATATGTTTGTATAATGCTAATGACTAGATTGTGATTAGGCTGCTGAAGGTGCAAGGATTGCTGGTGCTTCAAGGATTATTGGTGTTGATCTTAATGCCAACCGATTTGAACTCGGTGAGTTGTAAGAGTGTAAATATTTTGGAAGTTAAGGGTTTCAACGAAAACTAATGGGTCTTAAATTAACTACTTGGGTTTTGACAGCAAAGAAATTCGGTGTAACTGAGTTTGTGAACCCAAAAGACTACAAGAAACCAGTACAAGAAGTGATTGCAGAGATGACTAATGGAGGGGTTGATAGGAGTGTTGAATGCACCGGCCACATCGATGCTATGATCTCTGCTTTCGAATGCGTCCATGATGTATGAATTTCCTTTTATACACTTTGAATTCTTGTTTGTATTTGATCGTATCGACTCTAACAAGATGAATATTTGAAAATGTACAGGGTTGGGGTGTTGCTGTTCTTGTGGGTGTTCCACATAAAGATGCAGTTTTCAAGACTAGTCCTTTGAACTTGTTAAATGAGAGGACTCTCAAGGGTACCTTTTTTGGAAACTATAAACCTCGATCAGATATACCTTCGGTGGTCGAAAAGTACATGAATAAGGTAATTCATAATTTCACAATTAGCAATCTGATCTAAGTCTAAGTAAATGATATTTACATGGAAATTAAATGGGGTCTGGCTTATTAAATTTGTTGCAGGAACTTGAGCTAGAGAAGTTCATAACACATGAAGTTCCCTTTTCCGAGATCAATAAGGCCTTTGATTTGATGCTTAAAGGTGAAGGTCTTCGCTGCATTATCCGTATGGATGCATAAATGGAATTAAGGCGAATACATGCTTTCGAACTGATGTATAGTAGTGTGCAAGAGAGCGGCATTTTTCATTGTTAAAACTTTGTATCCAAATGATGTTTGAATAATTTTATTTTGTGTCTTTAATCTTATGATCGTAAGTTTTATTGTAGTTGGCCCGAAATGCCTCATTGCCTTTTCTAATGCTAATCTCTTAATATAAATGTTTCTTTCATGAGTACGGTTTCTTCATCTGTTAAAAATTTTCAGTTTGTATCTTTTTGGTTAATCCTGATGTTATTTGAATTGACTTGATTCTCAGTGTGTAACCATTTACCTGATTAAATCAGTATGTACATGTATACACAAATAATACACAATGTATAATCCAGAAGCAGACTCCATTGATTGCTTGACGATTCCAATAGCGTGTGTGAGACTTGAAATTTGCAGTGTCCTGAGACAGAAATAAGGTCTTTGTTTCTTGCATTTCTCCTTTATCGGATACAACCCTAGAATGGTCTTTCTATCAAGCATGCAAGCTCAAACTCAACACCACTCACACCAAGCTCAAGTTTGGGATTTAACCCAAATCGGTATAAAAGCACTCACTATGTTCCTAATTGAATGTAAAGTATACTTTAGTATAAATCCTACATCATTAGCCATCTTTCAGATAATTACAACAGTAATATGAAACTGTAGGTAAAAGATATGCAGACATGCTTCTACATAAGTCAAGGGTTCGTACACACAAGAAAGCAGAGGCATATCTGTTTTTCGTACCATTGTATGTCAAGTGTGTTTGGATGGGTGGTCCTGATGATAAGAGATAAACTAGACTTGTGTCAAGCTATGGTGTAGGTGGTTTTGGTCATGTCACTCATCTTTGTAAAATTCTAAGCTAATGTCCTAATGTAGTGCCTTCATATTTCGCGTTATCAGGTGGTGGAGACCACATTTTTTTGTTTCCAAGGTTAGCTTGCTTATTTTTGTTTCTTCATAAACTAATTATCAGCTATTTTTCTTGTTGCCACTATTGAATGAACTTACAAATGTACTGGAGGGGAAAAGAAAAGTGCAGTGAACTTAACTTCACTTTGTTTCTAATATGGTCACTGGACTTTAGAAATAATTACTCAAACCACTCAATGTTGCTAACTCCTGAGGTTGGTGCTCTCTCCCAAATTCACTAGTACATGGATGGAAAATGGCACTTTGACCAAGTGTTCCTTTTGATAGTTACAAAAACTAATTGGAAAAAAAGAAAACTTACTGTTTGAAAAAGATTCAAGATGGTGAATTTCCCAATATAAACTAAACTAGCAATACTAAATAAAGATAATGTTTCTTCCAATTTTCTCATCTATTTCCTTGAAAATGCAATACGATATTTATAGATACAAACAAGAAGCTATCTACCTAAATTTAAGGGACAAAACAGAAACATGGAATCCTGCATACAACTAAAGAGTTAATATGAGAATGTGGAAATAGTGGGCTACATGAAAATAACAGTTAACTAAGAATTAGTGTTCAATGTTGGATGACTTTCTGTGACCAAGTCATTGGAACGTATCACATACCACAATCTGTATCATTCATAGTCTTTTGGTCACTATTTTTAAGTGTTTTCGAATGCGTTATACTGTGGTGGCAAGATGGGCGGGTTGAATAATGGGTCAAATGGGCATGTGTCCAAACAGGCCATTTTAGTATGCTTTGAAATGGGAGGGATCAGGAGTGTGTTCTCAGTGTGTAATCATTTACATAATTATAATTAATAATTATTTTATTTGTACATGTGTACACAATGTATAATCCAGAAACTTACTTGATTGATTGCTTGATGATTCCAACAACATGATTGAGATTTGAAATTTACAGTGTCCTGAGACAGAAATAAGGTGTTTGTTTCTTGTATTTATCCTTTATCAGATACAACCCTAGAATGGTCTTTCTATCAAGCATGTAAGCTCAACTCAACACCACCCACACCAAGCTCGAGTTCAAGTTTTAACTCCAATCGGTATTTGTTTAAAGTATCAGAGCACTCACTCTGTTTCTAATTGTATGTAAAGTATACCTTAGTGTAAATCCTACAACATCAGCCATCTGTCAAATTAATGCAACCGTAATATAAAAATAAGGTGAAAGATACTCATGCAGACATGCTTCTACATGAGTCAAGGCTTCGTACGCACAAGAAAGCAGAGGCAAATCTGTTTCTCGTACCATCGTGTATCAAGTGTGTCAGGATGGATGGTCCTAATGATAAAGAGATAAATTAGACTTGTGTCACTCATCTTAGGTGGTTTTGTTCATGTCACTCATCTTAGTAAATATTAAGCAATATGTAGTAGCTAATGTAGTGTGCCTTCATGCTATCAGGTATTAAGCCAAATGCCATATTTCAGGTTATCACGTGGTTGCGACCACATCTTTGTGTTTCCAAGGTTTGCTTGCTTACTGTTTTTTTTAAAACTAAATATCAGTTATTTTTATTGTTGTCAATTTTGGATGAACTTACAAGTTTACTTGAGGGGAAAATTACAATGGAATAATGTATAGGACGTAGCTTCACTTAAGTTTTAATTTGGTCACCGGACTTTAGAAATCATTAATCAGACCGCTCTAATTTTTAAATATGATATCTGGTAAGTTTGACTTTAAAATAATTATGAATTTCTGGATTAACCAAATGGTTTGATATTTGGATGTTTGTTATACGGTTTATAGTCAGATGGTATAATGAACTCAGTACATCTTTTCATGTAGTTGCTAACAATTGCTACTATATGGAAGTGGCTCAGGGGCTCACTTATTCAAATCATGGGATACTTACATAAACCGCTCAATAATCCTAACTCCTGTGATTGGTGCTCTCTCCCAAATTCACAAGTTGAAAACTTTTCAACATCTATATCGATTAATCGATAAATGTTTTAACAAACACAGGGATATTAAAAATAACTAAGAGAAAGAATAAAACCTTTATTACAATCAGATTACAGACTAAAAATATTCATCAATACGATGAATATACAATACGAATACCAGAAACCCTAATTCGTGTAGAAAAAGAAACAGAGAAAATAATACTGAGAATTATTACACATCATAAATCGATTACAAGCTTTTATATTAATAGAATAAAGAACATTTTTCACTTTAGTCCCTCAAGGTATTCTTCTTGTCATTTAAACACCAAACTCTTTATCAGCTTTCCACACTTTAAACTTTGACACTTCCAGTCCTTCATGTTCTAGAAATAACTAAAACAGCAACAATTAAACTGCACTTTATATAAATAAACCACGTTATTATTCAACATAAAACAACCAAGATTGTAAACTTACTTTGTTATTTTATCACACCCTCACAATCTTGGCTTGTGAACATATCAAACATTTGTAATCTTTCACAAAAATAATCATGTTGACCAGTTGTCAAACCTTTGGTAAATATATCATCAACATTAAAACTAGAATCAATTTTAACAGGTTTTAAAACTCCACTAGATATCTTTTCTCTAACTATATGCCAATCAAGATCAAAATGCTTTGATCTCTCATGATGAACAGGATTCATAGCAATTTGCATGGCTGGCACATTATCACAAAACATATTAACAGAAATCAAGTGTTTTAGTTTTAAATCAGTTAACAAATTTATGATCCATAAAAGTTCACAAGTGACAGAAGCCATTGCCCTGTACTCTGCTTCAGCAGATGATTTTGAAACTGTGGGTTGATTTTTACTTTTCTAGGAAATCAAACTATTTCCCAAAAATATACAGAAACCAGTTATAGATTTCCTGCCAATTAATTTCTTTGCCCAGTCAGAATCAACAAAAACTGATAATTTAAGATCCATACCTTTTGTGAAATGTACACCTTTACCTGGACACCTTTTCAAATATCTAAGAACTCTGAAAGCTAATTTCAGATGAGAATGAGTAGGAGCGTGCATAAATTAACTCAATATATGCACTGCAAAACTTATATCAGGTCTAGTTACAGTTATATAAATCAACTTGCCAACTAATTTCTAATAAACAAATATATTACTCAACACAGACTCACATTTAGTATCTTTGTATGCAGACACATTCATTTCAATTTGAGTACTCAAAGGTTTGTAACCCAATAATCCAAACTCATATAATAGTTCCATACAATACTTCCTTTGAGTAAGACATAAACCATTATCAGTATCAACTTGCCAACTAATTTCTAATAAACAAATATATTACTCAACACAGACTCACATTTAGTATCTTTGTATGCAGACACATTCATTTCAATTTGAGTACTCAAAGGTTTGTAACCCAATAATCCAAACTCATATAATAGTTCCATACAATACTTCCTTTGAGTAAGACATAAACCATTATCAGTATCAACAACTTCAATACCTAAAAAATACTTAAGTTTACCTAAATCTTTTATCATGAACTTAGTACTTAGAAAATATTTCACAGAATTAATTTCATTTACATCATTTCTAGTTACCACAATATCATCAACATATACAAGAAGAATTATAAACACATTATCTTTGCACTTTGTATACAAAGAATAATCACATTTACTTTGTACAAAACCATTTTCTATCAAACAATTAGACAGTTTTTCATTTCACTTTCTTAGAGCTTGTTTAAGCCCATACAAAGATTTAACCAACCTACACACTTTTGTTTCATCTTTATCAAAATAACCTTCAGAAAGAGTCTTATAGACTTCTTCATCAAGTTCACCATAAAGAAATGCATTATTGATATCTAACTGAAACATAGACCAACCATTATGAACAACAATAGTAATCACACTCCTAACAGTCACCATTTTAACCACAGGTGAAAAAGTCTCATCATAGTCAACACCCTCAGTTTGACTATAGCCTTTAGCTACTAGTCTAGTTTTATATCTTTCAATTTCTCCTGTTGACTTATACTTAATCTTGTATACCCATTTACAAACTATAGGTTTTCTATTAGGAGGCAAATCAGTAAGAACCCATGTTTTATTCCTATATAATGCTTCCATCTCAGCATTCATAGCATCAACCCATTCTTTACATTTAGAAGCTTCATTAAAACTATTTGGTTCAACTGACTTATTGAGAGCAAAAGTAAAACATAAATTTTCAAAATTAAGTTTAGAATAACCAACAAATCTTTCAATACCATACTTAACTTTACTATCCTTTAAAGAATAATCATCAAATCTATTTGGAAGAATAGATTCTCTATTTGACCTTCCAAGATTTGGAATAGATGGTATACTAATACCACCTCCCTCAGATTCACTAACACTAGGATTAGAATCACTAGGTATATCATCATATGTAGCATCAGCCTCATCTAGATTGGTAGACATATGAATACCACTAAGTGTTTCATTACCATTAATAACACTAACAAATTCATCTGTGTTATTAACATTTTTGTCAACATCATCAGACAAACTACTGGCAGGATCTTTCATACTACTGCCAACACTAGAAGGGCCATTACCATCATTTAGATCAGATTTAAAAATATCATCATTGGGACTTGTAAATCCATTTGAAAAATTTTGATTGAAAAATTCCAGATGTTCATGTTCATTAAAAACATAATCCTTAGATTCAGATCTCATTTTGAAAGGAAAAACATTCTCATAAAATTTAACATCTCTTGAAAACATTATCAATTTTGACTCAAGACCATACAACTTATAATCCTTTTGTGAATTAGAATAACCAATAAATACACACTTCTCAGACCTAGGACTAAACTTATCATGATTATTAAGCTTAGTAGCAAAACAAAGACAACCAAATACCCTTAAGAATTGTAAAGAAGGTTCAACTCCATAAATTAGCTCATATGGAGTCTTACCTTTTAAAACAGAAGATGGTGTTCTATTTATTAAATATGTAGCAGTAAGAATACATTCACTCCACATGTTAAGAGGAACTCCCCCTTGAAACAAAAGTGCTCTAAATGCCTGTATTTCCTTTTAACCACCTTGTGACACTCGGTCAAAAAGGGCCAAAATTAGCAGCCAATTTAAACATTGATCATTCGTACTTGGTACGTGTTAATACGAAAGTATTTGGATAATATATATATATATATATATATATATATATATATATATATATATATATATAACATTATATGATTATTTAATAATCACCTACAAATATATCTGAAAGAACGAGCAATCTCAAATACGGACGTTGGTGCAAAACATTTTTAAATAATATATTATTAATGAGAATAATAATTATTTACTCGGTTGAAAATTTAAACACATTTTGTACACTGAAAACTATCCGTCAAAATGAGTTGAAACAAAGATATAATTTTATATCTCATTAAAAGTATTTCTATAAAATACTTCGATTAAAAACATATACGATTTCATGTTTAGAAAATTATCATTTAAAAATATTATACTACTTTATGATCGGATACACGAACACGGGTACCACTCCATCTATTATTGGAGCCGGTATATACCAACTCCAATAATTCATATTACACACACGCGCACACTCAGTCAGTTGCTCTCGATCTCTTTTGCTCTCGGATCCAACCCAGTAACAACAATCAGCAACACCATCATCATCATAATCATCTTCTTTGATCATCATCACCATCCGGATCATCATCCTCATCCTCAAGGTTTTGATTTCAAAATTGTAAGGAAAACTTTAACTTTCTTTAAATTCGAGTTTAATATACATATATCAAACGAAGTTAAAAACTGGTTAGGGGATGAACTACATGAACATCCCTGAAAAAGGCCCTCACTCGATTGGGTGAGTTTTCATACCCGATTAGGTAAGCATACCCGATTGGGTGAGTAATACCCGATTGGGTGAGTATACTGATATCGCGTAAAAAGTCATGTTTTTACCACCGATATCTCTCTCATTCCAGAACGATTCTTGGCATTTTAAACTCAAAAACAATACAAATCAATGACATTATGCCAAGATGGTCAAAACAAGGTTGCACGATAAAAATCAAACAAAACGGATGAAAAACGAAGATTCCACACACATTTGAAGATTCAAGGCATCAAAATGAGATTTCAAGACAAAAGTGCCCATCATCAACATCCATCTCATCCAAGATGTTCGTTTTCAAATTACGAATCTAACAGAAGAAGAATCAACAAAAACGGATAAAGAATGAAGATTCTACGCCCGCGCGGTAGATCCAAATGATTCGTACGCAATATCTGGAGATAGGAGACATATTTTTTAATTATGAATCCAACGCAAAAAGAATCAACGCAAATGGATGCATAGCGAAGAAGATACACACGAAGTAAGCAACGCATCGAAAGACGACGGACCGGGATGGGTGGCAGCCAGCCGCCACCGGCCTGGTGGTGGGCGGCGCCGCCCTCCCTCTCCCCATCTCTTTTCCACTTTTTCGTCCTTGCGTGTACCCGGTATGCCACCTTTCGCTACTTTTCCGTACACGGTGCACCACCTTTCGCTACTTTTTCGTACCCGGTGCACCACCTTTCACTCTTTTTCTAATGTGAGCCTAGGGATGCTAATGTGAGCCACATTTTCCCTATAAATAGAGCCCCAAGGCTTCCATTTGAAAATGTCCCATATGCATTAGGCATAATTCTCTCTTTACTTTCTCATTCTATTTTCTTACTTCAAAATTAGTATTAGGCTAGTTAGGGAGCTTGTTTAAAGTAGAACGAAAGCTAGGGAACATCTTGTAATCTTTAGTGTATGCTTGGAGTTATGCTTATTAATTCAAGTCTATTCCTTCTCGCATTTTAATCCGGGTTCTTTCTATCCTATTCTATCTTAATTAAATATGTATGCTTTAATTATGCTAGAATTAGTTTGTGCCATGATTAGCGAGTAGATTACTATTGTATTTGTTGTGATGTAGTTAGCATACATAATTGTGGGCTGACTTTAAATATGTCGTGAAATAATATGACGGCCCCTATTCGACTGTTTACTTGGTATAGTGCTGAAAATGCTTTTAAGCAATGTACATACGTATGGAAGCCGGTAACGACCGAAGGTAGTTGTATTATGGATCGACATTATAAAATGGAAACTTTATGAACGGACCTAAATTATGATTTTAAACCTAAAACTTACATTTGCCTTTCGATTAAAAAACGTGATTGTAACCTTGTAAAGAGGAGTCACTAACCTTGATACTTGGTCAATAGTTATCTGTGTAAAAAGTATGTTTTTAACTGTAACGTCATGCAAGCATCATAAATTGCAATGTGATTATGTGGACTTGCCATGAGTATTGTACACTTTCGATCACAATGTACTTATCATGTGAACATGGTGAAGCAATTAAATTCACAATGGAAATATCGGTAAACGATTAAATACACTGTGAATCACAATAGCATTTTCCGACATGGTCTCGGTTTGACTTTATGCAAATGCCGTCAGCATTTTAATTAGATTAGTTAATTTAGATTAGATTAGAGTAGGTAGGCTACATGCTAAATAATCATTTTCGAAAACCTAGGGATTTGTTAATTGTAATGAGAAAGGAAAGTTTGGAATCTAAGTTACACTGATATCCTTTCCTTAAAATACGAAACCAGAAGTAAGATACGCAAGAAACCTGAACGTTTTCCCCTGTTTATCATTCTTGAGTTTCATTAATAGGAATTAGTTAATAAGTCCGAACATAAATTCTAAGTTAGTTGTTTAATGGATTTGAAATCTTTATGGTATTAAGAACGGTTAGACTTGTTAATGACCTGCTACTCTATTCCTTCACCCACGAGCGAATACGTTCAATAACATGGGTCACTGACTCCCTCACAGGAGAGTGTGGAGAGTTGAGCATCATCTGTCTGATCAGAATCATGACACCTTAGTTCCTCGTGACATATTAGATGATAACCGACTAATAGGGAACTCATTGGTTATACCACTGGGTACTGAATCCACTAGATATTTCCAATTTAGTTAATCGTTTTTCCATAAGAGTCATCATCCCACATTATTAGATAACAAACTCACAACAAATACTACTTTTATCATCTGATTTATTATTACATTTTATTCGCTTTATTTAGTTTACTTAGTTAACTGAACCAAAACCCCCAACGCACTCTTTTAAAACCTTTACTAGAAAAGAAAGATTGATTGGATCACCTCTGTTTCAGTTCAGTTTCTCTTTAAGAATGACTCTAGGTCATACTTACCATATACTAGCATTTAGTTCAGTATTAGTAATTCATACTTAGACCCCAACAAATATAAATTTAAAACAAACCGATTACGATCCGTACGTCGTCTTCATACGACCGTTCGGGGGTGCATCAAGTTTTTGGCGCCGCTGCCGGGGAGACTAACTGTCCGATACAGAGGCCCAACCAATCCCAATTCTAGTAAACCCTTAGGATAAAACCTTCTAAAAAAACAAGTATTTACTTTCTTGTCTTTCCTTTTTAGTGTATGAACTGTTCCCCTAGATCTGCACCACTGTTTAATTTCCCTGATCCAAAACTTATAATATGTACCATTCGACAAGAAAAGAAGCAATCCGCACTTAGACAAGCAATGGCTGAACGCATCACTCTCGCTGACAACAGTAAACTCTCTATCGAAGGAAGAGGAGGACCAATTCTCTACCCTGAAACCCCTGGTCAATCTTTCGAGCTTAAGCACCACATCATCCAACTAATTCCAAACCACTGTCAATTCCATGGATTACCCAATGATGACCCAAACTCTCACCTCGACAAGTTCATATCTCTTTCAAACTCCTACAAACAAAACGGAATTAGTCAAGACACAATCCGTTTGTATCTTTTCCCTTATTCGCTCACACATCATGCGCAAACATGGTTTGAAGGTTTAGAGACCGGCTCTATCCCTTCGTGGACTGTGAATGCGACAAAGTTTCTAACCAAGTACTTTCCGCCTTCTAAACAAACCAAACTTCGAAATGACATCATGAATTTCCACCAAGCTTTTGATGAGTCATTATACACCGCATGGGAATGATTCAAAGGAGCCTTGAAGAAATGCCCTAATCACCGACTTGACAAATCTGCACAATTGTGTATCTTCTATAATGGTTTAGACCCTAACCACCGAACCACCCTCGACGCTGGAACACAAGGAAGCTTCATGGCAAAGACCGACGAAGAAGGATGGAACCTTATAGAGAACATGTCTATGCATCACCACGATTGGAACTCTGGAGATCACTCGACATCTTCAGCACCTCTCGCTGCATCAAATCCAATTCCAGTCGAAGCAATTAAGGTATTAACGGAGAAAATGGACTCACTTGTCAAACAATTTGGAGAACTTAAGAAACAACAGCACCAAGTACACCAAGTGCAAGTCTGTCAACACTGCACCAACCCGCAACCACCTGGTGAATACCAAGTTGAATACGAAGAAGCCGATGGCACCGTCTACTATGCTCAGTTTCCTGCTCGACAACAAAATTTTCCACCCGGTTTCAATCAAAACAACAACCAACCTAGAGGACCTCCATTCCAACCAAGAAATAACCAACCACCATACCAACCCCGATACCCACCTAGATACCCACCTTACCCACAACAATTACAACCTTCTTATAACCAACCCCTTGCACTTCCTGCACCAACTTCCGACACAAACCAAACCCCTGAACAACCCGCAAAGACAAATGCCCCAGCTTCAAGTTCAGATTACGCCTTCACCCAGTTCATGCAAGGTGAACACATGCTCAACCAAAAGACATCCGCCAGACAAGACCAAGCCGACCTCTTTATGAGAAATCAACTGGATGTGCTAAAGAATTTGGGAGCTCAGATTGGGCAAGTGGCACAACGTCTCGATAACAGACCCAGAGGAAGCTTGCCTAGCAACACGGTTCACAACCCACATGTTGAGGAAGCAAAGCAACTTACTACCACCAAGGAAGCATCTACTACACCACCAGCTACTATTCCAGTAAAAGAGGAAGAACCAAAAATCAAGATACCAGCTGTGGAAACCACTCCGACCATAAACAAAGAGGTTAGGATCCCTTACCCCGCTAGACTTAAAGCTCAACCCAAGAAATTATCATCCTTTAAGCTAGATGGAAAATTCCTTGATACCATGTCTAGAGTTCCCGGTCGTAATAAGTACATTAGGAAATTGCTATCCACTAAGGATAAACTGCCCGAAGTAAACAATATTCCCCTTAGTTCTGAAACCTCATCCCTACTTAAGAATAGCCTTCCTGAAAAACTAGGAGACACCGGTAGATTTACACTCCCTTGTTCTATTTACCAATCCGGAGAAATAAGCGCCTTAGCCGACTTAGGAGCCAACATTAACCTTATGCCCTACTCCCTGTTTAAGAAGCTGGAACTTGAAAAATTGAAACCCACTAAGATGACCCTCCATCTAGCTGATCAATCTGTTAGATACCCAAAAGGAATAGCTGAGAACGTTCTAGTTCAAGTTAACAAATTTTTCTTTCCAACGGATTTCGTGGTAATGGATATCCACGAGGACATAAACATCCCGATTATCCTTGGAAGACAATTCATGAACACAGCTAGAGGAGTAATTGATGTGTATAACCACACAATTGTATTACGATCACATGGTGAAAGCATTACTTACAAGATCGACCAACCGGAATGCACCCCAGAAGAAGAAGAATGTTATGTTATATCAACAGGCAGAATTTGTTCCGATGACGAATCAGAACCAGAGGAAGAGCAACATTTTACTCAATCATCAGTTTTCATCTCTGATTCTCAGTATAAACCAGAAGAAGAGGAAGAATATGAAGAAGTAGAGGAAGAAATTGAATCTGAAGACGAAGAACCTGAAGAAGAGGAAGAAGAAACCGAGGAGGAGGAAGAAATCGAAGAAGAAGAAGAGGAAGAAATGGAGGAAGATGAAGATCAAGCTGATTCACCACAGATGGCTGAAGTCAAAAGAATATAAGACTGCAAAGACTACACTTCATCAGAAGAATCCTTTGATTATGGAGCCATCCACCAAGCGCTCAGATCCACTCATCTCAAAAGAATGGGAAACATTCTTGACTCTTATATCGATCCATCGAAACCCTTTATCAGAACCCGACTCCGAGACATAGATACTTTTGAAGAAGAACTCCGAACATCACAACACCCAGACCTGTATGCTAAACTCCTACAAAGAATTTCTGCATATAAGGCACGTCAACCAGGAAGCTTTGTTGAAGAAAACCTTCAAGACACCATCACGGAAGTCAGAACCATCGAAATCGACAGTACTCAACCTTTCAACAATGCACCCTTGGATGAAGAATTCCACCGATTCCCAGATTCACGAGATGAAGATTCCGACTACAAGAGTATCGACTTTGACGGCGATTTTATTGACGTCACTATCGATGAAAGCTCTATTCCAAAAATCCCTCTTGCTCTACCAAATTCCCCCATCATCACAGCTGAGAGATTAGAGATTCCGCTCATAGATACTCACCAAGACATGATTGAACTAATTGATGAATACACCGATGTGCGCATCATTGTAGAGGCTATCAAAGACTCAACCAATGACTACAACACCGCTCAAAGACACCTGATAAGGCAGATTGAACGAGAATACGATTCATATATCGCCAATTATGGAGAACCAGTGCCCTAAACTTTGCTCAGACATATCCAAGAGTTCTCCGATTCCCTTCAAGAACAACTCAACTGAGAAGCTCAACAGCCAGAAAGGCCAGACTACCTAATGGGAGAAGTCGAGTTCTGCAGCAACCAAAGGTAAATATACCAAAAAGTATATTGTGCCTTAGCCGGATCAGCTTTTCCCTACTCATCAAGTCAGAAGGCTATACTTGTATCAATGAGAACCCATCTTGAAAGAGCTACTGGAAATCCGCAGAATTATGCTGACATAAGAATGGTGGGAGATCTTAGAACCCTTCTAGATCTCATCGAAACTGGAGAACATCTCACAGCTTCGGAAAACTTCAGGATCATCATTCACTCCACTATTGTTCATCACGTTGAACTAATAATTGATGAACTAAATCAAGCAGCATTCGAAGAAAACACTCATGACATTCCAACACGTTATTTGCACATGTCACAAGTCAACTTAGCATCCTATGTGATAGATCGACTGCGTGGAATGTAGAGGAAGAAGACGTATAAATTGACGCTTACCGCAATGGATACCGTGAAATATTCTGCAATTTAATCTATGTCTTCACTGACTTGGATTTTCCCTTCAACCGCGAACAACATCAACTCATTAGACAAGTATGCCAAGCCACTAGATCCTTCGGAGGAGACCCCTTGGCCAGTGATTTTGAAGAAGTGAAAACTGAATTCATGGCTTTAACCACCTCAATAGGCAGAAACCACCCACAACGTGAAATTGTTCAAACTCACACCTGCACTCGAATTGATCCTAACGGACCAATCACAAGGGCAGTTTGATACATCAGCTATGGGATGGCAATCCTCGACAGATTAACCACTGATCACTTCAAAAGCTTCATAATGGAATCTACCCCTCCACCAACTCTCATTACTGACATGATAGAACAGTTTCTGCAATACTTTCCTCCACGATACGCCCTACCTAGGAACTACAGTGACCACTCTAGCACCACAGACACATCCAACATCATCTGAAGAAGAAAGGACTAAGTCGAGATCTCAACTTTAAAAGAGCGCTTCTCGGGAGGCAACCCGTGTTTTTACATTTCTGCAATTTTACTTTCCAAGAAGTGATGAAATCTCCGACTATCTTTCACACTCGGATCATACAAAGCATGCTCCAGCCTGCAAGAAAATATCAACACCAGAAGAATATTATATCCGACGAGTTCACACCTACGAGACCAATCACAAGAAGACTTGATCAAGAATGCACCAAGGAAGATAGAATCCAGCACATGTAACCCAAGGAACACTGCAACCACCGGGGAGTACTTCTATACCATCTCTTTCATTTGTCTAAATTCACCATATCCATCATGCTTTTCACTAAGTGTGGGATTCAAACCCAAAACACACCGCTAAAAGAATACGTCTTAGATGTTTAAATTACTAAGTGTGGGATTTTCACCCCAGTTAGAGCTTAGATAAACATCAAGGACGATGTTCTTTTAAGTGTGGGATAGCAGTAGTTACACTACTGTAAAATGGATAATGGTATATGCTTGATTCTAAGTCGTTGCTCTTTAAGACCATGCTTCTCCAAAAAAAGCAAACAAAAATTTTCAAAAATTGAATTAAGAATATGTTGAAAATGAAAATTTTAGACGAAGAACAATTTACTTTGAGGAAGAAGGACGAATAAAATACAAATTCTTTTGAAAAATGAGTTTAATAATCCCATAAAGAGCATCGAATGACTAGGCACACAACAACCCAACTTTCGATTCGTGAGGTATCTTGAGCCATATAAAAAACATTCACTTTTAATGCTTCACTTTTTCGATTCTTGAGTGTGCCGATGTATGCGTTTAGAATTAGAACTTGCTCCTGTTAAGCATTTCGAATCCAAATTGGTTAGTGAAAAGGAGATTAAATCACATCATTCTTAAACCCATCCGTATACCCGTACACCCATACACCCAAGAAACATAGATACGTTACCCCTATTTTCTCAAAAGCATCCCCCAAAACTTTAAAACAAAGTTCCAAAGATGAAAGGAGAGAAATCGCAAGGAGACGATGTCGAAAAAAAAAGAAGTTCAAGAAAGAAAAACCCGAAGAAAAGGAAATCAATAGGAGAAAAAGACTCCTTCCGCAAACACCAAAAAGGCGTCAATCCTCCCAAAAATTCCAACTTCAACAAAAGAAACCCATCAAAAACCTAACAAAACCCCCTCTCAGTCCACAAACAGTCCGCTTCGAAAAACTCTACGTCACTTCCCCTAGAATGATTGTGGCTAGATCGACTTCGCACTCACCAAAAAGGTAACGATTTGATTCTTGATCAAGCCTATGACGATAAACGATATATGACTGGCATTCTGAGTGATTGATAATATTAGAATAGGAAACCCTAAACACTTTGAGTGATTTCAGTGACCACCTGGAAAGGATCGCCTAGTCATGTATCCAAGATCAAAGATCAAAAGCATGCTCCCAAAGATTACAACCTTGCTTTTTCAAAGAACAAATATTTTATTTTTCAAAACCCCCCTTAGTAAAAAGTTCTACCCTAAAATATTTGATTATCTACTTATTTTTAACCATGTTTGAAATTCAAGTTTGCTTGAGGACAAACAAAGTTCTAAGTGTGGGATACTTGATATCGCGTAAGAAGTCATGTTTTTACCACCGATATCTCTCTCATTCCAGAACTATTCTTGGCATTTTAAACTCAAAAACAATACAAATCAATGATATTATGCCAAGATGGTCAAAACAAGGTTGCACGATAAAAATTAAGCAAAACGGATGAAAAACGAAGATTCCACACACGTTTGAAGATTCTAGGCATCAAAATGAGATTTCAAGACAAAAGTGCCCATGATCAACATCCATCTCATCCAAGATGTTAGTTTTCAAATTACAAATCCAACAGAAGAAGAATCAACAAAAACGGATAAAGAATGAAGATTCTACACCCGTAGGAAGATCCAGATGATTCGTACGCAATATATGGAGATAGGGTAAATATTTTTGGGATATCTTTACATCAAAGTTTTCGTTTTTGAATTACGAATCCAACGCAAAAAGAATCAACGCAAACGGATGCATAACGAAATAGATACGTACGAATTAAGCAACGCAGCGAAAGACGACGGACCAGGACGGGTGGCAGCCAGCCGCCGCCGGCCTGGTGGTGGGCAGCGCCTCCCTCCCTCCCCACGTCTCTTTTTCGCTTTTCCGTCTGACGTGCCACCAATGGTCGATCGGGTTTTCACCCTGTCGTCCAACCGTCCGTCAGCGGCGGCGTCAGTGGAGTTGTTTTAAAAATTTGTTTTATGCTTGGCCTAAGTATACTAAAGCTATGGATAAGTATAGCGATAGGTATGACCTAGGGTCGTTCTTCAAACTACAACGGGCATGGGATCTAGGACTTTAGTTATCTACGGGAATTTAGCTAGGGTTTAAAAGAGGTTTTGGTTTGTTTTGGTTTTAACTAACTACTGATTATCTAAAATTAAACTAAATTAAAGTAAAGTGGAGTGGAGGTGGCAACGAGAACTTATAGGTGAAGCGAGTGTTTACTATGATAATTATTCATGCTATTTAGGGGTAGTTAATGGGATAAAGCCTTAGTTAAGATGACATTAATATTTCCTAATGAGCCATAACTCCTAGCCTAATATCTATCTAACGTAGAGTTATCCGCAATCAGATAAATAATATGTCACGTGGATAACAGTTATGGAATGTAAACTACAACGGAAGTTGTCCCAAATGTAGCAACCAATTTAACAAACAACCATCCTCGAGTCTTGTCCCCCAATCTCTGACATTTGAGATATCCGAATCATGGCATGGATTGTTGAATAAACAAAAACATGAACAGGGGTTTCCCACCGGGACAAGTTGGGATGGTCTGGTCTAACGGCTGATTGAATTGTTCATCATTATTTCACATAAATCATTTTAACTATTCTATACATGTTAAACTGGTATATGCAATTGATAAATATTCGAAAACCTAATCATGTAACTAATCAGCATAACAGATACTAGCATGCAAACCCTAAGCAACAATCAAACAAGAACATGCAGAAAGGCAGCATAGCAGGGATCAAATTATGTAGAGTGACGGGGTACATGGTTAAGTCACAAGTGTCTCGAAAGTTCTCTCTAAGACACTTGTTAAATGGCCTGAATCTAATCTATCTCTAATCCTACGCTCCGTGTCTCCCTCCGGTAATATTTCAACCAGGAGAACACCGGCCATGTCGAGTTCAACGATCATCAGACACAGAATAATTAGCGGCATACAACTAGCAATTGGCCAAGCCTAGAAGGATGTTACTAACCACAACATAAGTTGGATAGATAAACATTTGAGATTCAATTCATAGATTCAAATATAATTCAACCGCATACAAACAGAGTAACAGCATGATTTAAGTATAACTACCCTAGCATGGCAACTATCATAGCAAACACAGATTTGTCTAGCTAAGCATGGCAATAATCCTAGCAAGTAACTCTAAACAAGTATAGCAACAACACGACATTATTTAAAATAACAAGATAGAGATTATAATAGAACATGACAAAGCGTTATTACAAATCGTGCGACACCGCAGTCTCGGAGCACCTCCGTTACAATTAAGCTACTAATCTACTAGCTTAACTAATCTATTTAACTAACTAATTTAAAGAGAGAGTAGTGAGAGAAAGTGTGTGTAGAAGTGTGAAAAATGAGAAGGTGTGATGAAATGAGGCTTGTATTTATAGAGATCGCACAGCCGTATCCGTAGACCATATTCAAACCTCCAAATGCACAACCGTATCGCAAAGGCGAATAAAAATCACATTTTTATCACCCAAACGCACGATACGGCTGAGCTGGACCGTATACGGCTGAACTGGACCGTATACGGCTGTGCATAGGGTGAATACAGCTGAACTGGGCCGTATACGGCTAAGCACAGGCCGTATACAGCCTGCACAGACCGTATACGGTCCAGGTCCAGCCGTATACGGCCTGGTTCAGCTGTATGCTGGTTCCTCGGTTCTTCGTTTCTTCGTTCGGGCGTAACTTCTTCGTCGTTTATCCATTTTGAGCGTTCTTTATATCCACGCGTTCGTATTTTCCTAATGAAGAAAATGACATAAGTTAGAGGTCATAATTCTTTGTGAAGCTCAAAAATTGCTAGAACGAGTGAACGAGAATGCTCATGATCGTATTCGTTATATTTATCGTGTTTTTCGACCATTTTAGATGACTTTTGAAACATTGTCTATATTTTGGCCCATGTGACGAGTTTTAATGATAAAGTATCTATTTTGATTAGTTTCGTCACATATTGGGCTAAAAAGGTGAGATTAATGCACGCAAAAACATGACTTTTTGCGTGTTATCACCGTCCTTGCATGTACCCGGTGCGCCACTGATATCGCGTAAAAAGTCATGTTTTTACTACCGATATCTCTCTCATTCTGGAACGATTATTGGCATTTTAAACTCAAAAACAATACAAATCAGTGATATTATGCCAAGATGGTCAAAACAAGGTTGCACGACGAAAATCAAGAACAACGGATGAAAAACGAAGATTCTACGCACGTTTGAAGATTCAGGGCATCAAAACGAGATTTCAAGACAAAAGTGCCCATCACCAACATCCATCTGCTCCAAGATGTTCGTTTTCAAAATACGAATCCAACAGAAGAAGAATCAACAAAAACGGATGAAGAATGAAGATTTTACGCTCGCCGGAAGATTCAAATGATCCGTACGCAATATCTGGAGATAGGAAATATATTTTTAGGATTACTTTTCATCAAAGTCTTCGTTTTTGAATTACGAATCCAACAAAAAAGAATCGACGCAAACGTACACCGAACGAAGAAGATACGCACGAATTGAGCAACGCAGCAAAAGACGGTGCAGCGGGGCGGGTGGCAGCCAGCCGCCGCCGACTGCATGGTGGGCGGCGCCGGCCGCCACCCCCCATCTCTTTTCCGCTGTTCCGTACTTTTGCGTACCCGGTGCACCACCTTTCGCTACTTTTTCGTACCCGGTGCACCACCTTTTGCTACTTTTTCGTACCCGGTGCACCACCTTTCACACCTTTTTCTAATGTGAGCCTAAGGATGCTAATGTGAGCCATATTTGGCCTATAAATAGCATCCCCTAAGTCTCATTTGAACACACACTCATATACACTCTCACACTCAAAAATATATTGCATCCTTATGCATATTCTCTCCATTTCCACTTTCTCACTCTAAAAATTCTCTTCTTCTTTAGTCTAGGATTATTTTAATTAATCTACGGATTAGTATAGAGGCTAGAATGAACGTTAGGAGTTTGTTTTTGAAGATTTTGTACGTGTAAACGAGTTGTCAATCATAATAATACGCTGCTGCGCATTTATTTCCGGGTGATATCTAAACCTTTATCATACTTGCTTTATTCATATTTTAATCATGTGTTATTGCTTGGTATGTGATATATTTGTTACCATGAACTGCGAGTAGTTTATTATTGTGATTGTTGATGATATAGATTATTATAAGTAAGGATGATATTATATAATTAATGCACGACAATCGTAAAGAGATATGACGGCCCCTATTCGACTGTTTATCCGTTATAGTACTGGAAATGCTTTAAGGCGAAGTACAAATGTATGGAAGTCGGTAAACGACCGAAGGTAGTTATATCTCTGGAATCAGCTCTGGTTTAATAGTTGGAATTCCGAGAGGATAATACAACTTCACAACTAATTGGTATATCCTACGAGAGTCAAAACACTATAAAATGATGTTCGTAAAACATGTTCAGATAAAATAGGAATTATTAACCCTTGTAACGTCAAAACTTTATGAACTCAAGTTTAATTTATGGAGTACCCTTTCTGGTTATCCACGTGACTGCAACCTAGTAATTAGGACCTGATCAACCTTAATTATGGTAAGTAGTTATCTGTGCCCATGACATGCAATAAGTAAGACACATTGAAACCACTCGTTGTACATATTAGATTTACATTTCTGCACTGCTTTACATTTAATTAGCTAGAGTGTCACTTTCACTATCAATTACACTTCACCGCATGTTGATATGAGAAACCGTGGAACTACTATGTAAAGTACACTGTCTATCATTGAAGGGCATGGTCCGCATATGAAACACATTTTAACAAATTGCGAATAATCCGGGGATGTATAATTGTCTGAAAAGGAGAGATTTGAATCATAAGTCGAAGTAACTAGAACTTAATTGAATGATAACAAGACTTTGAAATAAGAATAACGTCGTAATGACCTAGGATTCTTAAAACACCAAGTCTTACAAAATCGGCGGTCTAGACTTACAGAGTTATTAATTTATGTGCTAATCGAATAGTAAACTATTTTTAGGAGTTAAGAAAGGTCCAACCTATGAGACGATACGCTACTGAGTCATGCACCTCGGTATAAAACCAAAATAGGTTGTTTATCTTTCAACTAGATAAGTATTGGAAGTTTTCGTATTGCTCCGATCAGAATCATGATAACCTAGTTCCTAGTGACATGCCAATGGGAAATTGAGTTGGTAGGGTTCTAGAGTTTACGCCTAATAGTTTAGTTGCCACATTAGTATCATCCCTATTTATTCTGTCATCCTGAAATATTAATTATCGAAATCTCAACAATCACATATTTATCTTTACCTGCTTTCCTGTACTTTAATTTCCTGCATTTTAATTACTTGTCTTTAGTTTAAAACCCCCAAAACCTACCTACTTTGTTCCATCCTAAATATTTCCCTACCGAAAGTGCTAACTTTAATTGCCCAAACGTTTGGATTCATAGAACTATCTTAGATTATACTTACCGCTTACTAACCAGAGTAGGTAGTACATATAATTTAAGCCCCGCTAAATACAAATTTAAAACCCCTGCTGCGCCCGTATCACCATCAGAAACCACAACGACCGGTTGCGGGTGCAACAAGTTTTTGGCGCCGCTGCCGGGGAATCACAAATGTACAATTTAAAGTCACCTTAAGTAGTAGTATTTAGGAGATCCTTAAGAACGAAACCTTTCCGGGTATCTTTCGGAAGTTAATTTGAGTAATTTAGTATTAATTATTAATTTAGTATTAGTTAATTAGGATAGTATTAGTTTAAAATGACAAATCGAAAACCCACTTCTTACCTCATTTCAAAAGACGAACTGACGGCAATGGACGATACGGAATTCTTTAACTACCTAGTAGAAGAAATAGGATCTGATTTCTTTTCATCCTCTGCCTCTCAAGCTAAAGAAACCTCCGAAACCCTAGAAGAATTTAGGACCTCACTTTCTATTCCAAAACATTGCCTGGACCTTGATGACACGGATCAGTTGCCTGACCTGGCATCATCTCTAGAAGATCACTTTGAAACTTTGCATTCACCTCAAATGCCAAATTCTGTCCACTTCAATACTCCTCCCAAAGAAGATTATGAAGAAAAACCTCCGAAATTATGTGACTTAATCACCCTCATTCCTGAAACATCAGTGTATGACAACACTCTGTCAAATTCTCGTAATGACAGCATCTTTCCATTCCTTTCACAAGAACACGAATACACCATCTATCGAGTGGTGGATAAAGTTCCATCAGTCGAGCCAGAAAAACCTTGTTCTGAAGAACACCACCTCGGCACATCCTTTAATCCTTCTCGCATAATAGATGTCTATAGGGCATTCGTTAGGAAATTAGACTCCTCCGACCTTCCTTTTTCATATGACCAACGAGAAAAGATTACCAATCTTGACGAACAACTCAAATTCTTATCTCGCCTGTTAAATCATGAATGTGAAAGCACCTCCACCAATTTCAGAGACCAGGAACTCAAGTTTATTGCAGATTTAGATCTACTTCTTGAATCGCTTGCCGACATGGATTTCCATCCAATATCCATGATATTAATAAATCATAATGTTGTTGCAATAATCAATGAACTTGAATTCTGGGTAGAACGGGACCCGATGATTCCTATCATCATCCCTGGTAAAATTCCATTCTTCGTTGATCTCGCCTCTTACTTGATCTCAAAATTGCGAGATGTTTTTCCTGATTCCGCCAAAAGACCTTACATCGCTTTCTTCGCTAAATGGAAAAACCTTCATGTTAAGCTTGTTAAAATCTTCGCTCTCACTAAATACCTTTTCACTTCCACACAAAAAGCCCTAATCAGCGAACTCTATAGAATGGTCAATTCTACAATCGGAGAATCCGATTCACAGGAAGAGAAAGCATTTCTGGAGATCATGGATAAACACAATCACGACCTAAATTATAAAGACCAAGGAACTCGCGACGGATTGTCAAACCCTAAGAAAATAAGAAAAGCATATAATAAGTTAATTAGTGATCTTGTCGATTTAGGATATGAAGAACGAGAAGCCCTGGGGGACATAGAGAGCAGTCATTATTTAATTTATACCGTCATCTGGGAACTTTCAAAATGTTTTGTACCTAAAAACGTTCGTTTAAGGGAACAAATCTCAACCCTTTCCCTATGGAGAGATCGGGACAAATCTTGAAATAGTTCTCTCCTGAGAGGTCGAGGCTCGCAACTTTAAACGAACATATTTTTAATATTTAATATATATAATAAATTTTTGGAAGTTTATGTTAAAAAAAAAAAAAAAAACTATTTAAAATTTTTGCCTAAAAATATGCGCGCGACAAAAGAACGTGCAAAGTTAAGCCTTTAGCCAAAACATGTACATTCAACAAGTCAACGCTAGTCAAACAATTTGAAAAATATAATAATCATAAGTTTAATGTTTTAGATTAATTATAATCGTCCCGCAAAAATTTGCGCGTTTCTTAAATTATTTATAACGTAACAAGAAACTAACAAGTAACGAGTTACAATAAATACACTTAAGATTCGTAATCATTTTTAGTAGGGCATTAGAAATTAATCTAGATTATTAAGTTATAATGATTGAAGTACATAAGGAATATGGTACTTAGAACTAGGACATATATTCCTAGGGGACCATCAAAGCTTCCATGCACCCTCATTATTCAAAATCAAAGAACAAAAAACATCTCCTTCCTCCCTTTGAAACCCCATGGCCGGACACCACCATGCACCCATGAACCACCATTAAAATCCCATTAAACTCTACAATTTTTGTGTCCTTTTGAGCTCCTTGTTACACATTGTTCTCGGTTGTACAATCATTTTGAAGCTTTAAGCACTACAACAAAGGTATGATCATAAGG
Source organism: Pseudognaphalium luteoalbum (assembly GCA_963422505.1). NCBI lineage: Eukaryota > Viridiplantae > Streptophyta > Magnoliopsida > Asterales > Asteraceae > Pseudognaphalium > Pseudognaphalium luteoalbum. The sequence goes on along the minus strand of OY730198.1, from coordinate 59,486,928 downwards.
AACTTACTTTGAACTTTGAATATCCTACTTTATGAAATTAGTTAAGTTAGTAACTAGGAATTATCACTTCCCTTAGTTAGATGCTTAGGAATTGCATATTCCTACCACTTACCTATGCTAAATCATACATGTTTGACTTTATTAAGATAATGATGTTGGATCTGAGCTTAATTGACAAGTGTTGAAGACTAGCCAGACTAGCCACTGTCTGTTTTACTGTTAGCCCCTGTTAATGAAGAAGCAGTGCCACTGCTAGAAGAATTGGAGAACTGCCAATACAAGTACTAGCCACTGCTAGCAGAAGTGAAGACAGCCACTGTTAGTGTAGTTAAGCAGTGCCACTGTTTATATTAAGTATATTTTTGTAAAGGAAACTTACTACCACTGTTGGTACAAAGTAAGTTATTCCCACTGTTAGTATGTATAGGTCAGTTAGAGATATTTATGGGATAGATTTGAATTCCATAATTATAGGAGATTGTTCAGTAGGACTCTATGTGATATAAATAGAGATCCTAAACCTAGTTTTAGGTTATGAGTTTTGTGCAGCTTCAAGGTTTTGTAACCCTAATACAAATCAGTGTATTCGTCTTATATCATTAATAAGATTGGAGCTTTATATTATTCTGTTATTGATCTTCATTGTATTACTAAGTGTTATTCCGCAAACTTCTTAGTAATCATTCAAAACTGCAGTTATCTAATAGTTTATTAGATAGATCTTGGTTTGACAAGTGGTATCAGAGCAGGTTTTAGTTTTGAATCCAGGAAGATCTCAGTTCTACTGTTTTATTGATCATTTTTTATAATCATTAAATCATAGCAATGGCAGAAGGTAGTGAAGGAATCCAGGTCACAAAGATCCCAATGCTTAGACCTGATGAATTTGATCTGTGGAAAAACAGAATCAGACAATATATGCTTCTCACAGATTATCAGATGTGGGAAGTTGTGGTTAATGGTCCTCTAGTGACCCTAAACAGTGATGGTGTTCCACTGCCAAGATCTCCACCAACATCTGAGGCAGAAAGAAAAGTCAGATCTATAGAGTACAAAGCTTTGAGTACTCTATTGTTATCTATTCCTAATGAATACCAAAGGCGTTTTGAAGCATGTCAAGATGCTAAAGTTTTAATGGAAGCAATAGAGAAGAGATTTGGTGGTAATGATAATACCAAAAAGAATAAAAGATCTCTGTTGAAACAACAATATGAGAACTTTAATTCTGCAAAGTCAGAAACTCTGACTCAAACCTTTGATAGGTTTTCAAAACTTGTAGGAGATCTGGAAAATCATCAAGTGAAAATTGACAAAGATGATTTGAACAGGAAGTTTTTGAGGTCCTTGGGTGATGAATGGACCATGTATACTGTTGGTTTGAGGCAGAGTTCAGATCTGGAAGCAAAGGAATTAGAAGATATATATAATGATCTGAGGAATTTTGAAGCTGAGGTAGAGATCAAGAAGGTGGGATATGGGAGCAACAACAATAATTCAGCTTTTATGTCTATGGCAGGTTCTGGATCAAAGGCTGAATCAAGTCAAAAAGAGTCATCCTATGGTACTAGAGGAAGTGGATCTAGTACTACTCATTCTAATGATCAAATCTTAGAATCTTTCTTTGCTAGTAATGTGAATTCATCACTTACTAATGAAGATCTAGATCAGTTTGAAGGAGATGATCTAGAAGAGATGGATATCAAACTCCAAATTGCTTTAATCACACAAAGAGCAAAAAGGTTTATGCAAAGAACTGGTAGGAATAACTTTGCACAGAAAAGGAGTGATTCTAGCTGGTTTGATAAAAGCAAAGTTGAATGTTTCAACTGTCACAAGATGGGACATTTTGCTAGGGAGTGCAGAAGTCCTAAGGTTGATCAGAATGAAAGAGGAACTGTTCAGAGAAGTGGTGGTAATGTTGGTCAGACTAAGAATGTGCCAATCCAAGATACTTCATCAAATGCACTGGTATCTGTTGATGGATGTGGATGGGATTGGAGTGATCAGGAAGAGCATGAAGTGAAGAATCAATGCTTCATGGCAACAGCAGAATCTGACAAGCAATCTGAAGTTCCTTATGAGGTACAAATAAAATTGTGCTGAGCTGTGTGTAAACAAACTGTGAAACATTATAGAGATCATAACCAGAAAGTGTGTGATGAGCTAAAACAGTGTGAAATCAAAAGTAGACACACAATCTCTGTAATAGAAAATCTTGAAAAACAGATTCAGGCATTTGAAGATAATGCAACACAGTTTAAATATGATATTGAGTATGCTAGGTGGGAGAGAGATACTTTTACAGATAAAGTAGAATTATTAACTAAGAAACTTGCTGAGGTCACATGTGAAAGAGATAGCATAAGACTCAATGTAAGTAACTTAGAACATGCATCTAAAAGTGTAAATAAACTCATCAATTCTCAGATTCATGATAAACTCAAGACTGGGTTAGGATACAATAATGTACCTCCTCCTTATAACAAAAACTATTTTCCTTCAAAAACTGAAATTGATTTAAATTTACTTAAAGAAGGATTAAATGATGATGTTAAAAAGGTTGACCCAGTAAACAGTTTAAAAGAAGATGTGAACATTGATGAAGTTGAAATTCATGAGTGGACTGAGGAAGATGATGAAGAGTGTGATACATCTGAATGTAATGTTAATGTGTTCAATAAATCTGATAAATCATCTTGTGAAAGCAGCAATAGTATTACTGGTCTAGTTAGAGAACTAAAAGTTAATAAACTAGAAGAGGGTAAGAAAATGTTTGAAGAGAAGGAAAAACATCATGAAAAAGATGAGAAAATCACACCTAACACACCTAGGAATTTTCAAAAGAAGGTTAGGAATGCTGTGAAAACAACTGTTTCTGTGAATCATACAACTGCTGTGAATACATGTGATAAGTGCAAGTGTAAGGATAGCTTTTCTAAATCCCAAAATTTTCAAAAACATATTCCCAGAGGTAACCAAAGGAATTGGAACCAAATGGTGACTCAAAAACTGGGGAATAATGTTACTGTGATTAAAGAAAAGTTATGCCTTATATGTGGCAGAAATAATCATCTTCAACATGAGTGTTTTCATAATCCAAAAACATATCAAAGGAATGTGAAAAAGCCATGGACAGCAGCTAATATGGTTAACAAACAAAATTTTAAATCTAAAGTTAATCATACAACTGCTGCTAGAAAGATGAATTATAGGGCAAATCAAGCTATGGCTGCTGCAAAGGTCTCCACTGCAGGAACAAAAGCTAAAGATTTAGCCAACAGTTTAAAGACTAAAACAGTGGAAAAAGGAGTTAAAGCAAACAGTGGCAAACCTTTTAAAACTGTTAACACTGTTAATTCAATAGTTTCCACTGGTAGAGTAAATAACACTGTAAGGAATACTAACAGTGTTAATTATTGTACCACTGCTAGACATAATAACAGTTATAACAGGTTTAACACTGTTAGGCATTATAACTATGATTATTCAGTTAACACTGTTAGACCAAAATCCACTGTTAAGTCTAAAATTAGTTGGATTTGGACACCTTTTCAATCTAATGTTCCTAGATGTTCAAAATCTAACAATGCATCAAAATCAATAATCTTCAAGAAAGTTGATTACCTTGATGCATCAGGGAAACCCAAAGCCAAATTGGTTTGGGTTCCCAAGAGAAATTAATTCTCTCTGTGTTTGTTTGTGTGTAGGGCAAGCCAAGAAGTTTATGGCATATCGACAGTGGCTGCTCAAGGCACATGACTGGAGATAAGGAAAAGCTACAGAACTTCAAATCATTTGATGGTGGATATGTAGCTTTTGGAAGCAATCCAAAAGGTGGAAGGATAACAGGCAAAGGAGTTGTTCAAAGTGCAAAGTTAAGCTTTGAAAATGTTTATTATGTGGAACAGTTGAGGTACAATTTGCTAAGTGTGAGTCAAATCACAGATAAAAAGAACCCTGTTCATTTTACTGACACTGAATGTCTTATTCTGTCTAAGGAGTTCAAAATTCCAGAAAATATGATTTTAATGAGAATTCCTAGGCAAGATAATGTCTATAAGTGTGACTTAGCAAATATGGCACCTCAACCTGATTTAAACTGCCTGATTTCTAAAGCAAATTTAAATGAGTCTACTTTGTGGCATAGAAGGATGTGTCACATGAATTACAAAACCATTAATAAACTTGTCAAGGACAAGCTTGTTAGGGGTTTACCTGAGAAGGTCTATTCATGTGATGATCATTGTATTTCTTGTCTAAAAGGGAAGCAACACAAAACTTCTTTTAAGACCAAAGCAGTGAATTCAAACTGTACTCCTCTATACTTATTGCATATGGATTTATTTGGACCAACAAGTATAAGTAGTATGGGAAAAAGATCTTATTGCCTTGTTGTAATTGATGATTATACCAGATTTTCATGGGTTTTCTTTCTTAGAACAAAAGATGAGACAGGTGAAATACTTAGATCATTTATAACTAAGATTGAGAACCAATTAGATAAAAAGGTTAAAATCATCAGGAGTGATAATGGAACAGAGTTTAAAAATTATGAGATGGATAAATTTTGTGATGAGAAAGGCATTAAGAGAGAATTTAGTGCTCCTAGGACTCCTCAACAGAAAGGAGTAGCTGAAAGAAGGAATAGGACACTAATAGAGGCTGCAAGAACCATGCTAGCTGATGCAAAACTACCCATGTCTTTTTGGGCAGAAGCAGTTAGCACAACTTGTTATGTTCAGAATAGGGTAACAGTTGTTAAGCCTTACTTCAAAACCCCATATGAGCTGTTGTTTAAGAACAAACCACTGGTTAGTTTCTTAAAATCATTTGGATGCCCTTGTACTATTTTGAATACCAAAGATCACCTAGGAAAGTTTGAAAGCAAAGCAGATGAGGGTGTATTTGTAGGATATTCCATTCAGAGTAAAGCATATAGGGTTTTCAATCAAAGGACCAGAGTCATAGAAGAATCAGTGAATGTCACTTTTAATGAGAATATCATTAATCCTGATGGAATAGGTCCTAAGTCTTTGTTTGATATTGATGCTCTTAACAATGCTTTTAGATATACAACTGTCAATCCTAGTACAGGTACATGCACAGGTACCACATCAAGCAAAGCAGATAGAGTTTGTGAGGATACATCAGATATGTCCTCAGAAAAGAATAAAGAGTCTTTGGAGTACATTATCTTTCCAATATGGACTCCTGATCCTCCAGAGGTATTTTCTTCTGATCTGCCTCAGTCATCACAGCATTTGGAGACAGAAGAACAACCAGAAACATCATCTTAGTTTATGGAGGATTAAAAAACAAATTGAAACACCTTCCAATGAAAGTTCAGAACAGCTTGGTAATCTTACCAATTTGGAGGAAATCATTCCAGAGACATCCACATCTAATTTTCATGTGAACAAAAATCATCCTCTGGAACAGGTGATTGGGGATGTTAACAGTGGTGTACAAACAAGACAACAAACTGCTGTTACTGAAGAAGAATTACATACATCTCTATATGTGTGTTTTCTTTCTCAAGTAGAACCTAACAAGGTTGTAGAAGCTCTTAAACACCCTAGTTGGATTGAGGCAATGCAAGAGGAGTTGCTACAGTTCAAGATTCAGAATGTGTGGACACTAGTTGATCTACCAAAGGGAAAAAGGGCAATTGGCACCAAATGGATCTTCAAGAACAAGAAGGATGAGAGAGGCATTGTAATCAAGAACAAGGCAAGGCTAGTGGCACAGGGGTATACACAGGAAGAAGGGATTGATTATGATGATGTCTTTGCTCCTGTTGCAAGGATAGAAGCCATTAGACTATTCCTAGCATATGCTACATTCAAAGGTTTCACAGTCTATCAAATGGATGTCAAAAGTGCTTTTCTGTATGGCATGATTGATGATGAGGTGTATGTGTGTCAACCACCTGGATTTGAAGATCCTAGCTATCCAGATAGAGTTTGCAGATTGGATAAGGCACTATATGGTTTGCATCAAGCTCCTAGGGCTTGGTATGAGACTTTATCTGTGTATCTCTTAGAGAATGGGTTCAAAAGAGGCACTATTGATAAGACTCTGTTCACCAAAAGGAATCAAAATGATATTTTACTGGTGCAAGTCTATGTTGATGACATCATTTTTGGGTCTACAAATGATGGTATGTGCAAGGAGTTTGAAACTTTAATGCATCAAAAGTTCCAGATGAGTTCAATGAGGGAACTCACTTTCTTCTTGGGACTTCAAGTCAAGCAAAATTTAGATGGCATTTTCATTAACCAAAGCAAATATGTCAAAGACATTTTGGACAGATTTGGTTACTCAGAAGCTAAAATAGCTAGCACACCAATGGAGACACACAAAGCCTTACATGCAGATCTTGAGGGGGAGGATGTAGATGTGCATCTATACAGATCTATGATTGGCTCTCTCATGTATCTCACCTCATCTAGACCAGATATCATGTTTGCTGTGTGTGTGTGTGCTAGATATCAAGCCAATCCCAAGCAATCACATTTGTATGCAGTAAAGAGGATCTTTAGATATTTAAAGGGTCAACCTCAATTGGGTCTTTGGTATCCTAAGAGTCCTTCCTTTGACCTTATTGCATATACAGATAGTGATTATGGTGGTGAGAATATGGATAGGAAGTCTACATCTGGGGGTTGTCAATTTCTAGGAGAAAGATTGGTGTCATGGCAATGCAAGAAGCACACCACTGTATCCACTTCAACTGCAGAAGCAGAATATGTTGTTGCATCCAGTTGCTGTGCACAAGTGCTTTGGATTCAAAATCAAATGCTGGATTATGGTTTGACTTTCTTAAATACTCCTATTTATATTGATAATAACTCTGCAATTAGTATCATTAACAATCCTGTTAAGCATTCTAAGACCAAACATATTGAAATTCGTTATCATTTCATAAGAGACTGCAATGAAAAGAGATTGATTCAAATCTTTAAAATCCATACAGATAATCAATATGCAGATCTTTTCACAAAGGCTTTTGATGTGGGAAGGTTTACATTTTTAGTCACCAGTATTGGCATGATCAATCTAACTTAACTTATGTTTGGTATTAGAATAGATACTAACAGTGGAACTGTATAAAGAACATGTTCTGTCTGGTCTAAGTTTCTACCACTGTTAGAACTTTCTAGCCACTGTTTCTTATACAGTTGCCACTGCTTGTAAACATGTATATTACTGCTACTGTTTATTGTATTCTAGCTAACCACTGTGCAGGTTCTTAGCTACTGTCAGAAGACTACTGCTGGAATTAATGTTTCTTTTGCTTTCAAGATAAAAAAAAAAAAAAAAAAAAATAAAATAAAAAAATATCCATGTTCTGCTTATGAAGCTAACTTCTTGGCACTGCTAGTACTAAGTGTTAGTTACCTTGGTCGGTTGTCACTGCTAGTGCTACTAACTGCTGTTAGCTTTCTAAGTGTGTTTGAAAAAATGTCTGCCACTGTTAAGGTATTTTTATACCTTTCCACTGTTAGTTATATCGAGCAGTGCCGCTGCTAGTTCATTTTTCTAGGTCATGGCTCTGTTCTTATGTCTAACAGTATATAAACTTAAAACACTTCAATTTTTCATTACGCTTTCTTATTTTCACAAATAACCTCTGAAATTACTCTGCAAATCAAACCCTCACTTCTATTACGATCAATTCAACAGTCATGGCTTCTACATCAACAGATCTTAATTTGAGTGTTTACGAAGAACACAATATGATCGCCTTCTTAATGAAACCCTCATCGGCGCAAAACTTCACACAAATTGTGGATTTTCTGCGATCGAGTTATATATTTCACGCGCTTACTGTATCTCCAAGGGTTTCCAGGGGTCATTTGAACGACTTTTGGAAGAATGCTCAATTGGAAGTAATTGAGGGCAACAGTCGAGTGGTTTCTAGGGTTCAAGGAACCAAAGTGGTGATATCTGAGGATTCTCTTCGAGAAGCACTTCTTCTTGATGACGCTTCAGGTATAACTTCTATTGATGACGGAGATTTGTATGATAATCTTAGATTAATGGGATATGAGGGTGATTATACACGTTTTACATTTTTTAAATCACTTTTTAGCCCTCAATGGAAATTTTTCATAAATAAACAAATTTCTGGTTTAGTTGCACAAGAACTCATTATTGGTGTTAATACTCTTTCTGCTAGAACTTTTAGAGAGATGAGTAGGAATACCAATAAGAAGTTTTCTGGGAAGGAAACAGCATTATTTTCTACAATGCTTCCTGCTCCTTCCACCACAGATGCAGTACCACCAACTACATCTGAACCAATTGGTGACAGGCCAGTCGTACCAACTGGGTCTGAACACACTCCAATTGGGGGTACAAAAAGAAAACAAGGGACCAAACAACCTACCCAATTACAGCCAAAGAAAAAGAAAAGAAAACAGGCAAGTGAGGTTCCTGCTGCTCACTTGTCTCAGCCATCTAGTATTCCACAGCAAGTGACCCCACAGGAGATGGGTGGTCATTCTGGAAGGGCTGGCACTACTTCTACTTGTCCACTGATAGAGGAGGGCAGTGGTAACATCAATAAGACCCAACCAGAGGCAACTTCTAATGCTGAACCTAAGGGTAATGAAGCAGGTGAAGGTCCCAGTACCAAGACAAAGGGAGCTTCTGTTGATCATGCTAGGCATGAGGCAGAAGATGATTGTGTCAATGATTCATCTAGGAGGTCACACTCTAATGATGATGAGACTAGACCTCACATTGAATTGACGAATGTACAACTGACAAAGGCTGTGGATTTGTTGTGGGAAAAGTTAGTAAAGGAGAAAAGAGTGAACAAAGCTCAAAATGCTAAAATTGCAGAGCAGGAGGCTAAAATTGTTGAACAAGGGAAAGAAATTGATCATTTAAAGGAACGACTTAGTGTGTTGGAAGCTTTGTTAATGGAGAATGTTTTCAATGATGGTTTAAAAGAAAGGTTTGCGGTGTTAGAAGATTTATTGAAAAACACTTTCACCAAGGGGGAGAAGAGTGCAAAGGAGAGGTTTAATGATGAAAGTATGGGTGAAACTGATGCTATGTTTAATGCTACTGTTGAAAGTATGGAAGATGAAGAGCAGACTGAGATTGTTGAAAGTGTTATCCATGAGACAGATGAGGTGGTTGATGGTGAGACAGAGGTGATTGTTGAAATAGATGATGGTGAAGAGGTGGTACAACCAATGGAAGGTGATGGTGATGATGTAGAGGTTGAGGGGGAGTCTAAGACCAAATCAGATTATAAACGTACATATGGTAGGAAGAAATCCATTCCAGTGTTCAGCATAAAAGCTAAAAGGATGGCAGAGATAAGAAAGTCAAAGTCAAGTAGTCCCACTGTTAAAGTGGCTACCACTGCTACAACTGCTACCACTGCTGCTACCACTGCTACCACTACTACTGCTAAATCAAAATCAACCACTGCTAGAACTCCAGAAGTACCATTTGTTATCAAAGAATCTAGAGTGGATAAAGCTGAGTCTAATCTTCCAAAGATTGATCCAAAAGACAAAGGTAAGGGTAAATTGGTGGAAAAGCCAAAGGTGAAGAAGGTACATCAAAATGTTGAGCATGACTTGGAGTATGCTATGAGGTTGCAGGCTGAGTTGGATGAACAGGACAGCAGTGCAGATGAACAGAGAGCTGCTGAATCTAAAAAATCTGTGCCAGAAAAGATCAAAGAATCTGAGGTTGATGAAGTGGATGTGCTGCTTGAAAATGGGCAAATAGTTAAAATGACTAATGAAGCCAGCAGAGTATATGCAGAGATGAAAGCAAAAGGGTTAAATGATGATACCGTATATCATGCTTTTGAAGCAAAGAAAAAGGGTGATCCTTTGCAGATGGCTTTAAATAAGAAAATTGAAAGGGAGAAGAAGGAAAAAGAAGCTGCTAAGAGGAAAGCAAAGAAACCAACAAAGTCTGAATTGAAAAATGATTTGGTTTGTAAACTTAGAGGAGGTAGGATTCCTACAATGAGACTGAGGAGGATGTCACTGGAACAATTGCAAAATATGTTTGATAATAATCCTCATGTCAATCCTGAAGCAAGGGAGAGGTTAGAAAAGAAAAGGAAGGATGATGCAGAGATACAGAGGAGATTGCAGGAAAGATATGATCAGATTGATGAAGAATTGGAAAAAGAAAAGGAACTGAAATACAAAATTGAAGGTGTTAGGAGGTCATTTGCTAAATTTCAGGAGATGGATGATGCTATTTGTGATTTGGATAGGGATGAGGAGATATTGGATCAGATGATTGTGGTAAAGCCTGATAGATCAGAAAACATCAACTTAAATGATGAAGAATGTTCAGAAATCATCAAATGGGAAGCAGTGTTGATAGCAACCAAAGAAATGGCTTATGAAATCAGAATTGAAAGGAAAAATGGTGTTGTTAGTTTTCATAAGTCAATGCAAGATATTCTAAAGAGAGTTAACAGATTTGATGTGTATGATATGTACAAGATTGGGTTAGAGAAGGATTTGAAGAATATTAAATCCAGTATTGAAAGGCATGTGTGGGAATGTATTCAAATGATGTTTGAACCTGAGCTATATGGAGATTTGTTCTTATGCACTGAAACAGTAAGTATTTGGAGACATTTTGTAAGGGCAGGTGTACAGGTGATTGTTCTCAGAAATGGAAAATTTGTTTATATGTTGGATGAGAGAGATTATTTCCTGAGTATAGCTCTGTTGAAGCAACTTATTGAAAGAAAATTATTTGTTGCTGTCAAGTCTAACAAAAGTGAAGATATTGTTTACTGGGTGATGAATCAATACAACAAGAGAGATCAATTGAGTAAGAAAAGATAGAAATCTCTTATGAAAAATTGAAGCTGAATAAAGAAACTTAAATCAATGCAGGATTGATTAAGTTTAGGGGGAGATTGTTGGATCTGAGCTTAATTGACAAGTGTTGAAGACTAGCCAGACTAGCCACTGTCTGTTTTACTATTAGCCACTGTTAATGAAGAAGCAGTGCCACTGCTAGAAGAATTGGAGAACTGCCAATACAAGTACTAGCCACTGCTAGCAGAAGTGAAGACAGCCACTATTAGTGTAGTTAAGCAGTGCCACTGTTTATATTAAGTATATTTTTGTAAAGGAAACTTACTACCACTGTTGGTACAAAGTAAGTTATTCCCACTGTTAGTATGTATAGGTCAGTTAGAGATATTTATGGGATAGATTTGAATTCCATAATTATAGGAGATTGTTCAGTAGGACTCTATGTGATATAAATAGAGATCCTAAACCTAGTTTTAGGTTATGAGTTTTGTGCAGCTTCAAGGTTTTGTAACCCTAATACAAATCAGTGTATTCGTCTTATATCATTAATAAGATTGGAGCTTTATATTATTCTGTTATTGATCTTCAATGTATTACTAAGTGTTATTCCGCAAACTTCTTAGTAATCATTCAAAACTGCAGTTATCTAATAGTTTATTAGATAGATCTTGGTTTGACAAATGACAATTAATTAAGTCTATAATCTTGCTTAAGTAAGTGTAGTTGTTAGGTATTTAAATGTTCATGGTAATTTGAATGATTACTCTATGTTAATTGCACAATGTGAATGAATTAGGATTAGCAAGTATGACTTTTGAAAGTCAAACAAAAGATTAGCTAGTTGGCCTAAATAGAATAGTGAATAAAAGTCACTTGGAAATTCTTGCTAGAATCTTGTACTTGCATGACTAGTCAAAGTAAGCAAAATATATAGAAAATCATTATTTAGAAAAACAAAAGTCTTGAAATAAATCCTACCCATGGATGACATAACCCCCGCTGCATGACCTAAGCTTGGTTACCAATTAGGAGATGCTAGAAATGGTTTAGGTCACATTTAGGTCATAGGATATAATTTTGGCATACGAGTGTTGTAAATTATCATTTCACGGAAAATTTGACCTGAAAAGTCAACTTGAAGTATTGATCTCTTTTCACAAAATCAATTTTATTCAAAAACCTTACTTCAACTTTTAAAGGTCAAAACTTACTGATGATTATGAAATGTGAGATAATGATATTTCACATTTGGGTAACATCAAACTTTATAAATTACATTACCTTACAATAAAGCTATTGCCACTTCATGACTATATATTTTTCACATATTAATGATTGCCTAAGTACTTGTTTAAACTAATTATTGATCACTTAGGGACATTTGATATTTACTATAATCTTTGGACTGTCAAAATTTAAAGCCCTCATTTCAAATTTTTCATAGGAAATTAAAAAAGTGCTTTAGATTAAATCCTTCTTGAGAATCCATTACTTTAAATCTCTCATGTTCTCAGGTACCATGAAGAAGTCAAAACTAAATGCAGCACGGCCACTTGCAGGATCACTTGTGCCACACCAGAGTACGACCAGATGGCACGAGTATGGAGGGATAAATCATATGGCCATTTCAGATACATAGATTGGGACAAACTACAGACATTGGGTTTTAGACAGAGATTTGAAAGTTTGATTAGTTATCCGATTGATGGTCAGCAGTTCGAGTCCTTAAAAAGACTGTTCAGCATAGATGAGCCAGTGTATATGGAGACGAGCCAGTGTATATGAAGATTCAGGACATCAAAACGAGATTTCAAGACAAAAGTGCCCATCACCAACATCCATCTGCTCCAAGATGTTCGTTTTCAAAATACGAATCCAACAGAAGAAGAATCAACAAAAACGGATGAAGAATGAAGATTCTACGCCCGCCGGAAGATTCAAATGATCCGTACGCAATATCTGGAGATAGGAAATATATTTTTGGGATTAATTTTCATCAAAGCCTTCGTTTTTGAATTACAAATCCAACAAAAAAAGAATCGACGCAAACGGACACCGAACGAAGAAGATACACGCGAATCGAGCAACACAGCAAAAGACGGCGCAGCGGGGCGGGTGGCAGCCAGCCGCCGCCGGCCAACCACCAGCCGCTGGCTGGCTGCACAGTGGGTGGCGCTGGCCGCCTCCCCCGTCTCTTTTCCGCTTTTCCGTACTTTCGCGTACCCGGTGCACCACCTTTCGCTACTTTTTCGTACCCGGTGCACCACCTTTCGTTACTTTTTCGTACCCGGTGCATCACCTTTCACACCTTTTTCTAATTTGAGCCTAAGGATGCTAATGTGAGCCATATTTGGCCTATAAATAGCAGCCCCTAAGTCTCATTTGAACACACACTCTCACACTCAAAAATATATTGCATCCTTATGCATATTCTCTCCATTTCCACTTTCTCACTCTAGAAATTCTCTTATTCTTTAGTCTAGGATTATTGTAATTAATCTATGGATTAGTATAGAGGCTAGAACGAACGTTAGGAGTTTGTTTTTGAAGATTCATCTTTGTACGTGTAAACGAGTTTTCAATCATAATAATACGCTGTTGCGCATTTATTTCCGGGTGATATCTAAACCTTTATCATACTTGCTTTATTCATATTTTAATCATGTGTTATTGCTTGGTATGTGATATATTTGTTGCCATGAATTGTGAGTAGTTTATTATTGTGATTGTTGATGATATAGATTATTATAAGTAAGGATGACATTATATAATTAATGCACGACAATCGTAAAGAGATATGACGGCCCCTATTCGACTGTTTATCCGATATAGTACTGGAAATGCTTTAAGGCGAAGTACAAATGTATGGAAGTCGGTAAACGACCGAAGGTAGTTATATCTCTGGAATCAGCTCTGGTTTAATAGTTGGAATTCCGAGAGGATAATACAACTTCACAACTAATTGGTATATCCTACGAGAGTCAAAACACTATAAAATGATGTTCGTAAAACACGTTCAGATAAAATAGGAATTATTAACCCTTGTAACGTCAAAACTTTATGAACTCAAGTTTAATTTATGGAGTACCCTTTCTGGTTATCCACGTGACTACAACCTAGTAATTAGGACCTGATCAACCTTAATTATGGTAAGTAGTTATCTGTGCCCATGACATGCAATAAGTAAGACACATTGAAACCACTCGTTGTACATATTAGGTTTACATTTCTGCACTGCTTTACATTTAATTAGCTAGAGTGTCACTTTCACTGTCAATTACTCTTCACCGCATGTTGATATGAGAAACCGTGGAACTACTATGTAAAGTACACTGTCTATCATTGAAGGGCATGGTCCGCATATGAAACACGTTTTAACAAACTGCGAATAATCAGGGGATGTATAACTGTTTGAAAAGGAGAGATTTGAATCATGTTGAGACATAGTTTGTGACAACAGATCTAGCTTTGCAATATGACTAGTGTAATTGTTATCATGTTGATATATTGGTTTAGATTTGTAAATTGATATTGTTTTGATATTAATATTTGTTAAATATAATATTATGATAAAGTGTTAGACGAATATAGATTTTAACAATATACATATGCTGCGAGTTGAGTTATTTGTTTGAGACGTTTGTTGCGAGTCGAGATCTCAAGTCGCAAGGCTTTGCGATGCGAGATGAGATCTGAACTCGCAGAACTCAACAAAAGACAACGAGCCGAGTTCATGGGCTTGGGCTGCGTAGCGAGTCGAGTCAACTCGCAGGCCCAATGGCTGCGAGTTGAGACGAGAATATATATGTTTTTCATACGTGAAAAACAGATTTATTAACTTTTGACGAATTTACATAACACTTTTGGAGATCAATCTGCGAACTCAGTTAGTATTTCCAGAGAAACACAAAAACTAAAGGCTAGGTTTTTAACGTTTATTCGTAAGAAACAAAGCGATTGGTTAACCTAAACGCGAACGAAATCGTTATTAGTAAGATAACATCGTATTGAGGAATTCCGCACCTTAATACTACAGATAACGAAGTTATCGATCCTAGAACTAGGGACTTACAATTGGTATCAGAGCTTTCGGGCTAGATAACGAGTGTTGTTCGAAGTTTTCGGGTTAATCGCGTGTGATTTAGGATTGTTTTGACATGCATTAGTGCGTAAAAACGATCAAAATCATTCTCTGGACGATTTAGGGTTTGTTTACGATCGAAATTTCCAGTTTTAATCGTAAAAATACCAAAAATCTCTGATTTCGTAATTTTCAGCCGTTTTGCGAGTTGAGATTAGGGTTTCAGAATAAGTCTGCGAACCGAGTTGAACTTGCGAGTCGACATCCTTGCGAGTTGACATTCTGCGAGTCGAACTTCTTTGCGAGTTGATATATTCTGCGAACCGAGATCTCTTGCGAACCGAGATCACTTGCGAGTTGACATCACTGCGATCCGAACTGAGATTTGCGAACCGAGATTTTGCGAGTCGAGCTGAGATTGCGAGTTGAACTGAGTTTTGCGAGTCGAGATTTTTACTTTATCTAAATTCGCAAATACATTTTAACTTTAAACTTTACGATGTCAGACCTTAGCAAAATGATTGAGATGGAACACGAGATTGGCAAATCTAATGTCCCACCTAAATTGTTGAGAGTTGAGGACTATTTTAGCTGGAGGGATAGGTTTGAATCTTACTGTAGATTCCATGATCTATCTATCTGGATGTGTATCAAGAATGGATACACGGCACCTACCCAGACTGTTGAATCTGCAATTGTGGTTCTCACTTATCAACAGATGAGTGAAGCACAAAAGAAGGAATTTGAGATTGAGAACAAGGCTCATTCATCAATCAAGATGAGTCTTCCTAAGGAACTCAATCATCAACTCAAATCCTTCCATACTGCTAGATCTTTGTGGACAGCTCTTGAAAAGAGATGTGAAGGAAGTTCACAAGTTAAAGCAGGCAAGAAAAATCTCCTGAAAAAGCAGTTTACTGTGTTTAAAGCTATGAAAGGAGAAGATCTTGATGCATATACCACAAGATACTACCATTTGCTGAGTGAGCTAGATGATCATGAGATTATTTCTACAGAGACTGAGAAAACCGACAAATTTATTGAGGGTTTACCGTCTAAGTAGGAAATGCATGGCATAATGCTCAAAGACAATGATGAGAGGTATGCTACCATGACCTTAGAGCAGGCAATTGATAAGCTCAGAGGTTATGATTTCACCAAGAAAACTAGAGATACTGATTCTGATCAGGCTCAGGATCCGGGACTTTATCATGGAAAATCTTCTATCTCTACTGCTTCCTCGAGCTCGACCACTGCTTTATTTGTTGGTAATGCTGAAGGAAAAGGTGAAATGATTACCGATGATCTGTGTCTTCTTACATCATCTGGTAGTGATGCAAAGGGCAAATCAACTGAGAAGTCACCTCAGGAGCATCAAAAGATGCCTATGAGTGTGAAATCTGCTGAACAGCAATTATCAGTTCTTGCTTCCTTTGTAGCTTCTTATGAAAACTACCTTCAAGGGAAAATCAATGATCCAATTATGTTTGACGAAGATTACGATCAGATTGACCCTGATTATCTAGAAGAAATAGACCTTCAGGACCAACTTGCTATGTTGTCAACAAGGGTAAAGAATTTCTTGAAGAAAACAGGTAGAAAGGTAGTTGGCAATAGATCAGGGTTTGATAAAACCAAGATCAAGTGTTTTAACTGTCAGGGTTATGGACACTTTGCAAGAGAGTGCCAAAGACCTAAGGTAGAAGCTGGAAATGGACAACAAGGTTCGGGAAGTACTCTCGCTTCCAAAGCCTTAGTTGTGAAACAGTTGGATGGATCGTATGAATGGAAAGCTCAATCTGAAGAAGCTTTCATGGCTGAGATTGATGGATCTACATCCTATATGCCTACTGATGCAGAGGGTGAGGTAAAAGTGCCAGAGGTTGCAGCTAAAGCAAGTGATGAAGAAGTGCTATATATGGAGTCAACTGAAAACATGACTCCAGAAGACTTTTTAGCACGCATGGCTGAAATCCAAACAGACAAGAAAAGGGTATGTATTGATATTCTTACTCTTGCTGATGTCTGTTATTTAGTTACTGATTTGCAGTCACAGGTTAGTGTTTTAAATGTAGCAAACAAAAACCTGACATCTCAAGTTAGCTTATTGACTGAATCTAGTAAGACTGTTAGATCTGAACTTGAACTAGCCAAGATTGATGTGCGTAGGTTAAGTGACGATAAACAGGACTTAAAAGATAAAATTAGGTCTGATGCTTCTGATAGGAGTGCTCTTAGAGATACCACTAATGAAAAAGCTGTTATCATAGATGGTCTATATATTAATCTAAAAGACTTAAATCAGAAATTAGCTAATAAGGAGAAAGAGCTAGCTGACTGTAAATTGAAGCTAGTTGAGCAAAATAGAAAGATAGAAAATTATAGATCCACTGAGATGGACAAAATGCTTGATGCTCAACGAAGTGTAAAGGATAAGACAGGATTAGGTTACAATGAGACACCACCTCCTTTCAATTCAAATTACACTAAGCTTCCAGAAGATACTGAAATGACTGATGTAAGTTCTGAGAAAACAGTAGCTAAACCTGATCTGTCAGAGGCACAGAAGGAGTTTATTAAGAATCCTTCATCTGATGATAGTAAGAGAGTTTCTTTCACCAAAGTACAATTTGTGCTGGGTGGAGTAATTCATGATACTAAGATTGATGAACTGATTAATAAAGAGCATATTATTAATCCTTTAGTGCCTAAGACTCCAATAGCGGTTACCAAAGTTAGTAAGTCACGAAAACAGATGTCATGCTTCAAGTGTCACCAAAAAGGACACGTATCTTCTTGTTGCCCAAATAAGAAGTTGGAAGCTATACATAAGTCAGTGACTACTGATAAGACACCGACCACTTCTAGTCCGATTGTAGATAGGTTAGGCTCCAAACCGGGATTAGGAAGCAAACCTATAAACATTCTGAAAAGAGATGGTAATCATAGTGTCTCTCCTCCTAAACCTAAAAGGGCTTATACTCCAAACGAAAATACTTTCAATAAACAAAGAGATAAGACACCTTCGAGGTTTAGGACCCCAAGTAGAAACCATAGTCAATTTGAGAATGGTTCTACTTCGAGTGCACAGGGATCTAAGTATGTGCCTAGGAGGTTTTCTACTCACTCTCCTCATAGGCCCAAGACTATAGATCATAAACAATCTCAAACTCCTGTGAAAGCTACCAAGACTCCAAATGGAAACAGTTATGGTCACTTTAAGGAGGTTCAGATTGTAGATGATCAGGAACAAACCAAGACCGTAATGGCTTGGGTCCCTCTTGATAATTAACTGTGTACAACTTGTTATGTGTAGGAGCAGACTGTGAACAAGGACAGTTGGTGGTATGTAGACAGTGGATGCTCAAGACACATGACAGGTGAATGAAGTCTACTGAAGGACTTCACAGAAGGTTTCAAGCAAAAAGTAAATTTTGCAGGAGACAAAGGAGGAGTAATACCGGGAAAGAAAAAGTTTCAAATGGAACTTTGACTCTAGAGGATGTGAATTACGTTGAAGAACTAACTCACAACCTAGTGAGTGTTTTCCAAGTCTGCGATAAAGGTCATCCAGTTCATTTTAATGAAAAGGAGGCTTTAGTTCTGAAGCCAGGCTTCATAATTCCTGAAGAATGGATATTGATAAGGGCATTAAGGAAGAAAGACATCTATGCGATAAACATGGGTGTTCCTAATTCTTCAATGGTGTCGACATGTTTACTATCCAAGGCCTCAGAAGCAGATGCACTTTTATGGCATAGGAGAATGGCACACCTAAACTGGAGAAAAATGAACTACATAATCAAAAATGGATTAGTTCTAGGTGTACCACAAAATCATTTCGAGTTTGAAGACAAGTGTGTTCCTTGCCTCAAAGGAAAGCAGCACAAGAAACCACACAGGTCTAAGACTGAAAACTCAATCTCCTCGCCATTTGAACTGCTGCACATGGACCTCTTTGGCCCTATAAGCAAGAGAAGTCTAGGTGGCAAGTGGTACTGTTTAGTAATCAACCCTATAAGCAAGAGAAGTCTAGGTGGCAAGTGGTACTGTTTAGTTATCACAGATGATTACGCTAGATTCTCATGGGTATTCTTTCTGGGTTCTAAAGATGAAACTCCATGAATTTTAATAGAGTTCTTTGATCTAGTAGAGAATGTCTATAAAACAAGAGTTAAGCGTATTCGTAGTGATAACGGAACAGAATTCAAAAATTCAACGTTGAATATCTATTGCTTAAGCAAAGGGATAATTCATCAATTCAGTGCACCATATGAACCTCAACAGAATGGTGTAGCTGAAAGGAAGAATAGAACGTTGATTGAAGCTGCTAGAACTATGCTTGCAGATTCAAAGCTTCCGGTTTTCTTTTGGGCAGAAGCGGTGAATACAGCATGTCATGTTCTAAATAGGGTTCTTACGGTCAAAAAGCGTAACAAGACTTGTTATGAATTATTGAATAATAAGAAACCTAATCTGAAGGGATTTGAACCCTTTGGAGTTCCATGTTCAATATTGAAAACAGGACATCAAGCTAAATTTGGTGAAAAGGCGGACGAAGGATTTTTCCTAGGTTATATGCCCAACTCACCAAATAAAAAAGTTTTCAATAAAGTCACAGGACGACTGGAAATTGTTTATAACATTGAAGTTACGAGCTATGTACCTGCTGTACATACGGGATTAGATTGGCAATTTGACTATTCAGATCTCTTTCAGTCATTTAAAGTTCCTATAAGTGACTTTGTCAGTGATTCAGAGATCTCTAAACACTTATTGTCTGAAGAATCGGACAATGGTCCTTCTTCAACATCGAGTGTTCCGAAATCTGGAATCAGGACACCAAATGACTCAAATGAAGCTTCTTCAAGTGGGTCACAACAACCTTCAAAGGATAAGTATCAAGAAACTGCAGATTCTGAAAAGGATCTTCAAACAACGTTTGATGATATACTTACCTCTTTGAATCATTTAAGGTTGTCTTCAGCAAGTTCAGAAGATATTCCTTCATTAGAAGAGATTGGTACTAACTTAGGAGATGAGTTAATAGTTGATCCTATACCGGTTACAAGAATGAGTAAGAATCATCCCGTTGAAAACATCATCGGTGATATTAATACTCCTGTTCAGACTAGGACTCAATCTAAAGCTAGTACCTCTGAGAACTTAGAAAGCTTGTATACTGCTATGAAAGAGACAGGGATTCCTAATCAATGTCTATATTCATGCTTTATCTCACAAATCGAGCCTAAAAATGTGCAGATGGCTCTCAAAGAAAGTTCGTGGGTTGAAGCTATGCAAGAAGAACTGCAACAGTTCTCTAAGTTACAAGTATGGGAGTTGGTTGACCTTCCAAAGGGAGAATATCCAATTGGAACTAGATGGGTATTTAAGTGTAAGAGAGATGACCGGGGAGTCATTACTCGCAATAAAGCTCGTCTAGTAGTTCAAGGGTTTAATCAACAAGAGGGGATAGATTACAATGAAGTGTTTGCACCAGTTGCTAGGCTAGAAGCAATTAGAGTATTCTTAGCATTTGCCTCTTTTAAGGGTATCAAAGTTTATCAGTTGGATGTTAAGAGTGCCTTTTTGTATGGCAAAGTTGAAGAATTGGTGTATGTTTCACAACCGCCAGGGTTTACTGATTCTGAACATCCAGATAGAGTATATCGCTTGAATAAGGCTCTATATGGATTACATCAGGCACCTAGGGCATGGTATGGAACGCTATCAACTTATCTACTTGAGAATGGATTTACAAGAGGATCAATTGATAGTACACTTTTTGTAAAATGGAATAAGAATGACTTTCTATTAGTACAAGTATATGTTGATGATATTATCTTTGGATCTTCGGATGAAAAGATGTGTCAAGAATTTGAGAAAGTCATGAGAAAAAGGTTTGAGATGTCTGCAATGGGAGAGTTAAATTTCTTCTTAGGATTACAAGTTGATCAAAAGAAGGATGGATTCTTTATTCATCAATCTAAATATACATATGAGCTATTAGAACGCTTTAAGATGGATGAAAGTAAGGTCTATAATACTCCAATTCCAGTTAATCACAACCTTGGTCCAAATACATCGAGTGATAGCGATGTGGATCCAACTCTTTATAGAGCCATGATCGGATCACTAATGTATTTAACTGCCTCTAGACCTGACATTATGTTTGCTGTTTGTATCTGCGCAAGATATCAGACAAATCCGAAAGAGTCACATATGCAAGCTGTGAAACGGATTCTTCGTTATCTCAAAGGGAAACCGAAGCTGGGACTTTGGTATCCGATTGATGGAGACTTAGATCTTATAGCTTATACTGATTCGGATTATGGAGGATGCAATCAAAATAGGAAATCTACGACCGGAGGATGTCAATTCTTAGGAGGTAGATTAGTATCTTGGCAGTGCAAGAAGCAAAGCTCAGTAGCCATTTCTACATGTGAAGCTGAGTATGTTGCAGCTGGCAGCTGTTGTTCTCAAGTTCTTTGGATTCAACAGCAACTGCGGGATTACGGGTTAAATATAACCAATACTCCTATGATGATTGATAACGAATCTACAATGTCAATCACCAACAATCCGGTAAAGCATAGTAAAACTAAGCATATTGATATTCGACATCATTTTATTAGAGACTGTGCTGAGAAGAATTTGATAAAGTTAGTTAAGGTTCCATCTTTGGATAACTTAGCAGACTTATACACCAAGGCGTTTGACAGAACTAGATTTGAGACGTTGGTTCAACTTAACGGAATAAGAAATCCAGAGTGATTAGTCTTCCAAGGGTATTTTTGTAATAGTTAATAGTCTGTGTCATGTTAAAAAAAAAAAAAAAAAAAGGATGGCGTATGGCATTCATTTGCTTGTTACCTGAGGGGAATCGCCTCTAATAAAAGAATACCTGAAGTTCTTTTAGCAAAAGCTTTAAGTTTTGGCTGTAAAAAACTTGGGAGATGATAGTATATTAGGAGAATACGGTTTCGAATAATAACCTTAAGTATTAAGAATGATATGTTAGTAGATTCTAATAAGTTGCATCAAAATGATGACTGTTAATTAGGATTATACTTATATTTATCTTATTATACACCTATATCCACTGATTATAACTTGTCCTTTTACCTAACAAGTGATAAGAATAACTTAAGTCTAGTCAGCTTCATCATACAATTTATTGGTAGGCAGGTTATGCTACGATTTCCGAGCAGTTAAGAAGTATAACTGACATGTGTACTATCTTATGTGATCTGTTATATAACTTATGACATATGTCTTAAGTGTTGAATGATAGTACTACCATACACTGTGATCTAAAATAAAAAATTGTGAAATGATACAAAGTATCATAATGTCAAAAGGTGAGTTATATGTTTCGAAAGGGCATCATTTAGTAACCTCTACCTTACATATGAAAGATACAAAGTATCTCGTGTCAAGTGTATGTTATATGCTTCTAAAGAACATCATTTAGTAATCTCTACCTTGATATTACAAGATACTGTGTTATGTGTTGTACTTGAATTCTTCAGTATGTTGTATAGTAGAAAACACTAGATCTTGTGCACATTAATAATAAAAGATTGGCTCAGAAATCTGTGTGTAATCTGTTTATGTGGATCATAATATCGGTAATTGTCTTGAACTGTCTATGATATTTGAACTTTCACTTTTGTGAATAATAAGAAATCATAAGTTATATTTTAATGAAATGTTATATCATGTGGATAAAGGTACATAAGATATAATTTTATAAATATAAGTTTATTACTGATTAACGTTGTGATTTTCTTGTGATTATATGAATTTCATGAGGTATGTATACTAACAATCATCTTAGACTTATTGTAATATAATAAGTACCGCTTATTCTCTCTGATATGATTCCTAAGCAGTTACAACTTTAAGAGTGTTATATTAAGTTATTTTCTTTTTCTTAAAATGTTAGTAGTTTTATTACTTTAACGTTTGTAATTATTTCTTTGAATTAATAAACGTTTTAATTACTATTCTTGTTTACCCTTTGGAATTGAATTATACTGGATATTTAGTATAAATGTTGAACAAATGTCTGTTGAAAATTGAAAATATTATATAGGTTACGTGGAATATTAATCGAAAGTCTTCCGACTCACAGTGTAGTCGAGCAGCGTGTCCTGATTTTATATCAGCCGTTAATTTTTCTATTATAACTTATATATATATTTTTACATACACTGAAGACCAGTAGGTATATCAGTGAATAATTTTAGCTTGATGATTTGTCTTTATACAAGATTAACTGTATCACGGGTATAGTCGGTTATATATGTAAGAAGATTATCGTTGAGGAAAAATTATGCGAAAACATTTTATTTTAAATGTTTAGGCTAAATAGTTACAGAGATAACTATTCACATAAAAGGGTTCTCAATTTATACTTAGTATTAAATTCGTATTTTATTTAATTTTGTGAGTTTGACTAGTCAACCTTGCGAATCGAGATGTATTGCGAATCGAGTACAGAGTATAAAAGGGTGGTCAAACGAGTCAAAACACTCCACCGAACCCATTTGATTTGCGAGTTCACTTAAGCTCTGCGAATCCACTTCCTGCGAAACGAGTCGAACAGAGTACTTATCTTGATTTCGATTTGCCTAGTTACCAGGACGAGTTTTTGATCCATAGCTTTTATACACTTTCAAATTATGAACATATTGAGGTATAAACCAATGGATTTCACCGTTTAAATTACACGAAATCGAAGTTTTTATCATTCTAGGGTTTCGTTTCAAACTTTGATCGATTAATGTAGATTAAGGTGTTATTTGACAAGAATCTTGTAGATTAATGTTAAACGAACCTTAATGAACGTAAATAAATCGATAGATCACTTTTTCATAGATAGATTAATTGATTTTAGTTTCACCTCGCAACATCAGTTCATGCTGCGAGTTGAACACTCGATTCGCAGACTTAGCGAGTTGAGATTTTTTTACTTTGACTATTTGACCATGCGAGTCGAGTTTCACTTCAACTCGCAGATTACATTTAGCGAGTTGAGATTGATTCTTTGACTTGTTGACCATTGCGGACCGAGTAGATTAGCGAATCGACTTGCGAGTCGAGTTGCGGATTGACTTGGTTAGCGAGTTGACATGGTTGCGAGTTGAGTTGCGAGTTCACTTTAGATTTTTGCGAGTTAAATAACTTGTAAAAATAAAATGTAACATGCAATTTTAACTTTAATAATAAGCTACATTTATTTGTGTATCTCACTTTAAACGCTTATTAAAATATGTTTTGACGTATGAATTTTATATTAATACGTGATAACTTATATATTAAAAATATATGATTATATCGAAAGTCTACCGATTCACAGAGTAATCGAGTGGCGTGTTCTGACTTTTAGTTAGCGGTATAATATATATATATCTTTTAAAACGTTAATGATTTGAGACTTTTAATTTACAAGTAATTAACGTTAAATACATATTGGACTTACGTACTGTTTCAGTTATAAGTTATATATGTGTTTATCCTGTTACGAACTAAGGTGTTAGATGATCATTTTGATTCATAAATACTATAGTTTATAACTTACTAACGTGTTTTATGTTTTGTCAATTGTGTTTTCATAGATATGGCGAGACAATTCGATAAAGGTCACAATCTTCTTGTTGATCTAGATCTTGATGCACGTGGAGCTAATCGAGTAGCTAAAGTGCTTACATTCTTTGCACGTTCACGCATTAGATATGCACTTACCGCGTCTCCACAGATTTCTCAGACTATACTGAACGACTTCTGGGAAGGTATTCAGTATGACGAGACGATCAACCCATCGGTTATTCGCACAACGGTCAATAATCGACCGGTTGTTTTCTCTGCTGGCGATTTACGTCAGATTTTACGCTTGGGGACAGTAGACCAAGAAGATGGTCCGACTGAGTACCCTAGTGATTTTGTTGAGGGTGCGATAGGTCGTATGGGGTATACAGGGGATAGGAGGGGACGTCAGTTCCAAAAACCTCTGGTTATTGGACAGTGGAGGTTTTTGTGGCATGTTATTGTCATAGTTTTTGCACCAAAGAAGGGAGGCTTCGATGAATTAAGCCCTGCCCTTGTATCAGCTGCACTGTCACTGGTTTACAACAAACCATACAGTTTTTGTGATTATATTTTTGGAGAGATGGTTAGACAGATTTCGGGTTCTGTTAGATCACGGTTTCTTGTGTATCCACGTTTTTGTATGCTGATCATTCACGCTCGTCTGCCAGAGCTTGTTATTCCTGGGCCATTTTTACGTGTAGATACTATTGGGCTCCGAGGATACAATGCGATGTTTCTGCAGTCAGTGAGAAAGGAAGGGGTAGTGAAACCTGAGGAGAGAGAACTTTTTGGTTTTCTTGTTGATCCTACCTATGTGACGCCACCGAACAATGGTTGGCTAGATGTTGATGCTGAAGCTGTGGTTCCTGAACCATTAGCTGATGTGGTTCATGCTGATGATCCACAGGAGCTGATTGAGGATGTTTTGGAACAACCTGAACATGCTGGGGTACAGGTGAACCCAGATGTTGTTCAAAAGGTGATTCAGGAGGTGCTTGTAGAGCATGATGATGCTACTGATTCCTTGTTAAGGGAGATTGATAGTTATGTTGCACCGTCTGAGGTATACTTTAAATTATGTAATAACATATGTACTTAGATGATAAATATTTCATAAGATTTTATTATATAATGATAATGATATAGATACTTAGTTAATTAGATACTATTTCTAATTATATAATATAAATATCATTATGATCAGGGAGCTGAGACTGCAGACCCAGAGGTCACTCGACCTGAGGGTGAGCAGGGACAGTTAGATGGATCTGAGGTTTTACCTTCTAAGGTATTTATCAGATTAATCAAAAATGTATAGAACTCGTGTGATAGAGCTTTTAGCTAATCATAAATGTTTAATATATTTAATATTTAGGATCCTGATGTTGGTCCATCTGGAGGCCGTGATGGTCAATCGGCTTCAGATGATGATGATAGTACTCCTTCTCCACCTCCAGGTGCTGGTTATATTCGATACCGATCTCGGATGATTCCAGATCCAGCATTGAAGGAGAAGAGGAAGGCTAAGGAAGTCGATCCTGACTTTAGTCTTGTTGATGAAGGTTCTGAGGAAGAGGATACACCTCTTATTACTCGACGCCGTAAGCGTTCAAGGACTCTGACCATTCAGGATGGTATGTAATATTTAATAGTTAGATAATCTTAACTTGTTGTTTATCAGGAGTTCAAACTGAGACAGTTGATTCTGTGACAGTTGCTCGAGATACACTACAGGTGGAGAATGTAACACCGGTGGTTACTGAACAGATATCTGTACCTATTGAGGTAAGGGATATAAGTTTAGTTATACAAGTGTTATATAATTAATTAGAGATTGAGACAGACTAATCTTTAACAATTACTTAATTAATTTTGTTTAACTTAACAGGCTGAGACCAATAACGCTAGTAGATTTGCAGCTACTCTTCTTAAGGAAGCGTTATCTCAAGCTATTCCACCACTTACACGAGATTCATACATCGCTTCAGTGACACCACCTGGACCACATACTATTTCTGTTACTCCTACGACAGATACTGAAAGGATTACATCCTTAGAGTCTAGAGTTAAGGAGTTAGAGAAACTTACTTCGAAGATTCCAGGGATGTTAGCTGAAAATGTCTCTCTTGCTCAACAGATGGTTCATATGAGTACATCATATTTGACGCTGCTAAACACTCATAATACTTTGCTTGATGATTTTACTGCCCAGCGACTGAAGCTTGAACACTTAGAATGGTTAGTGTTGAGAGTGAATTCAGGACAGTCAGCTCAGGGGGAGATATTGGTATATCTAGAATCTTGCAAAGAAGATGAGTTGAGGAAGAAACGAGATGATGACAAAGATGATGATCCCAATGCTCAGAAGGATAGTGAGCTGGCTGGTCCTTCAACGACTGGTCAGCAGACTATTATTCAGGGGGAGTCTGCTGGTGTAAGTGCAAGTGGTGATGGTGCTGGTACAAGTGCTACAAGAACAAGTGAAGCTGGTAAGACAGTTTAGACTTGTGTAGTTATTTGTATTTAAAATTTAGTTGAATTGTAATTGTAATTTATAATTGTAACTAAATATTTGTAACTTAATGGTTTTGTAATATATTTGATTTGAGATTATTATTATTATTACAAGTTAAATATATTAGAAATTGTTTAAGTTATTTGATTTTAAAAGGTTAAATAAATTAGTGATCGAAAGTCTTCCGACTCATTAAGAAGTCGAGCGGCGTGTTCTGATATATTTCAGCGGTCAAAATTTATTTTAACTTAAACATTTTAGACTTGAGAGTTTTTATAACTGACAAGTTAAATTTGTATGATTTTTTTTTAAAAAAAACTAGACAAATGATATATAATTTTAAAGATATAATTGAAAGTTAAGATCTTATGATATAACAGTTCAATTAAGTCTTAGAAATTATATAAGATAATTAATTGTAAACTTAAATGTTTGGTGATTCTTCATAGTACATTAGAGTTTAAATTTAATTAATGTTTGTTAAGTGTTTGATATAAGACTTAAGAAATCTTAGATTGATAATCAATAAAAGATTTATAAGTTATATATATTTCGCGTTTATATTACACAAAAGGATTAGTATTGGAATTCTTAGATTGATTCAGGGAAATCAATAAGAGAATTTAAATCATTAATATATTTGTGTTTGTTTGTTTTCTCTAGGAATGGAAAGTCTAGATCTATCAGATTCAGAAAATGATGTTTTGGATGAGATAGATGAAGATATTGATTATGATCTTGAAGAGGGTGAATTTCAACCGCCTACAGATTGGACTGCTGTTTCTGAGATAGTGTATGACATGGGTGTAGATCCAGATGCTTATGTTGATGAACACCATGTGAGCCCATCTAGAACAGAGGTTATTATTGAAAATGCTGAAGGTCCAACGGTTGTCGATGTAGATGAAGAGATCGATGACTCAACTGATTCAGATGAAGAAAATCTTCTTGATAAGCATAAAGATAATCCTATATTCAAGCCTTTGCCAAAGAAAAAGAAAGAAAAGCTTGGTATATCAGAAATTGATATTACGGGTAAGCGTATAGCAAAAAGAGGGATTATAGGATGGTATTTTGATGCTGATCTAAAACTGTTTGCTATTAAGAGATTTGATGGAGTTCAATATTTTGAAAGAAAACTTGCAGTTTTTAGTTCTTTGCCTAGATTTGAGATTAAGGATTTGGCTAGATTATCATTGAATAATCCAAGTGATGATTTTGTTGGAAGATATGTTGAACACATAATCAAGACTGAGGTTAGAGCGAATAAGTTTGAAAAGATTAAGCCAAGGAAAGGAAAGACAATTAAGTTAGAAGAAAGAAGTCAAAGAACTAGTACAAGAATAAGGAAGAAGATTTATCCAGCTATAAAATGTGTGCAGCAGATTCCACTAAAGAAGATGCCTCAAGATATTTTGGGAAATATGAAGAGTTGGCATGTGGATTCAGAAACTGGAGAAGTTGTAATGGTTGAAGCTGATGATGAGGTTGAAGGTGGTGAAAGAGAGATTTTCAGAGTTTATGATCATCGTCATCTTATGAACATGTCAAGAAAGGATTTATTGAAGTTAAATGAGAACATAATTCTTTGTACTGAAGCATGGGGTGATTTAGCACGAGATTATCAAATGATGATTAAAACTTGTATGAAGATGAAGATTTTTGCAGGAAGTAAGATTTACTCTTAAAACCAAAGACAATGTGAAGATAAAGATGCTAGAGCTATTGTCAAGGGGGAGTCTGTTGAGACATAGTTTGTGACAACAGATCTAGCTTTGCAATATGACTAGTGTAATTGTTATCATGTTGATATATTGGTTTAGATTTGTAAATTGATATTGTTTTGATATTAATATTCGTTAAATATATTATTATGATAAAGTGTTAGACGAATATAGATTTTAACAATATACATATGCTGCGAGTTGAGTTATTTGTTTGAGACGTTTGTTGCGAGTCGAGATCTCAAGTCGCAAGGCTTTGCGATGCGAGATGAGATCTGAACTCGCAGAACTCAACAAAAGACAACGAGCCGAGTTCATGGGCTTGGGCTGCGTAGCGAGTCGAGTCAACTCGCAGGCCCAATGGCTGCGAGTTGAGACGAGAATATATATGTTTTTCATACGTGAAAAACAGATTTATTAACTTTTGACGAATTTACATAACACTTTTAGAGATCAATCTGCGAACTCAGTTAGTATTTCCAGAGAAACACAAAAACTAAAGGCTAGGTTTTTAATGTTTATTCGTAAGAAACAAAGCGATTGGTTAACCTAAACGCGAACGAAATCGTTGTTAGTAAGATAACATCGTATTGAGGAATTCCGCACCTTAATACTACAGATAACGAAGTTATCGATCCTAGAACTAGGGACTTACAAATCATAAGTCGAAGTAACTAGAACTTAATTGAATGATAACAAGACTTTGAAATAAGAATAACGTCGTAATGACCTAGGATTCTTAAAACACCAAGTCTTACAAAATCGGCGGTCTAGACTTACAGAGTTATTAATTTATGTGCTAATCGAATAGTAAACTATTTTTAGGAGTTAAGAAAGGTCGGACCTCTGAGACGATACGCTACTGATTCATGCACCTCGGTATAAAACCAGAATAGGTTGTTTATCTTTCAACTAGATAAGTATTGGAAGTTTGCGTATTGCTCCTATCAGAATCATGATAACCTAGTTCCTAGTGACATGCCAATGGGAAATTGAGTTGGTAGGGTTCTAGAGTTTACGCCTAATAGTTTAGTTGCCACATTAGTATCATCCCTATTTATTCTGTCATCCTGAAATATTAATTATCGAAATCTCAACAATCACATATTTATCTTTACCTGCTTTCCTGTACTTTAATTTCCTGCATTTTAATTACTTGTCTTTAGTTTAAAACCCCCAAAACCTACCTACTTTGTTCCATCCTAAATATTTCCCTACCGAAAGTGCTAACTTTAATTGCCCACACGTTTGGATTCATAGAACGATCTTAGGTTATACTTACCGCTTACTAACCAGAGTAGGTAGTACATATAATTTAAGCCCCGCTAAATACAAATTTAAAACCCCTGCTGCGCCCGCATCACCATCAGAAACCACAACGACCGGTTGCGGGTGCAACAGCCACCTTTCGCTACTTTTCCGTACCCGGCGCACTACCTTTCGCTACTTTTTCGTACCCGGTGCACCACATTTCACTCTTTTTCTAATGTGAGCCTAGGGATGCTAACGTGAGCCACATTTTCCCTATAAATAGAGCCCCAAGGCTTGCATTTGAAAATGTCCCATATGCATTAGGCATAATTCTCTCTTTACTTTCTCATTCTATTTTCTTACTTCAAAATTAGTATTAGGCTAGTTAGGGAGCTTGTTTAAAGTAGAACGAAAGCTAGGGAACATCTTGTAATCTTTGGTGTACGCTTGGAGTTATGCTTATTAATTCAAGTCTATTCCTTCTCGCATTTTAATCCGGGTTCTTTCTATCCTATTCTATCTTAATTAAATATGTATGCTTTAATTATGCTAGAATTAGTTTGTGCCATGATTAGCGAGTAGATTACTATTGTATTTGTTGTGATGTAGTTAGCATATATAATTGTGGGCTGACTTTAAATATATCGTGAAATAATGTGACGGCCCCTATTCGACTATTTACTCGGTATAGTGCTGGAAATGCTTTTAAGCAAAGTACATACGTATGGAAGCCGGTAACGACCGAAGGTAGTTGTATTATGGATCGACATTATAAAATGGAAACTTTATGAACGGACCTATCTTATGATTTTAAATCTAAAACTTACATTCGCCTTTCGATTAACAAACGTAATTGTAACCTTGTAAAGAGGAGTCGCGAACCTTGATACTTGGTCAATAGTTATCTGTGTAAAAACTATGTTTTTAACTGTAACGTCATGCAAGCATCATAAAATGCAATGTGATTATGTGGACTGGCCATGAGTATTGTACACTTTCGATCACAATGTACTTATCATGTGAACATGGCGAAGCAATTAAATCCACAATGGAAACATCGGTAAACGATTAAATACAATGTGAATCACCATAGCATTTTCCGACATGGTATGGGTTTGACTTTATGCAAAAGCTGTCAGCATTTTAATTAGCATTTTAATTAGATTAGTTAATGAGAAAGGCAAGTTTGGAATCTAAGTTACACTGATATCCTTTCCTTAAAATACGAAACCAGAAGTAAGATACGCAAGAAACCTGAACGTTTTCCCCTGTTTATCATTCTTGAGTTTCACTAATAGGAATTGGTTAATAAGTCCGAACATAAATTCTAAGTTAGTTGTTTAATGGATTTGAAATCTTTATGGTATTAAGAACGGTTAGACTTGTTAATGACTTGCTACTCTATTCCTTCACCGGCGAGCGAATACGTTCAATAACACGGGTCACTGACTCCCTCACAGGAGTGTGGAGAGTTGAGCATCGTCTGTCTGATCAGAATCATGACACCTTAGTTCCTCGTGACATATTAGTTGATAACCGACTAATAGGGAACTTATTGGTTATACCACTGGGTACTAAATCCACTAGATATTTCCAATTTAGATAATCATTTTCCCATAAGAGTCATCATCCCACATTATTAGCTAATGAACTCACAACAAATACTACTTTTATCATCTGATTTATTATTACATTTTATTCGCTTTATTTATTTTACTTAGTTAACTGAACCAAAACCCCCAACGCACTCTTTTAAAACCTTTACTAGAAAAGAAAGATTGATTGGATCACCTCTGTTTCAATTCAGTTTCTCTTTAAGAACGACTCTAGGTCATACTTACCATCTACTAGCCTTTGGTTCAGTATTAGTAAGTCATACTTAGACCCTAGCAAATATAAATTTAAAACATACCGATTGTGATCCGTACGTCATCTTCATACGACCGTTCGGGGGTGCATCATATACCCGATTGGGTGAGCATACCCGATTGGGTGAGCTGCATACCCGATTGGGTGAGCTGCATACCCGATTGGGTGGGTTCCTTACCCGATTGGGTGAAGCTTAAAAGTTAAGAAACAATAACTGATCGCGTATTTTAGTTCAAATTTGATACAGAGGTACGATTTAATGTACCCAAAAGTTATTTTTAAAGTTAACTTTGTACATGTATATATATACTTACAGATAATGATTTCATCACATAATACAGATAATGAATATACTTTACAAGTATACAACCAAACACATAATAATACTTCAATTACTAACATGAACAGTCACCAACGGGCCGCACACATTTTACAAACTTCAAACATAAACAAATATCGAATACTTTTGGCATAGTTAAATCAGATAAACATTGTATGGATGGTATATTTACGCATCCATTTACTTATTTAGAATCTCGCGTGTTTAGGACACTAGGAGATTTTGGATTCGGACATAAGCTTACTTTAGCATCGCTAGCTCCTCACGTGTGTAACACCCCCAAAATCTGTGTTTAGCAGAAGCAGGCTTTGGGGTGCTATTAATCAAATATCAATAGCACAAAGATAAAGCAAACGATATCGATATGCAACGTTTGAAAAGTAGTTACATTTCATAGATATAATGTTTGAAAACATAGTGTTTTCGGTTACAAAAACGTAGTTCCCTAGAGTCCATGCGTGTAGCGGGAGATTCTATTACATAATCAAAGTATACAAAAGATAATGCTAAGAATATCCGTTAAATGCGGTGAAGAAAATCATGCGACTCTAGCTACTGTCCAAGGGGTAATCCTATGTAACACCCTCAAATTTCGGGTTGCGGAAGCGGTCGGGTCGGGTGTTACCAAATCAAATATCACAAGCACAAAGGTAAATAATGAACGACTCTAAATGAGACGTTTGAAAATAGTTTTACATTTCCAAAATAAAAGTGTGTACAAGTTGCGAGTTCGCAATATATATTTTAATACATAATTTGTAATACGAAAGTTATGCAGAGAAATCCAGTTGTTTGAAAACATGCGACTCGAGCTAGCATATCTTGTAGCAATCCTAATCCTGCTAAGCACCTGAGAACACATACTAAAACGAGTCAATTATAAAGCTGGTGAGTTCATAGGATTGTTAGTTAAAACATAAAGTATAAAACCTTATATGTTTTGAAAACTAGTTCAAAATCTATGATTTTGATATGTATTGTATTGAAGTTGTAACAACAATGTGTTTACATCCTACAAGGTATCTCATACCTAAGTGACCGTGATGTGTACCTAAGTACATAAACATTTGAGGCATTCCGCGCCTGAATACCTATTAGGTATTTATTAAATCTATCAATACGTGGCAATACATGCCTAAATACTATCTGGTAATTGTATGACCACGTAGAATCTTCATTCTTCGTTCGTTTTTGTTGATTCTTCTGTTGGACTCTTAATTTGAAAATGAACATCTTGGATGATATGGATGTTGATGATGGGCACTTTTGTCTTGAAATCTTGTTTTGATGCCTTGAATCTTCAAACGTGCGTGGAATCATTTTTCATCCGTTTTGCTTGATTTTTGTCATGCAACCTTGTTTTGACCATCTTGGCATAATATCACTGATTTGTACCGTTTCTAAGTTTAAAATGCAAAGAATCGTTCAAGAATGAGAGATATATTGGTAGTAAAAACATGACTTTTTACGCGATATCAGCGACACTTAAGATTCACGTCACTTGGGAAGTGACGCTACGGGCATCACTAAGGGGCGTCACTTAAGGCGACACTTAGAGGCTTCACTATTTGCGTCACTAAATGCGACACTTCCATGCGGCACTAAGATGCGTCACTACTATGCGACACTTACATGCGTCACTTAGGCAAGTGACGCTGCACTGCAGGTCTGTGGGCGACACTTCCGTCTGTTCGACGGGTTTTCACCCAAAAACGCTATATAGCCCATTTTTAGGCCGAATCTTGTTGTTATAATGTTAATACATGATATATTAAGTGTTTTTATCAAGAAATAACAAAGAAATGTGGATGATTCCTTACAATTTGAAGATAGAGGGTTTGAGGATGATGATGAACTTGATGGTGATCTTGATGAAGAAGATGAAGATGAAGATGAAGATGATGATGATGATGATGATGATGATGATGATGACGATTTGCTGTTGTTTTTGATTTTAATCTTGTTGTTGTTATTGATTATTATTGTTGTTGTTGTTAAAAATTTAGAGAGAGAGATGAGATGGAGAAAAAAGAAGAAGATGATGAGAATGAGATGAATGAGGTGGGGGTTTGGGTTTTTGTTAAAACTCAGATCCCCAATTTGGGGACTGTGGCCTCCAACCAAAGTATAAAATACCAGCGTTTTGTACCCGATCGTAATTTAAAATAATATTTTAAATTTCAAAAATTCTTTTATATACTTTCGAAATATTTTTGAGTTGAAACATTTTATAAAAATAAAATGTTTGTGATAAAATTTTATAACTTGTTTTCGCGTGGTTTTAGCTTAGTGAAACACATTTTTAAATGAAACGAAATGTGTTTAAATGTTTTTCGAATAAATAAATTTCATTTGCGTTATATGTATCTACATATATATAAAATTTTGAATTATTTGGTTCTAGGTGCGTACAAAGTACGAATGTCTAAAGTTTAAATTTGGGCGCGAAAATTGACTTTTTGACCAGGTGTTACATTCTTCCCCTGTTAAAAAAATTTTGTCCTGAAATTTCGAGTGAAGTCATGATCGCGTGGAGTCTGGGGAGAAATGTACGTACGAGAGGTTTGTCGAGTAGATAGTAGACATACAACGTCTATGTTAGGTTTGAAAGCA
This sequence comes from Pseudognaphalium luteoalbum, assembly GCA_963422505.1. Lineage (NCBI taxonomy): Eukaryota > Viridiplantae > Streptophyta > Magnoliopsida > Asterales > Asteraceae > Pseudognaphalium > Pseudognaphalium luteoalbum. The sequence continues at coordinate 59,452,121 of OY730198.1, read as the reverse complement.
GTCAATCCATGACTGTGTCGTGGTTTATCATCGTGGTCACATTACTGGCTATCTTGTTCGTTTGAGTTGTAGTTATATTGCGGTTACAGGGTAACCGTTTACATTGTAGTCCACTCGGGACTGAATAGCTGTCACCAAGTGACCGTTTAGTGAATAGTCCTATCAGGGCTAAGTGATTGGTAAACGCTCAGTTTGTCTAGTCTGCTGAAAGCAAACTTTGAGTTTTACGTTGGCCTAGGTAAATTAGCCTAATGATGCACTCGACATCAAATCAGTAAAAGAAATATCGAGGAGCAGAAGTACTCATTTAGTGTAACCCAAAATTGAAGGTTATGTGTTTGAGGAAGGATGTACCTACATTATTATCGGAGATTTGTTCGGTTCATTCGGAGCCAATCAGGTGGATTTTGCATTTCCTTTTTTTTTGGGCAATCCTTCTTGTAATGTCTAGGTTCCTTACATTTGAAGCATATCCATTGTGAGTCGGGGTTCGCAGGAACTCTGCAATCCCAGATTTTGTGTCCGTATCGTTGGCATCTTTCATAGGGTAAACCACATGAACCATCATGATGACGTTTACAACCGTGACAAAATGGTTTATTACCCGCATAGCCTCATTTTTTTCTGGGTTCGGTTGCGTAGGTCCTCAAGGGTCCGGGTTGATTTGTTGGGTTGTGACTAGTGCTGGAATCTCCATTCCATTTTCCCTGGTTGTTTTCAGTTGCAGGTGTTCCACATCGAACCACCTGTGCCATGAGCTTGTGGGCCATGCGAACAGCCTCTTGAATGGTAGCGGGTTTAGAGGCAGTGACCATTCCCTCAATTTGCATCGGGAGTCCCCCGATGTACCTTTCGATTCATTGGCTTTCAGAGTTCACTATGGTTGGGCAAAGGAGTGCCAGTTGGTGAAAATGATTGGTGTATGTCATGATATCGTTGTCTTGTACGGTGAGGTGCCAAAGTTCGTCCTCGAGTTTGTGTAGTTCCTCACTGGGACAATACTCGTCCCTCATTAATTGTTTCAGTTCCTCCCACGGAAGTTCGTGAGCGGTGTCGATTCCTACAGTTCGGGCGTAGAAATTCCATCAGGTAAGGGCATCATCCTGGAGGGTATATGGGGCAGTTGCAAATGTAGAATACAGATTCCATTTTCCCGATCCATCAGATTAATCCGACAGCCCCTTCAGTTCCAGCGAAGTTTAGTGGGTTACAGTTCAGGAATTCCTTATAGGTGCATGGTCTTGCTAGGTTTCGAGTAGCTAGAGCATCAACCACTATTTGATCAGCGAATCGGTCACACTCAGCTTGAGTGTAAGTTTGTCGTCTAGGCGGCATGATTCTTAAACAAGAATGAAACGACAAGGTGTGAGATCTTTATTCAAAGATTTTGATTTAGCGTGACGTGAAAATCAATGATTTGTAGTGATGTGACCCAGATAGTTAATCAAGTTTTGCTTTTGAAAGTCCTCGGACTTTTAAGTTGTCATGACGTGAATGGCTCACGTATGCTTAGAATGAGTAAGTCGAGATGTTGTATTTTCATTGCGTAGTCGTGATAATGACTAAATAATGTTTCCAATGTAGGTCAACCATGACTAGGTCATTGTAGTAGTCTAACAGACTATATTGCAGTACTAACGTACTGTAGATGTAATTCTAATAAATCAAAGTGTAGTACCCTAAATACTAGAATGCAGTAACCACGTACCGTAATGCAGTGCTAAAAGCAAAGTAATGTAATATAATTGTATTATGAGTGTAGTACTGAAGTACTATGAAACGCAGCACTACGTGCCGTAATGCAGTGCCCGAAGCACCGTAATGCAGTACCCATGTACTGTGAGTGTAGCACCAATGTGCCATTTGCAGTATCAACATACTGTGAGTGTTGCACTAACGTGCCAAATTGCGGTATTAACATACCATGTAATGCAGCACCACATGCTGTGTATTGTTCGAGTGTAGTTCTAAGGCCAAAGATGCGTTGATGTTTCGTAATTTCCCAATTGTAGCGCGAAGGCTAAAATATAAGTGCCAAGGTATCGAACCAGGTAGGCACCAAGGTATTGAATCGTGATGATCTAAATGATCAACTTGTGATTGAGATGATTTTGTGGACTTAGTCAACACTAATCCAATGGTGTTCAGTATGGTCAAAGTTGAGATCGAGGCGCAAATAAGTATAAGTGCCAAAGTATGGTCAAAGTTGAGATGATTTTCGGTTTAATTGTTGGAAGAACGTTCCAAAACGTTTGAGTGTTGTGGTTGACCCCTTCTGATTGGTGATCATCTGCCCGACGATGAGAACGAGTGAAAATAATACGAGGGTAGTGATCGTGACACGCCCTGGTAATGATTTCTCCTATGGTGAGAAATTTGTTTGTTTTAAATTTTGTGAACGTTTAGCATGTGTGGGTTTCCGTCCCAATTGGTAATGTTTATGCCTCCTTCCCGAGGTTCAACGATAGGTATGATATTCTCCTATGCGCGCTTATAGAGAGAGTGTTGAGTCGTGATGGTGAGGAAGATGGCGATGTGCCTCTTCGTGAGTATATGGTGGTACAACGGAATTATGTTATATATACTCAGTATATATATAGATACATAGAAGTAGTACACAAGCAATGCCTATTAATATGTACCTACAGTACATATAGTAGCCTAGGGTGTCTAGCACGTAACAATCAGAGTCAACTAGTGCATTCCCGATCCAGTATAACCCCTTTCAAATATCACATCATCTTTATTTAATTGTACATAGTTAGCTACGCTATGTTAAATTAAACTCGTATGATGTAATCCCTGAACCAGTTATACTTAATAAGGAATACTGCCTAACGGTCATAGTCTAGGCCCACTAAATGCAACCTAGTTCATAAAACCTTAGGCTCTGATACCAATCTGTAACACCCTCAATGTTCGGGTTGCGGAAGCGGTCGGGTCGGGTGTTACCAAATCAAATATCACAAGCACAAAGGTAAATAATGAACGACTCTAAATTAGACGTTTGAAAATAGTTATACATTTCCAAAATAAAAGTGTGTACAAGTTGCGAGTTCGCAATATATATTTCAATACATAATTTGTAATACGAAAGTTATGCAGAAAAATCCAGTTGTTTGAAAACATGCGACTCGAGCTAGCATATCTTGTAGCAATCCTAATCCTACTGGGCACCTGAGAACACATGCTAAAACGAGTCAGCTATAAAGCTGGTGAGTTCATAGGATTGTTAGTTGAAACATAAAGTATAAAACCTTATATGTTTTGAAAAGTAGTTCAAAATCTATGATTTTGATATGTATTGTATTGAAGTTGTAACACCAATGTGTATACATCCTACAAGGTATCTCATACCTAAGTGACCGTGATGTGTACCTAAGTACATAAACATTTGAGGCATTCCGCGCCTGAATACCTATTAGGTATTTATTAAATCTATCAATACGTGGCAATACATGCCTAAATACTATCGGGTAATTATATGACCACGTCATATGATGTTGTGTAATAAGTGATGTGCCACTTGACATAACGTGTTGCATCCAGCAACATAATTGTAGTCCCACGGACTATGGTTGAGTATTTAGTCAAATACTGAGTTGACAGCCTCGCGTGAAAGTTTGCCGATCCGTTAATTGTACGGATCACGAGCATAAGCTCGCCCATCCGTATATGTGTGTGGATCACGAGCATAATCTCGCCCATCCATCGAGTGTATCACTTTACCGCGATATCGTACTTGTTCCCACTGCAATACCGTGGCATCATTTTGTGGCCACTTTACCATGGCATCATTTTGTGCCCATCTGGCATCGACCGAATTGCTCGCATGCAAAGTATGTAATTGAGCCGACAATACTACGACTTGCCCAACTTGAGAAATTGAGCCGACAGTACAATGACATGTCGGACTTGAGTAATTTAGCCGACAGTACGATGACATGTCCGACTTGAGTAATTGAGAGCCGACAAAACTACAACATGTCCGACTAGTGTAAATGAGAGCCGGCAGTACTACGACATGCCCGACTAATTTGATTGTGTTTGTATGTGTGTATGTATACCTATATACGTAACTAAATTGTAGATAGCATGTATGTATATATATATACATATATATATATATATATATAAGTTGAATTAACAAATACCTCATATAGTGTATCACGTAGCACATGAAATTGATTTATTGTAGCTAAGTATATATATACAGTACTTAACTATGTCTTGTGTTGCAATAAGCCTAGGTATGATTAATCATCACCTAGTTGTTTTGCATTAGTATAAGGAATCTATACTAACGTATACTCCTAGCCTCAGCCTAGCAAGTATATTGAGGTCCGTGATTAACATTTGTTTAAGTACAATTCCATTCTAAAGATCCTGGAGTGTATCGGCAATCTCAGTTCCTAAAAGAAAAACTAATCCTGTAAAAATCTAGATGTTTTCCAATGTGGGTAGAACTAACTAGTTCTAATGTATTTCATGATATTGTCCCGCGACAATATGACCAAAGTATAATCATAACCTAACTAGGTTAAGCAGTGGTTTTGTTCAATAGCATTATGATGGGTGTAATTTCTAAGTATTACACATTTGTATCACATAACTGTAATATGATTAAGTGTGAATTATAAAGGTTTATTATTATAATTCAAAAACCGTAATTGAGCATGCGTCTCAACCCGAAAACAGTAAAACAGTTGAAAGAGAGGGGCTATGAACTCACCTGTGAGTTTTCAGCAATCCTAAGATACGCGTGTCGTCCGATGGGTAACCTCCTAGTGTCCTAAACACGTGAGGTTATATAAGTAAGAGACAAATCAATTTGTCTAAGCGAGTTATGCAAATATTCGTTCGTCGCTCAGGTTTGAAAAATGTGTACGGGGGTCCGGGGGCAGCACCCCTGGTAGCGGGGCTAAGGGGTGGCAACCCCTGGCGGGGTCGAGCTGCCAAATCAGCTTGGAAAAAATTATTTCTACCATATTGCTTTAGTGAAAACGCTCCGAAATTTCATTTCGGAGTAATATTAGGCGGTAAAATTTGAGTTTCGACACTTAGTGAAAAATGTGTATTTTCTGTTTTTAGCGACACTAGGCTAGTGTCGCTATAGGCGACTGATGCGCTCCCAGCCGTCAGTGTCGTTGGTGTTGTTGTAACAACTGAGGGGCGATTAGGGTGTGTTAAAATTTATTTTGCTCGGGGCCTAAACCTCCAAACTACCTACTGGTACTAGGTACAAGTACCTGATACTAATACGTGGTAAGGATGATCAGGGTCATCTCTAGAAGGTCGAATTTGAAACGGAGCTCATTTGAATAATTCAGTCTTCAAGATGGGGTTCAGATAGTTGGTTTTGTTTTGTTTTTATCTAATTTAAACTACTAACAATGAAATTAAAAATAAGCTAGCTAGCACGTATGGAACAACCAAGGATAGGGAAGATGTGGTTCACCATGACTTGGGATAGTATAATACCGGGATAGTGTTTATGATGGGGACACTTTCAGATTAATAGATTAACAGAATTTGGTGTAAACACTAGAACCCTACCAATTAAATTCCCGTTGGCATGTCACTAGGAACTAGGTTATCGTGATTCTGATCGGAGCAATACGCTAAACTCCCAATACTTACCTAGTTGAAAGATAAGCAACCTATCTTGGTGAAAAACCGAGGTACATGAATAAAGCAGCGTATTGTCTCATAGGTCCGACCGTTCTTAACACCTAAGCTTATCTTGCGTTCTTCTAAATGTGTATCTAATTATTAACTTGCTATGTTTAAAGAACCAAATATGTAAGATCTAGGGGGTTCATGTATCTAAGTCACTAAGACTTTCCTTTTCTAGACCTTGTTAATATTTTTCTTAAGCTCTAATTACTTTGATTTATGACCTAGACCTCTCCTTTTCAAACAGTTATACATCCCTGGATTATTCGCAGTTTGTCAAAACGTGTTTCATATGCAGACCATACCTTTCAGTAATAAACAGTGTATTTTATAGAGTAATTCCACGGCCTCTTACGTCTAACGTGCGGTCATGAGTAATTGACAGTGAAAGTGGTATTCTAAACTAACTAAATAAAAAGCAGTGCAAAAATGTAAATCTAATATGTATAACGAATGGTTTCACTGTGTCTTACTTATTGCACGTCATGAGTATAGATAACTACTTATCATAATTAAGGTTCGTGACCCCCTAATATCTAAGTTGTAATCACGTGGATAACTAGAAAGGGTGCTCCATAAATTAGGTCTAGTGTCATATATTTAAACAATAACAAAGTATAATAATTCTCATTCATATAAATTTCTTTTTATAAATTTAAACTATGTTGGAATGAGTTGTTTTTACGATCCTATCAACTAACTAACGTAGAGTTATCCGCAATCAGATAGAAGATATGTCACATGGATAGTAAACACAAACAATTACAATACACTGGAAGTTCTCCCAAATGTACTGAACACATCGGCCAACAACTACCCTCGAATCCTATTTCCCAATCTCGGTCGTCAGAGACGTCCGTATCATGGCATGGTCTATTGAATAAATAGTCGCATAAATAGGTTTTACCCTACTGGAATAAGTTGGGGCAGTATGGTCATAAGCGGTTGGCCAAATATGCCATCATTCGTTCATAATATTATAATTAAACTATAAACAGAGTTTCATTTATCACATTTATAATATTGATCCGTAATATAACTACCTTCGGTCGTCCCAGACTTCCATACGTTTGTACTCCGCATAAATCGTTTCCAGCACTATATCCGGGAACAGTCGAATAGGGGCTGTCATATTACTTTACAATATTTAATATCATCCCATTATAACTATCTAAATCATGGAAAACATATAAGCAACTACTCGCATATCATGGCAATGGACATTTCTAATGTTAATAAATCGTAAACATCAAACAAGAACATTACAAATAATTAATAAAAGAAAGGATAGATATTACCCGTAATTATTGTGAGCAAAACGATGCTTATATTACTTCCGAATATTCCAAAGTGTTACATTGCTAAGATAGCTACTACTAACTACTACATAATTAATCTCCTACTTATCTCTCACTAAATTAATTAAATTAGCTTAGAGAGAGGAAGTAGAGAGAAAAAGAAAATAAAAGCTAGAAAGAAATAAGAAAGATATGAAAGGTGTGGAAGGTGTGTGTGAAAATGAAGCCTTAGGGCTGCTATTTATAGGTGAAATATGGCTCATGTTAGCATTCCAAGGCTCACATTAGAAAAAGAGTGAAAGGTGGTGCACCGGGTACGAAAAAGCATGGAAAGGTGGCGCACCGGGTACGAAAAAGCATGGAAAGGTGGTGCACCAGGTACGCGCAAGGAACAAAAAGTGGAAATAAGACGGGGGGTGGTTGGCCGGTGCCGGAGGCCTGGTGGCCGGCGGCGGGGGCCTGGTGGCCGACCTAGTACGCCGTGCTGCCGCCCCGGTTCGCTTTCTTTCGATGCATTGCTTAAATCGCGCGTATCTTCTTCGTTATGCGTCCGTTTGCGTTGATTCTTTTTGCGTTGGATTCGTAATTCAAAAGAAAAGACTTTTATGTAAAGATATCCCAAAAATATGTCTCCCATATTTGGATGTCTCGTACGAATCGTTTGGATCTTTCGGCGTACGTAGAATCTTCATTCTTCGTCTGTTTTTATTGATTCTTCTTCAATTGGACTCGTAATTTGAAAACGAACATCTTGGATGATATGGATGTTGATGATGGGCACTTTTGTCTTGAAATCTTGTTTTGATGCCTTGAATCTTCAAACGTGCGTGGAATCTTTTTTCATCCGTTTTGCTTGATTTTTGTCATGCAACCTTGTTTTGACCATCTTGGCATAATATCATTGATTTGTACTGTTTCTAAGTTTAAAATGCAAAGAATCGTTCAAGAATGAGAGAGATATTGGTAGTAAAAACATGAATTTTTACGCGATATCAACGACACTTAAGATTCGCGTCACTTGGGAAGTGACGCTACGGGCGTCACTAAGGGGCGTCACTTAAGGCGACACTTAGAGGCTTCACTATTTGCGTCACTAAATGCGACACTTCCATGCAGCACTAAGATGCGTCACTACTATGCGACACTTACATGCGTCACTTAGGCAAGTGACGCTGCACTGCAGGTCTGTGGGTGACACTTCCGTCTGTTCGACGGGTTTTCACCCAAAAACGCTATATAGCCCATTTTTAGGCCGAATCTTGTTGTTATAATGTTAATACATGATATATTAAGTGTTTTTATCAAGAAATAACAAAGAAATGTGGATGATTCCTTACAATTTGAAGATAGAGGGTTTGAGGATGATGGTGATCTTGATGAAGAAGATGAAGATGAAGATGAAGATGATGATGATGATGATGATGATGATGATGATGACGATTTGCTGCTGTTTTTGATTTTAATCTTGTTGTTGTTATTGATTATTATTGTTGTTGTTGTTAAAAATTTAGAGAGAGAGATGAGATGGAGAAAAAAGAAGAAGATGATGAGAATGAGATGAATGAGGTGGGGGTTTGGGTTTTTGTTAAAACTCAGATCCCCAATTTGGGGACTATGGCCTCCAACCAAAGTATAAAATACCAACGTTTTGTACCCGATCGTAATTTAAAAATATATTTTAAATTTCAAAAATTCTTTTATATATTTTCGAAATATTTTTGAGTTGAAACATTTTATAAAAATAAAATGTTTGTGTTAAAATTTTATAACTTGTTTTCGCACGGTTTTAGCTTAGTGAAACACATTTTTAAATGAAACGAAATGTGTTTAAATATTTTCCGAATAAATAAATATCATTTGCGTTATATATATCTACATATATATAAAATTTTGAATTATTTGGTTCTAGGTGCGTACAAAGTACGAATGTTTAAAGTTTAAATTTGGGCGCGAAAATTGTCTTTTTGACCAGGTGTTACATCCTACTCCGTCTGTGTACCTGAGATACAAAGCTAAAAGTGTCAACCAAAAAGGTTGGTGAATCTTACAGGTTTAGTAATAAGTAATCGTTATGAACCACAAGTATGTACCGGTGTTGCTACCAAGCAAAGTAAGTAAATCAGTAAGTCAGCACAGTTGCTATGAGCTCATAAGTTGAAGCTTAACAGTGTGTAAGTATGAATCAATTAAGAATCATATAAAGTACCCCAGTGAGTGCTATCCTGACACTCATATGTAACAAATACTAATATGCTTGTTTCTACGGTGAAATCCTTGGTAGCGCTACTACCCCAGGCAGGGATTGTCAGTCCCAAATGGATCCATTTACTAGTAATCGCGCTTAAGTCCATAAGTAACAACTTAAGATAGGAGGCTTCCAATGGATAAAAGTAACGCATGCAATGTGTGTAAAAAGTAGTGTAATCAGTTTAGTACATTGTGTTCATATGTAAAACAGTTGCTAAGTATCTCACCCCAAGGTAGAAAAACAGTAAAAGTGGGGTTGTAAGACTCACCTGAGCCTAGCAAGTATGTTTGGAAAATCAAACAAGTAGAGCGGATGTATGTCCGTAAGGGTGTCTGGTGTAATCCCGTATGTTGGTTCTCCGAACTCTGCAACCTTCTGGCATCCGAAACGCACAAGGTTGTAAGTAAAGAAGTAAATAAGTTGGTGTCTTAAAAGATCACCCATGCTAGTTGTCCACTCAACTAGGAAATGTCCAAGTGTTTGTTTAGTAATCCGTTTGTAATTTGAAAACAAGTATGGCATGTTGGTGACGGTTTGTAATAATAATCCGAAAGTGTTATTATTATATGTATCGTTGTATCAGGTTTCATTATTTGTAAGTGTTCGACACTTAGAGTGAAAAGTATTTACAAGTTCCTGGATAACGGGGGTCCGGGGGCAGCGCCCCTGGTAGCGGGGTCCAAGGGGCGGCAGCCCCTAGCTGGGGTCGAGCTTGGAAAATTTTTATTTCTACTACATTGCTTTATTAAAAAGTGCATCTGGAATTTAATTTCAGAAAAATCGACTAAGGTTGGCCGCAGACTGAAATTGCTGTGCGAACGGAGTTCGAGTTCGCAGAGCAGTAGGCTGCGAACTAAGTTCGGTTCGCAGCATAAGGTTTGGCTCGCAAATCTCGACTCGCAGGTCGGTTCGCAGGTCAACTCGTAAGTCAGTTCGCAGGTCAGTTCAGTTCACAGTTTGGGTTCACGAATTCAGTTTTTGGTAGGTAAATCTCGGTCCGCAGCTCAATCTGCGAGCTGAGATGCATCTCAGTTCGCAAACTCTGTTGTAAGTACAAATCGGTTCTTAAAACGCATTTCGACTTGGTTTTTGGACATAACTTCATTGAGTAAATGTTCTAGCATGTAAATCAAAGCTTTATTTGGGGAGTGACGTCCCTGTCCGGATCTATTTGGGGAGTGATGTCCCTGTCCGGGTTGCTAGCTATAACCATTCCAAACGGGCATTTTAGTAATAGTTATGGGTGTTGATACATTTTGGGAGGCAGAAAATAGGGTTAGGCCTCGAACCATGGCTTAATGCAATACAAATGTCATTGTCGGTAAATTTAGTCGGTAACCTTAATTGGTTAATCATAGTTCGGTAACCTAAATGGGTTAAATAATTGTTCGGAAACCTTAATTGGTTTAACACTGTTCGGTTATTTTATTTAATCATTGTCGGTATTAAATCATCGGATAATCATGTTGATCACATCAATGTCTTATGTTAAACCTGTGAGATTCACCAGCTTTATAGCTGACCTTTTAGTGTTGTATTCTCAGTTGATCAGCAACAGTAGGATGGCCCTCAGGATAAGCTATCTACTTATGAGTCGCATGCATTTATTTAAGACATGAAGATTTTCTAGCATTATCTTTTGTATAATGGTTATGTATAAAAATCTTCAAAATTCAATTGCGAACTTGCTATCATTGTAAACTTATGACATAAACTTTGTATTACTTTTGTAAAATGTATAAACGTCTCATGTAGAGTTGTTTGTTGTAATCTTGGTGTTTTGATATTTGATTAGTCACACCCAAAATCGTAGCTTCCGCAAATCATGAAATCGGGGGTGTGACAGATTGGTATCAGAGCCTGAGGTTATAGCGAACTAGGTTGCATTTAGTGGGCCTAGACTATGACCGTTAGGCAGTATTCCTCATTAGGTATAACTGATTCAGGAATTACATCATACGAGTTTAATTTAACATAGCGTAGCTAACTATGTGCAATTAAATAAAGATGATGTGAGATATGAAAGGGGTTATATTGAACAGGAATGCACTAGTTGACTTTGACCACGAGAGAACCGGGACTCATATTTGTTTTGTGTTAGACATAACTAGGTGGATATATATGTATATATGGTGTATACATACACGATTAGGCTATTATATATCATATATAATGAATAGGCCTCAAATTAAACTGTAATATACTTGATATATACATATAAATCGGTTATCACTTCGGTGATCTAGTTCGGGTATCACTTCGGTGATATAATATGGTTATCACTTCGGTGATCTAGTTCGGGTATCACTTTGGTGATATAATTCGGTATTCACTTCAGTGATATAATTCGGTAATATGTTCGGTATATATGTAATATATATAAAACTTGGATAATCGGTAACATACTTGGAATAAATAGATAGGGCTTCGGATATTCAGAAATATACTTGGCATACATATTAATAGACCTCGGATACTCGGTAACACTATACACCCCTCATTCAGTATATGAAAATTATACAATTTAACTCGGAAGCATTGACTTAAAAAACATAGTTTATTAATATACATCATATAAAGTGATTAATTATTTTTTTTAAACTTCGATACACAATAGTTTAAAACTATTGAAACCACATTACATATATTACACAAATGGGGTATTATATAGTTCCAAACTTTAGTTTATCAAAATACATCAGAGTTCACATTCGCCAAACATTCCCTGCCAAAGGCATCCACTTCCTGTCCACCCACATATCTATTCAAAACCTGCAGGAAATAAAATAAGGGATTAGCACGAACCTAAGTGAATAGATTTATCACACACGATTCAACTTAGCTTAACCATGAGTTTACACCAACTAATCGTTAACACACATATTTCAATGAGGATCGGTGGCTCTTAGGATATCATAATACCCGGGGATTCCCCAAGAACACTTATCGTACATATCCGTATTGCCATAACAGACGAGACCGATAACTAAGGGTTATTATAATCAAACACAGGTTCTATACACAATGAATGAGTCAAGACCCTGTGTTATTCACACAATAACCCATTAGTCCAACTAACACGTTGACCTCAATAACACTGATACACAGAGGTCCACATATCACGTAGATTAACATCAGTAATTGCGATTAAACAGTCTAATAAACACATCTACGTTTACTTGTTGCAACCAAACAGTTACAACTAAATCAAAAGGTGAGTTCTAAATCCACTCACCGATACCTCTGACGTCTCCACACTCAGGATTCTTATATCACTGAGTCTTAGGTTGATCTAAAATAGAAAATCAAATATAAGTTAGAAATTCATTCCATAATCATCATCATAGCATATTTATCCAATCAGGTAATCCCTGAAGTCTAGGCAAACAAAAGTTCAATCAGAAATGAAATTAGAAAATCCCGAAATGACGTTTAAAAACTGAAAAATGCCATTTTTGGGCCCTATATGACCCCGAATGGCCAAAAACTGCCTAGGCTCTAAAAGTTCAAGTTTGGTAATTTTTCATGGGAATCTGTTTCTTACTAAGTTTGGTAACTTTTCAATCTAAAAGTTCAATAGGTTCTTCAACTAACTTCTGGTTCTGATCAACATTCAAGTCTTGCAGAGGAAGAATTTGAGACTGATCTTCAACATTGCATTTCCTTAAATATCAAACATTAAATGTATCATGAATACTAGAAAGTTCAGGAGGAAGATCCAATGAAACTGATTGATCATTAACCACTTGACGAATTCTGAAGGGGCCAATGTATCTAGGTGCCAACTTTCTTCATTTTCCAAATCTAATCACGCCTTTCCAAGGTGAGACTTTCAAATATACCAACTCACCTTCGGAAAATGTAACCGGTCGCCTACGTGGGTCTGCATACTGTCTCTGTCTATCACATGCAGTTTTTAACTTTTCTCGGGCGATAGCCACTTTGTCAGCTGTGATCTGTACAATGTCTGGGCCTGCAAATTGCTTTAATCCCGCTTCTAACCAACACGTAGGTGTACGACAACGAAGACCATAAAGCATTTCATATGGAGGCATACCAATACTGGAATGATAGGAGTTATTATAAGTAAACTCCACCAATGGGAGGTGAGAATCCCAAGAACCTCCATACTCCAGGACACAAGCTCTGAGCATATCCTCTAACGTCTGAATCGTACGTTCTTACTGACCGTCTGTCTCAGGATGATAAGTTGTGCTGAGATTAATTCTGGTACCCAACTCTTGTTGTAGACTTTGACAAAAGTGAGAAATAAATCGAGAATCTCTGTCTGACACAATCGATAATGGAATACCATGTCTCGAGACAATTTCATTAATGTATAGTTAAGCAAGCTTAGTCAAAGATGTTGTTTCACTCGCAACAAGAAAATGAGCAATTTTGGTCAAATGATCAACAATAACCCAAATCATATCATTTCCTCGAGGTGTACATGGAAGTTTAGTCACAAAATCCATAGTCAAATGTTCTCACTTCCACTCTGGAATTTCTAACTGTTTCAGTGACCCATACGGTTTCTGGTGTTCAGCTTTAGCCTGAGCACAAATATGATAAGTACTAACAAACCGTGCTATATATGTTTTCATCGTAGGCCACCAATACAAGGGTTTCAAATCATTATACATTTTGGTACTCCCGGGATGGACGGATAATCTAGATTTGTGAGCTTTAGTCAAAATAATATCCCGAATACTACCAATCAGAGGAATCCACACTCTAGACTGAAAAGTCATTAATCCTCTGGAATCATCAATCAACAAATCTTTTCTTTTCAACATAATTTCATATTTCAAATTATGATCCAATAAAGCTTCCAACTGTACATCTTTAATTTTATCCACTAAATCAGAAGAAACATCAACTCGCAGAAAATAAACTCTGTCAGTAATTACCTTTCTGCTCAATGCGTCTGCAACCACATTTGCTTTCCCGGGATGGTATCTGATTTCACAATCATAATCTTTGATTAATTCCAACCATCATCTCTGACGCATATTTAATTCTTTTTGAGAAAACATGTACTGAAGACTCTTGTGATCTGTACAGATAATACACTTTGTACCATATAAATAATGTCTCCATATTTTCAAAGCAAATACGACAGCTGCTAGTTCAAGATCATGAGTAGGATAGTTTCTCTCATGCGGTTTCAACTGTCGAGAAGCATAAGCAATAACTCTATCCTGCTGAATAAGAACAACACCTAAACCAGCATAAGATGCATCACAGTATACAACAAAATCATCAGACCCGTCTTGTAATGTCAACACTGAAACCTGACATAATAATTGTTTTAAAGTCTGAAAAGCTGTTTCTTGTTGCTCTGACCACATAAATTTCTCATCCTTACGGGTTAATTTAGTCAACGGACCGGCAATTTTAGAAAAGTCTTTAATAAATTTCCGGTAATGTCACACCCCGCTAAAGCGGAAACACGAGATGTAACAGCACAATGGTTCCACATCACAAGGCTCCACTAATGACATCAACATTCATAAGGGTAATCGTAGCTTCATTTTCCCAACTACTGATTGTATCCTGAAAAGCATGTAAAAATGAGGGTCAACTACAAAGATAGTTGGTGAGTTCACAGGTTTTAGAATAAGTGAGAATGCCGTTTAAAAGTATTCAAAATCACATTTGAAAGATTTACGTTGCTACGTAAATAGTTGTTTATATGCGAATTAGAATTCATTTAAGAACGACATGTATAGCTTGAGTCCACAACCAAACCTACTGGCCCGAGAACAACGCCCCAAAGACATGTCCTATCGCGAACATTTAAAGTTGGTGGTATGCACTCACATGCACGAGAGAGTGGGAAGGTGGCCTCCTTCCAAATAGTACTATTCATATCAACCATCGGCTCAATAATGAGTTAATAGGTTGTGTAAGAGAAAAACCGGGGACTTTAGATGCGATAGAGTCACAAGCATACAATAAGAGCGTATAAATAGTATATGTACACATAGAAACATTTTTAGCACAAGAGATAGCATGTGTACATATCCAAAACAGTTTTTAATATCAAAGTAGTAAATGTTCAATCATGAGCAGTTTCGTAATCGGATTCAATAAGAACAGCTTTGCAGTAAGATATAGTTTGTGTACACGTTCAAGAAAGGTTGTACTAGTGCACAAGTTCAAGGGCAGTTTCAATAAACAAGATAAGTTTCGTAGTAAAATATGGACTGTGTACCTCTTTCAAGAACAGTTTTACTAAGCGTACACATTAAAGAACAGTTTAGAAAACAAGTAGTCATGCTTTTCACCCCAAAAAGTTTATGAAAACAATAGAAAAATGGGGCTGTGAATACTCACCTGAGTTTAGCAAGCAAATATAGCAATTAGCAAGTATGTGTGTTCCAAATGCAACCTTCTAGCACCCTAAACGCATAAGGTCGGGTGTAAGTGGGAGTTAATGTTTACTTATGCTAATTGTTCACTCAACTAGTATGTCCATATATATTTTGTTTTAGAAAACGTGTGTGACCCGTTGGTGAAAGTTTGTAATAATAATTCTCAAAGACATTATTATTATATACGGTTCATTATACACTTTGCAATAGTATATGTCGCGTGTGTCTAAGTTGTCCTCGCTTGTAGTTATTGTTGTTACGCGAATTGGATACTAAGTGAAATTAGAATTTCAATCTTTGGTCCAAAAGTTCTAAGTGTCATTTTTCGTTCGGGTTATATTTACAAGTCTCACTTTTGGTCTAAGTTAGTTAATAAGTAACCCAAATCCATTTTTGTATACAATTCTTTCCAAAAATAGTAAGTTTCCAAAAATGGCAAGTTTGAGATTTTCGAAACCGAGTCCTGTATTTGTTGACTTGGTCAAACCTACTCGGTTTGACCCGAGACTTTTACCAAACCCTTAAATATTTTCAAATGTCATAAAAACTCAGTCCTTTCACTTTTCGTAGGTCAACAAGTGCCGATTTTTATGTTATACCCTAAACAGTCCACACATTACATTTTCCAGATTTTACATCCATTTGTCGGATATTTATAAAAATCTATAATTCGAAATAGAATATGAGAAAAATCACAGGTGATCCCCAAGATATTATCAAGTTCCAGTAATTTGTGTACTACATTTAGAAAGGTATAAGTATTTTATTAAATTTCTTTTTCCTCTGTGGTCCAGAAACTGACCAATCTGAAAGCATGCATGAAGATTACATTTATAAGCAAAATCTACAAGGAATTAGTAAAAGTGGTCTTCATGAAAGTTATAGCCAATGAAATTTTTAAGATTTGGGCGGTGGTTTCAGGTCATTTGGAGGTGTATAGCTCAAGATATGGTCAAAACCATAAGACCAAATTCCTGACTTTTCTGATCAGAATATACATGCATTAATACAAAAATTATTTAAATTAGCAAACGAACTCCAAACATGATGAGACCAGTGGGGTTTGATAGAGAATGTTTCTTGAACTTGATTTTAGATTATAAAAACGTCCATTTTCATGAAGAAATGATTTTTATAAAAATCATGGAAGTGACAACAACATTCTGGACAGATTATGCATGTTACATTTTATGAGTTTTTGAGTGATAAAAAGTTATTTTAACAAGGTTTTTGGACATAAATCCTTGAGTGAACTTTAAATATATGTTATAAGAGTAAAATAATGAAATAAAAAGTGTTCTCACAATGGGGATTAGATGAAGGAAAGAAGGAAGTGTTGTAGAGCTTGAATCCTTGCAAAAAGTTGAAGTTTTAATGTGGTGGTTGTATGGCGGTCAACGGTGGTCAATGGTGGTCAATGGTGGTGTTGTGGTGGTGATAGGGTGGTAATTCTCCAGATTTTAGAGAGAGAGAGGGAGGTTGTAGAGAGAAGTGAGAGCAAATGGGAAAGAGTGAAGTTGGGAGAAATGAGGAGAATGCATGAGATTTGAGTGGTTAAGTGAGGAGGTGACTTAATGAGGGTCTCATGGGGAAGGGGAGCATGGGGAGAACGACCAAGGGGCCCATTTGGGGTCAAAAATCAGTTAATATTTTACCTACTAAGTTTAGGTTACGTATTGTGTTCGTTTACCCGTTATTTTCGTAAAAATGTTAAATCGCCTAACGTTTATTTGCGTAGTTTTTGTTATCGATATATTTGGGATATATTTCCTTTGAAGTATTATTAGAATACTTTATTTTGAGTTAACAAAAGGTTTATTGAGTTTCATTTAGTTTTCGAATTCGATTCGCGCATTTTTACCGAGTTTGTTACGTTTTAGTCAAAATGTTTACGTTTTTATCGTATTATTGTAATGAAATAATAATATAGTAATAAATAACTACTATATAATTATAAAATAGGATTAGTTTATTTATAGAAATGTTTTCACCAACATTCGTGTTTAGTCGGATACCGTCCGATTGATTTTACTTGTCGAGTTACTGAAATTTCAGTTTTGTGATTCGATAAGGATTTTGTGAAAGTATAAAGAGATCAATTTTTCTTTGATTTGATTGGCATTTAGTAACCTAATTTGGCACATCTAAAGGAAGTTAAAAATCACTAAGCAATATTTAAGACGTTCTACGACTTTGGTAAGCCTACGAAGTCATAACCTAGAATTTTCACTAGGATTTAAGGAATGTAGTAAACGTAGTTTGATATTCAAGTGCGGTAATGACCTGAGATTTTGATGGTTGTCACTGGTAATAACCCGCTAAACCCAGAAAACTCTTGATCTCAGAAGCATTCTTTGGAGCTTTCCAATTCATCACAGCTTCAACTTTGGAAGGATCAACTTTAACACCATCATTACATATGATATGACCCAAAAACTGTACCTCCCGAATCCAGAATTCACATTTTGAAAATTTAGCATATAAGTATTCTCTTTTCAAAGTTTCCAATACTAACCTCAAATGCATTTCATGTTCTAATTCGGATTTTGAATAAACTAGAATATCATCAATGAAGACAATTACGAATTTGTCAAGAAAAGGTCGACACACACGGTTCATCAAATCCATAAACATTGTTGGAGCATTTGTTAGACCAAATGGCATGACCAAGAATTCATAATAACCATACCTGGTACGAAAAGCAGTCTTAGGAATATCTTGTTCATGAACACGAACCTGATGATAACCCAACCTCAGATCGATTTTAGAATAAAAAGAAGACCCCTGCAACTGATCAAATAAGTCATCTATTCGAGGCAGAGGATACTTATTCTTTATTGTTCTCTTATTCAGCTCTCGATAATCAATACACATTCTAAAAGACCTGTCTTTCTTTTTCACAAACAACACTGGTGCACCCCACGGTGAAGAATTAGGTCTAATAAACCCTTTATCCAATACCTCCTGTATCTGATTCATCATTTCATGTATTTCAGAAGGAGCTAATCTATAGGGAGCTTTGGCTACAGGCGACGAGCCAGGAACAAGATCAATCCGATATTCAACTTCCCTAACCGGTGGTAAACCAGGCAATTCATCGAGAAACACATCCGGATATTCAGAAACTACCCGGACATCAGAAATGGATTTCTTTTTTAATTTGGCATCAATAACATAAGCTAGGTAAGACTCACAACCTTTAGACAAGGATTTCCTAGCTTTCATCATACTGATAAAAGGAATATTCCTCCTATCCCGTTCTCCTCGAGCCACGACATTTGACTCTTCAGAAATTGGGATTCTTATCAACTTTCTAGGGCAATCTATACTTGCTTTATTCTGACTTAACCAATTCATACCAATAATCACATCAAAACTAGCAATTGGCATCAACAGAAATGAAATTGGAAAAGTCTATCCATCTATCATAATACTAACTCCAGTCACCGAGGTGGTAACAGAAACTAACGTGCCACTAACTATTTCTACTTCAACAGGCTTAGTAATCATAGTAGGGGTCAAACGCAACTTATCACAGAAACACACAGATATAAAGGAACAATTTTCTCCAGAATCAAATAAAACACGTGCCGGTACAGAGTTTATAAGAAAAGTACCAGTTATGACATCATCTGTGTGGACAGCCTCATCGACTGTCATTTGGAATGCCCTACTTGCTGCTGGCGGAGGATTCTTCACCTTTTGACCGGAAGATGCCGAACTCCCGACCGAACCCGAACCCTGTTTCCTCGCCTCAGGACACTGTCCAACACGATGCCCTTCTTTCTTACAGTTCCAGCACACAAAATTGGGAAACTTACAATTATTAAACTCATGACCCAATTTACCACATTTAACACATTTGTTTGTCTGAATTGTACATGGGCCAGTATGTTTGGATCGACAAGAACTGCACCAGGTAGAACTTCCAGATGAACCACTTTTACTGCCAGATCTCTGTCCCTGACGGTTACCTTGCCACCTGGACTTTCCTTTACCCGAAGAATCTGTTCTAGCCCTTGAAAATGAAGAAGAAGTATCTCTAGCTTGAGACTCTCGAAAACCTCTAATATCACTGTCAACCGAGCGTGCAAGAGTAAAAGCTTGGGATAGATTACTAGCTAACCTCACTGTAGTACGGTAATTATGAGGTAAAGTATCCACAAACTGCTCGATTCTGGTTTTCTCATCGGGAACCCACTGCTGCACAAACCATAGTTTCTCCGAAAACTGTGCGATTAACTCGTCAATGGTCATTTTATCAGTTAATTGAAGATTCACAAACTCTCTCCTAATGTGTGTAATATCAAAGTCAGAACAATATTGATTACAAACAGATTGATGAAAATCAGGCCATCGAATGGCTTCTTTCTGCTGTTGAGTCAAATGACCAGTAATCGAGTCCCACCAAACCATGGCTTCATCTTTTAAACATTGAATAGCATAAAACACTTTGGATTCTTCCTCACAACGAGTAACATCAAATTTTCGCTCCATATCTCTTAACCAATTTAAAGTTACAGATGGATTTATACTACCACTAAACTCCGGTGGTTTACTTGCCATGAACGTTTTGAAAGAACATAATTTACTTGGTAGAGAATGTGGAAAAGTACCAAAAACCGGTGCTTGTTGTTGAAACTGTTGCTGAGATGATTCAGCTTTCTTCTGTCGGCGATAATCTCTAAGTCTAATTGCTTCATCTTCTAACTGAAAAAGATAATCATCTCTATTCGATTCTTCATGAGCAGGAATAGAAGTACCCTCATGATCATGTCCCTCATTATGAGTACTTGAAGGATGTACATCGATCTTTGAGGCATTGTTAGGGTTGGCGGTCGGTTGTTCATTATCTGCCATATCTATAATTACCACAACAACTTGAAACTTGTTAATCGTTAGTAACTATCTACTAACAATTTCACATACAATGCTAAATCCCATACCCAAGAATGTTTGACGTAACACACTCTAGATTTGGGATTGAACACTTTATAATGCTCAATTCACCCAAATCTATGCTCTGATACGGGACGAAATTCTCCTAACAGGGGGAGAATGTGACACCCTTTAAATTAGAGCTAGTAATTAGTGCCTAATCAAAAGTTAATACATGTAATTAGTTCTGTGTTAGGCTAATTAATGTATCAAATTATATATTGATGAATATATACAATTATGCGATTTGATTAAATCGTACAAGTTTCAAATCGAAGGTATTTCGATTCAATTAAATACGGACGTTGGTGAAACAATTTTATTAAATAATATAACATTATTTAATAACACTATCTTTCCCAAAATATTATCTTGATAATAATACTTTGTAATCAATTCGTATCGTACAAACAACAGTCACGTGATTTAAAATCCGTACAACGAACAATCGAGATCCCTAGATTAACGAATCATCTATATAAATGTTTTTCCAAGTATTTAGAAAGAACACTTCAAGTGAAAATATTGAAATTTAAATCGTTACTTAAAAACGCGTATTAAACGTTTAACACCAAACCGAACAAGCAAACGAACACCGCACGAAGCACAAATCGAATAAATAAGAAAAATGACCAAAATACCCTTTGTGGGCCCCCCATGGCCGCCCCCCCCCCCTCAAACCCCCATGTGCACCCATGTGCCACATGCACACCTCCCATATCACCCTCTCATTTCTCATGCACACCACTACTACACTTCCATACATGCAAGACATATCCACTAGCACCCATTCTCACATTTCCACTACTTTCTCTCTACCACTCCTCTCTCAAAAACTCCAGAGAAATTCAGTTTATATCACCACCACAACCACCACCATAATCCACCATAGCACCACCACTTTAAAAGCTAACATCTTGCAAGGATTCTTTGACTCAAGAACACAAGCATTATAACTTCATCTCATCTTCACCAAACTCTTTGTAAGGAAACTATTTCTTACTTCCATATTGTTTAATTATATGTTATAAATCTCATCTAACAAGATTATGTCCAAATATAAGCTTGAAATACGTTTTTTATGAATTTTTCACAAAGGATACACAATCTGTCCAGAAAAACACAGATTACTAAAAATGTCATAACTTGAGTTCTAGAAAGAGTTAGAAGATGCATTTTTTTTAAAATTTGTGTATTCAAAAGATCAACAACTTTCATTTTTTACGTTTTTACCAGATCCGAACGTATTTTTCTCTATTTATCAATCTTTGGGACTGACCTGACTAAAAGCAGAAACTGAACTATGTATGACTAATTAAATTGTTTCTCTATGATCATGGACTTAAGACTCTTGGAAAAATATATGTTAGACACTACACACATAAAAGATCTGTTGATAAAAAGTGTGAGACTTGATTTGGACCAGAAATTGGTAAAACATTTGGCGAAATAAACCGACAAAAAGTCAAAAATGTGAAATCTTGAATATTTGGAACTTTTATAAGAACCGACACTCTTGGTGAACTTGGACACAAACCGACAATTTATTTAGACTCTATAAACTGATATTTGGGTTGGGTGAAAGTTTCGGGTCAAACCGAGTAAGTTTGACCAAGTCAACAAAAGTGGCTAGTTTTCGAAAAACTTACTATTTTTGGAAAGTGGTAACAAAAATGGGTTTGGTTGACTTAATTAAGTAACTTGGACCAAAAACTAATTTTAGAAAGTTTCTCGAACGAAAACCGACACTTGGATACACTTGGGCTAAAAATAGAAATTTGGCCAGACGCTAGTGTCGCATGACCTGCGACACTAACTGCGACACTACCATAGTGTCGCTAATAGTGTCGCTACTTATTGAAAATTTGTTTGAACATGCGACACTGACCCTAATGTCGCATAACCTCACTGCGACACTGACCTTAATGCGACACTGACCCTAGTGTCGCATAAACTCACTGTGATATTGACTTTAGTGTCGCATGACCTGCGACACTCGCATACACTGCGACACTTACTCTAGTGTCGCATGACATGCGACACTGACACTAGTGTCGCTACTAGTGTCGCTAAAGACAGAATTTATGGGATTTGTTTCTTCACTAAGTATTGAACATGGGTAATCACTTATAACCACACATGATACATAATGTAACAATGTATACGATGACACATAATTAATGATAATATCTTAAAGAATTATTATTACAAACTTTCACCAACGGGTCGTACACGTTTTTGATAAACCAAGTTGAACAATCAAACATTTGGACATAACAAATTGTTTGAACAACAAACATAGATGGTCTATTGAGACATCTACTCACTCATATAATATTATGCGTTTTGAACGCCCGACAGGTTACAAGTCTTCGGACATCAATTCACAGTTAATCAATTCAAGTTATTTTAATAGACACTCAAGGCTCAGGTGAGTCTCATGGCCCCTATTTTACTGCTTTTTCAATCAGGGGTGTGATATTATTGCTCGTTTTATTTTACAAGTAGAACGCAAGTACAATTCAATCAAATACTACATGAGTTGTTTTCAACTAATCAATAAAGCCCTCCATAGCATAGTCTGGTAATACATCTGTAGCGTGAATGTTAGTATATGATATCATATAGGATTGACAATCCTCGTCCGGGTTAGCACGCACTAACTGGTCAAACGGACGTATTAGCATTTGGGAAGACGAGTGTAAATTAGGCACTCGTAGGAGGCAACTCAGTTGGGTTTCCTTAATTGGACCTGACACTCAAGTTAAGCTCAGACTATGTGCTCATGGCTGTATAACTTTTATTTTGCTTATTTGCATTTTAAATTCAATTATAAAATCTTGCGGTTCATACAAATATATGTTGATATACAAACCTGTGAGCTCACCAGCGTTTCGCTGACCCATTTTAGCATGTATCACAGGTGACCAGTAGTAGGTTGGACTGCTCAATCAAGATTTATTAGCTCGAGTCAGCATGCAAACAATCAGAGATTCTAGCTGCATATTTATATTTTGTATAGATTAATTATGTACTTAAATCTCTCAATTTTAAACTGAGCTAATGTAAACAATATTTTGATGTAAACTTTTATTTTATCAATATCAATGTAAAACGACGCATGTAGTGGTCATTCATTATTAATCTCTGTGCTTTGATTATTGATTAGTAACACCCAAATCCTGCTTCCGCTAAACAATAAATTTTGGGGGGTGTTACAGATTGGTATCAGAGCCTAAGGTTATAGTGAACTAGGTTGCATTTAGTGGCCTAGACTATGACCGTTAGGCAGTATTCCTCATTAAGTATGATTAGGTTCAGTGACTGCATTGTATTAGTTTAATTTAACATAGCCTGATCAACTATGTACAATTAAAAGAATATAATGTGGAATCTGAAAGGAGTCATGACTGAACAGGATACACTAGTTGACTCTGACCACGAGAGAAACCGGGACTCAAACTTGTCTGTGTTAGACACTCTAGGCTATTATGTGATATATATATATATATATATATATATATATATATATATATAGGCCTCATTCTTTCTAACGTTTTGTCTCAGAATGGCAAACACACCACCCAATTCATCACGCTCTCATCCGTATGGATCGCGTAATCCAAGGGTAGCTAGGAGGAACACCAGGTTGCCTCGAGTTGACCCATACCCCATTCACTTCACTTTGTCAGATTTAGCCACTAGGCTACACCGACATGAACAACGACTTGATACTATGGATATCGAACTCCAAGAAACCAACGAAAACTGGAGACTCACATCACTTGAACGCATCAATCAAGTCTCCGAGGATCACGAACATACAATCAACCACGTGAACACCCTTGACAATCGTCTGGGTGAAACCGTCGAAACCATGGAGGTTGTCCACAATCAAGTGATTGGCAACCGAAATGAAATTTCTGTCCTACAATCAAGGCTGAACCAGTGTGAGACACGTCTAAGGGAAACCGAGGATGCCCTCCGCCTGGTTAGCAGACTTGTAGAATCTGTGGACCGTCTCACCACACTACTGCCACAACTCAATCTACGTCAGGATTAGCTTAGGCTGAACCTGTACTTTATTATGCTTTCATAGGACCTATGTAATTCGACCGGATGTAATAATTCCCGGAACTTTTGTAAAACTTCTAAGTCTGTAACTTTTGAAACCTCTAGCTAGAAATTTTCTGTAATCGTTTGACTTCGTATTATGAATTGACAATCTCTTTCGTTATTTCTACAATATGACTGTTACTCTGTGATGTTGTATATTACCCTTCTTACATATATACATCTATCGTAATTATCATCCTGGTGCAATTTCTTATGTACCTCTCATTCTTTCTTGAAGAATCATGCCGCCAAAGAGGAAAAGTTACAGTGATGCCGAACTTGCTGCTGTCGTATCTCGAGCAGTGGCCGATGCTTTAGCTGCTCGGGATTCACCCCGAAACTCACGAAACAATGACGAAACTCCAGTCAATACTCCTGTTACCAAACCTTGCTCTTACAAGGATTTTCTTAGCTGCAAACCACTCTACTTCAAGGGCACGGAAGGTGCCATTGGTCTGATCCGATGGATTGAACGTATGGAATCCGTCTTCAACCTCTGCAACTGTGCTGAGGAAAACAAGGTCAAATTCTCTGCTTACACCTTTTAGGAAGGTGCACTTACGTGGTGGAACACCCACGCCAACTCTGTAGGCATCGAAATAGCAAACCAACTCCCCTGGGCTGAATTGAAGAAAAAGCTAAGGGAAAAATACTGCCCTGAAGAAGAATTACATTGATTGGAAGAAGAGTTCTGGCACCTGACTGTGCAGGGAACTGACATCGCTGGATATACCACCAAATTCCAGCAATTTGCACTGTTATGCCCGGGTTTGGTTGATCCGGAGGAGAAGAGCATCAAAAGATACATCCGCGGCCTCCCGGAAAATATCCAAGGGAATGTCGCTTCATCCAAGCCAACCACTACTGAAAGTGCTATCCGGCTAGCACATGAACTCATGGCAATGGTTATCAGCCGTGAGAAATCCAATACATCCTCCTCCAACAACAACAAACGCAAACCTTCTGAACATCACAACAACCAGAACAAGAAATCCAACACCATCCAAGTTTACAATACCAACTCCGAACCCAAACGTGCTTACACTGGGGACAAGACATATTGTTCCAAGTGTAACTACCACCACGATGGTCCATGCAGTACTCCCTGTAACAACTGCAGGAGGTACGGGCACTTGACCCGGGATTGCCGAGCCCCCAAATCCAACAACAACACCTCTCGCAACAATTCCAACCAACCCAAATCCTGCTTTGGGTGTGGAGAAACAGGACACTTCAAGAACGAATGTCCTAAAAACAAGAACAAGGACAACAACAACAACAACAACAACAACAACGCAAGGGGAAGAGCGTTTGTACTCAATTCTGGGGATGCCCGTCAGGACCCGAATGTGGTCACGGGTATGTTCCTCCTCAACAACTTAACTGCTTCTATTCTATTTGATACTGGTGCCGATAGAAGCTTTATTTCTGATGAGTTTTGCCCACTACTTGACATCACCCCAATTGCCTTAGATGTTAAGTACACCGTAGAACTTGCAAATGGTAAACTCATAGAAACCAATAGTGTGATACCTAATTGCACTTTAAACCTAGCCAACGAAATCTTTTCCATCGATCTTATGCCTGTTGAAATTGGAAGTTTCGACGTCATCATTGGAATGGACTGGTTGTCCAAACATCGCGCTGAAATCATTTGTTATGATAAACTCGTTCGTATTCCTCTCGCCGTCGGTAGAACCTTGGTCATACAGGGGGAGACCGGTGGGACGAGACTAAACGTCATATCTTGGTTAAAAACTCGGAAATTTCTGAGAAAAGGTTATCCAGCAATCCTCGCACACATCATGGAGAAAAAGCCGGAGGAGAAGCGACTTGAGGATGTACCCATCGTTCCAGACTTCCCAGAAGTCTTTCCCGAAGAACTGCCTGGTCTGCCACCGCCAAGACAGGTTGAGTTCTCAATCGATCTCGTGCCAGGTGCTACACCCGTGGCCCGAGCACCATACCGATTAGCCCCATCCGAACTTCAGGAACTGTCCACCCAATTACAGGAACTCCTGGATAGAGGATTCATTCGACCGAGTTCTTCACCTTGGGGAGCTCCGGTCCTATTTGTCAAAAAGAAAGACGGTTCTTTCTGAATGTGCATCGATTATCGTGAGTTGAACAAACTAACCGTCAAGAACCATTATCCACTTCCTCGTATTGATGACCTGTTTGACCAACTCCAAGGGTCAAGTATTTATTCAAAGATCGATCTTCGGTCAGGTTATCATCAACTTCGAGTTCGCGACACCGATATCCCGAAAACTGCTTTCCGAACTCGTTACGGGCATTATGAATTTCAAGTAATGCCATTCGGTCTAACTAACGCACCGGCTGTATTCATGGACCTTATGAATCGGGTGTGCAAACCATATCTCGACAAGTTTGTCATTGTCTTCATTGACGACATTCTCATATACTCGCGAAATGAACAAGAACATGCTCAGCACCTCAAAACCATTCTAGAACTACTTAAACACGAAGAGCTTTACGCCAAATTCTCCAAGTGTGAGTTCTGGATACAATCCGTTCAATTCCTTGGACATGTTGTTAATAGTCAAGGAATCCATGTCGATCCATCGAAAATCGAGGCCATCAAGTGCTGGCAAGCACCAACATCTCCAACCGAAGTACGTCAATTCTTGGGTCTTGCCGGATACTATCGGCGATTCATTGAAAATTTCTCAAAAATAGCTCAACCACTCACAACCCTGACTCAGAAAGACAAAAAGTTCGATTGGACTAATGAACAAGAGTCAGCATTTCAACTTCTGAAACAAAAGCTTTGCAGTGCTCCGATTCTATCATTACCCGAAGGCACTGATGACTTCGTGGTATACTGCGATGCTTCTCATCAAGGTCTCGGTTGCGTGCTGATGCAACGTGACAAAGTTATTGCCTATGCTTCACGACAGCTCAAAATTCATGAAAAGAACTACACCACCCACGATCTCGAGCTGGGAGCTGTCATCTTTGCCCTCAAAATCTGGAGACATTACCTCTATGGCACTAAGTGCACAATCTTTACCGACCACAAGAGTCTCCAACACATCTTCGATCAGAAGGATCTCAACATGAGACAACGCCGGTGGGTCGAGTTGCTTACCGACTATGATTGTGAGATCAAATACCATCCGGGTAAGGCAAATGTTGTTGCCGATGCCCTCAGTCGAAAAGAACGAACGAAACCACTTCGAGTCCGAGCCCTCAGCATGACTATTCACAATGATCTAAACATTCAGATTCTCACTGCTCAACTCGAAGCTCTGAAAACCGATAACATCAAAAACGAAGCCTTGCGAGGCATGGACAAACAATTCGAAATCAAGCCTAACGGGATTAGGTATTTCTCAAACCGAATCTGGTTACCTAGTTTTGGAAATCTACGAGACTTGGTGATGGATGAAGCTCACAAGTCCAAATATTCTATCCATCCTGGATCCGACAAAATGTATCATGGCATCAAGGAATTCTATTGGTGGCCGAATATGAAAGCTGAAATCACTACATACGTCAGCAAGTGCCTCACTTGCTCAAAAGTCAAAGTCGAATATCAAAAACCTTCGGGTTTACTCCAACAACCCAGCATTCCTGAATGGAAATGGGAACAAATTTCCATGGATTTCATAACCAAACTACCAAAGTCATCGAGCGGTTGCGATACCATTTGGGTGATCGTCGATCGTCTCACAAAATCTACTCATTTTCTGGCAATCAAGGAAGCCGACAAAATGGAACGCCTCACACAAATCTACATCAAAGAGGTTGTTTCTCGACACGGAGTTCCAATCTCGATTATCTCGGATAGGGATAGTCGTTTCACATCTCACTTTTGGCAATCACTTCAAAAATCATTGGGTACCCGTCTTGATATGAGTACCGCATACCATCCTCAAACCGATGGCCAAAGTGAACGGACCATTCAAACACTGGAAGACATGCTACGAGCTTGCGTAGTTGACTTCGGTGTAAACTGGGAAAAATATCTACCATTGTGCGAGTTTTCGTACAACAACAGCTATCACACCAGCATTAAGGCTGCACCTTTCGAGGCACTCTACGGTTGTAAGTGCCGATCACCTATCTGTTGGACCGAAGTGGGAGACATTCAACTCACTGGTCCTGAGATCATTCACGAAACAACCGAGAAAATCTTCGAGATTCAAAACAAACTCAAAGCCGCACGTGATCGTCAGAAAAGTTATGCTGACGTGAGACGCAAACCACTCGAATTCCAGGTTGGGGATCGAGTACTACTCAAGGTTTCACCTTGGAAAGGTGTTATCCGATTCGGTAAACGCGGGAAATTAAATCCCAGATACATTGGACCATTTGAGATCCTCGAAAGGGTAGGTCCAGTGGCATATCGATTGCAGCTGCCATCCGAGCTCAGCAGTGTGCATCCCACTTTTCACATTTCAAATTTAAAGAAGTGTCTGTCTGATGAGACACTTATCATTCCACTCGATGAAATTCGTATTGACGACAAGCTTCATTTTATTGAAGAACCCGCCGAAATCATGGACCGTGAGGTCAAACAACTCAAACAAAGTCGTATTCCCATTGTCAAAGTCAGGTGGAATTCGCGGCGTGGGCCGGAATTCACCTGGGAGCGGGAGGACCAGATGCGACACAAGTATCCTTAGTTATTTGCTGACGCTACTTCAAACACGACTTCAAACTAAATTTCGGGACGAAATTCTCCTAACAGGGGGAGAATGTGACACCCTTTAAATTAGGGCTAGTAATTAGTGCCTAATCAAAAGTTAATACATGTAATTAGTTCTGTGTTAGACTAATTAATGTATCAAATTATATATTGATGAATATATACAATTATGCGATTTGATTAAATCGTACAAGTTTCAAATCGAAGGTATTTCGATTCAATTAAATACGGACGTTGGTGAAACAATTTTATTAAATAATATAACATTATTTAATAACACTATCTTTCCCAAAATATTATCTTGATAATAATACTTTGTAATCAATTCGTATCGTACAAACAACAGTCACGTGATTTAAAATCCGTACAACGAACAATCGAGATCCCTAGATTAACGAATCATCTATATAAATGTTTTTCCAAGTATTTAGAAAGAACACTTCAAGTGAAAATATTGAAATTTAAATCGTTACTTAAAAACGCGTATTAAACGTTTAACACCAAACCGAACAAGCAAACGAACACCGCACGAAGCACAAATCGAATAAATAAGAAAAATGACCAAAATACCCTTTGTGGGCCCCCCATGCCCCCCCCCCCTCAAACCCCCATGTGCACCCATGTGCCACATGCACACCTCCCATATCACCCTCTCATTTCTCATGCACACCACTACTACACTTCCATACATGCAAGACATATCCACTAGCACCCATTCTCACATTTCCACTACTTTCTCTCTACCACTCCTCTCTCAAAAACTCCAGAGAAATTCAGTTTATATCACCACCACAACCACCACCATAATCCACCATAGCACCACCACTTTAAAAGCTAACATCTTGCAAGGATTCTTTGACTCAAGAACACAAGCATTATAACTTCATCTCATCTTCACCAAACTCTTTGTAAGGAAACTATTTCTTACTTCCATATTGTTTAATTATATGTTATAAAGCTCATCTAACAAGATTATGTCCAAATATAAGCTTGAAATACGTTTTTTATGAATTTTTCACAAAGGATACACAATCTGTCCAGAAAAACACAGATTACTAAAAATGTCATAACTTGAGTTCTAGAAAGAGTTAGAAGATGCATTTTTTTTTAAAATTTGCGTATTCAAAAGATCTACAACTTTCATGTTTTACGTTTTTACCAGATCCGGACGTATTTTTCTCTATTTATCAATCTTTGGGACTGACCTGACTAAAAGCAGAAACTGAACTATGTATGACTAATTAAATTGTTTCTCTATGATCATGGACTTAAGACTCTTGGAAAAATATATGTTAGACACTACACACATAAAAGATCTGTTGATAAAAAGTGTGAGACTTGATTTGGACCAGAAATTGGTAAAACATTTGGCGAAATAAACCGACAAAAAGTCAAAAATGTGAAATCTTGAATATTTGGAACTTTTATAAGAACCGACACTCTTGGTGAATTTGGACACAAACCGACAATTTATTTAGACTCTATAAACTGATATTTGGGTTGGGTGAAAGTTTCGGGTCAAACCGAGTAAGTTTGACCAAGTCAACAAAAGTGGCTAGTTTTCGAAAAACTTACTATTTTTGGAAAGTGGTAACAAAAATGGGTTTGGTTGACTTAATTAAGTAACTTGGACCAAAAACTAATTTTAGAAAGTTTCCCGAACGAAAACCGACACTTGGATACACTTGGGCTAAAAATAGAAATTTGGCCAGACGCTAGTGTCGCATGACCTGCGACACTAACTGCGACACTACCATAGTGTCGCTAATAGTGTCGCTACTTATTGAAAATTTGTTTGAACATGCGACACTGACCCTAATGTCGCATAACCTCACTGGGACACTGACCTTAATGCGACACTGACCCTAGTGTCGCATAAACTCACTGTGATATTGACTTTAGTGTCGCATGACCTGCGACACTCGCATACACTGCGACACTTACTCTAGTGTCGCATGACATGCGACACTGACACTAGTGTCGCTACTAGTGTCGCTAAAGACAGAATTTATGGGATTTGTTTCTTCACTAAGTATTGAACATGGGTAATCACTTATAACCACACATGATACATAATGTAACAATGTATACGATGACACATAATTAATGATAATATCTTAAAGAATTATTATTACAAACTTTCACCAACGGGTCGTACACGTTTTTGATAAACCAAGTTGAACAATCAAACATTTGGACATAACAAATTGTTGGACAACAAACATAGATGGTCTGTTGAGACATCTACTCACTCATATAATATTATGCGTTTTGAACGCCCGACAGGTTACAAGTCTTCGGACATCAATTCACAGTTAATCAATTCAAGTTATTTTAATAGACACTCAAGGCTCAGGTGAGTCTCATGGCCCCTATTTTACTGCTTTTTCAATCAGGGGTGTGATATTATTGCTCGTTTTGTTTTACAAGTAGAACGCAAGTACAATTCAATCAAATACTACATGAGTTGTTTTCAACTAATCAATAAAGCCCTCCATAGCATAGTCTGGTAATACATCTGTAGCGTGAATGTTAGTATATGATATCATATAGGATTGGCAATCCTCGTCCGGGTTAGCATGCACTAACTGGTCAAATGGACGTATTAGCATTTGGGAAGACGAGTGTAAATTAGGCACTCGTAGGAGGCAACTCAGTTGGGTTTCCTTAATTGGACCTGACACTCAAGTTAAGCTCAGACTATGTGCTCATGGCTGTATAACTTTTATTTTGCTTATTTGCATTTTAAATTCAATTATAAAATCTTGCTGTTCATACAAATATATGTTGATATACAAACCTGTGAGCTCACTAGCGTTTCGCTGACCCATTTTAGCATGTATCACAGGTGACCAGTAGTAGGTTGGACTGCTCAATCAAGATTTATTAATTCGAGTCAGCATGCAAACAATCAGAGATTCTAGCTGCATATTTATATTTTGTATAGATTAATTATGTACTTAAATCTCTCAATTTTAAACTGAGCTAATGTAAACAATATTTTGATGTAAACTTTTATTTTATCAATATCAATGTAAAACGACGCATGTAGTGGTCGTTCATTATTAATCTCTGTGCTTTGATTATTGATTAGTAACACCCAAATCCTGCTTCCGCTAAACAATAAATTTTGGGGGGTGTTACAGATACCAACTT
This sequence comes from Pseudognaphalium luteoalbum, assembly GCA_963422505.1. Classification (NCBI taxonomy): domain Eukaryota; kingdom Viridiplantae; phylum Streptophyta; class Magnoliopsida; order Asterales; family Asteraceae; genus Pseudognaphalium; species Pseudognaphalium luteoalbum. Next base: position 59,419,637 of record OY730198.1, on the reverse strand, counting down.
ATAACACCTCTCATTCAGTATATGAATATTATACAATTTAACTCGGAAGCGTTGACTTAAAAAACATAGTTTATTAATATACATCATATAAAGTGTATAATTTTTTTTTCAAACTTTGATACACAATAGTTAAAAACTATTGAAACCACATTACATATATTACACAAATGGGGTATTATATAGTTCCAAACTTTAGTTTATCAAAATACATCAGAGTTCACATTCGCCAAACATTCCCTGCCAAAGGCATCCACTTCATGTCCACCCACATATCTATTCAAAACCTGTAGGAAGTAAAATAAGGGATTAGCACGAAGCTAAGTGAATAGATTTATCACACACGATTCAACTTAGCTTAACCATGAGTTTACACCAAATAATCGTAAACACACATATTTCAATGAAGATCGGTGGCTCTTGGGATATCATAATACCCGGGGAATCCCCAAAAACACTTATCGTACATATCCGTATTGCCATAACGGACGAGACCGATAACTAAGGGTTATTATAATCAAACACATGTTCTATACACAATGAATGAGTCAAGACCCCGTGTTATTCACACAACAACCCATTAGTCCAACTAACACGTTGACCTCAATAACACTGATACACAGAGGTCCACATATCACGTAGATTAACATCAGTAATTGCGACTAAACAGTCTAATAAACACATCTACGTTTACTTGTTGCAACCAAACAGTTACAACTAAATCAAAAGGTGAGTTCTAAATCCACTCACCGATACCTCTGACGTCTCCACACTCAGGATTCTTATATCACTGAGTCTTAGGTTGATCGAAAACAGAAAATCAAATATAAGTTAGAAATTCATTCCATAATCATCATCATAGCATATTTATCCAATCAGGTAATCCCTGAAGTCTAGGCAAACAAAAGTTCAATCTGAAATGAAATTAGAAAATCCCGAAATAACGTTTAAAAACTGAAAAATGCCATTTTCGGGCCCTATATGACCCTGAATGGCCAAAAACTGCCTAGGCTCTTAGAATAGAGTCGGGATCATTAGTCTGTTTCGGAGTGACCATGCAAATTTCAATTCAATCCGAGTTAGTGAAATTGTCACATGTCCGTTACCCCGAGAAGACTTGTTACACATTTTCAAAATTTGCAAAACAAAATTTTTTTAAATCTCAGTTCGCAGTGATCTCGGTTCGCAGGTCAACTCGGTTCACAACATTTCGGTTCACAACGTATAAATCTCAGTTCGCACAGCGATTCAACTCACTTTGCAAGTTCAACTCGCATCGCAGCTACTCGGTTCGCAAAGCAAAACTCAACTCGCTTCGCTAGAACTCAACTCGCTTCGCTACATCTCAACTCGCTTCGCGAGACGAACTGAGTTTCAGCGAGTTTCGCTGCTGATAGCAGAATTTCAACTCAAATCTCACCAAAACTTCAAAAAACTCAATTCTATGGTTTCTAATACTTCAAGTGACATCAAACAACACCTATTAACACCAAATAACAACATAACAAGCATTAATTTGATTCACCCACTCAAAATCAAACTCACTTTTTAAATGAAAATAAAAGGATTGATAAGTTGATGAAGATTAGGATGTGGATGATGATAGTTCTGATGTTTTGAATTCAAAATTACAGAAGCAATAGCTTGAATCTAATTTTCTTATGGTATACTTTGAGTTCAAGAGTTTTCCAAATGATAAGTGAAGAAGAGGTGAGAACATATTGGTTTGCAAATTCGGTTTACAACCGACTCACATAATTAAATGGTATAATTTTATACCCGTCCTAAATCTTTTTTCTGGAACCTAAAAACCATTTTCGAGAACATTAATTTATTTTACCGTCAACTAGAATAATTTAAAACAACTAATATTTCATTATTCACAATAAGTCCTTGGACCTATTTATTTAAGTTTCACAGTAAAACAAATAATATCAGGTAATTCTTAAAACAATTAAATAATCAATTAAATTAAATAGAGGAATTACCAGACCAGTGAGGAGGATGTTACAAACACACTCATTGTTCGGATGCTGATTTAGGTTTCATGTCTACCCAGTTTAGACCACTATTAGAAACTAAATCGCTTAAGCTAAACAATAAATACACCATAGGACTTGCTGGTGGTAAGTTGATCGAATCAGGATAAATAGTACCGGGATGTACCCTAGGTTTAGAGGGTCATCTCTTCGAGATAGACTTACCACGGTAGAGTTAGGAAGTTTCAACATCATAGTTGGCACATTGATCATCGGCAAATTGCCCTTCACTCGCTATCATGATTAACATTCGGAAATCGGTATTCCTCTAAGAACTAAAATTTTCCTATCATTTTTATCAAATTCATTCGAACAGAAACGGCAAACCCCACAAAGGATGGTCATGCGTCAGATCACGAACAAATTTTAATAATGTGTCCGGATTGGACATTCCCGGCACCTTTTGTAAACTCCAACTCTTGTAATGTTTTGGACACGCATGTTAACTAATTACAATCCTATTATCTTATATTTTCAATTGACATTTCATACGTCGGTTCACTTGTTCAGTGTTCATATGATTATGATAATCACTTTCTTCGATTCAAACTCTGACATGAACTTTATCTTGTTATTAAAGGAACATGCCTCCACGACGTAAAACGTACAGTCAAGCTGAAGTTGACCAACTCATCACTGAGAGAGTAGCTGCTGCATGAACTGCTCGAAAGCCAGAAACTAAGAGCGATGATATTCTGAACAATACCCCACCAACCAAGCTCTGCTCCTACAAGGACTTTCTCAACTGCCAACCTCTGAAATTCAAGGGCATGGAAGGAGCCATCGGCCTACTACAATGGATCGAGAAGATGGAATCTGTCTTCTGTATTTGCAACTGCCCGGATGACTGTAAAGTCAAATACTCTATCTGCACACTGATGGAAGGTGCACTCACCTGGTGGAACACTCATGCCCAGACTGTGGGTATTGATGTTGCTTAAAAACTTCCCTGGGATAATCGGAAAAAGATGATGACCGAGGAGTATTGTCCTAGAGAGGAAATACAACAACTGGAAACTGAATTCTGGAATCACAACATCAATGGCAATGACATAGCTGGATACACTACCCGCTTTCATCAACTAGCCCTCTTGTGTCCAACTATGGTCAACCCTGAATATAAAAGGGTCGAGAGGTATATCTGGGGACTTCCAGCAAGCATCTAAGGAATGGTGACTGCATCCAAACCGGGGACTATCCAAAGTGCTGTTCGTATGGCTCACAACCTCATAGCACAGGTTGTCCGAGATGGGAAGGATAACAAAAGAAAAGCTGACGGAAACCCTGACAACCAAGGCCAAACCAACAAAAAGCCTGTGACTACCAAGGTCGGCGCCTCTGGATCTGAAAACAAGAAGGAGTACAGTGGAACTAAACCTTTCTGCTCAAAGTGTAAACACCACCATGACGGGCCTTGTGGCACCCCCTGTGACAAGTGCAAGCATTATGGTCATCTTTCTAAGGATTGCCGAGTGAAAGCTTGTTACGAGTGCGGAGTTGTAGGACACTACCGAAATGACTGCCCTAAGCTGAAGGATAACAACAAAGGAAGGTTCTTTGTGTTGAATGCTAGGAACACTCACCCATACCCTGACACGGGTACGTACCTTGCTGCGTAATGTCTATTCTATTCCTTAACGATAGTGTATAATCGGTCATCTTGTCGGAATTGTTCATTCGGAGAAAACTAATCATTTTCCTAATCACGGATAAATCAGTGGTAGTGTGTGTTATAATAGTCGGGTAGTTGATACGGTATATAATTCGGTAATTAATTCACTATGATGATTTAATATAAAAACCGGTAAATATATATAATATGGTTATCACTTCGGTGATCTAGTTCGGATATCACTTTGGTGATATAATTCGGTTTATGTATCAGAAATCTATACAAGATGATGTACAACGGTTATAGATCCAATATGGCATAAGTAATTATTATAAACTCTCAGGGACTTAGTAAGACTCACGAAAATTTGGTGGGTTATAAATCCAATTCATGGTAATATTTGTTAATGCGGACCAACCTTGTCACGTAGACATAATGGTTGGGTAGAAATCGGAATACTCCCTCATTTCTTTAGTGATCGGTAGGCTTAAGTCTAACAAGGGGAGACTCGGATAAATTGGATGTCTTAGAATTAGACATATCACATAGTCGACCTTAGAAACACTTGGACATAGGTTTCGGTTGAATTTCAGGATGAAATTCTCCTAACAAGGGGAGAATGTGACACCCGGTCAAAAAGGGCCAAAATTAGCGGCCAATTTAAACCTTAATCATTCATACTTGGTACGTGTTAATACGAAAGTATTCGGATAATATATATATATATATATATATATATATATATATATATATATACATATACATAACATTATTTGATTATTTGATAATCACATACAAACAAATCTGAAAGAACGAGCAATCTCAAATACGGACGTTGGTGCAAAACATTATTAAATAATATATTATTAATGAGGATAATAATTATTTACTCGGTTGAAAATTTAAACACATTTTGTACACTGAAAACTATCCGTCAAAATGAGTTGAAACACAGATATAATTTTATATTTCATTAAAAGTATTTTTATAAAATACTTCGATTAAAAACATATACGATTTCATGTTTACAAAATTATCATTTAAAAACATTATACTACTTTATGATCGGATACACGAACACGGGTACCACTCCATCAATTATTGGAGCCGGTATATACCAACTCCAATAATTCATATTACACACACACGCACACTCAGTCACTTGCTCTCGATCTCTTTTGCTCTCGGATCCAACATCAACAACAACAACCCAGCAACAACAATCAGTAACATCATCATCATCATAATCATCTTCTTCCTCATCTTCTTTGATCATCATCACCATCCGGATCATCATCATCATCCTCACGGTTTCGATTTAAAAAATGTAAGGAAAACTTTAACTTTCTTTAAATTCGAGTTTAATATACATATATCAACATATATTAGTGTTTTATATGTGAGAATTTGGTAAAAAACGAAGTTAAAAACTGGTTTGGAGATTAACTGCACGAACAGCCCTGAAAAAAGCCCTCACCCGATCGGGTGAGTTTTCATACCCGATTGGGTAAGCATACCCGATTGGGTGAGCAATACCTGATGGGTGAGCATACCCGATTGGGTGAGCATACCCGATTGGGTAAGCATACCCGATTGGGTGAGCATACCCGATTGGGTGAGCTGCATACCCTATTGGGTGAGTTCCTTACCCAATTGGGTGAAGCTTAAAAGTCAAGAAACAATAACTGATCGCGTATTTTAGTTCGAAATTTATTACAGAGGTACGATTCAATGTACCCAAAAGTTATTTTAAAAGTTAACTTTGTACATGTATATATATACTTACAGATAATGATTCATCACATAATACGGATAATGAATATACTTTACAAGTATACAACCAAACACATAATAATACTTGAATTATTATCACGAACCGTCACCAACGGGCCGCACACATTTTACAAACTTCAAACATAAACAATTATCGAGTACTTTTGGCATAGTTAAATCGGATAAACAATATATGGATGCTATATTTACGCATCCATTTACTTATTTAGAATCTCGCATGTTTAGGACACTAGGAGATTTCGGATTCGAACATAAGCTTACTTTAGCATCGCTAGCTCCTCATGTGAGTCTCACGGCCCCATTTTACTATTTTACTATATTAATTTGGGGGAGATACAACACAAATTATTTTCGTGATCACAGTTATTTGGTTAGTTAATTTAGTTATTAACTCGGTTATTTGGTTATCATTGTCAATATTATTTTTGTTCGGATATTGCATGAGTGTTTTAATTCGGTAAAGTCCTCATCAGTGTATGGTTCATTAACTTAATAAGGCGCGATTACTAAAAGATATATCTATTTGGGGAGTGACGTCCCTGTCCGGGTTGCTAGCTATAACCATTCCAAACGGGCATTTTAGTAATTGTTATGGGTATTGATACCGTTCGGGAGGCATAAAATAGGGTTAGGCCTCGAATCATGGTTTAATGCAATACAAATGTCATTGTCGGTAAATCTAGTCGGTAACCTTAATTGGTTAATCATAGTTCGGTAACCCTAATGGGTTAAATCATTGTTCGGAAACCTTAATTGGTTTATCATTATTCGGTTATTTATTTAATCATTATCCGTATTAAATCGTCGGATAATCATGTTGATCACATCAATGTTTTATGTTAAACCTGTGAGATTCACCAGCTTTATAGCTGACCTCTTAGTGTTGTATTCTCAGGTGATCAACAACAGTAGGATGGCCCTCAGGATAAGCTATCTACTTATGAGTCGCATGCATTTATTTAAGACATGAAGATTTTCTAGCATTATCTTTTGTATAATGGTTATGTATTAAAATCTTCAAAATTCAATTGCGAACTTGCTATCATTGTAAACTTATGACATAAACTTTGTATTACTTTTGTAAAATGTATAAACGTCTCATGTAGAGTCGTTTGTTGTAATCTTGGTGTTTTGATATTTGATTAGTCACACTCAAAATCGTCGATTCCGCACATCATGAAATTGGGGGTGTGACACACCCCATTTTGTTGTGGGGTATAAGAACGAGAGGTTTGATGCAAAATACCTTTGTAAATAAAAAATTGACTTAGAGCATAAATTAAAAATTATGTACCATTATCACTTCTTATTACCTTAACTTTCTTATTAAATTGAGTATCAATCATGTTAATGGAATTAACAATGTTAAAATAAGTATCAGTTTTAGTTTTAAGTAAATAGACCCAAACTGCTCTAGAAAAATCATCAACAATTGTTAAAAAATATTTGTACTCATCCATACTAGGAAGCTTGTAGGGACCCCAAAGATCAAAATGAACAAGATCACCTACATCTCTGGACTTGTGCTCACTGAGAGGAAAAGGCTCTCTAGTCTGCTTAGCCTTATGACAAATGTCACATGGCATAACAGACTCATTTTCCAGATTCAATTTAGACTTAAGAACTTGCAAAAAAAATTCTTCAGGATGTCCTAATCTACTATGCCAAGTATATTTAGACAAACATCAAGATATAGCATTAGACTTCACATTATTACCATACACAGAATTGTGATCAAAGAAGTATAACCCTCCTTACACACTACCAGTCCCCAGAGTCTGTCCTATAATTCCCTTTTGGAGTAAGTCCTGAATATAACAATTGTATTTGATGTACGTGAAGTATATGCAATTAAATTCATAACAAGTTTTAAATCAAGGAAATACTAAATGTTTTGGTCAAAAATTACACTAAACAATTAAGTGATCAAATTTAGAAAAGTGAGGTTGGGTGCTATAAATTACTTTCAAGATAATTACGCTTTTACATGATTATCTATATGAGTAAACAATGATTTTAAATAGAAAATTACACCTTGAATCCTTTGATTCGTGGATCCTTGTTGAAAATGTATTTAATAATGAAAACAAATGTTTGTAAATAGGATTATTCCAAAAGTTTAAGTAAAATGCAAAGTATTTTCAGGATAATGCAAGTTATGCGATAAAAATATGATTACAATCAACAAAAATGCATAAAACAGAATGATAATGCAATAATTGTGATTAGAAGCAAAATAAGTATATATATTTGTAATAAATGTAAGATAAAATCAGGATAATGCAGGTTTTATGATCAACAGATCATTAACATGCAAATTAAACAATGAAGATATAAAGTGAATACAATCGACACGAGGATATACGAGGAAAGCCCTTGATCAAGGTTGATCGCCGGCACAAAGCCTCGAGAAGGATCAAATGATCTTTGCCTTTGTTAATCTGATTAAAAATAAAAGTAATTGATTACAAACTAAGAGCACAAGGATGATCGGTTATGTGATTATCTAAGAAATTGACTAAGTGTTGGTGAATGTGTTCGAGAGTAAATGAGAGCAGATTATAAGTGTTTTAGCAGGTGTAGATAATGATTATCCATCCCCCTAATCGATCATCCATGCCTCATCTAAATACTAAGAGCGTATAACAATATTCTCGAGGATCTCGGGATCCCCCGATGAAAGATGAAGACCATCAACATCTCTTTTGACTTTATTTAACACGTGCAGTGGACTTCGTCTCCATAGAATCGTATCAAAGCTTCTTCATGTAATCCGGAGCATATCTTATTAACGCGTTCTATATATGACCTGGTCAATACTTAAAGAAAATAAACATGTGAAACAGCGCATGATCCTGAACTAATATAGGTCCAGGATCCTAAACTATGCACACTCCAGAATAAACATAGGATCCTCACTTTAAGGATCTCCCTTATCCAGTATCCTACATAATTATGTTAGATAAATAGACCTTGAATAGGATCCTGCAAGATAAATAACAAGATATTTCCAGGATCCTTAAATATGATTGTGATCCTGAAAGTATACTCACAAAATATCATTATCCTGATATGCGAGTACTATATATAAATGATTTCCATACCTGTTAAGATGAATATATGATGCTAATAAGGATCATGCAATGTTAAATAAAAATCTACCCACAACAATTTCCCCCAAAGTTATAACATTTTTCAGGATCCTTAAACGTTATAACTTCTCAAGATAACCGCTCAAATCGTGTTAGGTAAGATATTTTACGCGTATTGGAGATTGTGCCCAAATACTAATGATAACCTCTATACTTTTATCACATCAAACCGCCATTAAATTTTTACATAATTCCTTTCGTCTCTCATCCACCTTCTTCGCTATTTTAATTTATAATTACTCCTTAATTTCATTCTCATACCAAATTCCTACTGAGAATAATCTGAGCAATCAAAAGAAAACCCAACCATGTTAGGTAATTTTCTTTTTTCACTATCTATAATTTTATTATTCTTTCCGTTCTTAATTCTATAATAACCTTTCAGTGCACTTCACTTTATCCGACATTGATCCAGAGATTCATCCTCGAAAAGAAGTAATTGGTGATTCGAGATTCAAGCCTTTTTCCACACACTTTCTCTCCAAAAAGAGGAAAGTTGAGGACTTATATGATCTTGAGACTCCTGCTTCTAACCTTCTGATGGTAAGATCTTTTACTTCTAATTTCTTGTTTGAACAAAATTTTTAACATCGATACCATTACAAGGCCGCGGACATCATGATAGACAGATACTCAGAGAAAGTCAAAAGAGTCGACAATCTGATTTCTAGCCAGAAGAATGCCCTCAAGCTGGAGAAAGCCAAACGGAAGATTGAAGTCCTTAAAGCTAAGCTTGCTGCAAAATCCGGTCATACCAACGAGGAAGGATCAGATATGAACAATACCCTGATGGAAGAGGCAAAGAGAGATGCCACTATCACTGTATTGGAATCCAAAATCCACATAGCTACGGAAGCTGCTGAAAACGGACTAGATGCCAGCCTGTGGGATGTCAAGGGATGGAAGGACAAGTTGGCAAAAATGAAAGATGATTATCCCTCAAAGCCTTTTTTTATTGGTCTCGAAGGATCCAAAGATCCAAAAAGAAATGCATACAAGACACCTAAGAAAGAGATCACCGACGCCCTAATGAAAGGTGAAACGTCCAATTCCAAAGGCGATGAAGATATGGTGGTAGCCGATGATCCAGTTAATAGCGAAGAATCTTCATGCGAGGATGGCATTTGACTAGCCGGAGCCCGATTTTTATTTTGATGCTTGTTTACTTGCTAAGGGCCGTGATTGTAACAAACAATTATTTGGGGTGAGGTTGATCTGACATGATCAACCATGGTTGTGTTAAATGTGGTTTATGTTGGCCACAAGACAATTTTAATTTCTGCACTTTTTTGAACTCTGATCTTAGGATTGAATAATCCTTAGATCTTTTGCTGTTAATAATATTAGGATATTATCTATATCTTATGTCTTCAGGATACTGAGGAGATTCCCTCAGTAAGTATATTTGCTTGATAGTTGTTTAGAAACAGGATCCTGAGGAGATTCCCTCAAAATACATCCAGGATAATGAGAAGATTCTCTAAATATCCATTCTGCACTACAGGTTTCAAGGATCCTTAAATGGATCTAAGATAATCCTAAGTTTAGGATCCTAAGATTTCAGGATCCTAAAATATTTTGTTGATCCCAATAGATATTTCGTGTTAACATGAAAATGCCAACAATTTATAAATTGATTATGAAAACAATTTCATTTAATTCCGAAATATGTTTATGATCTTTGAAAAAAAAATATTTTATGATACTCAGATCAAAATAATTTTGATAATTTTGAAAACATTGGAGCTAATAAAGTTATTTATTAGACTTAACCAATGAAAACTTTTAATAATATGAAAACATTATAATCATTAGATAGTTTAAACAAACTATAATAGTGACATGTAAATGTCAATTCATTGGGTAATGTGAAAACATTACAAACCGTTTGATTCTTGGGCTAAGCCATTTGAGACATGAAAATGTCTAACCAATTGGGTAATGTGAAAATATTACAAACCTTAGAGTGACTTGAAAATGACACAAACCTTAGATCGATACGTTTAGTGCACATCAGTATCGACATTCATTAGCGTTTGATCTATAGGCCAATGGAAATGAAGTTGTCGGGTACCAGAGGCATCACCGATTCCCTAACTGTGGCACTATAATCAAACATCGTGCGCAACTGGTGGGGTGTATAAACCCTAGAGGTGTTTATCCATTCGGAAACCTCTAAACCTTAGAGGATCGCTGGGATCCTTAACGGAGGAGAAGTAGCTAGCCTCTAATCTTCAATCCAGGATCCTCAAATGCATTAACTGCAACAAATACAAGATCTTGGGTAAAGGTGGTTGTTAGTTTGTCTAACACCCCTCCGATGCTTAAGTCGGTACATTATTCATTAATGATAGTAATTATGAAAAACTTTCATGCATATATCAATATACAATTATAATACATACATATATATTAAAGTGTAATAAAATCAAAGAAAAGTTAAGGATCACAGAAGTACCTTTTTATGTTGAATATAAATATTCAACTTACACATGATAGAGCTTCAAATGAATAGCATTCCAGGATCTTGGAAGTAGGTCTTCATCCATATTAGCCAACCATTATGCCCCCTTTCCAGCATCTGAATCTATTAAATATGGACCTTCCCACTTTGGTGCTAGCTTTCCTTCCGCAGGATTCTTAGTATTTTGAAATACTTTCCTTAACACCAAATCTCCTACTTGAAACCTTCTTATCCTAACATTTTTTTATAGGATCTTGAAATCCTCTGTTGGTATGCGGCAATCCTGAATTTAGCACGATCCCTTAACTCATCCACAGTATCTAAATCCTGAATCAATGCTTCTTTGTTTGCTTCCAAAGTCTGCATCTGGGATCTTGCCGTTGGGACTACCATTTCTGTTGGGATCATAGCTTCGGATCCAAACACCAAGGCAAAAGGGGTTTGTTTAGTCGCCTCCTTTTCTGTAGTCCTATCAGCCCACAAAACAAAAGGCAATTCTTTAGCCCATCTTCCTTTCTTAGCATCCAGCCTCTTCTTAAGGTTGTTGATTATGATCTTGTTGTTGGATTCTGCCTGACCATTAGCTTGAGGATGAACTGGTGTTGAAGTTATCATCTTGATTCCCCAACTTTCACAAAACTTAGTTGTTCTTTTTCCAATAAATTGAGATCCATTATCACATACTATTTCTGCTGGGATCCCAAATCTAGTGAGGATATTTCTCTTGATGAATGATATCACATCCTTTTCTTTTACTTGAATAAATGCCTCGGCTTCTATCCATTTGGAAAAATAATCTATCATTGCTAACATAAAGACCTTTCCACCAGGAGCTGTAGGTAATTTTCCCACAATATCCATTCCCCACTTCATACACGGCCATGGTGAGATAATCGGATGCATCGGTTCTGCTGGTTGATGATGGATGTTCCCATGTCTTTGACAGGCATCACATTTGCAAGCAAAATCCATGGAATCCTTCTTCATAGTAGGCCAAAAGTATCCTGTCCTTAAAGTTTTTGAAAATAATTCTCTGCCCCCAGAATGATTTCCACAGTCCCCTTCATGTATATCTTTAAGTACTACTTGTGCTTCTGGACCCTCAAGGCATCGCAATAATGGTCCTGCAAGTGATTTTCTATACAATATACCATTTTCAATAGTAAAGCGAGATACCTTTAATCTGAAGGCTTTAGGATTGTTTTCATCCTTAGGGATCACATCGTGTTGTATATATTCCATGATCAGCTGCATCCATGATCTCGACTTGCCCCCAGAACCTGATGCATTCGAATTATCTCCAGATTGATGATCCTCAACATCACATACTTGTTCTTCATTGTTATCCTTTCAGCAATAGCAGGTGTTGCAATATGTATAATTGGTATCTTTACATCTGGTGGTATCTTTAAGCTTGATCCCAAATTAGCCAGAGCATCTGCTTCAGTATTATCCTCATGTGGTACCTGTTGAATGTCAGAGATCTCGAAGCTACCTGCAAGATCCTTAACAATCTCCAAATACAAAGATAATCTATCTACTTTTACAGTATATGTTCCATTATAATGATTTGCAATTAACAATGAATCAACATATACATTTAAATACTTTATACCAATATCCTTAGCCAACTGTTATCCTGCAATTAATGCTTCATATTCTGCCTCATTATTTGTAGCCTGAAATTCACATCTTATAGCTTGAGGCATAATATCACCTTGAGGTGATTTTAATACAATTCCTAGTCCATTTCCTTTTATATTAGAAGCGCCGTCAGTATATAGTGTCCACTTTTCACTTATTTGATTTAATTCATGCACTTCTAAATCTACTTCATTTTGAAGGTCACTGGTAAAATCAGCGATAAATTCTGCTAAGGCTTGGGATTTAATTGCATTCCTAGGTTCATAAATCAAATTATAAGCACTTAACTTAACAGACCATTTAGCTAGGCGTCCTGACATTTCTGGTTTTCTTAATAAATTTTTAATAGGATAATTAGTTTTTACATGAATCGGATGTGTTTCAAAATAATGCCTAAGTTTGGTGGACGCCATAACTAATGCAAGTATAAGTTTTTCGAGATGAGAATACCTGGTTTCAGCATCTAGTAGGCTTTTACTTACATAGTAGACTGGATGTAGTTGTCCTTCATGATCCTTCACAAGTACCGCACTTACGCCACTTCTGGATACTGAAAGGTACAAGAATAGTGGCTTGCCATTCTGAGTCTTCATCAATAAAGGAACTGATGATAAATAATTCTTCAATTCTTTAAATGCAGCCTCGTGTTTTTCTCCCCGTTCAAACTTTTTGTTCTTCTTTAGGATATCATAGATATCCTTGCATCTATCTGAGGATCTTGAAATGAAACGACTTAAAGCTGCTATTCTCCCCGTCAATCTTTGTATATCCTTAGGGCTTGATGGGGATTTTAAATCTAGAATAGCTTTGATCTGCTCCGGACTAGCTTCTATTCCTCTCTTGGTTACCATGTATCCTAGGAATTTTCCTGCCCCCATTCCAAAGTGGCATTTCGCAGGATTAAGCTTCATGTTGTATTGATCCAGGATGTCGAAGGCCACCTTAAGATCTTGAAGATGATCCTCAGTTTTCTTTGACTCTACTACCATATCATCGATGTACACTTCCATTGTGCTTCCCAATTGGTCTTTCAACATCATATTGACTAGCCTCTGATACGTTGCACCTGCATTTTTAAGACCAAAAGGCATTGCAATATAACAATATATACCTGTGGGAGTTATGAAGGTTATGTCTTCCTGATCTGATGGTTCCATCTGAATTTGTTGAAATCCTGATGAAGCATCCATGAAAGTTAGGATCTCGTGTCCAGCTGTAGCATCTACCATTGAATCTATATGAGGCAATGGAAAAGGATCCTTGGGGCAGGGTTTGTTGAGATCCGTATAATCCACACACACTCTCCATTTCCCATTCTTCTTTTGTACCACCACCACGTTTGCCAACCACCTTGGAAACTTTACTTCCCTTATCATGCCAGCAACAAGTAGTCTTTCAACATCTTCCTGGATAATAGCATTTCTTTCCGGCGCAAATTTTCTTCTCTTTTGTTGAATCGGCCTGAAACTATTATCAATTCCAAGTTTATGGGTTATAATATCCTTAGATATACCTGTCATATCTTCTGGCTTCCAGGCAAAATTTGATTTCCTCTGGTTTAAGAACTTCATCAGATCCTGTTCGAGATCCTCTGGGATCCCCGAGCCTATAAGCACCTTTTCTTCAGGATCCTTTGAGTCCAGCGGCATTTCTTTGACGTCTTGTTCCTTTGTATCTAGGACATCCCACACCTTATTCTTTAATTGCTATGCTGACGGAGGCTTGGCAGTAGACTTCATTGATGTTGTATAGCAATCCTTCGCTTCTTGTTGATCACTGCTTATCTTGACCAGCCCCCATGGAGTTGGTAGTTTGACGCATTGATGATATGTCGATGGTACCGCTTTCATATCGTGCAACCATGGTCTTCCCAGGATAATGTTATAGCTTGACAAACAATCCATAACACAAAATTTTTGAATGGAATTTACCCCTTCAATATAAATCGGCAACTTGATATCACCAACCGTATGTTTTGCTTCTCCACTGAATTCTACCAATACAGTGGATCTAGAGGTGATCTCTGATTCTGGGATCCCCATTCTTTTCAAGGTTTCCAAACGAATGATGTTAACAGAACTTCCTCCATCGATCAGGATCCTGCGCACAAAATGATTGGCAACATAGAGAGTAATAACTAAACCATCATGGTGAGGATCCTGAACATCTTCCAAATCATCCTCATCAAATGCTATAACTTTCTCATCCTTTTTCATGGAAGTCCTTGTTGGCTTATATTGCTTCTCTGATTTGGATTCCTTGGCATGCCTTTTTGCTGCAGAATAAGAAGTACCACATATATCAGAGCCACCAGAAATAAAATTAATTACCTTGGCATCCGAAGGTGGGGATCCTGCTCTGGTAGGGATCCTGTGATTATCCTGAGCTTCAGGATCCTGAACTCTATTCTGATTCTTCCCGTGATCCTTCTTTTTTCCAATTAGATCCTTTAGGTATCCTTTGTTGAGCAGGTGGATGATCTCTATTCTGAGGGCTATGCAATTCTCAGTTATATGATCAAAATCCTCATGGTATGCACACCAGTTAGATTTATCCTTCCAGACATAAGGTTTATCATTCTTCTTTGGCCATCTTGCTTTATCTCTGAGATCCTGCATGGCACACAATATACCAGTCGTATCTACAGAAAAATTATAATTAGATACTTTAGGATACTCTTCATCATCCTCATCAATAGTGTTCACACGACGATCCTCATTTCTAGTATAAGGTTTGCTTCTATTTAATCTGAATGAGGATGAATCTGATTTCCTATTGGGCCTATCATATGCTGATTGAGTATCCACTCTCTTATGTATCATTGCATCTTCTTCCAGCCTGATAAATCTTAGAGCTCTATTTCTGACTTCGTCAAGGTTCCTGCAAGGATTCATAACAAGGTCTTCATAAAATGGGGAATCCCTTTTGATTCCCTTTGATTCCCATCTTGAAGGCTTGTACAGCAGTTGGCAAATCTAAATTGGGTATATTCAAGGATTCTCTCCTTAATCTCCCTACAAAATCTCGAAGAGACTCATTAGCCCTTTGGACAACTCTGTATAAATCAGTTGTTAGTTTTTCAAACGTTCTACTGCAAGAGAATTGGTTATTAAATAAATTAACTAGATGAGCAAATGAAGTAATGGAGTAAGGGGGAACGTTTAACAGCCATTTTAGTGCGAATCCTGTGAGAGTAGAGCCGAAGCCCTTGCATAAACATGCTTTTTTAAGATCAGAAGGAACTAGAATGATCTCCATTCTCTCCCTGTATTGCGCGATATGCTCCTCGGGATCCGTTGTTCCATCATATAACTTCATATTTGGTGTTTGAAATCTTTTCGGGATCTCAGCATCACAAATGGGTGACGCAAATCTCGAGACCCTATGGGCTGTTGCAGCAACTTTGGGAATAGGTTGCATAACTCCAGGGACACTCGATATCATATCCTTCAGCTTTTGTATTTCCCTTGCCATCATAGGGCTAACCCCAGGATCCTAAAAATTGTTAGTCCCAACAGTATTATTAGAAGTATAATTACTATACATGTTACCACCGTCAGGGGTCCTATATGAGGATCCTGGATTAGATTGTTGACCCCTTGACATAGAAACTCTTGTAGCAAATATCGGATCTGGGATCCTAATGCTCCCTTGCATAGATACGAAATCTCTTTGATGTTCCGTAATTGGAGTAGTGCCAAAGTCGAGGATCCTGCTTCGGATAGGGGTAGTGACTTGAGTAGCAGGAGTACTGTCTCTTGCCCTCAAATTCTCCATATCCTTCCTCAGGATTTCATTGCTTCTCTCCACTCGTTGAAGCTGCTCCTTAACCTGCGTGAACATAGACACAATATCCCGGTTAGCAATCATAATGGGGTCTGGATCTGAAAAGAATCTGACACCTGTAGAAGTGGATCCAGCCGATGATAGTCTAGCATAGACATTTTGTGGCTGTTGTTGAGATGATGTGAGAGGTGGAGCAGGAGGAAGAGTGGTTCTCGCAGATGATGATGTTGGCATGGTGGATGATGTAGATCGTCCTTGGCTCGACATTCTTAACATAAATTTTTGAAAAAGATGACTCAACAAGGATTTTAACAAAAGTTTGATTAAGTAAAACACCACTTGCCCCACGGTGGGCGCTAAATTGTTTTGGTCAAAAATTACACTAAGCAATTAAGTGATCAAATTTAGAAAAGTGAGGTTGGGTGCTATAAATTACTTTCAAGATAATTACGCTTTTACACGATTATCTATATGAGTAAAAGATATTTTTAAATAGAAAATTACGCCTTGAATCCTTTGATTCATGGATCCTTGTTGAAAACGTATTTAATAATGAAAACAAATGTTTGTAAATAGGATTATTCCAAAAGTTTAAGTAAAATGCAAAGTATTTTCAGGATAATGTAAGTTATGCGATAAAAATATGATTACGATCGACAAAAATGCATAAAATAGAATGATAATGCAATAATTATGATTAGAAGCAAAATAAGTATGTATATATGTAATAAATGTAAGATAAAATCATGATAATGCAGGTTTTATGATCAACGGATCATTAATATGCAAATTAAACGATGAAGATATAAAGTGAATACAATCAACACGAGGATATACGAGGAAAGCCCTTGATCAAGGTTGATCGCCGGCATAAAACCTCGGGAAGGATCAAATGATCCTTGCCTTTGTCAATCTTATTAAAAATAAAAGTAATTGATTACAAACTAAGAGCACAAGGATGATCGGCTATGTGATTATCTAAGAAATTGACTAAGTGTTGGTGTATGTGTTCGAGAGTAAATGAGAGCAGAGTATAAGTGTTTTAGCAGGTGTAGATAATGATTATCCGTCCCCCTAATCGATCATCCATGCCTCATCTAAATACTAAGAGCGTATAACAATATTCTCGAGGATCTCGGGATCCTCCGATGAAAGATGAAGACCATCAACGTCTCTTTTGACTTTATTTAACATGTGCAGTGGACTTCGTCTCCATAGACTCGTATCAAAGCTTCTTCATGTAATCTAGAGCATATTTTATTAACGCGTTCTATATATGACCTGGTCAATACTTAAAGAAAATAAACACGTTAAACAGGGCATGATCCTGAACTAATATAGGTTCAGGATCCTAGACTATGCACACTCCAGAATAAACATAGGATCCTCACTTTAATGATCTCCCTTATCCAGTATCCTGCATAATTATGTTAGATAAATAGACCTTGAATAGGATCCTGCAAGATAAATAACAAGATATTTCCAGGATCCTTAAATATGACTGTGATCCTGAAAGTATACTCACAAACTATCACTATCCTGATATGCGAGTACTAAATATAAATGATTTCCATACCTGTCAAGATGAATATATGATGCTAATAAGGATCCTGCAATGTTAAATAAAAATCTACCCACAACACTAAATAATACTTTATCACACAATTCAGGCAATAATAACCCGTACGTATAATATAGCTTTTACAAGTAAGTCCAGGTATCGAACACATGGAACGTGTATTAAATTATTTAATTTATTCCACAATTTATGTTACAACTAGATTAAGAACCGTGCATTCGCAGATTTTAACCAAATAATATATTTTAATTGAGAGTGAAATAAACACAGATAGTAACAAAAATTATTGTGCTTTGTACTGCAAAATTCTATGTCGGCATTGGAAAGTGCTATGCAGACTTAAGTAGGGACTATAAAATATATATGCAAGAGCGTCTAGAATGACTAATTATGATGACGAGCAACCCAAAGTGTGCTAAATGCACGTAGCCGAGAGAAGTAGTTATGTATTGCAATGATGGCATGTGCAGATTGTGTAGTTGTAAGTATTGTATGGATTTGTTGCATTGTTTTTTCCCGCAAGTCATCAGCCTGAGATATGACAATGTAGTTGAGCTCAATAGTATGTAGCTATAGTGACAAAATAGATGTAGCCACATAAGTGTTTATTAACAAAATCTATATAGGCAGTTAAAAATAATTTTAGGTGAATTATATTAAGCGATAAGAAATGTTGGTGAATTTTACATGTTTAATTAGAGGAACGTACATTAGTAGGACTGATGTTGTTTACCTGTCGTAAGAAATGATCATGTAAATCCAAATTTCCTATAGCCATATACATTTGACCCATATAGTTGTCAGTATTAGATGAGCTTATTTGTTCGACTGTTACGTCCTTCTTCAAAGTTTCAAACAAAGTTTGTTGCATTGTACATAGTTGTTGAGATATGGATTCCTCAGTCTGAAGTGTTATTTGATTTAAATTGTTGAGAAGATTCAATTGCTCGGTTATTAACGTGTCCAACTAAGATATAATAACCTGAATTGAAGTAAAAAATTGACGTTATAGCTAATCATAGGTTATTGTATTAGCAAATTGTAAATGATTAGGATAATCATTCACAACATAAAAACTTATAATCATCTCATTTATTTTGGAAATAATAAGGAAATAATCATCTCATTTATTTATAATCAGTTATATAACATATAACAATTATTATTATTATTTTATTATTTTAATCATCATGAATTTGAATTAATTTAATGATTTTCAAAAAGACTTAATTAGTAATCATCATTTTCTTATTTAAGAAACTCCACCTAAAAACTTATGATGTCATAAAGATTTTGAATGGTGAGATTATCAAGTCTCTAATAAATCCAAGGGTCATTTCTAGTTTAATGTTTTTCTTTTAAAGTATAATATAGATTACAATCAATTACAATTAATATTACAGATAAGGGGGTACGTTTTAATTCCGTATGAATAAATTATATTGATACCAATTTACAATTACCTAACTCAACTAAGATTTTAGGAACAAATAGAAATACTAATTATAGAGAGAAGAGTGTATTTATTTAAACTATCTTTAACCTGATCTTATAATTCTCCTTTATATTTATTTTATCGTTGATTAATTTATTGGTGATTTAACTAATATAGATAATTTCTTTGGACAAAGTCAACTACCTTATATTATTAAAGAAAAGTATATGTTATAGAGGTTCCTCTTCTTAACATATCTCACGAGAATAATATTCTATTAAACCTATCAACAATCTATTATAACTTTGTAGGCAACCTTGTAGTATACAAGTGTTTATGATTACCACATCGATTATATTATTAAGTCTTAATGTTCTTCCACTATCTCCTCGATCCGAAGTCTCCAGTTCATAACTTAATTAAATTATAGTATATAATCTTAACTAAATTATGTAAGAACAACTTAATTATATAGTCAATACAATTATCGGGAAAATATAATAAATTTGCAATAAATCTATAACAACGTAAACATAAATTCAAACCGTAAGTTCAATTAACATTCATTCAAATAAATACAATAAGAAACTTAATTCATATCAAAACTAAGTAAACAATATTCAAAATATGATTAAGTAGTATACTTACAAAATACAAGGAGAAAGAAACCAAACACCAATGATGAACAAGCTCTTCTAGGGTTAAAAACCTTCAAACCCTAGCTTCTTTAGCCTCCAAATTTGTATTCTATACGAACCTTAGACCCTAAAATCGAATTTTGATTATTGAAATTGTATATTGTTTAACCAGAATTAAGCCTCTATTTATAGTTTTCAAAACCGCCAGTCCAACCGCTGGTTGGAAATTCCAACCGCCGGTTGGATAACTTGCTCTCCAAGTCCAACTCTACGTCCGGAACAACATATCATTTAAATATTCAACCGCCGGCTGAGAATCTCAACCGTCGGTTGGGTATATTTTCCAGAATCTTTCAACTTCTGGCTGGGCTTAATTCTTGGGCTTCCTTCTTCTCCTAACCGCATTTATTCTCTTTTCTTGGCCCAATTCTTCAATAATATCATTTTAATCTTCTTTTAAAACTCTATCTTCTCAAATCTTCAATTCTTCTTGGTTTTTCTTCATCTCAGCTTCATTTTCGTTTCTTTCTTCAATTATTCATCTTTCACACATAAATTGCATATATAAACAAATTAAGTACCTAAATCAATAAAAATATAATAAAAGTATATAAAATATATGGATTTATTAGTATATAAATATCATGTTATTTGATGTTATCAAATATCCCCACACTTATGTTCTGCTTGTCCTCAAGTAGAATATATTCACAAATCAAAAATTGATATGCATCAAACTAATATTTAACAATCAAAATACTTAAATTAAAATTTTGTTTTCATAATTTAAAACTTTAAACAATTTAATTAGCATGGATAACTATAATATACAAATAAAAACTATTATTATTTGTATAACATATAACTCATGAATGATTACTAATATATTTGTCCACTTTAAACAATCTACATTTAAATTTTTTAATATATCTTTATTATTCGTATATATTACTTATGTTTTCCATATATGATATACTCTTAAACTTAATCATGCAACTTAATTTTATACTCAAAATAAATATATAAAATCTATTTTTAAGAATCAAGACATTGGTGAAAGGTCTGCATTTTCATACAACAGAGCGACATAACTTGATTCAGGTAAAGCAATTTATTTTTAAATCAACTCATCGGTGACAGGTCTATACCTTAGTATAACAAAGCGACATAATTTGATTTATTTAATTTTTATTTTTACACTATAATGAAAGAATTTTCTTTCTTTTTGCTTTATTTTTAAGAATACTAATATGAAACCAGGTATGTACTTACCTACAATAGAGGAAATAATTAGTAAACCCCCAAATATTTTCATATAAGTACTATGATATATAAAATTATCGCATGATAAATCTAAGAATTAAGACTTTTTATGTCATACATCATATTATGTATCTTAAAATAATATACAAGTTACTTATTTAATTTGTTTAAAATTCAGAAAATTTATATAGATTGCCTATTAGTACATCATATCATATAACTATATATCACTTTTATTAAATAGCTTACATTATATGTATAAAATAGTTAATCCATATCAAAGTCTAAACTTTTAAATATAAAATAAAGTTTTTAACAAAACTATTCTAACTAATAAATACCTGATTATTAACTTAAAGTTTTTAAAATTTGATGAAAATTTATAATAACAAAACTTAAATGAATAATTTAAAGAAAATTTATTTTCTTCTGATCCCTTCCCCACACTTAAGATATACAATCCCTCATTGTATAAAAATAATATAAAATAAAGTGAGTAAAAAGGAAAAAAGAAATTAAAATGAAAAACTCCCCTGAATAAATTTGTAGAATTCATCATCGGCTAAATCTGTTCTTAAATTCAGTCATCATCTTCATATACAACATCCACACTTTCGTAGTTAATCACGATTGTATTTAGCATATGCAATAAGCCTTTAAACCCCTCAGTATTTTGAGTGTACGAGTTACAGTCTCGTGAGGGTTTCCGGAGAACACACCCACAAAGTTTATAATGCTAAGAAAAACACATTAAACTACCAACAAACATAACAATTAACGATTTTTATTATTCTAATATTTAAACTAATGGAACTTTCTAGAAATAAGCTATATATGTTTTATTAAAGCATAATCATACTATAATCCATTTCAAAAACTCAATTTACTTCAAATAATCAATTAAAACATTCCTACATAAATACTTCATATCAATATTCAAGAGAAAATATTTTATATTTAATTATTTATTTATAACAAAAATGCACATACAATACGGATTAAATAAACCCTAACTATAATTCATAATTAAATAAAATGTAAACTCAGGATAATCTATCCATACCTTAAGAAAATAGAAATAATATCATTCAAAGAAAACCGCAATGTTCAATAACTTCATAACTTAGCTCAATTTTTCATACCTACTTCCTTTATTTTATCAAAATATTTCAACAATTCTTATAAAATAACTCATACTTATAAATCTTCCAAAGTCTTATAAAAAAAACTTAATAAAAGTGAGGATTAAAGAAAATCCAATATGAAACCTTAAAATGATTTCCATGCGGGAACAAAATATGGTTATTAATTTGAAAAGCACCATACCTTAAATAATATAACCGAGATTAATATGAAAACATTCAACCAATTATTACAAAATTAAAATTTAGACATGCAAATCATAAATAACAAAAACAACCATAATTCATAAAAAAAAATTATTATTACTCAACCAAACAAATAACATAAGTCTTAAAAACAAAACAAAATCATAACTAATACTAAAATGAAAGTGCAAATAATAATTGGAATATTATGAATGTCTTTATGGTGGATGAACCCATTCTCGAGCTATTGCAGAAGCATAGTACCCATTTGGTAGCATAAAGGTTATAGAAATTCTTTGGTTAGGTGGAAAAATTCTCACAAAATATCTAAACATGGTTTTAGTTATATCAGGCACTTCCGCAGTGTAATCTTCAAAGTGTTTGTGATGTTCTTCAGCTGCTATTTGCAATTCATAAAATTCTCTCATTACTTTCTGTATTGCTTTAGCTACAAGTCCTTCCTCATCAATTACCTTGTATGCATCTATCTCCTTTGTTTCGCGCTCTTGATGCTCACGTCTTAATTCATCTAAAAAACCATAAAATCCTAAATGTAACATTTTATATTTTCCAATCGTGGGATTCCTAACTATCTGTTCAATCTCCCTTATAAACCGTTGTATCAACTCTTTCTGAAAACACCGTTGTATCAACTCTTTCTGACGTTTTCAGTGAATACTAACTCCGAAAATTTAAGAATATTCATCATCTTTGTATAGATTTGGGACAATCCTATGTGAAATAGATCAATATGACAATAATGATGAACTCCATGAAATATTGACTTAAGCTCCATAATCACATAATTTGCTACATTAACCAATGCCACTTTAGATATTCCGTCCGGAACCTTCCTTCTCTGTTCATCTTGTGTTGGATAGTATAAATCATTAATTATCTGTTGCACATAAAACTCCACCGTACAATCTACATAATAGGTACTGCAGTTCTCATAATCTTTTTGTTCCATCAAACTCATTAGCTGCTGCAATTCTTCTATCAAACTAATATCTGCCATTTGAGCCGGATCTCCAGTTGCCCATTCAATCTGAGTCCTATAAGATTCTAATACACTCATTTGTTTATCAGAATAAGGAAACGGGTATCTTGTTAATGCTCTATAAACACAAGAATAAAGAATTTTTTGGCCTTCACAGAAATCTTCTTCTTGAGCCTCTTGCTGATAAAACGTATCCCTCAGTTCAGCTACATATTTGTCAAAATAGTTCACCACCTGAGTACGATTAGGATCATACCATTGTTCATATTCTCTTTCAATCCTTTCGATGATACGTTTTTTAACTGTTGTTAATTCAATAGTTGATGCCCTAATGATAGCCATAATATGATATGTGTCATCCTTACCTACTTCTAATAGCTGAATCATTCCGCTTCTATTATCTATTACCGGCAGAGGTCATCTTTCTCCTTCAACATCAACATCATCATCCTCAGATTTCTCATCTAAATCAATTTCCTCTTACTCAGAACTCTCATCTATATCAATTTCCTCTTTTTCAGGTAGGGTGTCTAATGTAAGGTTACCAAATAGCTTTAGAGAATGTTCATCAATGCAAATATCCTTGCATTCCACAGTTTCATTCAAAATTTTCATTTGCTTATCTTCCATTTCACTATCAGTTAATGAAGTCTGTATACACAAATTATGACATAGTTTAGAATTTACAGAATACAACACATTATACAAATAAAATACAATTAAGTAATTAGACATCTTTACAAGCTTAGTCAAAAGTCCTCGGTAGCTTCAATGATTGTACACAAAAGCGGAGAAATAGGTTAGCGCGAAGCTTATTAAAAACCTACCTCTCTTGAGAAGCACCTTACTTCTTAAAGGAAGCAGGGTTTAACTCTCCTTATACCTTTGTTTTTGTTAATACACTCATTTGTTTATCAGAATAAGGAAACGGGTATCTCGTTAATGCTCTATAAACACAAGAATAAAAAAAAAATTGGCCTTTACAGAAATCTACTTCTTGAGCCTCTTGCTGATAGAACGTATCCCTCAGCTCAGCTACATATTTGTCAAAATAGTTCACCATCTGAGTACGATTAGGATCATACCATTGTTCATATTCTCTTTCAATCCTTTTGATGATACGTTTTTGTTCTGTTGTTAATTCAATAGTTGATGCCCTAATGATAGCCATAATATGATATGTGTCATCCTTACCTACTTTTAATAGCTAAATCATTCCGCTTCTATTATCTATTACCGGCAGAGGTAATCTTTCTCCTTCAACATCATCATCCTCAGAACTCTCATCTAAATCAATTTCCTCTTCCTCAGAACTCTCATCTATATCAATTTCCTCTTTTTCAGGTAGGGTGTCTAATGTAGGGTTACTAAATAGCTTTAGAGAATGTTCATCAATGCAAATATCCTTGCATTTCACAGTTTCATTCACAATTTTCATTTGCTTATTTCCATTTCACTATCAGTTAATGAAGTCTGTATACATAAATTATGACATAGTTTAGAATTTATAGAATACAACACATTATACAAATAAAAAACAATTAAGTAATTATACATTTTTACAATCTTAGTCAAAAGTCCTCGGTAGCTCCAATGATTGTACACAAAAGCGGAGAAATAGGTCAGCGCGAAGCTTATTAAAAACCTACCTCTTTTGAGAAGCACCTTACTTCTTAAAGGAAGCAGGGCTTAACTCTCCTTATACCTTTTTTTTGTTAATACTCCCAATGGGTGAGCCGATTTTTCGATTGACTTATTTATACAAAAATTTACAATTTTACAGGGAAAAATTAAAATTTTTAATCTACCACTCCCCGGCAGCGGCGCCAAAAACTTGATGTGCGTGAAGTATATGCAATTAAATTCATAACAAGTTTTAAATCAAGGAAATACTAAATAATACTTTATCACACAATTCAGGCAAGAATAACCCGTTCGTACAATATAGCTCTTACAAGTAAGTCCAGGTATCGAACACACGGAACGTGTATTAAATTATTTAATTTATTCCACAATTTATATTACAATTACAATTAATTGTAATTAATATTACAGATAAGGAGGTACGTTTTAATTCCGTATGAATAAATTATGTTGATACCAATTTACAATTACCTAACTCAACTAAGCTTTTAGGAACAAATAGAAATACTAATTATAGAGAGAAGAATGTATTTATTTAAACTATCTTTAACCTGATCTTATAATTCTCCTTTATATTTATTTTATCGTTGATTAACTTATTGGTGATTTTACTAATATTGATAATCTCTTTGGACAAAGTCAACTACCTTATATTATTAAAGAAAAGTATATGTTATAGAGGTTCCTCTTCTTAACATATCTCACGAGAATAATATTCTGTTAAACCTATCAACAATCTATTATAACTTTGTAGGCAACCTTATAGTATATAAGCGTTTATGATTACGACATCGATTATATTATTAAGTCTTAATGTTCTTCCACTATCTCCTCGGTCCGAAGTCTCCAGCTCATAACTTAATTAAATTATAGTATATAATCTTAACTAAGTTATGTAAGAACAACTTAATTATATAGTCAATACAATTTTCGGGAAAGTATAATAAATTTGCAATAAATCTATATCAACGTAAACATAAATTCAAATCATAAGTTCAATTAACATTCATTCAAATAAACACAATAAGAAACTTAATTCATATCAAAACTAAGTAAACAATATTCAAAATATGATTAAGTAGTATAATTACATAATACAAGAAGGAAGAAACCAAACCCCAATGATGAACAAGCACTTCTAGGGTTAACAACCTTCAAACCCTAGCTTCTTTAGCCTCCAAATTTGTATTCTATACGAAACCTTAAACCCTAAAATCGAATTTTGATTATTGATATTGTATATTGTTTAACCAGAATTAAGCCTCTATTTATAGTTTTCAAAACCACCAGTCCAACCGCCGGTTGGAAATTCCAACCGCCGGTTGGATAACTTGCTCTCCAAGTCCAACTCTGCGTCCGGAACTGACATATCATTTAAATATTCAACCGCCGGCTAGGAATCTCAACCGCCGGTTGGGTCTATTTTCCAGAATCTTTTAACTTCGGGCTGGGCTTAATTCTTGGGCTTCCTTCTTCTCTAAACCGCATTTATTCTCTTTTCTTGGACCAATTCTTCAATAATATCATTTTAATCTTCTTTGATAACTCTATCTTCTCAAATCTTCTTGGTTTTTCTTCATTTCAGCTTCATTTTCGTTTCTTTCTTCAATTATTCATCTTTCACATCTAAATTGCAAATATAAATAAATTAAGTACCTAAATCGATAAAAATGCAATAAAAGTATATAAAATATAGGGATTTATTAGTATATAAATATCATATTATTTGATCTTATCAGTATTCATCAAAACCTATAAACTTTTTACTATCCCTAGCAAGTTTATAGACAGACATCAAGTTTACAAAATATTCAGGAACAACCAACACATCAAACAAAGTTAACTCAGAAGATAAAACACAATCATCAATTTTTTTCAATTTTAGCTTTAGAACCATTTGGATGTTCAGATTAAGATTAGAGATATCAATTAAATTTTTAAGACCATTTTCTTTATTGGTGTAATGTTGATTAGCTCCTGAGTCAATTATCCAAGCAGGTTTAGAAAAAATTGAACCAATACCTGCCATGTTGGCTTTTTGTTCATCAGTTAAGGACCTTTTGTTCAGAAAATTGAGAAGTTGTGCAACCTGCTCTTCAGAAAGTAAAAGAGTTGTTTGTTTATCTGAAACACTATTATTAAACCATGAAGAACCAATGGAATTATTCCTATTATTGAAATTTTAGGATTTCTCTTAGAAGGAAACCCAACAATTTCATAACACCTATCAACAGTATGACCAAGTTTATTACACTTAGTATACTTCAGATTGGGGTTAGGACCTCTACTAAACCTGTTATTACTATTGGAAACATTACTTGAAGTGCTAGCATTAGAAGAATTGTTTGAAATAGATTGAGAATAAGAATTATTTGAAATAGATTGAGAAGAAGAAGCTTTTGATACAAAAGCAGAAGCTTGAGTTTTAGAAGAAATAGATGTAGAAGCATTTCTATGTGATTCCTCTCTTGAAAGTATTGCAAAAGCAGTTTTAATAGTAGGAAGAGGATCACTAGTTAACATGTGACTTCTAATAGGTTGATAGACATCGTCTAACCCCATTAAAAACTGCATTAATTTTAATAAATGTCTATGATCCAGAACTTCTTCAGAAGCTTTACAAGTACACTCATGCAATTTGATCATAGCATCATATTGTTTCCAATAAGAATTCAATTTGTGATAATACTCAGATAATGACGTTCCAATTTGAGTTAGTGAATTAATTTTAATATGCAGATTAAACACCACTAATCCATCAACCTTATCATATGTTTCCTTTAACTCAGCTCACACATTAGATGCAATTTCAGAAAAGATTTGACCATTATACAGTTCTTCAGATAAGGATGTTAAAATCCAGGATAATACAACAGAATTGCATCTATCCCATTGTTTAGCCAAAATCTCATCAATTTCAGATTTTTTACAAGTTCCATCAACAAAATCAAATTTATTTTTAGTTTAAGAGCCAAAGTCATGGCCATACACCAAACCTATAATTGTCAGTCCCAATCAATTTTTGAGTAACCAATGGTGATCTAGATATATCACTAGGATGCAAATACAATGGATCTCCAAAATCCAACTTACTAATAAGAGTCTCATCATTTATTTTAGACATGATTTAAAAATTAACCAAACCAACAAATTCACATATGCACAGAAGAAATAACCAACAAATATAGACCAAGATCACACAAACACATAAATAACTACATATAAGAGCACACAAGATCCCCACCTATAGGCCAATCTCCTTGATACTAGAGCCCTCTAATATCAAGGTTAATTGCTATCGAGAGGGATAGGTTGAAAATTCTTACAGTGAGATCGCCTGCTAGCTATCAAACCTTAAGATCCAAATAGATCAGAAACGTAGCGGAGTATCAATATGAACCAACACAGATTTCAAGAATTGAAAGCTTGCACCACGAAACCCTAATTTTATACCAAAAACTTCTATTAGGGTTTAAAAAACCCTAAGACCAATTTTCTACCACAACACTATGAATTATATGAAAGAAGAACAGGAACAATCCTGATAGATATGATAATCCACACGAATTAAAGAAACCCCTAATTTTTTAATCGAAAACCCTAATTTCCAGAAAACACAGATTCAACTCGTTTAAAATTTTTATCGATAAACCGTTTTGATGATTACTATAATATCAAAGTTTTTCGCTCTAATACCATGAAAACTTTTCAACATCAATATCGATTAATCGATAAATATTTTAACAAACACAGAGATATTAAAAATAACTAAGAGAAAGAATAAAACCTTTATTATAATCAGATTACAGACTAAAAATATTCATCAATATGATGAATATACAATACCAACCAATACCAGAAACCCTAATTCGTGTAGAAGAAGAAACAGAGAAAATAATACAGAGAATTATTACACATCATAAATCGATTACAAGCTTTTATATTAATAGAATAAAGAACATCTTTCACTTTAGTCCCTCAAGTTATTCTTCTTGTCATTTAAACACCAAACTCTTTATCACAGCATACAAGCTTTCCACACTTTAAACTTTGACACTTCCAGTCCTTCATGTTCCAGAAATAACTAAAACAGCAACAATTAAACTGCACTTTATACAAATAAACCAAGTTATTATTCAACATAACACAACCAAGATTGTAAACTTACTTTGTTATTTTATCACAAGTACATGGATGGAAATTTGCACTTGGACTAAGTGTTCCTTTTGATAGTTACAAAAATAATTGTAAAAAAGGAAACATACCACATGGGCAGGTTTCATAGTCTTTTAGTCACTATATTTAAGTGTTTCAGAAAGTGTTAAACTGAGTGGCAAGATGTACGGGTTGGGTAATGGGTCAAACGGGCATGTGTCGAAACAGACCATTTTAGTATAAGAAATGATTTTACAATAAGTGATAATTATATAAAAACTTTAAGAGTATGGTTCAGGAAAGCAGGGGTTAAATGGAGAGAAAGGAGGGCAACCCTCACACCCATCCACAATGTGACATGTGTTCAACATAAAGTTTCATTTTAACCCCTCTACTATAGTTATGTTTTAGTTTATTCATCTAACTTCATAAATAACAGTCCGTAGCTCACCTCCACCACCACTAGCCACCCACTCTCACTTCCTGCCACCAATCGCCGCCCGCTACCGCCATCAGCTACTGCATGTCGCCGTCGGATTCTGACCAATTCCTTTTAAACAAAAAACAACACTTTTTCAAAATTTATTTTTCCAAAATTTTTTTACTAACTTTTTCCTCCTTAATAACGTTGCATATTAATTTTAAAATAAAAAAAAATATTTTGTTGTATCTTGTGGTTATTCAACTGCCTTTTATGTGTGTGTGTGTCTATATATATATACACACACACACACGCACACTATTGCATATTATAGTTTTTGTGTTGCATTGTGTATGTTTATGTATTCATTGTTACTTATTTTTCTATTTGTGATATCACATTTCTACTCCATGTTGTATATATTTTTACTGTATCATACTTTTTTGTACATGTTAGTCTTTTTTATTGCATTTTGTAGTTTATGTTTTATTGCATCTTATATATTGTATATACACCGTCACCAAAATCTAGTACAAAAAATATAATATGTATAATACAAAATGCAGTACAAATCGAACAATATGTACTAATAATATAAATATAAAATGATGTAAAAACAACTATATGTAGTATAATTTTATACAAAATGCAATATAAACAAACAATATGTACTAAAAAGTTATATATACAAAATGAAGTAAAAACAACAATATGTAGTATAATTTTATTGAAAATGCTGTAATAAGATCATACATATAATACAAAATGCAGTACAAAAATAAACAACATGTACTAAAATTTTTAAATACAAAATTAGTAAAAACAACAATATGAAGTATAGTTTAGTCAAAATGCATTAAAAATAATACATATAATACAAAATGAAGTACAAAATAAATAATTCGTACTAAAAATTTATCTATACAAAATGCAGTACAAAATAAACAGTATGTTCTAAAAATATATATACAAAATGCAGTAAAAAATAACAATATGCATTATCATTTTATAAAAAAATTAGTACAAAAAAGATAAATATGTATAATACAAAATGCAGTACAAAATAAATAACATTTGTTACAAAATGCAGTAAAATAATATGTCGTATGATTAAATAAAAATGCAACATTAAAAGGGTAATATGTGAAATACAAAATCAATTCTAAAACAACAATATGAACTCAAAATTATGTATACAAAATGCAGTAAAAAGAACAATATGCAGTATAATATTATTAAAAATGCAGTAAAAAGGATAATTTTAAAACAATTGATTTTTTTTTAAACTTTTTAAATATTGTTTTTTAAATTCACCCGAATTCAGTGGTGATAGCAGTAAGGCTGCGGCGAGGCAGCGGTGGCTGGTGCAGCCATGTAGGGGATGCATGTGAGTGGGTGGTTGGTGGTGGTGAGGGTGGAAGAGTGTTATTGACGAAATTGAAGGAAGGAACCTAAAGTATAATGAAAGTTGAGAGATTAAAATGAAATTATATGTTTGACACTTGTCATTTTGTAGATTGATGTGGAGGTTACCCTCATTTCTCTCCAAATGATTGTCAAACTTTAATCATTGATTTTTCACAAGATTGTCATTTTTCATATGAAGAGGTATTTCAAAAGGTAACTACTTTCCTTTGTATTTTGACATGCTATTACAAAAGATAAGTAAACTACAAAATTATTCCTTGGACAAGTTATAAACTCGCAGTTGGCACTAATCAATATCAGATAAATAAGAAAAAAAAGAAGAAGAGAAATTTAGAATAATTAATTGGAACAACGTCTATTTGTAAACTTATTTTGTAAGTTTGAAGTTTCATCTGTAACTCTAGTATATTTTTCATATTTTATAACAAATGGTCATTTCGCTATCGATCGTATACGACACATGGAGAGTGTAAAAGTAGTCACAAGTGTTACTTAAATTGTTGTTTTTAACCTTTTGGTTTCTTTCCATATACACACTGAACATTAAAAAGCTAAACAAGTCAACAACTACATTTGTAAATGTTGGCAAGTATGCAAATAGGCTGATTTTGATTAGTAAAAGCGAAACTCAAACTGATAAGGGTTCAGTTTTTGAAAACATATTTCAATTACGTATTACTTTCTATTTCACGTTTTTAGCATAGATTATTAACAAAATCAAGGTTTACAACAAAACTACTAGTTCCGATAAAATCGACGATTGAGATTGATTTCTCTCTTGTTAATTAATATTCATTTTCGTAACTACTATATAGATGTGTGTACATGAATTGATACAAGTATAAGCAATTTCATAACTCTCTACTATAAGCTTAAAGCTAACATTGATCGAAACCTAAATTAAGTACTTAGCATTTATTGTGTGGTTTACATTATCTAACTCATTTATTCTAGTCTTAATAATCAGTCAATCAAATATAGCAACTAATTGAATACTTTATAAACTCTAGGGTATGCGTAGATGACGGGTTTCCAAGGGCTTTTAGGACTTTGAACTTCTATTTATTATAAGCCCTAGCTATAAGCCTTGGTTGACAACATAAAAAAAAGTGGGGCTTCTTGAAAAAATAAGTCCTAGAAGCCCCTAAACAAGAAGCTTTTTGAAGTGGCTTATAAATAGAAGCTCAAACCTCAGCTTCAGCTACAAGCTCTAACCCGTTGTTGCCAAACACACCCCTTTTACTTTACACTGAACGTTAACGAGTAAGATTTATAAAATTTGTTCATTGATTAAAATCAATGGACAACGAATCGTCGGAAGGAAAATGTATTCAAAGCTTGACGAAGGATCACTTCGTAAAAGATTTCTTTAAAAGTTGATTCCATTGAGGCATTGAAAATCTTATAAAGGACTATTTTATACTCCCTTCGTCTCATATCTATTGTCCAGTATTCCTTTTTGGCATGTCTCAATTTAATAGTCCATTTCCATAAATAGAAAAGAATAATGAGATAAAATTCATTTTTACCACCGATTTATATATGTAAGACAAAAAGATAGGTAAAAAGTTAAGGGTAAAATTATCTCGTTACCAAAAAATAAGAGAGATGGTAATGTTTTTCTTAAAGTACGTGTTTTTTGTCAGGAGACAATAAAATTGGGACGGAGGGAGTAACTAAATTTCGAGTAATGGAAACAAAATGTCAATCAAATATAGTTGTTGTACCAAATTCAAACTACAAAATAGTATAAGGACTAACTTTGTAATGTACTTTTATTTCTTTATGATGTGATGTAAAAGCTTTTTTGACAATAACAGTACCAAACCTCCAACATCATATGGCAGCCACTACATAATACATACAAAAATCTCTCAATCTCTACCACCTCCTCCGCCGCCACCACCATCGCCGGAAAACCTCTCCGCCGCCGCATATGGGTGTTACAGAACCTGTAAGTTTAAATTACATCTTACCAAACTCTTTAATTATTTATTTTTTTACTTCTGAAATAAAAAATCTTTTTAACATCTTAAAATTTTAAAATTCTCCCCTGTTTCTACTTAATATATTTGCAGGTTGTAGGGAGAGAAGATGAAGAAAGTGTTGATCATGAAAAGGAAAAAGTTGAAATTAAAGAAACTCCCAAAGATTTGGAAAAAGGTGAAATGGGTTATGAACAACAACCACAAAGAGATGTGAATATTTCAAGAATGCAAAGATTAAGTGCTACAAATCCATTAAGACTTGTGATTGATAATGCAACCAGAGTACCACCTACACATATTCCTAACCGTGGTGGTACCACCACCGCCAGCCACCATCCACCACCACCACAACCACAACCGCCACCACCACCAACCACCCAATCCCACCATCCATCTCCACCACCACCCACTGTTAATCCACGCTCCATCCCCACTCCTATCCAAACCACACCTATCCCTCAAGTGAGTTTCTAATTTTGAATTTTTTTTAGAATTTTCAATTAATTTTGCTGTTTTGAATTGTGGGTTCTCTTTATTACTTCAATTAAAGTAATGGGGTTTTATCAAAATTTCATCTTTATCTTTGACCACACACATATCATGAAAGTACATATAACATATATACGATATATCTCTGTTTTTGTTGGTACTACATTACCTGGTCTGTTTCAAAAGTCATTGTCTTTTAATAAAAATAAAATTTTCAGTTTTGAAGAATGGGTTCTCTTACTAACTTTATTAAATTTTAATGGGCATTCTTCAGAATTTTGATCTTTTTCATTTCTCTTTCAATTTACAGCAATCTTTGACCACACTCAATTCAAGAAAATACACAAACAAGATATCCCTGTTCTTGTTTGCACTACATTTTTTGGTAGCAATTTGTCTAGTATTCTTTTTAGTGTTCAAAGGGGTTCAAGGAATTTTACAAGGAGGAAGTGTAAGAAGAAAAGAAAAAAGGGTAATTCAGTACTTTCTGCCACAAGTAGAAGCAGCATCACTATTAAGCATCACATTAGCATTCATTTGGCAAAAAGCAGTTAGGGTTTGGCCTCATTTCATGGTACATTTCATCTTATGGAGTTCTTTTCTCATGACATTATCCGCCGGAATCCTCCTCATTTGTTTCCAACGGCCATCAACGGATGGAGTTGGAGTTGCACTCATCTTTTTTTCTATCGGTAATGGATTGTACTCATGTTGGGTAACTCAAAGAACGAAATTTTGTAGTAAAGTTTTTGTCAAATCACTAGAGCACGTATCAAAGTTCCCTGATATAAATCAACCCACATATTGGATGCTCGGAATTGGATTCGTTTGGATGTCAATATGGATATTAGCAGTGATCGGAGCATTGAATTTTTATTTTCCGCCATTGGTGATCATATTGTTGGTTTTGAGTTTGCTTTGGACTGCTGAGGTGATGCGAAATGTTGCGAATTTGACAATAAGTAGAGTGATTGCTTTGTATTACCTTAGGGGAATGCAATCAAGCACAAAATTTTGTTTTCAAAGAGCAATGTCTAAGAATTTTGGAAGTGCTTGTTTAGGGTCATTATTTGTTCCTACAATTGAAGCTTTGAGAATTGTTGCTAGAGGCTTGAATTTGCTTGAAGGAGAAGATGAGTTCATGTTTTCTTGCGCACATTGTTGTCTTAAAGTTATGGAAGCAATTTTTAGATACGGCAATGGATGGGCTTATGTTCAGGTAAACGATTTTCTTAAGCCTTTTATTGCTTTAATTAAATGACAATTAAAGAAAGATTTCATTTTGAACCATTTATGGTGGTTACATAACTTATTTAGAAACATTTTTGTTGTTGTTCAATCTTTAGGAGTTGTACTTTCTTTTTTCAAGAAACTTAGGAAACTTTATCTTTAAAATGGCAATATTCCCCCTTTTGGAAAACTTTATCTCTAAAGATTTGAATAAAAAAGAGCAAAAAATGAATTTCAACTCAAATTTAAAAGAATTAGTCAAGGCTAAAAAATGTCACCACTTTGTTGTTAAAGGGTCCCTTTTTGAGTTTTTCCATTCAATATAATGTTGCTTAAACAAATGTTGTCCCTTTCATACCTACCTAATTAAGGGTACCAGAAATTATAAACGCTTAAAATCCTCCTCTACCTTATTTATATAATAACTACACATTAAATAATTTCAATTTCTATTCTTTTTTTCTATGATAGATAGCAGCATATGGAAAGGGCTTTGTGAAAGCATCGCAAGACACTTGGGAACTTTTCGAAAAACGAGAAATGGAACAACTTGTTGATTCCGACATAACCTCTGCGGTGTGCTTCCTAACCGGAGTTTGCAGTGGTTCAATTTGTGTTATTGTGGTGGCTGCTTGGACTGCCTCTGTGCATGCAACCTTCACTGCCACCATCTCTCTCCTTGCCTTCATCGTCGGTTATTTAATGGTGAGTATCACATTTATTAGTTATGATGCAATTATAGTTAGGGTTAACTTTACTCTCTTTCGAAAGTTTCTTACATATAGTACTTTTTAATGTTTCTAATCTATTCATTGATTCACTTTCAGACAAGGATTGCAATGGCATTGCCTCATGCTTGTGTAAGTTGTTACTATGTATGCTATGCTGAGAATCCAGATAACAGATTGTTTGATAAAACGATACCAGATCGTCTCGCTTTGATTAAATCGAACCGAGATATGGTTGTCTTAACACCCCGAGTTCCTCCAAGATTTAGAAGATAACATATGTTTTTGATCTGTTTAGTCAAGTAATTGTACATGATGTACTTATTTTTTCAGGTAATTAAACTATATTCTTATCTATATTTGAATATATTAATCATGAAAAAGAATAAAACCTGCAAATTTGTCCTCACATTGTATTGATGTTCCAAAAGTAACTATGTGACATGTTACTTGTACATAATCTAGCGTATATTTGTACGTAACCAATATTTTATTTTTCACATTTCTCTCTTCATGCAACGAGAAAAGTAAAAGAATGATACATTGTAATAGTAAAATTACAAATGCAAATGTGTTGTATGCAAAACAATTAGAGCATGAGTATTGGTGACTCAATTTTCAGTGTTTTTTAAGTGAAAATTGTAGGAGAAAATTGGGTATCAAGAGTGATTCAGTGTAAATAGTATTTTGAACCAATCAAATAAAGGAAAAGCGAAAACATAACATTGTTAGCGTCTTACAACGGACGGTGGCGAATGGCGATGAACACCAACAGAGAGTGAAGGACACCGAGAAGCCGCCATTCTGGATTAATCCGTTTGTTCTTGGTGTATAGACCTCTATTGTGCTTGATGTTTCATGAGCATGCATGTTCTCATAAGCTGTTTACTGTATAATCGCTTAATTAGTTTTCTAGTAATACCGTTTCTTATACAAAAGGAAAAACTTAACCAGTCTGTCATTTTTAAAATGAACAAGAAAGAACAGATTTTATTTAAGTTACTATTAGAACAGGTTGGATCAAACAAAACAAATTTTAACACAAAATAAATAGAATAATAATAGAAGTAATAGCATCAAAAGATAGTATGTACATTAGACAATACATATAATACGTATTTGTGTATTGCATCACATATCTAAAAGTTGTATTATCGATTGGCTCTGGCCTAGCGATATCATTGTGTCATTTCAAGTATGAGGTTGGGAGATCAACTTCAGGGATGGACATTATATATTTGTGAAATGATGTATATTTATTTCTGGTAGTGGGTGTGTGTAAGTATATACATTTCTAAAAAATATAAAAAAATTCTAAAAATTGAATTATTTCTTTTAATTTTCAAATATATTCAACGATCATTTACTTTTTTATAAATCAAATAATCCAAACGTTTTGAAGATTTATTCTATTGTTTTATTGAAATTCTTTTTATTATAGTAGTTATTACTTGTGAAACTGTAGGAAAATGAAATAAAAAAATAAAGAGATTTGTCTAGAATGTTTCAGAGTAAGCACCAATGAGGTTGACAATAGAAGAAATATATTAAACTCGTCTAGTACATCTGTTAGACCTTTAGGGGGCTTGGTTGTATAGTGAAAAATGTTAAAGGAGCAATGTTAAAATATTGTAATCTTTTTTAATAAAAAAAAATAGAAGAAATGTATTACAAGTCATTAAATAAAGACGCCAACGGTTATCGCATGTTTTGGACACGTCGTCTACGTGTCATGCATGATCGTGTACCATCAAATATTATATTAAAAAAAAACGCACTACATCTAACTTTTATGCTTCTTAATACTGTACTGTACAACACTGTAATGTATATTTTTATATATATATATATCAACAAGTTTGTTGTATATATCAACACCTTAATAAAATTTATAAAGTAGTTGAATATTTTTTTTTTTTCTAATAAAAAAGCTGTATAACTTGGTTTTCCGGGTCTCCCATGCATGGTCTATAAATTTTTCTACTACTAATATGTATTTCTTTTTTCATGTTATTTTATGTCCGTCTCAATTTAAGTATTAAAACATTTTCAATTTAATTTTTTTAAAATTAAATGTCCACTTAACCACACAAAAAAAAAAAAACTAAAAGTAAAAACCTGAAATCTTATTAATTTACAGAAAGCGTTTTGTATCTTTATAAAACTGTATGACATATCTATAATCCATGAATAAACGTGGTACAGAACCGGTATTGTACCGTACAAAACCAGTTGGTATCACTTTTCCTTTTGACCATAATGTGAGTATCAAATACCATACCAATTGAAGTGGTATGGGTATCAATACGGTACAGGTACTGGTACGGTAAAAAGTGGTAGTATATATGTTTGGTACTAGAAATATAAAAATATAAAAGTGAACAATATTCAGTTGTAAAAAGTGCTACAACACAAAAACATAGAATCACCTAAAAATCAAACTCGGTCAAGTATGGTAACTTAAACCAAAAAATGACAAAGAATCTCCATGTTTATGTTTTCGAAATAAATTACCCAATAGTCAATATTGTCACATTATTTCATCAAGCACCAAATTATCAATAACAACATTGATCATATTATAACATAAATAAATAAAGTTGACAATTATGATATGAAAAAAAATAAAATAAATAGATGATTCTCATTACTCAGAGTGTCGTAAATTATAACCATATGATTTTAAATGTTTGCATATATAGGATATCGGTACTTTCATATTCTATATTATTGTTGTTGTTAATGATGCCGATGGTGGTTGCATATTATGATGACGGTTGTAGTTTATTGTAATCCTTAATAATTGATGATGATTAAAATTTTAGTTTTGTGAATGTTAAAAACTCGTAAGTCGCAGTATATATAACATGTGTTATCAGCAGCCATTTTTAATTCTTAATGGACAATATTATCGTATAATTATATAGTGGCAAAAAGATAGGATATTATATACTGGTACCAGGTACTAAACCGGGAAAAACCGGTACTGTATCAAAAGTACCGCATCTAAAAAAATAAGTTTTATAAGTACTAAATACCGTACCATTTGAAGTGGTATGGTCCCGGTATAGGTACAAGACTGATACGATATGAGTACGGTATTAAGATTGTAGTACTAATGCTCATCCCTACTATAATCAAACACTTAGAAAGGGGGTAGTAACTTAATTATGCAATTAGTGGATTGTAAATCAAACACTATATACATATTTCTCTATGAATCCGTATAACTTCTTTGTTTAAGGTTATCTTTATCATTCTTCTTTATTATTTATGTATATGTATATAATTAGTATAGTTTAGTGGTGGGGAACATGCATTGTAAAGACGTAGGTCACAACTTCAATTCCCATTATACACATGTTTCTTTGTGGGTTACACGATTTACATCTTCTATGTTGGCCGTAGGATCAGTGATGTGCTAAATCTAGTTATAAAATTTATCGTTGTAAAATGAACAAGAAAGTACCGTGCTAGACCAAAACACAACCGGGAAGTGGACCCTATCGTGTAGTAGTATAGTTGGGTAAGTTCGGGTTCGAACACAGGGAACTTTAGTTTAGAAAATCAAGTTAAATGTGAGCAATTTATAAAATAGAAATAAAAATGGGGGTTTGTGTGACCGAATTGTCACGATGCTTAACTACAAACTTAGAATTATAACAAGAAATGTGAACTCAGAAAGAGTCAAATTAGTTGATTGGAAACTTTCGTATGTTAAAAACAATACTTGCTTAGACTAGATCGTTAGTGATTTCGGGGTGTAAAGTTAAATTCGGTTTATTTTATGCAAAAGCAAACTTTCGTCAAACTTAGGCTTAACGTTCGCCAACACCTAGAGTCAAACTTCAATTCACAAACTTATGATTTAATCAAGTAACGGACATTCGCCATAGCTACCCACTTGCACGTTTGAGCTTAAACTATTAACCCATTCCAAAACCACATCCGCATCTAAGTTCGACCATTTATAGACAAACACCCGATAACAATTCACTAGATAGAAAACGTTCACTATATCTATTATCAAATTATCAAACAAGTTAATTCATTGACCTCAAGCTCAAACACGCAAGTTGGAGATTAAACACAAGTTTAAGCTAAACGAGTTTATGATTCATCCATACGAAAAACGTTCACCATTTTTCGCTAACTCATATCATTCTAGTTAACTAGTTTTACTTGTACCAATTTCCACTTTCGCACAAATTGATTCAATCATACTTTTCATACAAATGGTAAGTATTTTTAATAAACAACAAACATTCGCTATAGTTGTTTAGCCAAAATACCAACAAGTTTAACCAAATCAACTAGTTAGATACAAATTAATGGATGAATCTTAAACTCGAAGCATAAAACTCACAACAAAAGGTAACACCCCTAGTCACTAACTAGTTCATCCAAGCAAGTATAACAAAATCTAGCTAACAATCATACTAACATCATCACAAACACATATCATCAAAGAAATCAAAGGAAACATGATTATATTTAAATAAAAGTGCAAACCGAGTGATTACAATATTTGGATGATGATTGTTTGTAGCTGAGTGAAGTTAGATGACAAGAAATCTTCAAGAATATGAAAAATTGCTTCTAAACCCTAAAAATCGCCATTTTTGGTATGGTTTTCGTCTGAGTCTTAGTTGGTGACAAAGTTGGTGAGATCCAAAAAGCAAAAGTGCTTTTCTAGTACAAAAGTAGCTGCCCGCCCAAACTATCCGGCTGATTTGGTTATTACCCGGCGGGTCATCCAAGTTCAAATGACCCAGCTGATTCTTAAATCAAGCCGGCAGGTTCCAATAGTCAAAGGGACTCGACGGCTAATATTACAACCCGCCGGCTTCTACAAGCTTCATTCGGGCGAATTTCTCTGTTACCACGAATGTTGGAAATCCTTAATTCACCCGGCGGCTAACCCAAACAAACCGGCGGCTAATGCTATCGACCCGACGGCTGATGTGCTTGACCCGGTGGCTTGTCATCATTTTCCAACAGACTACCTTTCTTTTTGCTTTATTCTCATCAATCTTAAACCTAACACACAAAATAGATTTCAAACTAAATAAGTACCAAAAGTTCATGAAATTTGCCAGAAACAAATGCAAAATAGATGATATCACGAGAGATTCATATATACAAAATGAGCGATATCAAATATCCCCACACTTGAACTTTGCCTGTCCTCAAACAAATCTTTATTTTACCATTTCAAACACCCGCTCTTGTAACTTTAAACGTGAAGATCAAGTTTATCAAAATAATACTAACACTAACCACCAAAGCAGTTATGTTAGTAACATGTATATAATCGATGAAAACTTGAGATGATGACTTTGTCAAGCCCGAATGCACGACCTAGCACCTCACATAAGGATAAGTGTATAGTCACTCACTCTCAACCTATAGAACTACAAGGCAAGGAAGTAAATGATGTAACACTCAATCAAGCCAAGTCGTGATGCAATGTTACCATAGGCTTGCAAAAGGATCAAATCTCCATTGTCTTGGCGTGAGCACCAAGTGAGATCTCAAAGATGGTATTCTAAACATGTGTTGCATAAGTGGAGGCTAATATGGAATGGGTATGATAGACACAAGAATTGGTGAAAAATGGTAGTCAAGACCCATGATAAATGTAAAAATGTTACCTAATGGTTTCAACACGTGATAGTAATAAAACTTAGGATTCTCATGCCAAATCAATTCAAATTACTCCTCATTTTCACTCATAACTCATATTCGATGATTGCACATAAATAACTCAAATTGATATACACATTTGTGTGAGTGCCCTCTGTGATGGATCTAAGTGATGATCGACAGCGATTGAGTCACGGAAACAATCAATCACACAAATAACTAATAAACGTAAACCGAAACAATTGATTGAACAAAGTAAACGAGTTTATTAGCTTCAATAACGTATTGGAACTGATTACAAATGAGTTTAGTCGACAAATGGTTCTAGGGTTTCGTCAACCCTAGCCAAAAACCCGTAGGTTTGTATTTATACTAAAACAAAATCGGCAGACATGCGTCACTGGCAAGTGTCGCATGTAGCCGCCTTCATGCGTCACTTACCTAAGTGTCGCTATTCGTCACTTAGGCAAGTGTCGCCTAAACCAAAACTTAAGTGTCGGTAGGTACAAAATCTATATTTCTATTAAACGACTAATCGACACTTTACAACTCGATAGACCAACTGACAGACAAACTGATATGCATCAACAAACTCCCCTGTGTCTTCAGCTTGGTCTTCAAAATCTTTAAACTTCAAAATTTTAATCAACACTAACCTTCTGGGAATGTTCCTCCTGCATGGATTCCCACTTTCAAACAAATCTCGACCACCCTCATAAACTTTGAAGCTTCCTCTAAGTCAGCTTGATTATACTGAAGCTTATTCTTGTAGAGAGCTTTCAAATCTTTCTTTGTCAGATTTATCAGGCTAATCGGATCAAAAACTCTAACAGAGTTTCCCACAAATTCCTTAATTGGCCATTCTCCCCATTTACACTGTGTCTGTACCACAACAGTTTTAGTAGAATATTCAATTACAGCTTCTTGGGTGACAGGATCAAACCACCAATACTTTAAATCTCGTAAGAAATCCAGTGGTAACTCCTGTAAGGGAACAGTCTTGAGACTAGCAGCTGGTGGATAATGATATTTCACAATTGGTTGTTGAGTTCTTATATCAATTTTTTTCTTGTAAGAATACCGAACTCCCAGCTCTGGTCTAATCCACATATATTTCTTGCTGTAGATTTCTTTTCTCAGAATTTTCTGAAAGAGAACTCCTCGAGTATCTTCAGAATGATTTACAATATTCAACTGAGCAAGACGATTAAGTTCGACCTTTGGCAGTGTGCTGATATGATTGAATCTAGGCTTGAAGTATTGCACGCCATCGCTTCTCTTGATCAAAATGAGAAAGTTGTCAACATCGAATTTCCAACTTCTGATCAAACCAGTCAATTCACCTTTAACTAGATAAGTTTTACAAATCTTTAAATCAGGTGCAATTGGTGTGTACACTACTTGTGGTTTTGAACTTCCTGAAGACGCAGGAACTGATTCATCAGTAGGTTGTTCCATTGCAGGTTCTGCCTCATCTTCAGAAGAATCTGTCTCAATAACCGAAGCATCAAAATTGTATGCTTGAGCAGGTTGTCGTAACACTGGCTCCGGTTCACGTTCAGGCGCCGGTTCTTGATTTGGATTATCCATATACTCCTCATCCGACCCTGGAACCTCTGTATCCATTTCAACATCATCAGTATCAACTGATCTATCTACTTCACCAAATTGATTAACCAAACTCTGCAGATATGTCAGATTGACATTTGAATAGTCAGCTGCAATCGGAGTCGGTTGTCCTGGAACATCAATGAAATAATCTAAAGCAATATTTTCATTGATTGTTGAATCAAGATTTACATTTTCAGACTCTGGGGGAGGCGTTACATTTGTTTCCAAGGTACGCTGACCTTCCTCCCCCGAAACAACAGTAACAGACTCCAACTCTAGCAACCTAGAATCTAACTCAGCCACCTGTAGCTTTAACTCATCCACCTGTGCAGCTTTAAGCTCTAACTCCTTGATCTGAGAATCCTGAGTTGCAATAATCGCGTTCTGATCATCAAAACGTTTGCTCAATTGCTCCATTTGGCTCAAAAGCAGTTGAATAGATGGGAACTGTGGCTGTGGTTGATGTTGTGGAGATTGTTGTTGTTGCTGAGGCATTCGCTGACCAGATTCCTGAATAATAATTCCTGTTCTCTGGCGTCTTCTCAAAGGTAACTCTGAATAGGATGGAGAAGACCTAGCTGGTCGCTTGCCAGGGTTCCTCGGTACATGAACCCTTCCTGCAGAAATCCTTCTCAAAATACGCTTAAAGCGTCGAGGATCAGCAATTTGAATCCCATCTAAAGCAGTTGATGGGGGCACATCACCCTCAGAATCGGGTGGTGTGGGCCCACCATCATCGAAATCCTCATCAACCAGCTCAACACGATCAATATCGTCCAAATCCTGTGCAATCT
Organism: Pseudognaphalium luteoalbum; assembly: GCA_963422505.1. Taxonomy (NCBI): domain Eukaryota; kingdom Viridiplantae; phylum Streptophyta; class Magnoliopsida; order Asterales; family Asteraceae; genus Pseudognaphalium; species Pseudognaphalium luteoalbum. The sequence continues at coordinate 59,375,772 of OY730198.1, read as the reverse complement.
AGGTGTCAACCAGATCATCCTCATTTACCGGAGGAATCACATCATCCTCAAATCCGTCATTTAACGACGCAACATAGTTTTCATTGACTATGTGCCCGAACAATTCACGATCGGCCAAAACTTGTTCACCCTTTGGCGCTAATTTGCAGTCATTGAAGACGCGTAGAAGCATTAGCGTTGGCACCAAAAGGGATCGTTGATCAGGAGCAATCTCAAGATTGAAATCATTTAACAGCAGCTGCACAAACCGTGGATATTGCAACCACTTATCCTTCCCAGCCCGAATATTCTCAACAATGTTGCCAAAGATGTATCCGCTAAAGTTATACGGCTTGTTGTAGATCAAGGCTAACATGAGAGATAGAGTCAAATGACTCGCGGCGTCATATCCTCCCTTCCTAAGAGATAAACAGACAATCACAATATGACACAAATATCTCCAGACCCGGCATAGATATTGTTTGCGGAAATCAGAAAGCTGATTGGCCGGATAACCCATACGTTGAAGTCCGCCGTAGATAAACGATGTCGCGAACATAGTCGGCATGGTATGGTTATCGTTGAATTGGAGAACCCGACGAATAAAGTTCTCGGTGATCTCAATCTCCTCACCAAACATCTTAGACACTATCCTCGGGACGTCACCCTGAGTCCGAATAAAAGCATGGTCATAAAACTCCTCGATCTGATTCATGTAGACCGGAGTAGATGCAGTGATAGCATAATGAATCCTCGATCGTCGTAGGAACTCAATCATAGGTCTGAAAGGAGCCGAGTTCGCATGCGTGGACTCCAAGAATGCTGTGATATTGTGACGAGTGTTGGTGCGGCGATAGTAGTTTTGTAAATCAGCCATCTGTAAGCTAAAATACGAAACAAAAATAACCAGAAACGTTATAGAATTAGCACAAACACGCATAACCTGAAAAATGAAATTCTGATATAGGCGTCACTTAGGAAGTGACGCAAAAACACTACCGACACTTAGAAAGTGTCGCAAAAAACAGTGCTCAAAATCAGAAATTAAGTATAGCGTCACTTAAGGTAAGTGACGCTATCATGCGTCACTGGTGTAAGTGACCTTGCCAAATCATGCGTCATTAGGTACGACACTTAAGAGGTGTCGGGTTAAAAGTATGCGGCATTTAGCATAGTGACGGTATAAGTGTCGGTATAGACAAGGGCGTCACTAAGTGAGTCACTTAAGAGAGTGACGCATAAGTGGGCGTCACTGAGATGAGTGACGGACTAACAAGTAATACAAGTACATGCGTCACTAAGAGAGTCACTTAAGAAGTGACGCATTAATAAGCGTCACTGAAGAAGTGACGGTGTGGGTTCTAAATTACCAAGTAGCGTCACTTGCTGTAAGTGACGCATTAAGTGACGCAACGATGAAGATCATCGTGGCACTGTTCATACCCAGAAACCAAATTTGGGGGTTTTTGAAAACCGTAGTTACCATAATGTGCACATGATAAAAACGAGTAAAACACACCAATTATTAACTAAAAACATTAACAAACTAAACCCCAAATCGTGTGATTTCGATAAAACCCAAAACCTGTAACCCTAAAATACGATTAAAACATTGAATACATAAAGATAAAGGTTAAAAGTGGTACCAGTAGATTCGTATGAATGAGGGGAACATGAATATCATGATGGAATGCGCAACCAAGCTTGAGAAATTACGAACAGATCGAGAAAAAAAACGCACAGAGGAAGTGACGCAGGGACACAAGAAGTGACGGTATGTCAGAGAGAGTGACGCTATGTGAATTTGAAAAGTGGTGAGGTTGAGTGTCGTTTGAAAGGGTATTTATACAAAAAACCCTAATATGCGTTACTCAACCCGGCACTTGTAGCATAGCTTACCCCGACACTTACAGCGTCACTAATGAAAGTGACGCAGTATCGTATGCGTCACTAGTAGCGTCACTTATGAAGTGACGCAACAGGTCACTTTTAGTGAAAAGTTTGCGATTTTATCGATCTTTGTGGTGTGATTTCGGTACTCAAATTTGAAAAGGTAACTGTAACTTGGGTAAAATCAAAAATTAAACTAACTTAGAGAAAATATAATAACACATAAAGGAATGCAAATTTACAAATATAAAATTAACACATTCTTTTTGGTGACGGAGTTGATATAATCTGGTTAGGGATCATATCGGAATAACATGCATTTATTAGGAACAATAAGTGTTATTTCGATCATCAGTATATTTGTCCACTTTAAATTTACTTGACATGCTAAAAACACTTTTTATAAAAATTATTTCAAAACGATTATTAGTATATTTGTCCACTTTAAACATATTACACTCACATCTAGGAGCTAAATTTATTATTATTGGTATGTACATTTCGCTGTGGTCGCCACCATAGATATACATCTTAACTTAAGACATAGACCATGTTTTCATTTACAGAGAGAATATAAGAAAATCAAATTTAAGAATCAAGTCAGCGGTGACAGGTCTATACTTACGTACAATAGAGCAACATAGCTTGATTCAGGTTTAAGCAAAACCAGACTTGGTCAAACCATTTTGGCGACCTTGTAGGGTATCTTAATTTTAAAGACTTTGCAAGTACTTTGACTTGTGTTTGCTTAATTTTTAAGTATATATTAACAGAAACCAGTTCTATACTTACGTATAACAGAGGAAACTGTCAAGATATACCCCCAAATGATACCAAATAAACTTCTTTCACGAAAACATGTCTAGCATAAGTAAGAAATTAAGACTTGTGTCATACATCTAATGATGTTGTACCACTTGAAATAGACAATTAACTATTAGGATTCTTAAGAAATCTCAAAGAGTTTTGCATAACATGCCTACTAATATATCGTATGATGAAGACAATGTTTGTAAAAACTGTTTTCAACACGTCAGATAAATCTACTGACACATCCAAGATAAACCTTAAAATTCCATTTTGTGCATGTCACCCGATGTACTATCAAATCCCACGTTGTTTACAGACACAACTTCAACATCTATTTTAAAATGTAGCAACAGTGCATTTCTTTAATACTAAAAAGTATAAAGAGTGGCTATTGCATCTTTTTTTTTTTTTTTTTTTTTTTTTTTTTTTTTTTTAACACACATAAAAAGAGATAAATTACGTTCCAAGTTACAAATTACTTTTTGGCTATAAAGAACCTTAAACCAATCATGTTGATTAGTTCATCAAATCGAGTACGCGAAAAAGCTTTTGTGAAAAGGTCGGCATTCTGCTTTAGGGTGTCTATGTGGACAAGGTCTATCAGGTGTTTTTCATAGCAATCCCGTATAAAGTGGAACCTAAGTTCAATGTGTTTAGTCTTAGAGTGCTGTATGGGATTGCGTGTGATAGATATAGCAGCAGTGTTATCTATGTGAATATGAGTCATAGAAAGAAGTAACCCGTAATCATGCAGTTGATGCTGAATCCATAGAACCTGAGAGCAGCAACTCGCAGCAGCAACGTACTCAGCTTCTGCAGTTGAAAGAGAAACTGTAGTCTGTTTCTTGCATTGCCATGAGACCAATCGAGATTCGAGGAATTGGCATCCACCAGTGGTAGATTTCTTGTCTATGCTGCAGCTGCCATGATCCGAATCCGAATAGGCAGAAAGAGCGAATGATTTCTCGTTTGAATACCATAGACCAAGATTGAGTCTATGTTTGAGATAACCAAAAATTCGCTTTACCTCCTTCATGTGAGACACCTTGGGTTTGGCTTGAAAGCGTGAGCAGACGGATACCGCAAACACAATATCCGGTCGAGAAGCAGTCAAAAACATCAAAGAACCTATCATTGATCGATAGTCCTTTTCTTTGCAATCTTCTTCATCTTCAGCAAGTCTAAGGTTGTGATTAAGTTCGATAGGAGTCCCATAGGTTTTACAATTGAGCAGGTCATATCTAGTCAACATGTCTTTGACATATTTTGACTGATGAATATAAATACCTTTTGGAGACTGCTCAACTTGTACACCTAGAAAGAATTTGAGCTCCCCCATCGCACTCATCTCAAACTCAGATTTCATAATCTCCTCAAAATGCTTGCACATCGCTTCATTTGTAGAGCCAAAGATAATATCGTCCACATACACCTGCACAAGTAACATATCTTCTCGATCCCTAGTCTGTTCTTTACGAATGAACAGAGTACTATCGATATTCCCTCGAACAAAACCATGCTTGATTAAGTGAGTAGTGAGCCTCTCATACCAAAGCCGCGGAGCTTGATGAAGACCATATATGCCTTGTTCAACTTGCAGACGTATTCTGGATGCTCAGGGTCTTCAAAACCTGGAGGCTGTTTAACGTACACATCCGTATCCACTTGTACATATAGAAAGGCGCTTTTAACATCGAGTTGGTTAACAAGAAACTCTTTGAAAGAAGCGAACGCAAGAAAGATCCATATAGACTCAAGTCTTGCCACAGGAGCGAAGACTTCATCATAATCCAAGCCCTCGATTTGACTAAAACCTTGAACAACCAATCGAGCTTTATTACGAATCACTATACCCTGATCATCCATCTTATTTCAAAATACCCATCGAGTGCCGGTTAAATGAGCACCTTTGGGTAATGGAACTATATCCCAAACGTGCAGCTTGTTGAACTGCTGTAACTCAGCTTGCATGGCCTCGACCCAGGATGGATCTTTTAAGGCCTCATCAACTTTCTTGGGTTCAATTTGGGATAAATGGCAAGAATTTATCCGAGCAACCAGATTCAACATTTCTTGATTTGGATTTTGTTTCACATGTTGCCTTGTTTGAACCGCAACATTAGGATCACCGATAATATTATCGATGGGGTGATCCCTGTGTACACGTGTGACTGGGATTAAATCCGGTGCAAGTACTAGCTCCAAATTGTTCATATCCCCTTCAGTAACGGGAACAGTGTTAGTCTCAGGAGCAGTAGAACTTTCAGGTTGCACAGGTGGTTGGAGTTCCATATCATCTTCATTAGAGAAGAGATGAGAATGAACCATTTCTTCTTCTTCCTCGTCTTCCTCTAAAGAAGGCATATTGGGATCATCAGGATGTTCTTTTGCATTAATCGTTCCTGAAGTCGAAGGAACATCCGAAGGTGGGATAGTAGGAGATGGTGTGGGTGTTGGAGGTGATGGTGTGGGTGTTGGAGGTGATGGAGTGGGTGTTGGAGTAGGTGTGGATGTAGGTTTTGAGGTAGATGTGTCTTGACACAGACTGATGCCATGAAGTAGGGTAACTAACTCCTCCTCTTCATTATCTTCTTCGGGTTTGTCAAAAGAGTTAAACACATCCTTATAGTTAAACAACCATTCCGGACCCGTTCCTTGAGGAGGATCCATGTAACGCAGGCATTTTACCTCAAAATGCTCTTCCACCTGGTGTGTTGATTTAATGTAGACTGTTAGGATTTATTAATTTGATGAGACAAAATAAAAGATGAAAGTTGAGGGACTAAAGATGAATTGTTTTATTTTAATTAGTTTCCTAGTATAATTATGATTTCTTGTAACCCTAATATCTCTAGTATATAAAGAGACATAGGGACGTAGGAAAAAGAGTGCGCACATAATGTAGACGTCTAGGGTTTTTGTTTAGCCTCAAGATCAAGGTATCTTGATCCTGTTATATTTGTATAACCGTGTTATTCTGATCAAATAATATTGGGGCTTATTGAGATAACATTGATGTTCATATTTATATTCCGCTGCATAATTTATCATTGTTATCATTATATCCTAGATCAAGACCTAAAAAGTCTAGAGCTTAAACGATCATACGTTTTATCAATTGGTATCAGAGCAAGGTGGCTCGTTATCTAGGATATACAAGGTTTACAAGCAAGAGAAGCCATATCAAAGAAACCCTAGAAGATTGCAAGAAAAACTCATAATTCGTCACTTTCTGCACAGCCATGGTAAAAAATTCGGATCTCCTTCGTTAACCATTAGATCGTCATGAAATTTGAACTGTAGCTTCCTAACATACAGGCGCATATTCTGACCGGAGGAATTTTTGATCTGAGCTTTTGATTGAGAGATATTCATTGTCGAAATTGGTTGCTGAAAGTTTAGGGTTTTTCAGAATGGCAGAAGTAAAACGGTCACTGTGTCTTCGTTATCCAACGAAAGTTTATGATTTTTGGATATGTTATAGAAGACATATATTTCTACAGTGTGTAAAAATTTCATCATGATCGGATGTATATACAGAGAGATATTGAAATTCGAATCTGCTGCAGTAAGTTTATGGTTTCTTTTGTGCAGCTGAAGTCAAATAATTACTGTAGATTCGTTAACCGTTGGATCTACTTGATTTTTGGATATGTGGTTAATGAAACATTGATGGACTTCGTGTAAAAACTTGAGCATGATCAGATTCGTAATCAGTGAGATATGTAATTCTGAAGTTACCTGCCACTGCTCGTTAGATGTGCTAGCCACTGTTTGTACAAACGTTGCCATTGCTAGAAGGTTCTTCCCACTGTTAGTACAAACTTCTCGCTGGTAGAACAAGATTACCACTGTTAGCACATCCTTACCACTGTTAGTATGAAGTAGCCACTGCTCGTCAAGCTTACCACTGCTAAAAGGTTTGTACCACTGTTAGTGCAATCTTACCATTGTTAGTACAACCTTACCACTGCTTGAAGCTTACCACTGTTAATGCAAAGTGCTTACCACTGTTAGTGGATTTTTGAAAGCTTGCCACTGTTAGTGGATTTTAAAAGCTTGCCACTGTTAGTGAATATTTAAAGATTGCCACTGTTGATGAATTTTGAAGATTGGCACTGTTAGTGGAAAAGAGATTGCCACTGTTAGTACAAAATAGTTTCCACTGTTCGTGTTACTTACAACTGTTGGTTCAACTGATAGTTTGGATCTCAAATGAAACTGTATTGATTTAATGGCTTGTTCTTGAAGATGTGATTACGAAGAAGATTGATTATAGCTTATTTGATATTGTAATTGAGTTTGACAGATTTGTATCTTATCATATCTCAAAGTGGAGGATGAAGAGCTTTGAAGATAACTTGTTTGGTTTGTATGGTGACGACGAAGACTTGACAAAATCTAGCAAACGTGTGAGATTAAACTTAGGATGCTCAATGCTCACATTTGCTATCACTTGAAAGAGTTATGGTGGGCTCGGTGACTTATTGTGGAGAATAAGGGTTTTTGTCAAAGAGATCTTACGGGGAGATTGTGATCTACTTATACATAAGATTATAAGTTCGACGTCGTGAATAGTACAAGATATAAGGTACAAGTTTGGAAGACTTAATTTCTTTATTAAGTTTGTTATATTTTATTTTCTTCATCGGTGATCATTACATAGAGCCTACAAAGTTCGAGATTCAAGAGATGGTTAAAATATTGATTTGAGGGGAAGCTTATGGAAAAAGTGTTTAACCATCGGATGATGTTCATGCATAATTATTTGGGATAAAGGTTTTATTACTAATGCTAGTTGTATAGTACAACTACTAGTGTAAGTTTCTAATGCTCAAATTCATTATTCTTATTATGCGTCATGGAGGGTAATTTGAGTCATTAGAAGGTTGGATTAGTAGTGTAATATATATTGTGCGGTTGTAAAGATTCAAGTTGCTTATCTTCAAGAAGATCCCTATTGGATTATGACAAAAAGGGGAAGAAGAATTGAAGATCAAGATTTGCAGCTTGTTATTATGCATGGCATGTTTACAAGAAATCAAGAGTTAAGGGGAAGTTTGTGCAAGAAGATAGATATTTTGTCATCATCAAATAGGGGAAGATTGTTAGGATTTATTAATTTGATGAGACAAAATAAAAGATGAAAGTTGAGGGACTAAAGATGAATTGTTTTATTTTAATTAGTTTCCTAGTATAATTATGATTTCTTGTAACCCTAATATCTCTAGTATATAAAGAGACATAGGGACGTAGGAAAAAGAGTGCGCACATAATGTAGACGTCTAGGGTTTTTGTTTAGCCTCAAGATCAAGGTATCTTGATCCTGTTATATTTGTATAACCGTGTTATTCTGATCAAATAATATTGGGGCTTATTGAGATAACATTGATGTTCATATTTATATTCCGCTGCATAATTTATCATTGTTATCATTATATCCTAGATCAAGACCTAAAAAGTCTAGAGCTTAAACGATCATACGTTTTATCATAGACTCTTTTGTTTGGAGAGTTGACTGAATAACCAAGGAAAATCCCTTCAACAGCTTTAGCACCAAACTTCGAGACCTTTTCTTTTGGGATCATAATCAAACACGGACATCCAAATGGCTCTAGAAACCGCAAAGTTGGCTTACGGTTATTGAAAAGTTCATAACAGGTCTTGTTCTTTACACAAAGTACAACTAATTCATCGTTTACAAAATACAGCTATTAGCACTTACAATAAGTTTACAGTACCAAATACTAAATCATACAACCGAATACATCCAAAAGATAAAACGAAGTAAGTCTAATAGCTTCAACATTAATAAAGACAAACGATGCTTCATTCCAGAACTACTGACCGTTTCCTAAAAAGCATGTAAAATGAGGGTCAACTATAAAAATAGTTGGTGAGTTCACAGGTTTTGAAAATAAAATGTAAATGTGAAAACCATTTAGAAGTTATCAAACCACGTAGTAAGATTTACATTATTAGGAAAATAGTATTTATACGCATTATAAGATTCATTTAAGAATGACATGTATAGCTTGAGTCCACAACCAAATCTATTAGCCCGAAGCAACGCCCCAAAGATATGTCCTATCGCAAACATATTGAATTGGTGGTATGCACTCATATGCACGAATGAGTGGGAAGGTGGCCTCCTTCCAAATAGTACTATCCATATCAACCATCGGCTCAATAATGAGTTAATGGGTTGTGTAAGAGAAACCGGGGACTTAAGACACGATAGAGTCACAAGCATACAATAAGAGCGTATAAATAGAAAATGTACATACAAGATAAGTATTTGCAACAAGATAACATGCTTTTCACCCCAAAACATTTAGTATAAATGGTAAAAAGAGGGGCTGTGAATACTCACAATTGAGCGCAAGAGTAAATTGATGGATTGTCACACCCCCAAAATCAGTAATCACGTTTATTTAGTAATTAGCGGAAGCATTTGATTATTAGCGGAAGCATTTTAAGTTACAGTTTTAACAGCGGGGGTGCTGACGTTACAATAGTGCATTCATTGTATCAGAGCATATGATCATACCGAACATATTAATTTAAGATGCCATAAGTTTAAACGTTATTACAAAAGGGTACGACTTATAAAGTCGTACAAGTAGTGGTGTTGTAGAACAACATAAGTTTACAAAACATGAGTTTATAAAAGAGGGATTTCGTAAGTATAACCAATGGAATTGGTAATACAAAGGAAATCCAAGTGTCCCAAAAGTGGCATCATAAATAGTCTGGGTTGCCTACGTCCTTTATGCATGCAGAAGTACCTGAGTCCTAATTCCCTGAAAAACATAGTAAACCGTCAACATTGAATGTTGAGTGAATTCACAGGTTTAGTATAAAAGTAGTTAAACCAAGTTTTGTATAAATCATTCATGTACACAAACATAATGTTTATATGTATAGCAGGAAACACAAGTGTTCTTATTAAAGAAAACATTTCCTATTTGACTGTAAGAATGTCATTCTTACTACAAATCAGTCGATGTGTTAGGAAACACAAGTTTAATCATAAACATTTCCTAATAATAGTTACAGGAAATACAGTTTAACAATCAAGTAAACATTTCCATATAAATAGTTGTAGGAAACACAGGTTTAACAGTTAAGTAAACATTTCCTATAAAAGTTGTTTTGTCGGGAAACCAAGTTTATCCAATCAAGGTAAACGTTTCCTAAAAGAAATCATGTGTAGGAACACCTGTCCTATTAGTTACCACAGGGAATACCCTTCCCAAATCAAGTTGTAGTTTAGTTGTTTAGTTATGTGAGAAATATAGACTATGATCCCTCTAAGGTGAGCGACACCTTTAAAGTTAAAGTACGACTCCTAGTACTATAACCAAACCACGACTAGTTGATGTTGTTGTTGCCTCAGTAACACGGTAAGTATACACTCCTCGTTACGACTGCCGTCGTGTGGTTGGAATGACCAACGAGTTATTTCAGTGGGAGGGTTGTCAAATCGATAGTACTATCTGTATACTCAGTGGCTAGAGTCACCTAGCTAATGGTTATAGGTTGCAAGCACTGGGACTTATGTGCACTACAACTACCTCGCGTAAACCTAGGATCATACCAAGATTCGTTGTCTTATTCCCAAAATAGTTGTGAAAACGTTTCATATAGTTAACAATTGATTTATAAAGCAATAAGCATTATTACAAATCAATTCGATATAAAAGCATGTCAAGCAATTATATAAACAAGTAGCATGTAATAGCACGTAGTTCTATGTTTTCCACCCCTGGTTTTAAAAGCTTTTAAAACAAGTAAAAGGTAGGGGCTGTGAACTCACGTGTAGAAAAGCTTCAGCTAGTAATACACAGTAGTCCGAACGTGCCTCTCAAATACCTAGACACAATTAAATATACTTTACATAAGTATATGGATAAATCGTTAAGTTGAAATGTTCATGACATTTTAATTGTTGGTGATAATTGCGTTGAAGTAATCGTTGCGTATAAGTATATATACTTACATATACTTATTAGTTGAATATATATATATCCTAATATATATGTCATTTGTCATCATATTTTATATATATATATATATATATATATATATATATATATATATATATATATGTAGTTGTCATTGTTGTTGATTATGTTTCCAAAACATAAGTATAGTAGTTATAAAAATAACTTTGTTTAATACTATTGTCGCAGTTCATTTGTATAACTATATATAAATTATAATCGTCAACTATATATATAACTCATTTGTCGTGTTTCTAATCTCATCTGTCTTGTTTAACTCGTCACTTATATATATTCCGGTTTAATTTTGCATTCTGAAATCTTGTAGCCCGTTGGGCTCGGCCCAATTTGTTTGGTCCAATATTAAAATCGAGTAATTTGGCACGTTAACAAAATACAACTTTTGACCCAATTTAGATTCAGGCTAATAATTCATGATCGTGTTTTCAAGTATCATGTGACGAGTTGCACTAGTTAGGACTGCTAATAGTTTCCTTGTTCCCACTGCTAGTTATAATTTGTCCCATTGTTAGTTATATTATTCCCACTGTTAATTAGTCCGTTACCACGGTTAGTTATATTCTGTTACTACTAGTTATATTCTTTCCACTGCTAGTTATTTGTTACCACTGTTAGTTATATTCTTTCCACTGTTAGTCATAGTTTGTTGCCCCTGTTAGTTATAACTTTGCCACTGTTAGTTATAACTCGTTACCACTGTGTTATACTTTGCCACTGTTAGTTATAGTTTGTTGCCCCTGTTAGTTATAACTTTGCCACTGTTAGTTGTAACTCGTTACCACTGTGTTATACTTTGCCACTGTTAGTTATAGTTTGTTGCCCCTGTTAGTTATAACTTTGCCACTGTTAGTTATAACTTTGCCACTGTTAGTTATAACTTTGCCACTGTTAGTTATAGTTTGTTGCCCCTGTTAGTTATAACTTTGCCACTGTTAGTTATAGTTTGTTGCCCCTGTTAGTTATAACTTTGCCACTGTTAGTTATAGTTTGTTGCCCCTGTTAGTTATAATTTTGCCACTGTTAGTTATAACTTTGCCACTGTTAGTTATAACTCGTTACCACTGTTAGTTATAGTTTGTTGAGCCTTTCGATTTGGAGCATTTCTCTTCCTATTTATACCTAACCAAAAATCACGCATGTTCTCATATATGTCTAGTTTATTTCTGCACTTTATGGTATTTTTATATGTTCATTTACTATTTTAAACAAAAATAGTTTCAAGGTGTGGTCAGACTGGGTCCAAAACAGTTATATGTTCAAAGATCGAGTTATACACGAAATTACGGACATTTCTGGAAATGGTCATAGAAGAACTTTTTAAAGTTGACAAAATATGTGAGGTTTTGGCACTGGTCTCATACGTTTTAGTGGTCTAGAACTCAAGATATGGTCTCGAGAATTTACTGAAAATTCCTGTCTGCCGGAACAGTAAACCTATGTCACCGAAGAAAAATGTTTTCGAGTAGCAAACGGAGTCAAAAAGTCACGAGACTAATTTTGTTGGAAAGATAACTTCTTTTACTATATTCTAGACTTAAGAAACGTCCATTTTGTTGTTGTAATGATTTTTATAAAATTCGTGGAAGTGGAAACAGAATCTGGACAGGAACATAAACTCTTAGTTTCTAGATTTAAATTGCGTTTCGGTTAATGTTTTGGACATGTAGAAGTTGAGTGAACACTAACACATGTCTATAACCATAAAGAAAGTAGAATTTGTGAAAATAAAAGAGTCCTTACAATGGTGATGATGATAAAATGGTAGATGTGCTGCTGATTATCGTGAAGAAGAAGAAATAGCCTCAGCTCAGATCTCCTGTTGTTGCTTCAGTCGATGGATGAAGAAGAAGGAACAGAGAAAACCAAAAAATTTGAGTTGGTGGGAACTTGTGTGTGTGTGTATTTGATATTGAGTGTAAGGAAGTATAAAGGATGGTGTATGGTTTAAATTGTCAACGTAGGGAGTATGGTTCAACAGGAGAATGTTCCCCAGATATTTTAGTTGGGTTAAAATTGTAGGATTTTAACATGTTAATTTCGTATAATATCTTATATTATTTCAATAATATAAGTTACTAATATTAGTAATTAATAATTTTCGAATTATTAATTATTTTGTGTCACCAACTTTATTGTATTTTAGTTTGTCACGTCTAGTACGTTTATTTCACCCGTAATTATATACATATAACTACGAATTTAATATATCACGTATCACATAGTAAGTTTCATAAACTTAACATATAGAAATTGTTTTGAATTCACTAATCAGGGAATTACTCTAGGTAATGCATGAAATTAAGAAATGATTAATACCCTAAATGGAGGATTGTCACATGGATGTAACGCGCGTGCTTGCCGGTTATGACTCCTATCCAAGACCTACGATCATGAAGGTTCTAATTAGGTTTTTATCTAGTTTTGTTTGTAAGGATTGCTTAGCTAATTATTTAGATTACAAAGTGCCAATATAGTTTGTTTGCTTTGAAGTTGTTAATGTCCAATAATCGCGGTTGAAAATGATAATGGTTACACGAGTGTACAACATACTAAAATTATCGAACGTCACACACAAGTCGTATAATGTCACAAGATTGTTTGAGTCCGAATTTTATAGTGTTTGAGTTTTGGAACTTTGGTTCCCCACAATTTATGATTAACATACACAATAGATAAATACATCAAAAGACATCCAAACACTTTTGTTACCAATCTTTCCAAGTATAGAAAGTTTCCCGTTTTTGATACCGAGACCGATTATTGTTGACTTGTCAAACCTTCTTGGTTTATCCCGAGACTATTACCCAATCCTTAATCAGGTTTATAAGTCATAGAAGTTAGTCTTTCTCTACATAGTAAGTCCGTAAGTGTCGGTTTTTAAAGTTATACCAAAATCAGTCCACTTTTGTTGTTTTCCAGAAATTACCCATGTTAGTTGTATTTATTAAAAATACTTCTGCTCAAAAATGGTTTAAGAGAAAAAACACAGATGTTCTAAAATATGTTATCTACTTTGTGTAATTTTTATAGAACTATTAGAAAGGTCCAAGTGTTTTTAGATTTTACTTTTATCTTCTAGAGTCGAATTTAAACACATGCATGCAATCATTATTTCTGAGCAAAATGTACATGGAATCAATAAAATTGGTCCTCTTAAAAGTTGTAGCCAAGGAAATTTGTAAACTTTTAGCGTTGGTTTCAAGTCTTTTGGAGTTGTAATGCTCCATTTATGATTAAAACACTGAGAAGAAAGTTTCTGTCTTACTATTACAGCTTGTACATCTTTATTCACAAAAATTATTAAAAATATCAAATTAACTCGTATGAACACGAGGCTTATATGATTGGAAAGCTTACTTCCAGAACTTAATTTTAGACTATAAAAACGTCCATTTTCATGAAGGAATGATTTTTATAAAAATCGTTGAAATATAATAAGTTTTCTGGACAGAAAGTTGTAAACTCTTATTTGAGTGTTTCATTTAAAATAATGAACACCAAACATGAAATGAAGAAGATTATCATCTTTTGATCTTTAAATTCATGTTCTAACACATGCATGATGTTGATATACAATCAAGATGTGTTAGAGATGATTATTTATCACAAGAACAATTTTTACATAAAGATAAACAATATTCAACAAAGTTACAAGTATCAACACCAAGTTTCACTTGATTTTTGGTTTGATCATGGGTTACTCTTTCTTCTAATACATAATGATGTGAAAAGATATAACCTACAAACATCAAGCATTTTATGAGGATTTTTAGCCATGAGAAGGGCTAAAATCCGGATTTTGAAGAAAACACAAGAAGGATGTGATAGATAATAATAGTAAATGATATAAATTACCTTTTCTTGCTTTGATTTGGTGATGAACACCTTTAAATTCTGGGTTTAGAGCTTGAATGTGGCTGATTTTTGAGAGAAAGAAGTGTGTGTTTAGTGTGTGTTTTGAGAGAGAAAGGTGAAGAGTGTGATAATGGATTTTGGGGAAGTGAAGTAGTAATGAGTGTATAGGGAAATAAAAAGATTTGAAATGAAAAAGGAGGGGGGGGGGGGGGGGGCTGGCCGGTTTTAGGGGGGGGGGTGTTTAAATTATTTTTTTTTTGTTAAATAATATGTATAATTATTGTATAATTAATTTGTATTAAAGGTGTATAAGTATTGTTATGTTATAAGGTTTATTTTGTGATGTTTTAATGATTAAAATTTGAGTTTTAAAAAGTGAGAATTTTTAAGTTCTTGAATTAAGTTATGATACACTTAATTTGTTCTAATTTTAATGTTCATGTATTACTCATCCGATTAAGTTTGCGTTGACGAGTTACGGAAATTTCAGTTTGCGATTCAATAAGGATTTTGTTAAAGCATAAAGAGATAAATTTTCTTTGTTTAATTTGCACTTAGTAATCTAATTTAGTTTATCTTATAGACTTATGATCTACTAGGATATCTCTAAGGCTTTTTACGGTTTAGTAGACCTAAGGAGTCGTAACCATAAATTTTTCCGAAATATATGGAATGCCATAATGAAATCTAAGATTGGAGTGTGGTAATAACTTGAGATTTTGACGGTTGTCATAGTCTCCCCCAGTTAGAAGAATTTCGTCCCGAAATTCCACTGGTGGCACTGTCTAGATTCAGCTAGTGAATAGGTGAGGGTATTTTTGCTTCATGAAATCCTCACGTTCCCAGGTGTACTCAGGTCCGCGCTTAGAATTCCAACGAACTTTGACGATCGGAATTTTGCTTCGTCTTAAACGCTTGGTATCCTTATCGACGATTTCCGTTGGTTCTTCGATAAAGTGTAAATGGTCATCTATTTGGACTCCCTCAAGGGGTAAGATTTGCGAGTTGTCGGCTAGACATTTCTTAAGATTCGGTTCGTGAAACGTGTCGTGAATCCTGCTTAATTCCTGTGGTAATTTGAGTTTGTAAGCCACTGGACCAATTCGTTTCAAAATTTCATAAGGTCCGATATAGCGTGGATTTAGCTTGCCTCTTTTTCCAAAACGAATCATTCCTTTCCATGGTGATAATTTCAAGAACACCTTATCACCGATTTGGAATCCTAACGGTTTTCTGCGGTGATCCGCATAACTTTTCTGTCGACTCTGGGCTGCCTTGAGTCGATCCCTAATGATTGAGATTTTGTCAACAGTTTCCTGGATAATGTCAGGCCTTGTCAAGTGCTTCTCACCGATTTCATGCCAGCACAGAGGTGATCGACATTTACGACCATACAATGCTTCATAAGGTGCACATTGAATGCTTGTGTGATAACTGTTGTTATAAGAAAACTCCACCAATGGTAAATGAACATCCCAACTTCCTCCAAAGTCCATCACGCATGCCCGAAGCATATCTTCCAAAGTTTGGATTGTTCGTTCACTTTGCCCATCTGTCTGAGGGTGATATGCGGTACTCAGGTCTATTCGTGTTCCCAGCGCCTTCTGCGTGGATTGCCAGAACCGTGATGTGAAACGGCTATCTCTATCAGAGATAATGGAAATGGGTACTCCGTGACGTGACACAATTTCAGTAATATAGATTTGAGCGAGTTTTTCCATTTTGTAGTCCTCCCGAATAGGAAGAAAGTGAGCTGATTTCGTTAGTCGGTCGATAATAACCCATATGGAGTCATGGCCTTTAGCGGTTCGGGGCAATTTCGTGATGAAATCCATCGTTATCTGTTCCCATTTCCATTGGGGTATCTCTGGCTGTTGTAACAATCCTGATGGTTTTTGATGTTCGGCTTTAACTCTAGAACATGTTAAGCACTTTCCAACATAGACAGCGATGTCTTTCTTCATTCCTGGCCACCAGTAATACTCCTTAACATCCTTGTACATTTTGTCAACCCCGGGATGTATTGAGTACCGTGATTTGTGGGCCTCTTCTAAGATCAGGTCTCTCAATCCGTTAATCTTGGGTAACCAAACCCTGTCCTTAAAGTATTTCACTCCATCGGGCTTAGTTTCGAACCTTAGTTCGAGACCGTGCAGAGTTTCTCCTTTCTGGTTTTCAGCTCTTAAGGCCTCTTCTTGAGCAAGTTGGATTTGAGCTTTTAAACTAGTTTGTACGAGTGCTCCACACATTCGCATTCGTGAGGGTTTCACCCTTTCCTTCCTACTTAGGGCATCTGCCACTACATTGGCCTTTCCTGGGTGGTATTTGATCTCGCAGTCATAGTCATTCAGTAACTCTACCCATCTCCTCTGACGCATGTTGAGCATCTTTTGATCAAGTATGCGTTGGAGACTTTTGTGGTCTGTGAATATCGTGCATTTGGTTCCATACAAGTAATGTCTCCAAATCTTAAGTGCAAAGACCACGGCTCCTAACTCTAAGTCGTGGGTCGTATAGTTTTTCTCATGGGTTTTCAGTTGTCTGGAAGCATACGCTATGACTTTATTGTTCTGCATTAGCACACATCCAAGACCTTGATGCGAGGCATCACAATAAACTACAAAGTCATCTGACCCTTCTGGTAGTGCCAATACCGGTGCGTTGCATAATTTACGTTTTAGAGTTTGGAATGCTTCTTCTTGTGGTTTTCCCCAGACAAAACTCTTATCCTTTTGTGTTAGTGTGGTCAGTGGCTGGGAGATTTTTGAGAAATTCCCAATGAATCTCCTATAATAACCAGCCAATCCCAGAAATTGCCTGATTTCTGTTGGAGTCCTGGGGGCTTCCCATTTCTTAATGGCCTCAATTTTTCCTGGATCCACGTGAATTCTGTTCTCACCTACCACGTGACCAAGGAAATGTACCTCTTTAATCCAAAACTCGCACTTGGAAAATTTAGCGTACAGTTTCTCATCTTTGAGTGGTTGCAATATCTGCCTCAGGTGTTGCTCATGATCTTCCTTGCTTCGCGAGTAGATTAGAATGTCATCAATGAACACTATCACAAACTTATCTAAATACGCCCTACAGACTCTATTCATTAAGTCCATAAATGCCGCAGGAGCGTTAGTTAGACCGAATGGCATAACCATGAACTCATAGTGTCCATATCGGGTCCTGAATGCGGTTTTGGGTATGTCTTCTTCGTGGACTCTTAATTGATTATATCCAGACCGTAAGTCGATCTTTGAGAAGTATGAGGCACCTTGCAATTGATCGAATAGGTCATCGATTCGAGGGAGAGGATATCGATTTTTGATTGTTAGTTTATTCAATTCTCGATAGTCGATGCACATTCGTAATGATCCATCCTTCTTTTTAACGAATAAGACTGGGGCTCCCCATGGTGATGAACTGGGGCGAATACAACCCTTTTCCAATAGTTCTTGAAGTTGACTGGACAATTCTTTCATTTCCGCTGGTGCTAGGCGATACGGTGCCTTAGCTATCAGTGCGGCTCTTGGTATTAGATCAATTCGGAACTCAACTTGTCTAGGTGGGGGAAGTCCAGGCAAATCATCTGGAAATACTTCTAAATACTCACGTACTATGGGAATATCTTGTGCGAGTTTTTCCTCCGACTCTTTCTTGACAACGTGCGCCAAAATGGCGAAGCACTTCTTCCTCAGATATTTGCGAATCTTCATGGATGACACCATTTTCAAACTCCTATCGGGCTTGTCTCCGTACACAACTAGTGTTTCGTCTTCTCGGATGGGTATTCATATCACCTTTTCGTGGCAACCTATGTCTACATGATTCTTGGCTAACCAATCCATACCGACTACCACATCGAAACTGCCTAGTTTAATTGGGATGAGATCAATATTAAATTGCTCATTTTCAAGATGCAAAATGCAGTCTCGTACGATCTCCCTAACATTAAGTTCGTAACCACTAGCTAGTTCGACAGTGTAAGCAGGTTTTAATGGTTTGGACTCTTTGCCAAGGAGGGGTCTAAATTCATGTGAAACAAAGCTCTTATCTGCCCCAGAGTCAAATAGTACGGATGCATAGTGGTTGTTAAGGAGAAACGTACCTGTCACCACATTAGGGTCCTGGCGTGCTTCTTCAGCTCCCATCACAAATGCCCGTCCTCGCGTCTGCACATTCCGATTCCCTTGATTAGTTGGTCCTACCTGATTTCTGGTGTTGTTGTTTGGACCTCTTTTCAACTTTGGGCAAGTATTTCTAAAGTGGTCCAGACTTCCACATTCATAGCACGCCTTGTTGCCATCTCCACTTTCCTTGCGTTCCTTTCCAGCCCTGCAATACTTGGCGGTGTGGCCGGTTTTATTACAGGTTTCACATTTCGGGCAAACTCCCTCATGATGGAATTTACATTTGTTACACTTAGGGAGGGGACCAGTGTATCCTTTCGGCTCTTGAGTGGTAATTGCAAAATCCTTGGCTGATTTATGATTTCTATTCGAAGTATTCCCAGTCTTCTTTCCTGATTGATTCTCAAATTTTCGCTTATTACCAGAATTCACCTTGGTCAGGATTCCCGAGCGAATCATATCAGTAGTCAGACGGTGTGCCAGAATTACCGCACTTTCGATGGTTGTTGGATTAGATGAGGTAACCATTCCTCAAAGTTCCGGTGCCAATCCCCAAATGTAACGGTCTATTCGATTGTACTCCGGTGTTACAAGATGAGGTACCAACTTTGTCAGTTCATGAAAACGAGTCGTGTACTTTTCTATCTCAGCACCTTCCATGGTGTGATTCCAGAGTTCTGCTTCTAGCTTCTGCACTTCATTCTTAGGACAATACTGTTCGGTGAGCAACCTTTTGAATGTGTCCCACGAAAGGTTGTATGCTGCTTCCCTTCCTCGGGTCTGCACTTGAGTGTTCCACCAGGTCAGAGCTACGTCCTGAAGTAAGCTAGATACATAGCCTACTTTGTGATCTTCAGCACAGTTGCTCACATGTAGTACTGACTCGATGCTTTCGAACCATTTCAGTAAACCTACAGCACCTTCAGTTCCATGGAACTCCTTGGGTTTGCAAGACATGAAGTATTTATAAGTGCACACTCGACCATCATTGGCAAAAACCGGTGGTGCATTCTGTCTTCCATTGGGGTTAGGACCACCCTCATTCCTCTGGGCTCCCTGGATACCAGCAGTCACCTGGGCGATGATGTTTGGGATTGCAGCAGAGAGTTGTTGGGCAATGACCTGGGCCATGTCTGGTTGTTGATCTTCTTGAGTGCGTCGAGTGGATCGTTTTGGAGGCATGATCCTATGACACATTTTTGAAAGTTGTTGATTAGTGTTTATGTAGCATGTTTTTGATTGTTGGAAACTTTGGTATTTGCAAGGTTAGATAACAACCAAAAAGAAATAAGTTGAAAATAACTTATGGTAAGAGTTCTAAAATAAATCAAGCATCAAAATAATTGTCGCAATAATATTAAATAAACAAAATAGGGTTTTTCCATTGATAAGTCAAAAGTTCCAAAATTTGGATAACCCATTTCATTACAATTTTTCACAAATACTTAAAATAAAAGACATACACCATTGTAAACACTACAAGGTCTTCAAAATCTAGATCCATCTCCAAACACATTCTCATAAGCAAGCCAAACTACCCAAATGAGCATCATAGCCAACACAAAAGTGAATCCTGCAAACACCTTACACCAAAACACCGCTGCCCGTGCTGTCTCCCTGGCATCGTCTGTACGATAAACTAACCGCTCTGTTAGGTCTGTCATATAACCTAACATCTCCCCATGATGGGCAATCCAAGCTCTCTGAGTCTGAAGATCATGAGTCATAACATCCACTCTACGTGCCGTCCTAAAAGTCATGTCGGGGTCTCGAGATATTGGAATTCCGGCTACAGTTCTCGAAGATACAGTCCCTGAAGGTTCTGCTCCTGATGGTCCAGTTCCGGGAGGGAAATCTCTGACTGCAAATCTAACAGGTGGAGCAACGCTCATACGAGCAGTGGTCCTCATGCGCACACCTTCTTGAGGTGGCTGGGGTGATACACGTGTCGGGGAAATCCTAGTGTTCTCCCTAGTGACCTCTCGGCTACTAGCTTCATTCTCTGACTCTGAACACTCCGAGGGGTCCTCCTCTGGCTCAGAGCTAGGTGGGTTGTCGTGAGGGCGACCAGTAAAATAGCCAGAGTCATCAGCTGATCCTAGAGCGTGGAGTGAGGAGTTCGACATGGTAAGGCTGCAAAAAGAGAACTTAGTTCCTAGAGGTATAGTAAAACCTAGAATATGAAGGTACTAAGCACCCATAGAGAAGTTTTTCTTTACTTAATTGAGTTCTATGATGCACCTTATTTCTATAACCATTTCCGGTCTTGCATCTCTTCGCCTTTAATTATACATAGTTGATCAGGCTAAGTTAAATTAATTTCGAATGATGCAATCACCCGAACTAGTCATACTTAAAGGCACACTAACTTAATGGTTATAGTCTAGGCTTCCCTAAGGACAACCGGTGTTCCTATAACCTTTGTCTCTGATACCAAATCTGTCACACCCCGCTAAAGCGGAAACACGAGATGTAACAGCACAATGGTTTCATTACACAAAGTACAACTAATTCATCGTTTACAAAATACAGCTATTAGCACTTACAATAAGTTTACAGTACCAAATACTAAATCATACAACCGAATACATCCAAAAGATAAAACGAAGTAAGTCTAATAGCTTCAACATTAATAAAGACAAACGATGCTTCATTCCAGAACTACTGACCGTTTCCTAAAAAGCATGTAAAATGAGGGTCAACTATAAAAATAGTTGGTGAGTTCACAGGTTTTGAAAATAAAATGTAAATGTGAAAACCATTTAGAAGTTATCAAACCACGTAGTAAGATTTACATTATTAGGAAAATAGTATTTATACGCATTATAAGATTCATTTAAGAATGACATGTATAGCTTGAGTCCACAACCAAACCTATTGGCCCGAAGCAACGCCCCAAAGATATGTCCTATCGCAAACATATTGAATTGGTGGTATGCACTCATATGCACGAATGAGTGGGAAGGTGGCCTCCTTCCAAATAGTACTATCCATATCAACCATCGGCTCAATAATGAGTTAATGGGTTGTGTAAGAGAAACCGGGGACTTAAGACACGATAGAGTCACAAGCATACAATAAGAGCGTATAAATAGAAAATGTACATACAAGATAAGTATTTGCAACAAGATAACATGCTTTTCACCCCAAAACATTTAGTATAAATGGTAAAAAGAGGGGCTGTGAATACTCACAATTGAGCGCAAGAGTAAATTGATGGATGTAACGCGCGTGCTTGCCGGTTATGACTCCTATCCAAGACCTACGATCATGAAGGTTCTAATTAGGTTTTTATCTAGTTTTGTTTGTAAGGATTGCTTAGCTAATTATTTAGATTACAAAGTGCCAATATAGTTTGTTTGCTTTGAAGTTGTTAATGTCCAATAATCGCGGTTGAAAATGATAATGGTTACACGAGTGTACAACATACTAAAATTATCGAACGTCACACACAAGTCGTATAATGTCACAAGATTGTTTGAGTCCGAATTTTATAGTGTTTGAGTTTTGGAACTTTGGTTCCCCACAATTTATGATTAACATACACAATAGATAAATACATCAAAAGACATCCAAACACTTTTGTTACCAATCTTTCCAAGCATAGAAAGTTTCCCGTTTTTGATACCGAGACCGATTATTGTTGACTTGTCAAACCTTCTTGGTTTATCCCGAGACTATTACCCAATCCTTAATTAGGTTTATAAGTCATAGAAGTTAGTCTTTCTCTACATAGTAAGTCCGTAAGTGTCGGTTTTTAAAGTTATACCAAAATCAGTCCACTTTTGTTGTTTTCCAGAAATTACCCCTGTTAGTTGTATTTATTAAAAATACTTCTGGTCAAAAATGGTATAAGAGAAAAATCACAGATGTTCTAAAATATGTTATCTACTTTGTGTAATTTTTACAGAACTATTAGAAAGGTCCAAGTGTTTTTAGATTTTACTTTTATCTTCTAGAGTCGAATTTAAACACATGCATGCAATCATTATTTCTGAGCAAAATTTACATGGAATCAAGAAAATTGGTCTTCTTAAAAGTTGTAGCCAAGAAAATTTGTAAACTTTTAGCGTTGGTTTCAAGTCTTTTGGAGTTGTAATGCTCCATTTATGATTAAAACACTGAGAAGAAAGTTTCTGTCTTACTATTACAGCTTGTACATCTTTACTCACAAATATTATTAAAAATATCAAATTAACTCGTATGAACACGAGGCTTACATGGTTGGAAAGCTTACTTCCAGAACTTAATTTTAGACTATAAAAACGTCCATTTTCATGAAGGAATGATTTTTATAAAAATCGTTGAAATATAATAAGTTTTCTGGACAGAAAGTTGTAAACTCTTATTTGAGTGTTTCATTTAAAATAATGAACACCAAACATGAAATGAAGAAGATTATCATCTTTTGATCTTTAAATCCATGTTCCAACACATGCATGATGTTGATATACAATCAAGATGTGTTAGAGATGATTATTTATCACAAGAACAATTTTTACATAAAGATAAACAATATTCAACAAAGTTACAAGTATCAACACCAAGTTTCACTTGATTTTTGGTTTGATCATGGGTTACTCTTTCTTCTAACACATAATGATGTGAAAAGATATAACCTACAAACATCAAGCATTTTATGAGGATTTTTAGCCATGAGAAGGGCTAAAATCCGGATTTTGAAGAAAACACAAGAAGGATGTGATAGATAATAATAGTAAATGATATAAATTACCTTTTCTTGCTTTGATTTGGTGATGAACACCTTTAAATTCTGGGTTTAGAGCTTGAATGTGGCTGATTTTTGGGAGAAAGAAGTGTGTGTTTAGTGTGTGTTTTGAGAGAGAAAGGTGAAGAGTGTGATAATGGATTTTGGGGAAGTGAAGTAGTAATGAGTGTATAGGGAAATAAAAAGATTTGAAATGAAAAAGGAGGGGGGGGGGGGGCTGGCCGGTTTTAGGGGGGGGGGGGTGTTTAAATTATTTTTTTTTTGTTAAATAATATGTATAATTGTTGTATAATTAATTTGTATTAAAGGTGTATAAGTATTGTTATGTTATAAGGTTTATTTTGTGATGTTTTGATGATTAAAATTTGAGTTTTAAAAAGTGAGAATTTTTAAGTTCTTGAATTAAGTTATGATACACTTAATTTGTTCTAATTTTAATGTTCATGTATTACTCATCCGATTAAGTTTGCGTTGACGAGTTACGGAAATTTTAGTTTGCGATTCAATAAGGATTTTGTTAAAGCATAAAGAGATAAATTTTCTTTGTTTAATTTGCACTTAGTAATCTAATTTAGTTTATCTTATAGACTTATGATCTACTAGGAAATCTCTAAGGCTTTTTACGGTTTAGTAGACCTAAGGAGTCGTAACCATAAATTTTTCCGAAATATATGGAATGCCATAATGAAATCTAAGATTGGAGTGTGGTAATAACCTGAGATTTTGACGGTTGTCACAAGAGTTGAGTTCTTGAATTCAGTTCCATTGTCACTGCGCAGTCTCTTCATCTTTAAGTTGCACAGATTTGCCAACTTATCCAACAGATACACCAAAATATCTGGTGTTTCACTTTTCGCAGCAAGAAAGTATACCCATGAAAATCTAGAGTAGTCATCGGTGACTACTAAGCAGTAAGATCTATCACCGATGCTTTTAGTGGAAATAGGACCAAAAAGATCCATATGTAAGAGCTCCAATGGTGCAGCAATGGAATTCACTACCTTTGACTTATGGGACTTTTTGTGGAGTTTCCCTTTATGGCATGCAATGCAGTCATCTTTTAGGGCAAATGACTGTTTTGGAACTCCATTTACCAAATCATTATTTATGAGAAAATTCATTTTGCGAAAATGAATGTGTCCCATCCGTCTATGCCAAAGTAGTGATTCCTTTTCTGAAGCCTTTGACAGAAGACAAGTGTACTCATCTGTAGTCTCCACAGTTCGCATATTCATCACGTAGGTATCGTTTCTCCGTGGCGCCCTCATAAGCACCCATTCTTCAGGGATAACGAAACCTGGCTTCAGTATCACACATTCTGTCTTTGTGAAAGCAGTGGTAAAATCCTTATCACAGACTTGTGAAACGCTCAGAAAGTTGTGAGTAAGTCTAGCCACATAGTTCACATTCTCAAAGCTAACTTTCCCGTTAGTTACCGTTCCCTTTCCCGTAATAGTTCCTCCAGTATCTCCAGCAAAAGCAACATGTCCTCCGGCGTGTGGTTTAACATCCGTCAAAAGAGACACATCGCCAGTCATGTGTTACGAGCAGCCACTATCCATGAACCATTCACTATCTTTAACGCGTTCTGACTGCTTCAACACATAAAGGTAAGGAGATTAGTGAGAAACGGTGACCCAAGCCTTTACAGACTTAGGTCTACCAAGGTCATCAACAATAATCACATCGGATAGAACTTTATTTTTTAACAAATCAGAATTTTCATCTAATGTGTTATTGTTGATGACGGAAGAGTCATTAACAGACTCCTTTCGTTTCTAAACTTTAGATTGTTCAGAAATTGGTTTGGGAGCAATGTCGGGCTTTTGTTTTGGCAAAGATTTTTGCCCAACATTACTTGGCTTCTCAGCAGGCTTGGGAGAGATTGAATAACGCCTAGGTGGAAATTTGGAAAATGAATTTCTATAAACTGATGTCCTAGGCATTTCTCTCCCATAGTGCTGATGAGAAGTTTAGGACATTTACGAATTAAATGTCCTTGTCTTTTACAGTTAAAGCACGAACGAGTCTCAACAAATGGTTGAGGCTGAGGAATTACCACAGGAGGAGGGGAAGTATTTCTAGAACATGAACATTACGTGCATGTCTTAGAAAATGCTTGTTTTGGTTGAGAGGTTGAAGTGGAAGGTTTATCACAAAAATCTTTTTCATGTGTAGCTTTATGTTGCAAAATCTTTACAGGTGACTGTAAAGTTTGAGGTTTTGTATTTAAAACCTTGTCTTTTCCCTTTTTAGGTTGAACCTTAATTGCAGGTTCAACTTTTAAAACCACTTTTTCAAATTTTACTTCAACCTTTTTAAATTCAGGATACAGTAATATCCTCAATCTCAACAATCTCCTCAATACTAACTGGAGATTCACATTTAGACTTAACAAACTGAGGCGAAGGATACTCTGGCCGCTTGGTTTTCTCCTTTACCCGTTTGTTTTGATTATTCACCTTTGACTTGACCCCATATAAGAATGCATAGTCAACTAGAATCTCTTCAGTGCCTTCCTTAACAGGCAAAGGATAGTATTCAGTGGGAGGCGGGACTACAGTATAACCTAGTCCTTTCTTAGTTTTATTATCTGTTCTCTGCTTGTTAAGGATTTCATTGAAAGCAACCGTAGAAGAAGAGGAACCCAGAATCTTATTTTTATAGTTGTCATATTCAACTTTCAAATCAGAGAGTTCCTTTCTTAAAAGTTCTATTTCAGCAAGATAGCTATTAATAGCATCCTGTTGACTAAAAGCTTTAGATTTATACCTTTGAGTGTCCTGTTGATAAGCCTCAATTTTCTTATCATACAGTTGTTCATTGGCCTTTAAGTACTTATTGGACTCATTAAGTTTTTCAACTTTTTTTCTTAAGTCTACGTTGTCTTCTTGAAAGCACTTTAAAGATTCAGTTAACTTAATGCATGAAATACAGTTCAAAGGCTCTTCTGGTTCATTGCGTACCTCATTAGAAATGTGAGCCATAAGACACTGTTGATACTTGTCAGCATACATGCTCGAGTCTGTGTTGGTAGGCTCAAAGACAACTAGCGCATCAGCTGTCACTTGCTTTACTTCTTCTTTCTCTGGAGTTCTCGGAGCATCAGGCTTCGTGAAACCCGATGGAGGAACTTTGGGTTTTTCACATTCTCTAGCAAAATGTCCCAGATTCTGACAATTATAACAGCGAACCTTGCTCTTATCAAAACCAAAACTGGTTTTGCCATCTCCTTCCAAACTCTTGCGCCCAGTCCGTTGTAAGAATTTTTGAACTCTCCTTGAGATCATGGCAATATTCCAGTTTAAATCCATTTGCTCAAGATCATCGTCATCTAATTGAGCATAATATTCTTTAGCAAGTTCTAATGTGGAATTTGGTTGTGAAACCAAATCCTTATAGGAGCTAAGAAAAGCTGTATAGATAGCAGCCTGTTCTTGAATAGCAGGGATCCAGAAGCATACGCCGGATGATGAGCACCAGTAGACTGCAATGAAGGATGCAATGGAGAGCTTGTAGAAGAAACGAAAGCCATTCCACCATAAGTCTTCCCGGTGTTAACTTTTCCTCCATATAATGTCGGGTCTTGAACAAAACCACCCGATTTACATTCCTTCTTCTTCAACTCCATCGCATGAGCTTGAAGAACGCCAATTAGCTCATCCAAGTTCATTGTTGCTAACTCTTGGCTCTCTTTCAGAAATTGCACTTTAACGTCCCAACTACTAGGTAGAACGTCCAAGAGCTTCTTATTTACTTCAATCTGAGGGAAATTGTAACCTCCCTCGGTTAACTCACTAACTAACTGTGAGTATCTTGTAAATACGCCAGATGCTGTTTCATTAGGAAGAGAATCAAACAAATCATACTGTTTCTTGATTAGTTCTAATTTAGCTTCCTTGTACTTCTGATTTCCACCACATCTCGTCTCAATAGCCTTCCAAAGATTGTATGTTATGTTATGAGTTTTGATGAGGCGTAAGACATCTTTAGTAAGGCACATACAGATGGCCGAATGAGCCTTTCTTTCAATATCATACTCCTTTTTCTCTTCAGGAGACATAGCTTTATAGGTTTTGGATGGAGGGATACCACGATTGTCTCCCTCAGCTACTGGAGCTTCATATCTTTCTCTGAGTGGACCCCAGAGCTCTGGACAGTGGAAATCTACGTATTGTTCAAATCGGTCATGCCAATATGCGTAATCCATATCAGCAGTGAACAGAGGAGGTTTATTATTAGAACCGACATCATGATTTTGCTTAATCATATCCCTGATTCCCCGAATATCTTCTTTATCAGTAGCAACAGCCATTAAAGAATATCCAGAAAATTAGCTCAAAAACAAGAATTTGAAAACTTATTAGTACCAAAGGCGTCACTTGGTAAGTGACGCACTCAAGTGTCGCAACGACTAGCGGCATTTGATAAGTGACGTTATCGAGTGACGTATAAAGTGACTGATGACACTTTTAGCAAGTGTCGCTTAATCTAGCAAGTGACGCACTCAAATGTCGTACTTGAGTGACGCAATAAATCAAACAGGCGTCACTAGCGGAAGTGACGCAAGAAATCAAACAGGCGTCACTAGCAGAAGTGACGCTTGGTAAGCAAGTGACGTGCTAAAGTGACGCACGTGAGTGACGGTGGATTAAAGTAGTCGACACTTAAGTTAAGTTTCGTATTAACCCCAAATGACGCTCTTAAGTGACGCACCAAAGTGACGCACCAGAGTGTCGGTAAAACCCTAATTTGGACTTACGAAGTGCCGCACGAAGTGACGCGTTCAAGTGACGCAACGAGTGTCGCAGAAACGGCTGTAAAGTCCCAAAAACCCTAAAAGTTGAATTTTCGTAAACCTAACGAAAATTCCTCAAATCCTAACGAACGAAACCTGTAGTAAATGATGAAAATTGTCTGGAAAGCACCTAATCAACCCGAAATCCGTGATTATTCTCGATTCTTTATACGAACGAAACCGAAATCAATCCAAAACGTCTTCAAAGTGTCGATCAAATCACCTAAATCGGCTCTGATACCATTTGTGAGTGCCCTTTGTGATGGATCTAAGTGATGATCGACAGCGATTGAGTGGCGGAAACAATCAATCACACAAATAACTAATAAACGTAAACCGAAACAATTGATTGAACAAAGTAAACGAGTTTATTAGCTTCAATAACGTATTGGAACTGATTACAAATGAGTTTAGTCGACAAATGATGCTAGGGTTTCGTCAACCCTAGCCAAAAACCCGTAGGTTTGTATTTATACTAAAACAAAATCGACAGACATGCGTCACTGGCAAGTGTCGCATGTAGCAATCTTCATGCATCACTTACCTAAGTGTCGCTATGCGTCACTTAGGCAAGTGTCGCCTAAACCAAAACTTAAGTGTCGCTAGGTACAAAATCTATATTTCTATTAAACGACTAATCGACACTTTACAACTCGATAGACCAACTGACAGACAAACTGATATGCATCAACAAACTCCCCCGTGTCTTCAGCTTGGTCTTCAAAATCTTTAAACTTCAAAATTTTAATCAACACCAACCTTCTGGGAATGTTCCTCCTGCATGGATTCCCACTTTGAAACAAATCTCGACCACCCTCATAAACTTTGAAGCTTCCTCTAAGTCAGCTTGATTATACTGAAGCTTATTCTTGTAGAGAGCTTTCCCCGGGGGTTTGTTTGTCGAGCGAGTGCATTTACTGAACTTATTTCTAGCCGGAGCACGAGTTCCAATTCCATACAAGCAATAATATTAAGCCAATACCTAAATAGAAATGAAAATAAACATAGGGTAGTGCATTTGAGTGACTGATATCGCGTAAAAAGTCATGTTTTTACCACCGATATCTCTCTCATTCTGGAGCAATATTTAGCACTTGGACTCAAATAATGCAAAAACCATTGATAAAATGCTAAGAAGATCAAAACAAGGTTGCACGAGAAAAATCAGGCAAAAAGGCCGAAAAACGAAGATTTCACGCACGTTTGAAGATTCAAGACATCAGAACGAGGATTCAAGACAAAAGAGACCATCACCAACATCTATCTGACCCAAGATGTTCGTTTTCAAATTACGAATCCAACAGAAGAAGAATCAACTAAAACGGACGAAGAACGAAGATTCTACGCACTCCGGAAGATCCAAACAAATTTGTACGACAAATTTAGAGTTCAGAGACATATTTTTGGGATTTCTTTTCATCAAAAGCTTCGTTTTTGAATTACGAATCCAACGCAAAAAGAATCAACGCAAATGGACACGTAACGAAGAAAACACGCACGAATCAAGGAACGCAGCAACCGGTAGTAGACTGGTGACACTGGCAGCCAGCAGCCGCCGCCAGGCAGCCAGCCGCCGCCGGCTGGCAGCCAGCCGCCGGCTGCTGCCCGTCACCCGCATGGATTGCACTTTTTGGTACCTTTTCGTACCTGGTGCTAGACCTTTTCCTACTTTTCGTACCTGGTGCCACTACCTTTTTCGCCTTTTGTACCTGGTGCTACTACATTTTCCACCTTTTGCTAATGTGTGCTTCCTTTGGCTAAAATGCACCAATACTCCTCTATAAATAGAGGCATGGGCTCATTTGAAAACACACACCTTAGAACTTGGAAACACCAAGTAACACTCAAAAATACCAACATATTTGTATGTTCTTTTCTTTTATTCTTCCTAGTTAATTAGGCTAGCTAATTAACTAGCTAAGGAAGATTTGTACGGAGGTGCTCCGGGACGCATATTTTAGCTACGAGTTATTGTACTTCTTTCCAGGTGTCAATCTATCTTTCATATTTAATATGTTTGTCCTTTCTTTAATAAATTTAAATATGTATGCTAGAATTGCCATGATTAGCTAAATAACTCAATTATCTGCTATGATAGTCGTTTAGAGAAGTATTAAATATGTGACTATGTGGTATGTTTTGAGATTGCGGATGGTTTATATTACAAATGGATATAGGAATTAAATCTTTATCGTTTATCTGCCCAACTCATGTTATGACTAAAACTTTATCCAAAATGAACGTAGCTAACTCATAGGATACAGGTCACTTAGTTATACTATGTTAGATTGAATCATTGAGCTCAGCATGGCCGGTGTTCTCTAGACCACAACAGGATCCAAGAGACATGGAACATGGGAGTAGAGGTAGATTAAGATTAAATTCATGTAGACGATATTTTTGAGACAACTTTCGGAATATCCTCAACTTAGATGATATTTTTGCATGCTTAAATTAAACTGTCACCTTGATCGTCTTATTGCATGTTCTTGTTTGATTGTTGCCTTAGGATCACCATAATAGTAAAATTTAAATGGCATTAATCCTCGTGAAGTAATATGACGGCCCCTATTCGACTGTTCTTTGATATAGTACTGGAAACACTTACGGCGGAGTACAAATGTATCGAATAGCAAACGTATTACCTAGGTTTCCATTTGTAACACAAATCATCCCTGTCTTGTAACATCCCCAAGTAATGATGATAACTCATACGAATAAGTGATGACATATTATCCGACCGTTTAGACCAGTTAACCCTCGTTCATAAGATTGTTTATTCAACAAACTATGCCATGATTCGGGCATCTCTGACGACCAAGATTGGGGAATAGGATTCGAGGTTAACTGTTGGGTAATGTGGGTGTACATTTGAGAGAACTTTCGGTGTACACTTTAATATATTGTGCAATCCCCGTGACATTCTATTTGCCTAATTGTGGACACCTCCGCGTCAGCCCGATGGAAGGATTGCAGAATAGCTCACATCAACTTACGAAATTATCCTCATTAGAACTTTCCATATTTAACCACTGCTAAACCACGTCATAGTAGACAATCGCTTTAATTGCTGAACACCCGAAGTAACCTCCACCTTTTATTTTAAATTTAGTTTAAATTAGGATAAGAAAACCCAAAACCAAAACCAACTCTTTCAATCCCAGCTGGACGCATAAAAGTTTCTAAACCCCTAGTTTCAATTTGTCGTGCTTTGAAGAACGATCCTAGGTCATACTTGCCCTGTGCTAACCCTTTTAGTATAATAAGTAACCCTAGGCCCCAGCCTTATAAATAAAAAACATCTGCCGTTGCGCTGCGTCGCCGTCAGGAATTCCAGCGACCGGTGCGCAGCGCAACAAGTTTTTGGCGCCGCTGTCGGGGAGCGTCGGAAACCGATTTTAGGATTTAGCAACTTTAATGTTTAAGCGATCCTTTTGAACGATTAACATCAATCAAAAGTTACCTTTTTGCCCGTAGGATTAGTTTTATTTTAGTAACCGCTTTTTAATTAATTATGACAACACACTTTGATTGGACCAACCCCACACCAAATGAGTCTGTGACCCAACTTTTAGCTATTTCCTCACCTACAAACCACTTACCTTCCTCAAAACAATCTTTGTCAGAATTTATGTTTGAACAAAACGCTATAAACAAAAGAGTAACCGGATTTCAAGATAACATTGACGCCATGATAAAAATTTCAGAAAAATTAATCTCTAACACGAAATCCATTTTGAAAAACTTATGTTTTATTGAGGAAAGTACGTCGGTACTCACGAATGACACCACTCATCCGCCAAGTGATGATCTGTTAATCGTGACTAAAGGAGGAAAAGTGACCAAAGTTGGTCCACCGCCACCAGATAACACCCCCGAAAACACTTCTTTGCCCACACCTACACCTAGTGAAAATGTGTCTATTGACATCCCTGTCACAATACCTGACCCATCACCAGCCAAAACTCCAGATAATGTACCTCGAACGAGAATACCTTATCCTGGCAGATTTAAAAAGGAAAAGCAAGAAGCCCAATTCAGTAAATATATGGAAATATTTAAAAGCCTACACTTAAACGTTAGATTATTAGATGCTTTAGTAGAAATGCCCTCGTGTGCTAAATTCTTTAAAGAACTCCTTTCAAACAAAGAAAAACTTAGGCAAATAGTTAGTTTACCCTTGGATGCTGAATGTTCATTAATTGTACAACGTGGTCTCCCACCTAAATTAGGCGATACTGGACGTTTTACTATACCCTGTTTTCTCCAAGGAATTCAAATTAGTAACGCCTTAGCAGACCTAGGTGCTAGTGTTAATCTTATGCCCTATTCCCTTTACAAGAAATTAGGATTAGATGACCTATTACCTACTCGTATGACTATCCAATTAGCTGACAGATCAGTAAAACTCCCCCGAGGAATTGCTGAAGATGTCATGGTCAAAGTTGATAAGTTCGTTTTTCCAGTAGACTTTATTGTCATGGACATAGAAGAAGACACACATATCCCGCTCATCCTAGGCAGACCATTCCTAAATACTGCCAAGGCTGTAATTGATGTTAACGAAAAATCTTTAAAATTAAGAGTTGGGAAAGAGGAAGTCACCTTTAATGTCGATCGATTAATGAAGCAACCTATGGAAGAGGACCTTGGTTTGTGTGATACCATGCAGGATATTTTTGATGAACATCTTCACGAAGTACTAGCACTATCCAGCCAGGATCCGATACCCAACACCACAATCACCGTTCGAAAACTGTGTAATGAGGACCTTGGACTACACTCTGCAATTGCTTCGCCAACAACATCCAACGAACTATTATTTCCGCTGTTTGAAAAGAAGTCCCCTTACATCGATGGCAAAACAATCGCTGTTGTACTAGGATGCGGTACACCGATACCTTGGCTAAAGAGAGATAAACCCATGTTCAATGAACCAAACCCATTTCCCTCAATCAGAGAGATCTTGGATTCATTCAAAGAAATGAGTGTTGAGCCACCATCGTTTGAACTACAATTAGCCAATCAACCCGAATCACTACCATTTTCAAACCCTGAAATCACCATAAACCAGTCTTCATCCGCTCAATTTCAAGAATTCCAATTCACTAACGACAGAGAGATCATCCTCACCAGAAATGATGAAGTTTCCTCGTCGGCAGTCAACAAGTACGAGCTAAAGACAGACGAATTCTCAAATAAAACTGAGTGGGTTGAAATAGCATCAATCTCCACATCTGAGCCTGAGACAGACGAAGCACCATTCCAAGCTGAATATGAAAAGCTGAATAGAGACGAGATAGCTAGAATGAAGCCGTCTATCGAAGAACCACCAAACCTAGAATTAAAAGAACTACCACCTCACCTTGAGTACGCTTACCTCCATGGAACATCACAACTCCCGGTGATAATATCAAAAGAGTTAAAACCCGAGGAGAAAGCTCAACTCATTGATGTTCTGAAATCGCACAAGAAGGCAATTGCTTGGAAGATTTCCGACATACAAGGAATCAGTCCAAACTATTGCACACACAAGATCCTCATGGAATATGATTTCAAACCATCCATACAAAGGCAGAGAAGGGTAAATCCTACGATCCAGGACGTGGTCAAACAAGAGGTTATCAAACTCTTAGATGCTGGATTGATCTACCCAATATCCGACTCACCTTGGGTTAGCCCTGTTCAAGTAGTACCAAAGAAAGGAGGAATGACGGTCATTACAAACGAAGAAAATGAGCTTATACCAACTCGGACAGTTACCGGTTGGAGAGTCTGCATCGATTATCGGAAGTTAAACGAAGCAACTCGCAAAGATCACTTTCCGCTTCCGTTTATTGACCAAATGCTCGAAAGATTATCAGGAAACAAATTCTACTGTTTCCTCGATGGTTTTTCTGGGTATTTCCAAATCCCGCTCGATCCGAAGGACCAAGAGAAGACGACATTCACATGTCCCTACGGAACATTCGCATACCGACGAATGCCGTTTGGAATATGCAACGCACCTGCAACATTTCAGAGATGCATGGTTGCAATTTTCCACGACATGATTGAACAATGCATGGAAGTCTTTATGGACGATTTCTCTGTTTTTGGAGACTCCTTTGCATCATGTCTGTCCAACCTCGACAGAATGCTCACCAAGTGTGAAGAATCAAACCTCGTGTTAAATTGGGAAAAATGTCACTTTATGGTGAAGGAAGGAATAGTTTTAGGACATCGAATATCCAAGTCCGGAATTGAAGTAGACAAAGCAAAGGTCGAAACCATCGCCAAACTTCCACCACCAACCAACGTCAAGTCCATTAGAAGCTTTCTAGGACATGCTGGGTTCTACCGCCGATTTATCAAGGACTTCTCCAAAATTTCTCGACCTATCACCCACCTTCTAGGAAAAGACATCAAATTTGTGTTTGACAAGAACTGCATGAAGGCTTTCAACTACCTGAAAAAGGAGCTTACAAATGCACCAATCATGGTTGCTCCAGATTGGAACCTACCATTTGAAATCATGTGCGATGCTAGTGACTTCGCAGTTGGGGCAGTTCTAGGTCAAAGGAAGGATAATCACTTTCGCCCAATCTATTACGCTAGCAAAACACTAACAGATGCTCAAGAAAATTATACAACCACAGAAAAAGAGCTGCTAGCCGTAGTATTTGCCTTCGACAAATTCAGATCCTACCTGATATTGTCCAAAACAATAGTATATACGGATCACTCAGCTCTAAAATACCTCTTCAAAAAGCAAGACGCAAAGCCTAGATTGTTACGATGGATTTTACTCCTACAAGAATTCGACATAGAAATAAAGGATAAGAAAGGAGCAGAAAACGTCGCTGCAGATCATTTAAGTCGACTTGAAAATCCGTCGATGGAACAACTTGCAGAAAGAGATATTAAAGATCGATTTCCAGAAGAGCAGTTAATGAGTTTAGGAGAACAAGGTTCGCAATTCACTGACGATCCTTGGTTTGCAGACATTGCCAATTTTGTAGTTGGAGGGATCGCAAGAAAATGAATGATCTCATCGCGAAGACAAAAGTTCTTCCGCGACGTCAAATATTACTTTTGGGATGATCCATATTTGTTCAAGGTCTGTCCCGACCAAATAGTAAGAAAATGTGTCGATGGGAAAGAAGCCGAACATATACTCCACCAAAGCCATCACGGACCCATTGGAGGACATCATGCAGCTAATCTGACAGCAAAGAAAGTCTACGACTCAGGATTCTACTGGCCTACCATTTTCAGAGACGCACAAGACTTGCTGAAACGCTGCGATATTTGCCAAAGGTTTGGAAATATCACAACGCGTAACGAAATACCGTTAACGAATATCCAAGCATGTGAATTATTTGACATATGGGGATTAGACTTCATGGGACCATTTCTGAAATCTTACGGAAAAGAATACATTCTAGTAGCTGTCGATTACGTATCAAGATGGGCCGAAGCCCAAGCCTTTCCAACAAATGATTCAAGGGTCATAACAAAGTTCTTAAAACATTTATTCTGTCGGTTTGGAACACCTCGAGCAATCATCAGCGATAGAGGGACGCACTTTTGCAATACTCAGTTTATGAAACTATTGCAACAATATGGGGTTACACACAAAACCTCTACGGCCTATCACCCGCAGACGAATGGACAAGCAGAGATTACAAACCGTTCACTAAAAAGGATCTTGGAACGGACAATTGGTCAACACAAGGAAAGATGGGTAGACAAGCTAGACGATGCTTTATGGGCATCCGGGACAGCTTATAAAATGCCATTAGGAACAACTCCCTATAGGCTCGTTTATGGAAAGGCATGTCATCTCCCGATTGAACTAGAATACAAAGCTTACTGGGCACTGAAGAACTGTAGTTTAGATCCTACGATAACAGGAACTCACCGGAGAATGCAGCTAAATGAACTAGCAGAGTTGAGGGATCAAGCTTACGAAAGTTCCTACAAATTTAAGGAACGAACCAAGTTACTCCATGATTCAAAGCTCCGCCCCATACGCTTCAATCCAGGTGATAAAGTTCTACTCTTTAACTCCCGATTTAAGAAATTTTCCGGTAAGTTCAAAACACGATGGAGCGGCCCCTTCACAATCTCTAAAGTATTTCCCTATGGTGCCATCGAACTCGAAGCTCCAGACGGAAATTTCAAGGTAAACGGTCACCGACTGAAACACTACGTAGAAGACTTTCCCTCAAATGAGGAAGTCTATAACTACGAACCACCCTAAAATGGGTATAAAAGAGTCAAGCTACGAGACTCGATAAACAAAGCGCTCTTGGGAGGCACCCCAAGCCTATCTTACTTTTCAGCATTAATTTTTCTTTACTGTTATGTTTAAACTAATCCAATTTTTATGCAGTGACTTGCCTTACAAAAGACTAATAATCTTAGACTATTAACCTTTTGTAATTTGCAGGATGAGTTCGCAGTCAGACAGAGCACGAGCCCTCAGTCAGAGACGCTCGCGTGCCATGCACCACTCCCGGAGTTCATCACCGGGTGGTAGCATGAGGACTGTCAGAGGATCCCAGTCACCACCTCCTAGGTTGGATGAGATATCGGCAGACTCGGTGGAGGTGTACGTTCAGGAGTCATTCCTGTTATGTCCCATCCATACCATGTTACCTTCATCTCACCGACCAGCGGGACAGACCGCAGGGACCTCCAGAGTACCCACCTTGGAGTATGGGGTTACTACTGCGGACCCTGCTGTCACTTGGTCTATACTGAGAGCCCTCGAAGTCCAGCACACCGCCATCTCTGAGATCCACACTGCTCTAGGCCTTACCTCCACACCTGTGTGCCCCTTTCAGATGGGACCTGATCCCGCTCCGCACATTCCACCGTGGGACTTATTCCCACCTTGGAGATTGACTGCGCAGGACCACCCCACTTTCATGGACTCACTGGAGGAGGAGACTGCTGCCCTAGACGCTTGGATTCAGGATCCAGAGTATGGCACGGCATCTCCTGTCTATACCATCGAGGAGTCAGCATCTCCTACATCGATCGTGGAAAACACGATCTTTATGGATGATGACTTCACCGATTGGGAGTCACTCTATCCTGACACGGATTAGCTTTTAGTAGTTATTTTATGTTTAGTATTAACTTGTGTTAACACTTGTTTTTTCTGAAGGATGTGTACTATGCAGAATTCAAAGTAGAATTTGTGGAACAAGTTCATTTTTAATGAGCCTGGTCCATTTCCAGCAAATTCACACACTTGAGCCTAGTCCATAAAATCCAATGGCAACTTACGCAGCACAAGGAAGTATCTCTTCTAACCTTATTTTGCTCAATCTAAACACGCTAAAATTCTAAGTAAAACTCTAAGTGTGGGATTACAACTCACAAATAGAGAATGACTTCGAAAATATTGACCCGTATTCAAAAATCTAAGTGTGGGATTAACCTAACTTAGAAATAGAACATTAGGGACAATGTTATTTTTAAGAGTGGGATAGCAGTAGTATTGACTACTGTAATGCAACATTTGATCAAACTTTTTAGCAAAACTCGGATTTTAAGTAAAATTTTCAAAATTTGTGAATCAAAATAAAAAAGGGTAGGTATTTCTGGTCAACAAAAATTCAAAAGGTTTGGTAAAACGAATATGACAAGCAAAACTCTTTGATAAACTTTCAAACCAAGTTTCAAAACAAGCGATCGCATGACTAGGCACAAAACTACCCAAAATGAGTGAGAAATCTTGAGCCATATAAAAGCATTCATCTTTAATGCTTCACTTTTCAATTGTGAGTGTGCCGATGTATGCTCTCTAGGATCAGAACTTGTTCAAGGAATACATTTCGAGATTACAAAAATGGGCGTCATACGTGACGAAGGTGCAATC
The DNA here is from genome assembly GCA_963422505.1 of Pseudognaphalium luteoalbum. Classification (NCBI taxonomy): domain Eukaryota; kingdom Viridiplantae; phylum Streptophyta; class Magnoliopsida; order Asterales; family Asteraceae; genus Pseudognaphalium; species Pseudognaphalium luteoalbum. The sequence continues at coordinate 59,337,689 of OY730198.1, read as the reverse complement.
AGAAAACCTCGACATTCCCTAGAATAAGAACCCTCTCATAAAACCGTCACTTTCAAACCCAACCAGTGCTCACCTTCAGCGGAAAACATGCTGAGCCTTAGCCTTTTCAAAAACTTCACTTCCTTCTTTCATCTTTTGACCATAGCCTAAGTTTCTGTGCTGACAGAAGAATTATTATCAAAAGTATGGAGCGTTCCCCAAAGGATGAACACCATCCGTAAAAGGAGCTCCAAGAAAAAGAAATCCAGCAAAGAAGCACAGAGCGTTCCCCAAAGGATGTACACCATCCGTAAAAGGAGCTCCAAGAAAAAGAAAATTCAGCAAAGCTGTCAGAAGGAACCTAAAAGCCCAAGGATCATTTAAAGCCAAGGGAAAGGTTCATCAAAAGAAAAAAAAATTAAAAGGAAGAGACGCTAAAGAAGGCTCTCAAGGAGAAAAATCCAGAAAGGAGCACTACTAAGCACCAAAGATAAGTCATCATAAACATCTCTTAGGCTATACTAAACCCCCAAATAAACCACCTAAAAACCCTTCACCTATATACACCACTTCCACCATCTTGTGAATGTCTAGGGATAATTAGCACCGTCCCCATTTAAGTATTGTAGATTTAATTCTCGATCAAGCTTGTGACAACGGAAGAGCTACATGACTGGCCCCTGAGTGAATTAGAAATTAGGAAACCCGATACACTTGAGTGAATTGAGTGCACCTGTGAGGGCCCCAGTCATGTATATCTTACATTATGAAAATTGAAAAGAAAGCTTGTTAGAACCAAAGGTTTGGAAAACCATCAAAGGATGGAACCTTGTCCGAAATCTTTTTATCAAACTTGCAGGAACCAAAAGCTCGCCGGAATACAAGACACCTCTCATCACGATTTTATGAAGATTTGCTTGAGGACAAGCAAAACTCTAAGTGTGGGATACTTGATATCGCGTAAAAAGTCATGTTTTTACCATCGATATCTCTCTGATTCTGGAGCAATATTTAGCACTTGGACTCAAATAATGCAAAAACCATTGATAAAATGCTAAGAAGATCAAAATGTTAGAACATGTTGTTCTAACATTTTGTGACAATAGTTTGTATATTGTTTTAGCATAGATTAATTGAATAAATGACCTATTGTATTGCGACTATAGCCATACGACAATAGTATTGCGACAAAGCTATTGTCGGATGGTTAGTCAAAGCTATTGACTAAGTTTGACTTCATTAAGTCTTATGGTTGCATGTATGTTTGGAGGTCTATAAATAGACTTCCTTAGGTCATTTTGAAATAGGTTTTTGAGTGAGTTTTGGAGAGACTCTTCAATTGTAACACTTTCACTTCCATATCTAGAAAGAGTTTGAGAGAGAGATTAGAGAGATAATCAAGCTGATTTTGTATACTTTGTGACATGAAATAAAAGTTCTCAACTTTTATTTACATCTTTACATTTCGAATACGATTTATACTTTGATTCACGTTTTACACTTATGATTGATTTCCGCTCAATTGCAAGAATTCGATCAGCTGTAGATCCAAGGAGCTCACAAGTGGTATCAGAGAGGGAACAGCTCTTCGAATATGTGAAAAACATGTTCGTATTGGTTTTTAGCTTCGGATTTTCTGTTCGCAAGTTACGGATTTCATTTTACTTTGAATTAGCTTGTGATTTTGATTCGGATTGATCAGAAAACATCACTCGATCATCACGCAGCAATTAATTCTATGTTATCACAAATTAATTTGAAGATTTATTGAGTTTTTCGATTGGTTTTCATACGAAGTGTACGGATTTTGTACGGACATGTCAATTTGACTTGTTTTGGTCAAATTGATAGCATATGAAGGTCGGAATTTCATTTCCGAATTGATTAACGTCAAAATCAGTCGATTTGAGTTAATTTTGAATGATTTTTGGAATTTTTTCGTAATCTGGACGCTCCTTCCGTGAATAACATTTCCGTGAATAGTGGATAATATATTCCGTGATTAGCATTCCGTGATTAACATTTCCGACAATAATGATCAATTCCGTGATTAGTGTTCCGTGATTAATTCTATGTGTGGTCCGACAATAGCTTATTGTCGCATAAACAGTACATGATCATTGACGGATTTACTATTCTCGAATTGATTAAAGTACTCTCGGATTGTTATTGACGGATAGATATTCTCGGACTGAGTATTCTCGGAATTATTCTCGGATTATCGGATTGAATATTCTCGGATTAAGTATTCTCGGATTTTTGGAATTCTTTGAAGTATAATTCACGGATAATATTCTTGGATTATTTTGAAGTATCATTCTCGGATAACTTTGAATATTATTCACGGAATTTGTATTCTCGGATTTCTTATTCTCGCAACAAGAGTATTGTCGTAAAAAAAAAAAAAAAAAAAAAATTTCATTTTACAAAATTTTTTCTAAGCCTTAAAAGTGATAAATTTTGGCTTTGAAAAAGTTTCATTTTACCCGGGCGTTTTTGAGCGTTTTTGGACGTGATTTTGGAGGGAAATTTGTAAAAAATTTTATTATTGCAAAATTTTGTTATTAAGATTAAAATTGTTCATTTTTAGCTTGGGAAAAATTACATTTTATCCAAGTAATTTTGGACATTTTTTAACAAAATTTGGTGGGAAAATTCAAGAGAGGTGAAGATGGCATCTTCAAAGTTTGAGCTTGACTACAATGGAAATCCCCTACCTCCAAGATTCTTCTGTAATAATGATTACACTAGTTGGAAGACTAGATTTGAAGAATTTATTGTGTTTAGCAATCCTGATTTGTGGATTCCCATTATCAACCGATATGAGAGGCCAAAAGCAAAAGGGACGTACTTTGGTATTGTTCCATTTAAATCGGTGAAATTAATGGATGAACAGGAACGCAAGGAATTTAACAGAAACAAGAAAGCCTTTGAAACAATTAAAAGTTGTTTATCAGAAGAAGTGTTTCGTGCTTTTTCAGAAGCCGAAACCTCCTATGATTTATGGATTTCTTTGTCAAAAAGGTTTGGGGGAGAAGATTTGTTGAAATTGTCAAATGTTGATGACAGAATTAAGGATGAATCAATACAGAAAGATGATGAGCTTAAAGCCTTGCAATCTAAAGTTCTAATCATGGAAACTGAACGTGATGAAATGCGTTTAAAGATTGCTAGAATGGAAGAACAGATTCTAGAACTTCAGAGTCAACAAACGGAGCTAATCAAGCTACAAGAAGATCATAGTCATGCTTTGAAGACTATTCAAGATCTTCGTGGTCAATTCTCTCGAAACTCTCACTTTGCAAAACAACCTGAAAAGGTTGTACAACCTGCAAAGGTTGTGAAAAAGATTTTCACAAGTAAATCTTCGTATGAGAAAAAGATTTCTCAGTTTACTAATTATTCTTTGCAAAAGAATAAGAAGTATTCTAAGAAATCACAATTAACTTCCAAAAAGGTTGATTGTTTGGATTCTGTAAAGGTCAAGAATGTTAACAAATCGGTTTCAGAACATCAAAAGAAGACAAAAAGAGCTTCTTCAGCACCGATACAACCTTCTTCAGAATCAAGACAAACAAAATCTTGTGCATACACACGGGCACAGATGTTTGCATTAGCACTGTCACGATATAATCGTAAGGTGTTTAAGCAATCAAAAGATTTTGTTCCTTTCTCCCAAAGGCGAACTTCTTCACAATCGATTCCTTGTCAACAATTTAGATATGAAACACCGCGTTTCTTATCTAGATGGAATTCGATTTCCTTGGATTATGTAGACACAACTTATCGATGGCTGTCAGGGCTATCTAAGCCTGTTGGAACTATGCTCAGGTGGGTTCCAAAAGTTGTTGCTACTTGATTGATACAAGACCAAGGAAGATAAAATCTACTGTTCAGGGGGAGTTATGATCTATTCTGATGGTATCAGAATATGGAACAGTTAGATTTTTTGAAGATTGAATGCTTGAAGATTATTCTCTCTCTCAACAAGTTTATCATCAATCAAGCTAAAGTTGAAGACTTATACAAGCTATTGTCAAGGGGGAGTTTGTTAGAACATGTTGTTCTAACAGTTTGTGTCAATAGTTTGTATATACAAGCTATTGTCAAGGGGGAGTTTGTTAGAACATGTTGTTCTAACATTTTGTGACAATAGTTTGTATATTGTTTTAGCATAGATTAATTGAATAAATGACCTATTGTATTGCGAATATAGCCATACGACAATAGTATTGCGACAAAGCTATTGTCGGATGGTTAGTCAAAGCTATTGACTAAGTTTGACTTCATTAAGTCTTATGGTTGCATGTATGTTTGGAGGTCTATAAATAGACTTCCTTAGGTCATTTTGAAATAGGTTTTTGAGTGAGTTTTGGAGAGACTCTTTAATTGTAACACTTTCACTTTCATATCTAGAAAGAGTTTGAGAGAGAGATTAGAGAGATAATCAAGCTGATTTTATATACTTTGTGACATGAAATAAAAGTTCTCAACTTTTATTTACATCTTTACATTTTGAATACGATTTATACTTTGATTCATGTTTTACACTTGTGATTGATTTCCGCTCAATTGCAAGAATTCGATCAGCTGTAGATCCAACGAGCTCACACAAAACAAGGTTGCACGAGAAAAATCAGGCAAAAAGGCCGAAAAACGAAGATTTCACGCACGTTTGAAGATTCAAGACATCAGAACGAGGATTCAAGACAAAAGAGCCCATCACCAACATCTATCTGACCCAAGATGTTCATTTTCAAATTACGAATCCAACAGAAGAAGAATCAACTAAAACGGACGGAGAACGAAGATTCTACGCACTCCGAAAGATCCAAACAAATTCGTACGACACATCTAAAGTTCAGAGACATATTTTTGTGATTTCTTTTCATCAAAAACTTCGTTTTTGAATTACGAATCCAACGCAAAAAGAATCAACGAAAACGGACGCGTAACGAAGAAAACACGCACGAATCGAGGAACGCAGCAACCGGCAGCAGACTGGTGCCACTGGCAGCCAGCCGCCGCCGCCAGGCAGCCTGCCGCCGCCGGCTGGCATCCAGCCGCCGGCTGGCAGCCAGCCGCCGGCTGCTGCCCGTTACCCGCACGGATTGCACTTTTTGGTACCTTTTCGTACCTGGTGCTAGACCTTTTCCTACTTTTCGTACCTGGTGCCACTACCTTTTTCGCCTTTTGTACCTGGTGCTACTACCTTTTCCACCTTTTGCTAATGTGTGCTTCCTTTGGCTAAAATGCACCAAAACTCCTCTATAAATAGAGGCATGGGTTCATTTGAAAACACACACCTTAGAACTTGGAAACACCAAGTAACACTTAAAATTACCAACATATTTGTATGTTCTTTTCTTTTATTCTTCCTAGTTAATTAGGCTAGCTAATTAACTAGCTAAGGAAGTTTGTACGGAGGTGCTCCGGGACGCATATTTTAGCTACGAGTTATTGTACTTCTTTTCAGGTGTCAATCTATCTTTCATATTTAATATGTTTGTCATTTCTTTAGTAAATTTAAATATGTATGCTAGAATTGCCATGATTAGCTAAATAACTCAATTATCTACTATGATAGTCGTTTAGAGAAGTATTAAATATGTGACTATGCGGTATGTTTTGAGATTGCGGATGGTTTATATTACAAATGGATGTAGGAATTAAATCTTTATCGTTTATCTGCCCAACTCATGTTATGACTAAAACTTTATCCAAAAAATGAACGTAGCTAACTCATAGGATACAGGTCACTTAGTTATACTATGTTAGATTGAATCATTGAGCTCAGCATGGCCGGTGTTCTCTAGACCACAACAGGATCCAAGAGACACGGAACATGGGAGTAGAGGTAGATTAAGATTAAATTCATGTAGACGATATTTTTGAGACAACTTTCGGAATATCCTCAACTTAGATGATATTTTTGCATGCTTAAATTAAACTGTCGCCTTGATCGTCTTATTGCATGTTCTTGTTTGATTGTTGCCTTAGGATCATCATAATAGTAAAATTTAAATGGCATTAATCCTCGTGAAGTAATATGACGGCCCCTATTCGACTGTTCTTTGATATAGTACTGGAAACGCTTACGGCGGAGTACAAATGTATGGAAGTCAGAACGACCGAAGGTAGTTGTATTATGAATCGAATAGCAAACGTATTACCTAGGTTTCCATTTGTAACACAAATCATCCCTGTCTTGTAACATCCCTAAGTAATGATGATAACTCGTACGAATAAGTGATGACATATTATCCGACCGTTTAGACCAGTTAACCCAACCTATTCCGGTGAGGATAACCCTCATTCATAAGATTGTTTATTCAACAAACTATGCCATGATTCGGGCATCTCTGAAGACCGAGATTGGGGAATAGGATTCGAGGTTAACTGTTGGGTAATGTGGGTGTACATTTGAGAGAACTTTCGGTGTACACTTTAATATATTGTGCAATCCCCGTGACATTCTATTTGCCTGATTGTGGACACCTCCGCGTCAGCCCGATGGAAGGATTGCAGAATAGCTCACATCAACTTACGAAATTATCCTCATTAGAACTTTCCATATTTAACCACTGCTAAACCACGTCATAGTAGACAATCGCTTTAATTGCTGAACACCCGAAGTAACCTCCACCTTTTATTTTAAATTTAGTTTAAATTAGGATAAGAAAACCCAAAACCAAAACCAACTCTTTCAATCCCAGCTGGACGCATAAAAGTTTCTAAACCCCTAGTTTCAATTTGTCGTGCTTTGAAGAACGATCCTAGGTCATACTTGCCCTGTGCTAACCCTTTTAGTATAATAAGTAACCCTAGGCCCCAGCCTTATAAATAAAAAACACCCACCGTTGCGCTGCGTCGCCGTCAGGAATTCCAGCGACCGGTGCGCAGCGCAACAGTGACATTCTACAAAACAGTACCCGAATGTCACTCAAAGCAAGAAGTTCAAAATACTACCGAAGATAAGTACTAAAACATGAAATAAAGATGTCTAGCAAGTGAGGCACGTAGGCACTCAAAATAAAAGTCATAATAGCAATAATAATGTCTAAAAACGCGGGAAGTGAGCAAACTAGAAGGGCCATCCCCAACCCCCTGAACTTGGTCCATGTGACCCCTCCTGATGGTCGCGATCCTATGGCCATGGGTCCCAGTTCTGAGAACCGGAAGGAGCATCACGATACATTTGTTCCTACCGTAATTGCCTCTCATAATCCTCTTGGTGTCTTCGTTGGGCTTCCTCCAATGCGGTTTGATGATCATAAACGGGTGGTGGGTGTTGGCTAGCTTCAGATGTGCCCATTGGTACAAGGGTTGGGCGTAAGTAGTTTGGTACCCCTGTTGCTCGGCCATCCAGTTGAGGTTATCGGCAGTCCATGCAGATCGGTACTCAACGTTTCCAATCCGGTAGTCCATCTGGTGTTGCCAACCAGTTACTTCAGTCCTGAACTCGCTAAAATCATCCCGGAACTCATTAGTGCTCACTTGAATTCCTTGAATACCCTGCATAAGAGCAAAAAGAGAGGGTTGAGCCTGCTCTTGTTGCTGCTGCTGTGCTCTTTGTCATCTTGGTGGTTGTTTTTGTTCCTGTTGGTCTTCAGGCTTCTCGACATACCGAATATAATTATTTCCATCCTTAGCAACCGCTCTCGTAGCATAGTACATGGGATAACCAACCGATTTTTGAGTGCCCAAAACCCGAGTCAAAGTGCTGAAGTCAATTCCGAACGATCGTGCAATTAAAGTGATGACATGACCTCCACTAATTGGGCTCTTATCCTTCAATCCTCCGGCAAAATTCTTCAAGTAACAAGCCACACCATAGGGAATGTTAATGTTGATCCTCTCCCTGATTTGCCTCAAGTACCAAATGTCGCTCAAAGTAATCTTCTCAGTATTCTCACGCCTGTTTGCTATAGTGTGAGCCAAAAATCGGTGAATGACACGAAGCTGAACATCAGTTAGATCCGTATGAGACACTCCACTAGCCACAAACTCTTTCTCACTAATTCCCTCCCATAATTTACCCTCTATGAAATCGTGTGTGTCTTGGACCCTAGCTCCGGACCACAAATAGTCATCAAAGAAATCGTAGGAAAGTTCTTGGGGTGTGTAAATCCCTAAACAAATTGCCAACTCTTTCATAGATAAACCCCTAGATAATCCCCCTAATCGAAATCTCATGAAGTCTCGATCACCGATAGTTGTTAGTTGCTGTTGCATGATGAGAGTCGAGTGAAACTCAAAGCACAACTCACGATACACGGGCACCCTTATTTGAAATAATTTCTCCCATTCCGTGAAATGATAAACATGCCCCCTAAACTCATAATGCTGCACTAGAAGTTCCCGAAGAGGTCCAGCTAGCCCTATAACCTCCAGAGGAGCCCAATCCACATACCGTGCCAATTCAAAGTTCTTTTGCATCAAGTAGTACAAACTGCGAGCATAATCGTTGTACCGCACCCAATTTCGGTCAAATTGCAAAAATGGGTGAACATTTGGAGATATCAAGAGGGATTCTGCACATTCTGGCTCGACATGGAGGAGTTTTTCCTCATCTTGCTAGGCGTTGGTGGAGGTTTCAGCAGCTCTTTTGGAAGTGTTGGTCTTCCTTGCTTTCCTTGATGACTGTGAATTCTGCACATCACACAAAAGAACACACCATTTTGAACAAAACAAAAATGTTAGTGTTAGTCATAGCCGTAGACATCTACCGTTTACAAAATGAGCGACAAAATGTCAAGAACCATAACCCCCCCCCCCCCCCCCCCCCACAAACAATTGATTTTCAAAAGTAGAAATGGCATTTAAGCAATACAACAAAACTCCTTACTCAAACGTACAATCACCAAGTCAAATAATGCACAAACAATGGGTAATCCAATATTAAACTAAACTAACTTACAATAACGCCTATTCAACATCATCTTAGTCAAGCTAGTCTTACAATCACAATTACACATGAATTCATATAATGTACCTTCTCTTAAGCAAGATCATGGTTGTTCATTAACTTTCAATAATTTTAGTTTTAAACAATTGCTTGAATCATGAATAAATAAACATATAAGCTTATTTCAAGTGTTGTCTTACAACCAAAAATCATATCTAGTTAAACAAAAATGGCAAAAACATGCATCAACATCATCTTCTTAAATTTTAATTACCCGCTAATCACCAAATGTAATTTCAACTCATGAACTTAACCACAAAACGAGAAATTATAAGCATGGTGATAGAAATACAATGCATTTCCAACAACTACAAACACCTATCATCAAAAAAATTTGGAATACCCATTTTCACATAAACCCTAATTCATAAAGTTCATCAAATCAAGCAAATAAAATCAATTTCATGGATGAAACAAAGTTATCTAGCATGTATACATAGTCAATAACATGAAAAGTACAAGATTAAACATCCCCACACTTATCAATTGCAAAACCCACATGTAAAGTAATGTGAGAGTTAAAAGTCGCAAATCAAGAGTGTAACGATGTAAATCCATACCTTAGGTGCCATTAAAACAAGAATCAAGTGATGAAGAAAGTGAAAAATTTTGAAATTTTGATGTGGATTTCGTAATAGCAGCAGCCGGTTGAGAGGAAGGGGAAGAAATAATTGAGTTAGGTGAAAAAATAAGGAAATTCGTGTGGTTAAAACTGCAGATCAGACAGAGAACCCGGCGGGTTGTGGTATTACCCAATGGGTCATGTCAAGTTGGGCGCGGGTTGGTCCCGGGTCAAAGTGTAAACGGGTCGTGCGGGTTTGAACAACCCGGCGGGTTGAAGGTATACCCTGCCGGCTTCGTTCGCAAACCCGGCCGCTCAAAAGGTAACCCACCGGCTCCTGGGGCCTTCATATGGCCGAATTTCTCTGTTAACAACCAAGTAGTGAAAATTTAATTCACCCGGCATTGTGACATGATGACCCGGCTGCTCACCCTCACGACCCGGCGACTTAGTTATTGCACCCGGCTGCTCAAAACTCGTTTCCAGTTTTTTTTTTTTACCAAAATAATTATAATAATAATAACTTAATAATAACGATGAATAGACTAAAAAAAATAAAATAATAACTAAAAAGGATATGAGAACGGATTTGACCCGTTTGGTGCTTTGTTTATTAACGAGTTGAAAGCTTGACTCGACCCCGAATTCATTTGTCCTTGGGGTAGGTTGCTAGCTCCTCCCACTCACTTCCGACATCCTCTTCATGGTACAACTTCAAACGATGCCCATTTACGATGAAAGTCCTACCATCCGAACCGAAGAGTTCCACATATCCGGATGGCTAACCATGTTTCACAACATACGGACCGGTCCATCTAGGCTTGAACTTTGATTGCTTCAATTTGAACCGAGATTGGAACAAAAGCACCTTGTCACCGACTTTAAATTCTTTTCTCATTTTCAATTGCCAGTCATGCAACACTTTTGTTCTCTCCTTGTACAAATGGGAGTTTTCATAAGCATGCAATCTAAGCTCATCCAATTCGTGAAGTTGCAACATCCGTTTCTCCCCGGCTTCCACCAAATCCAAATTACAATTTTTCAAGGCCCAATATGCCTTGTGCTCGACTTCAAGGGGCAAATGGAAAGTTTTGCCATAAAGCAACTGGTATGGTGTAGTCCCAATAGGTATTTTGTAGGCGGTTCAAAAAGCCCACAATGCATCATCTAACTTCTTTGACCAAATGGACCGGTTGTCCTTCACCATCTTTTCTAGAATGCGTTTTAACGCCCGGTTTGTGTTCTCAACTTGACCACTTGTTTGAGGGTGGTAAGAAGTTGAAAACCGGTGATTTACCCCATACTTCTTGAGTACCTTTTCCAATTGAGCATTTGCAAAGTGACTTCCCCGGTCACCAAATCAAAGCCTTAGGCATCCCAAATCGACAAAACAAACTTTTCAAGAAGTCGATAACCACTCGAGCATCATTCTTGGGCAAGGCTTTGGCTTCCGCCCATTTTGACACATAATCTACCGCCACCAAAATATACTCATTCTTGAAAGATGGAGGAAAAGACCCCATGAAGTCGATGCCCCAAATATCAAACACTTCACAAACTTGGATGCTTTGTTGAGGCATTTCATCTCTTTTAGAGATATTGCCCAAATGTTGACATGCATCACAAGTTTGGAAAAGTGTGTTTGCCTCCTTGAATATAGTGGGCCAATAGAAACCCGCATCAAAAACCTTCTTTGCGGTTACCGACGGTCCATAATGCCCTCCGGTGGGCCCATGATGACAACTATCCAATATTTCCCTAGTCTCACCACCCGACACACATCTTCTTATCATCCCATCTTCACAAACACGGAACAAATGAGGCTCTTACCAAAATTAATGCTTCACATTCGAGAAAAAGTTACTCTTCTCTTGATGGCTCATCCCATTTCTCAAAACTCCCCCAACCAAATAGTTTGCCAAATCGGCATACCAAGGTGCCTCATTCTCCTTTGCCACTTCATCACCTACCTACAAAAGAAATTCCTCGGGAAATAAATCATCAATGTTAGTATCGCCTAGCTTGTCAAGATTTGGATTTTCCAATCTCGACACGTGATCGATGGAAAGGTTCTCGCCCCCCTTTTTGTCTTTGATCTCAATGTCGAATTCTAGAAGAAGAAGAATCCAACGAATGAGGCGGGGTTTAACATCTTGTTTGCAAAAAGATACTTGAGAGCCGAGTGGTCGGTGAAAACAATGGTCTTGGATAACACAATATATTGCTTAAATTTGTCAAAGGCAAACACCACGACAAGTAATTCTTTTTCGGTGGTGGTGTAGTTTTGTTTGGCTCCGTTCAATGTCTTGCTAGCGAAATAGATTGGTTTAAAATGGTTGTCCACTCTTTGTCCTAGGACGGCTCCTAAGGCAAAGTCGCTAGCATCACACATAAGCTCAAATGGTTTGGACCAATCAAGGGAAACTATGATGGGTGCATTGGTTAATTGGTCTTTCAAGGTCGAGAATGCACTCAAACACGGGTCATCAAACACAAAGAGTGTGTCTTTTTCAAGTAACTTAGTCATTGGTCGGGTGATTTTGGAAAAGTTCTTAATAAACCTACGATAGAACCCGGTGTGACATAAGAAACTTCTAATGCCTTTCACATTTGTTGGTGGAGGTAATTTAGCAATTACATCAATTTTGACCCTATCAACTTCAATACCCGAACCCGAAACTTTATGTCCCAACACAATCCCCTCTTTCACCATGAAGTGACATTTCTCCCAATTTAAAACCAAATGTGCCTTTTCGCACCTTTCAAGCATTTTATTCAAATTGGCCAAACAAGAGTCAAATGAATTGCCAAAAATGGAAAAATCATCCATGAAAACTTCCATGGAGGTTTCGAGCATGTCTTGAAAAATGGCAATCATGCATCTTTGAAAAGTGGCGGGGGCATTGCAAAGACCGAAGGGCATCCTCCTATAGTGTAACACCCCCAAATTCACTGTTTAGCGGAAGCAAGTTTTGGGGTGCTACTAATCAAGTATCAACAGCACAACGTATACAGCAAACGACCTCTAAATGAGACGTTTAAAAATAGTTACATTTCCATATATAAAATGTGTGAAAACATAATGTTTTCGGTTACAAAAATGTAGTTCCCTAGAGTCCACGCGTGTAGCGGGAGATTCTATTACATAATCAAAATATACAAAAGATAATGCTAAGAATCTTCGTTAAATGCAATGTAGAAATCATGCGACTCTAGCTAGTATCCTGGGGTAATCCTACTCCGTCTGCGTACCGGAGATACAAAGCTAAAAAGTTTCAACCAAAAAGGTTGGTGAATCTTACAGGTTTGGTAATAAGTAATTGTTATGAACTACAAGTATGTACCGGTGTTGCTATCAAGCAAGTAAGTAAATCAGTAAGTCAGCACATCTGGCGTCCGAAACGCACAAGGTTGTAAGTAATCAAGTAAATAAGTAATTAAGTAGGTGTCTTGAAGAATCACCCATGCTAGTTGTCCACACAACTAGGAAATGTCTAAGTGTTTGTTTAGTATTTCGTTTGTAGTTTGAAAACAAGTATGGCCCGTTGGTGACGTTTGTTGAGACACATTCTGTGTTGACAGATTTAGCTTGTAATAGTACTTTGATTATTGAAATCAAGTTTGTATATCGGTTTCTTTTGACTTTAATGTCAAAGCATTATCATTTGGTAAACATTTACATTATTTTATAGGGTGCTTAAAAATGTTGACCAGGGTTGACCGCGAAGAGAACCGAGATCGTGATCGCAAACTGAACCGAGGTCACGAACCGAACCAAGATTGCTCTGCGAACCGAGTCAGCGGTGCGAACCGAGTCCGCGAACCGAACCGAGATCGCTCTGCGAACCGAGTCCGCGAACCGAACTGAGATTGGATCTCAGTTCGCGAAATTGGCTGTTCAGCGATTTTAAGCTTTAAAAATGAGTTTTAGTTCGATTTTTGGGCGTTTTGATGTTATAAAAAGCTTCTAACATGTATATTCACAATATCTAAGTAATTTCTAGAAAGAGAAACGATTTCTAGAGAGAGAGTAAGTAAAACCTTACTTTTTGATGAAAAATGGAGATGGAGAAGATGAGGATGGAGGGCTTGAGATGGTGATCGTTTTCTCTTGAATCAACTCCGTGAAGTAGTGCATTTTGGTGACGTTTTTGATGATTTAGAGCTGCGATTTGAGAGGGAGAAATAGAGAGGAGAGTGTGGGTGTAAGTGTTTGGTGTAAAATGAGATGAGGTGGGGAAGAAAAGGGGTTAAAAGGGGTGGGTCATGGGTCGGTTGGGGCTGGATCTACGAGTCTGGGCCGACCCAACTTGGGTCTCGGCCTCTTGAACTCGTTCCTCGAATTTGTGTAATGTGTCGGAGTCGATTAAATGTTATTTCGCATTATATGTTTACTATAATATGTTTCATTAACGTTTTGAAAACACAATATTTTAAATGGAAGTTTTGCTCAAAACGTCATCTTTTAAGTTATAAAATTATAATTTGGATTTATTTTGTCTGTCGGGCGCGTTTCACGCGTTTTCGCCACGTTCGGAGTGTTTTAAATGATACGAAATACGTGTAACATATTATTGTAATATATTATAGTAAATAATGTTTGTCTGGATAATTCCACATCATTTTTAGTTTTGTCACCAACGTCCAATTTAAATTGTATCGGACCTCGTCCGTTTAGTAAGCGTACGATTTAAACAAAACGCGTACGCGTGTATGTAATTACATAAAAGTCACGTATATTTAGATTAATATACACTAAATACACGTAATTACAAGTAGTTTAAGCACTAATTACAGTCTTAATTTTGGCGGGTGTCACATATAGGCATAAGTCCCAAATGGGCAAGTGAAGGTCGTCATTTCTTGATCCTTGGGATCTATTGGGATTTGGAAATATCCCGAGAATCCGTCAAGGAAACAATAAAATTCATTACCCGCCAACCTTTCAAGCTTTTGGTCAATGAATGGCAAGGGAAGATGGTCTTTCCTAGTGGCGTCATTTAGCTTCCGTCAATGCACACTCGCCACCCCGTCACGATTCTAGTTGGAACCAATTCATCACGGTCATTAGTCATAACCGTCATACCCCCTTCTTCGGCACACAATGCACCGGACTAACCCATGAGCTATCGGATATGGGGTATATGATACCCGTATCAAGTAACTTGACAGCCTCCTTCTTGACGACATCCTTCATATTCGGATTTAGCCTCCTTTGTCTTTGGACAACGGGTTTTGCCTCATCTAGAAAATTTACTTTGTGTTTGCAAAATGAGGGGCTAATTCCGGGTATGTCGGATGTGCACCAAGCAAATGCTCCCTTATGAGCCCCAAGCGCATTCAACAATTTACCTATTTCATTATTCAGAAGAGAGGAAGAAATGATTACGGGTAGCAAATTCTCTTCATGAAGGAATGCATATTCCAAGTGACTCGGAAGTGTTTTTAACTCTAAGTCCCTTGGTGGATCCTCCAACGAAGTTTTTATCCGCATCCTATCATCATTGGTGAGCTCTTCAAAAGTGACATTGATGTGACCCAAAAAGTCATGTTTTTAAGGACATATTTTCACACTTTTTGGACTATTCATTGGTAAAAACATTTCAAAACCATCATTATTTACCAAAAATCACCAAGGTAGTCTAAATATAGACATTGCTACAAAAATCGGTAACACGCAAACCGAGGCAAAAACAATCACCTTATAATATCCGTTCTTAATATCCTTATAGAAATAGAGCTTAATTCATATTTTATGATTCTATAGGAAAATCTAAGACCGGAGGTGAAAGAATCAGAAGAAACGGACGAAAGACGGAGAAGATACACAGTCTAAAAGCTCGCCGATCGTCATCCAGAACATGCAACAGTCAAAAACTTCCAAATTTTGCCAACTTAGTGTCATTTGAAGCGTAACGGATAAACGAAGCCAACGGCGCAAGAATCAAGCAAAACGGACTCCAAACGAAGAAGATACGGACGAACCAAGCAACCGCGAAGTCAGCGGAGGCCAAACCAAGCACCAACCCCCCCTGGGCACCTAGGTACCGTATACGGTACCCTAGGTTCCGTATACGGCCCTTAGGGTGCTGTATACAGGGTGTGTTGCCTTGATGGGTGCCGTTTGACCCCCCCCCTTTTGGTCCGCTTGCCCCGTATGCTGCTTTGATGCTTGTATTTGATGCTTCAAGACTTGTACCAAGGCTACCTCCCTTCCTCTATAAATACCAAGCTTCATTCCACCATTTCACACACCTCACACCTCTCATCTCATTTTCTCTCATTAGTTTAGCATTCTCTCTCTAGCACTACTCTTAGGAGTTAGAGGAGAATTAGTAGGTTAGATGTAGAAGCTCTTAGTAGCTTGTGTACGGAGTTATTCCGAGACTTCAGATTTGTGAAGATTTGTCTGTATTACTCTCCTATTCAGGTTTAATACAATCTCTAGTATTTATTCTTATAATCATGTTATCTTATTATGCATGCTTAGGAATGAATGCTAGAATTATGCTAGGCTAGACAAATCAATGTTTGCTGTGATGTATGCAATGTTAGGATAGTTATGATACAATTGGGGTAACACCATTATGAAAAAATGGAGGTAACGTTATACGGCTTTCATTTGTAGCACCGGAAACGGAACGTGGAAGCTATGAAAGTTGTGGGCACAATCCGTTGTGGAAATAATGATCCCAATTGTAAACATGTTGTTACTCTATTTGTGTAAATTTAAACTATTTGAGAACTTATAAGATGAACCTCTGCCCGTTTATCTGTCCAACTTATGATGTGGTTTGTATCCTCCTCCCTAGAATTTGGCCCATTACTAGAAGTAGGATTGCCAACTATTCTGTGTATGATGATCAATGAACTCAACATGGTCGTTGTTCCCTTAATTGAGACATATCCGAGGGACACGAAGCATAGGATTAGAGATAGATTAGGTTAATGCTTGTTTGTTGTGTATCTTTGGGACAACTTCCGGGATACCCATGATTTGATTATCAGGTCAGTTGTTGTGCTGCTAGTGTTCCGTCCTATTGCACGTTCTTGTTTGATTGTTGCTTAGGTACTGCATGCTAGACATACATAACCACCATCACTGCCCTGCTAATTGGATTTTCATAAACATGATAAACATAATAAAGATAGGTTAACATGCATGTAATAGTTGTGATGATTGTATGATTAATGATGAACAATTCAGCCGACCGCTAGACAGATTATCCCAACCGGTTCCGCGGGTTAAATCATGTTCATGTTATTGTTCAATGAACAATTCATGCCATGATACTAACGTCTTCTGGATGTCTGTAAATGGGGACCTGGATTAGAGGATAGTTTTCAGCTGAATTGGTCTGTGCATTTGGGAGAACTTCCGGTGCACCGGACACTCTATAACTGCTATCCATGTGACATATTGTGTATCTGATTGCGGAGAACTCTACATTAGGTATATAATAGGATCGTAGTTGTAGCTCATTAAGAAATATAGGAACATCCAGTGAGTAATCTAAAATTCTAAATGGTATAACGGAAAAGCTGTAAAACGTCCAAGTATCCGGGAAAGGCCGTAAGCATAATACTTTACTACCAAGTAGGTTTCTATGACCTCACCAGATTACTCATCACACCTAGTAGCCTTATAACTATCCAACCAAATAGCATTGCCGAAATTGCAGCAAACATATTCCTTATCTTGATTTCTCCGCGTTCTCCGTACAAACTCCTCCTTTAATTTACTTTTTAATTTTAGTAATTAGAATAGAAAACCAAACCAACCTTTCAAAAAAGTTTTAAAATCCCAGCTAAATTACCAAATATAGTTAATCCTCCTAAGATCCCATGCCCGTTGTAGTTTGAAGAATGACACCTGGGTCATACGTACCGCTTACTGCCCCTTAGGTCTTTAAGTTGTATTAAAACTTAGGATACCCTGCATTATAAATATAAAACACACTGCCATGAGCCCTTGCCGGATGGTTCAACGACCGGAGTAAAATCCGACCGACCGCTGGGGGTATGACAAGTTTTTGGCGCCGCTGTCGGGGACTACAACGACCGATTTTAGGAATTTAATTATTTTAGTTATTTAGCGATCCTTTCGGAAGATAAATATCATCCGGAAGTTACCTGCTTTATCTTTAGGTTAATTAGGTTAATTAGTTTAGATTAAATTAGTTTTCCTTTCCGTAACCCAAATTTCTACCCTACGAGTTATGACGAACCGTATCACGCTCGCCTCATCAATCAAACCACTGCTAGAGTGTCAGTTTCATGGTCTTTTGGTTGAAAATCCAAACGCTCATCTCAATAAATTCATTAACATTACAAACTCTTTCGAACTAATAGGAACCAATAGAGACCTTCTTCGACTCCATCTGTTTCCTTATTCTCTATCTTCTCGAGCCTTAACCTGGTTTTATAATTTCGAACCCAATTTGATTCATACATGGGAGGAGATGGCTACTAAGTTTCTATCTAAGTACTTCCCTCCTTCCATGCAAACCAAGCTTAAAGCCGACATTGCTAACTTCCGTCAGGAAACTAACGAATCATTAAGCAAGGCTTGGGAACGATTTAAGAATCTTATCGGAAGATGTCAAAATCATCAGTTGGTTGAAACGAATCTGGTCTGCACGTACTACAGTAGCTTAAATCCTCAGCACCAACAAACCCTCGACGCTGCTTCATCCGGAAACTTCATGCAACATACTTCAGACGAAGCTTGGAAATTGATTGAGACGATAACGATGCACCATCATGACTTGGAGCCAGATGAATCCACTTCAGAAAAATGGAATACTTCAGATCAAGCCTTGGACACCTTGAAAACTCAACTCGAATCCATCTCCAAAGTTGTCAAGGACTTGCAAGAATCTTCTAAGCCCATGCAAAAGAAGAAACCCCCAAAGTTTTTCCCAAACATACGGGCCAACGAAGAAATTCTTGATACCACTGGTAGAAACCCTGACCAACCGTTTTATTCTAAACCATTCGTTCAGCGGTTAACCACACTACCTTCATCTCAATCTTTAGTTCTCTCTACTCCTACCCAATTGACTTCTCGTCTAAACAATACGATTTTCAATAACTTCATGGTTGAGCAAAATAATACAAACAAACGATTCTTGATTTTCAAAACCAAAATGACTATTTGCTCAGAATTTCAAACGATTTAATTAAAAACATGGAGGATAATGTTAAAAGGTTGTTTTTAAAAGTTGAGGAGAAGCAAAGGAAGGAAGCGATCTACAATTCTGTCTTTCACTCATCCTATGAGCACGATGACATGCTTGTAGTCACTAGAGGAGGAAAAGAGACTAAGAATGAGAAAACCATAGATATTCCTTCAAATGAACCTTCTACTTCTACTGACTCGATACAAGTTGACACCCATATCGTTTCTCCTGAGCCAGAACCTTCTAAAGCCCCAGAAGTCTCTAAACCTGTTCGAATACCCTTCCCTGGTAGGCTTAAGAAAGAGAAACAAGAAGCTCAGTTTGGAAAATATTTAGAAATATTCAAAAGCCTACACCTAAACGTTAGATTATTAGATGCTTTAGTAGAAATGCCCAGTTGTGCTAAATTCTTTAAGGAACTGATATCTAACAAAGAAAAACTTAGACAGATAGTTAACTTACCCTTAGATACAGAGTGCTCTCTAATTATGCAACAAGGACTACCCCCAAGCTTGGAGATACCGGCCGTTTCACTATTCCTTGTTATCTTCAGGATGTTCAAATAAGTAACGCCTTAGCTGACTTAGGAGCTAGTGTAAACCTCATGCCATTCTCGCTTTATAGGAAACTAGGATTAAACGAACTCTTGCATATCCGTATGACCATCCAATTAGCAGATAGATCAGTTAAACACCCTCGACGAATTGCTGAAGATATTATGGTCCGTGTTGACAAATTCGTATTCCCAGTTTATTTCGTTGTTATGGATATTGAAGAGGACACCCAGGTTCCACTCATCCTTGGCAGACCTTTTCTAAACACTGCCAAGGCCGTCATTGACGTAAATGAAAAATCTTTAAAACTCCGAGTTGGAACTGAAGAGGTCACCTTCAATGTTGATAAACTAATGAAACAACCTGTGGGAGAAGATCTTGGTTTGGTAGATTCTATGCAGGAAATAATTGAAGAACACTTGGAAGAGATCCTCACAGTAAGCAGCATCAACCCCCTTCCCAATACTATCATCACTTCAAGAATACTCTGTGAAGAAGGTGCGGGTCTATGCTCAGCTATCTCGGATTCTTCCAATGCATCTGGAGAGTTACTATTTCCTTTAAAGAGATCTGAGCCGTGGTTCAACTCCATCACAACTGCTCCGCTTGGATATGGCACTCCTGTCACTCTACTACGAAGGTACCCGACTTCTGAAGTAAATCATTCATCTCTCTCTAGGGAAGAAATTCTGAAGACTCTTGAAGACATGGAGTCAATTCTTAAATCACCTGCCTCGCAACTATCTGAAGGTTGTGAAAATCTTAATCCAGAAATCACCATCAGCGAGTCTTCATCAGCTCAATTCCAGAGATTTGCAACAACTGACGAAAGAAAAGAAATAATCATTGAAGAAAATGCAATCTCTCAATCTTCCCGAGTAAAATATGAGCTGAGAAAAGATGAGCTGTCCAACAATATATAATGGGTTGAGATAGCATCAGCCGATATTCCGGAATCACCTGCAATAGAGTCAGATTATCAAACACCATATGACGAGCTCAAAAGAGACGAAATTGCTAGGATGAAACCCTCTACTGAAGAACCACCTGAATTGGAACTAAAGGAACTTCCCCCACACTTTGAATATGCTTTTCTTGAAGGCACTTCGCACTTACCAGTTATCATATCTAAAGAATTGAAACCCGAAGAGAAAGCAAGGCTGGTACAGGTTCTAAAGTCACACAAGAAGGCGATTGCTTGGAAGATCTCTGACATACAAGGGATTAGTCCAAACAACTGCACGCAAAAAATCTTAATGGAAAATGACTTCAGACCATCAGTTCAAAGGCAAAGGAGAGTCAACCTGAAGATTCAAGACGTGGTTAAAAAGGAGGTTATGAAACTTCTGGATGCTGGTCTGATTTACCCTATCTCTGATTCCCCATGGGTTAGCCCAGTTCAAGTCATCCCAAGGAAAGGAGGCATGACGGTCATCGCTAACGAAAACAATGAATTGATTCCAACACGAACCATCAATGGTTGGAGAGTGTGTATCGAATATCAGAAACTGAATGAAGCTACACACAAAGATCATTTCCCTCTACCATTCATTGATCAGATGCTCGAAAGACTGTCAGGGAACGAATTCTACTACTTCCTTGATGGCTTCTCAGGCTATTTTCAGATACCTCTCGATCCGAAGGACCAAGAAAAGACGACGTTCACTTGTCCCTATGGAACATTTTCTTACCGACGTATGCCTTTTGGTTTATGTAATGCACCTGCGACTTTTCAAATATGCATGGTAGCAATCTTCCACGACATGATTGAACAATGCATGGAAGTGTTCATGGACGATTTCTCAGTTTTTGGGGATTCTTTCACCACTTGTCTTTCTAACATGGATAGGATGCTTGCTCGATGTGAAGAATCAAACCTAGTTCTGAATTGGGAGAAATGTCATTTCATGATGAAAGAAGGCATAGTTCTTGGACACCGCATTTCAAAGTCTGGAATTGAAGTTGACAAAGCAAAAGTTGAAACAATCTCAAAACTTCCACCCCCACTTCTGTGAAAGCCATCCGAAGTTTTCTAGGTCATGCTGGATTCTATCGTCGCTTTATTAAGGATTTCTCTAAGGTCTCTCGACCTATGACTCATCTTCTCGAAAAAGATACTCCGTTTGACTTTACAGATGAATGTCTCAAATCTTTTAACTACCTGAAGGATCAGCTTGTACATGCACCGATCATGGTTGCCCCCGACTGGAGTCTTCCATTTGAAATCATGTGCGACGCCAGTGATTTCGCCGTTGGAGCTGTACTGGGACACCGGAAGGGGAAACACTTTCAACCAATATACTACGCCAGCAAAACGCTCACAGATGCTCAAGAGAACTACACTACTACAGAAAAGGAGCTGCTTCCGATAGTATTTGCTTTTGATAAATTTCGTTCCTATCTAATCCTGTCCAAAACTATTGTCTACACAGATCACTCCGCTTTGAAATACATTTTCAAGAAGCAAGATGCTAAACCACGCCTTCTACGATGGATTCTACTCCTACAAGAATTTGAAATTGAGATTAAAGATAAGAAAGGAGCAGAAAACGTCGGGGCCGATCATCTCAGCCGATTGGAAAATCCAGCAACGGAGAAGTTGCACAAAAAAGATATACAAGATCAGTTCCCCGAAGAACAACTCATGACTGTAGGAGGCTACCAACAAGGATCACAGTTCACACACAACCCTTGGTATGCCGACTTTGCCAATTATCTGGTAGGAAACATCATACCAAAAGGAATGCCAACTTCTCATAAACGAAAATTCTTCCGCGATGTCAAGAACTATTATTGGAACGATCCTTACCTCTTTAAGGTTTCTCCCGATCAACTTATTCGAAGATGCTTCGATGGGAAGGAGGCAGAACAAATTCTACACCAGAGCCACCACGGACCTACTGGAGGACACCATGGCAACAAAATGACTGCACGAAAGGTTTACGACGTCGGCTTTTATTGGCCAACCATATTCCAAGACGCTTGCGACCTGGTAAGATGCTGTGATATCTGCCAAAGGCAAGGTAATATCTAAGCCCGAAACAAAATGCCACTTACTAATATCCAGGCCATGGAGATCTTTGATATCCGGGGATTAGATTTTATGGGACCATTCCCTAAGTCTAACAGCAAAGAGTACATCTTAGTTGCAGTTGACTATGTCTCCAGGTGGGCCGAAGCTCAAGCTTTTCCGACCAATGATGCAAAAGTAGTAACCCAGTTCCTCAAAAAGCTGTTCAGTCGATTTGGAAATCCTAGAGCTATAATTGGTGACCGTGGCACGCACTTCTGCAATACTCAATTCATGCGGGTACTGCAGCAGTATGGTGTCACTCACAAAACTTCGACGGCTTACCATCCACAAACAAATGGGCAAGCTGAAGTGAAAAATCGGGCTTTGAAAAGGATATTGGAACGAACTGTCGGGAATCATGGGCATAGGTGGGCCTAAAAATTGGACGATGCGTTGTGGGCATTCAGAACTGCCTACAAAACACCATTAGGAACCACACCGTATCGGCTAGTCTACGACAAGGCGTGTCACCTTCCGATCGAGTTGGAATATAGGGCGAATTGGGCTTTAAAACATTGCAACTTGGAAATTTCAGCAGCTGGAGAACAACGGAGAATGCATTTGAATGAGTTAGCCGAGCTAAGGGACCAGGCGTATGACAGTTCGCTGAGCTTCAAAGAAAGAACTAAAAGGGTCCACGATGCTAAACTGAAGACTTCTAGGTTCAAACAAGGAGACAAGGTGCTGCTCTTCAATTCACGATTCAAGAAATTCTCCGGTAAATTCAAAAACAAGTGGAGCGGACCATTCATGATCTCAAAGGTAATTCCTTATGGTGCAATCGAACTCGAGGTGCCAGAAGGTAATTTTAAGGTTAATGGTCATCGCTTAAAGCATTATGTTGAAGACTTTCCCATCAGGGAAGATGTCTTCATCTTTGAACCTCCATGAGTCTTCAAGAAAGGTACAAAGAGTCAAGTTAGAGACTCGTAAAACAAGCGCTCTTGGGAGGCACCCCAAGCTTATCTTTACTTTTCTGTTAAAATTTTACTTCTTAAGTTTATTTTTATTAAGTATGATTACCTCTGACAAAAATTTCAGGATTTGCTACTTATCTGACTACAAACTTCAATTTCCACAAAATCATAGATAAGTCTCAAAGATGCAAATACCACAATTATGAAAACAGAAATCTTTATGAAAAATCTTTGCACTGTCATCAGAACTCTGTGCGTTTGTATTTGTCATTTTATGCATTACCTGTTTATTTTTGTTTATTTCAGGATGGATAGCTCCAGTGACATCAGAGAGATCATAGCTGAGAGACCACCGAGACATCGCAGAAATCGTAGACGAGGATGTAGAGCACGCAGGACCATGCCCACTATTCCTGAGGAGGACCTTACTGATGTCCCGATCACTCATAAGGAGCCATCCGCTGAGAGACCCCCACCACCTATTCACTGGACTGCCGAGACCTTCTGATTGTCCATTCCAGCTAGGTCCAGACCCAGGACCGTCTTGCCCACCCTGGTCATTCTTTCATCCTGCTGGACCTTCCACTGCTTCGCCTGATGCTGTTGAGCCTGTTATGTCATTAGGGAGTTCATCAGCAGAGCCTTCACTTACTGAGCAGTTGATGGCCATGCTAGATGTTCCTAGCCCACCTCTCGCTCCTGTTTCTACTGGTACTATGGAGCAGAGTAGAGACATGATGGAGGATTGATGCGCTGCGAGGCGTCCGTGTGAAGACGGCGCTCGGACCGTGATCGTGTTTGTTTTAAATTTTTATTTGCTGGGGTCTAAGTGTGACTTACTGGTACTGAACCAAAAGGCTAGTAGATGGTAAGTATGACCTAGAGTCGTTCTTAAAAAGAAACTGAATTGAAACAGAGGGAATCCAATCAATCTTTCTTTTCTAGTAAATATTAAAAGAGTGCGTTGGGGGTTTTTTGTTCAGTTAATTAATTAAACTAATTAAAGCGAATAAAAGATAATTGTAAATCAGATAATAAAAGGAGTATTTGTTGTGAGTTCGTTAGCTTATAATGTGGGATGATGACTTGTAGGGGAAACGTTTACTAAAATTGGTGTGTTCACTAGACTTTGTAGTTTATGGTATAACCGATAGATTCCCTATTAGTCGGGTATCAACTAATATGTCACGAGGAACCATGGTGTCATGATTCTGATCAGACAGACAATGCTCAACTCTCCACACTCTCCTATGAGGGAGTCAGTGGCCCTTATTATTGAGCACATTTGCTAGTGGGCGAAGGAATAGAGTAGCAAGTCTACAACAAGTCTAACCGTTCTTAATACCATAAAGACCATAGATTTAGCAAACAATTAACTTAGCAAATATGTTCGGACTTAGTTGATCAATTCCTGTTAATGAATTTTTAAGCGTGGTAAGCAAAGGAAAGTGTTGAGGTTTCTTGCGTACCTTACTTTATATTTCATAGGTTAAGGAAAAATATCGATTTAAATTGGATTTTAAACTTGCCTTTCTCAATACAATTAACAAATCCCTAGGTTTTCGTAAATGGTTATTCAGCCTATAGCCTACCTAATCTAATCTAATAAAAGCAATACTTAAAATGCTGCCGGCTTTTTGCATAGAGTTAAACCCAGACCATGTCAGAAAATGCTATGGTAGTCCACAATGTATTTAATCGCTTACCGATGTTTCCATTGTGGATTTAACCGCTTCACGATGTTTACATGATAAGTACATTGTGATTCTAAGTGTACAATACTCATGGCACTTCCACGTAATCACATTGCATTTTATGATGCACGCATAATGTTACAATTGAAACCATAGTTTTACACAGATAACTATTGACCAAGTAGTGAGGTTCGCGACTCCTCTTTACAAGGTTACAATCACGTTTGTTAATCGAAAGGCGAATGTAAGTTTTAGGTTTAAAATCATAAGATAAGTCCGTTCATAAAGTTTCCATTTTATAATGTCGATCCATAATATAACTACCTTCGGTCGTTCTGACTTCCATACATTTGTACTCCGCCATAAGCGTTTCAGTACTATATCAAAGAACGGTCGAATAGGGGCCGTCATATTATTTCACGACATATTTAAAGTCATCCCATAATTACATATACTAACTACATCACAACAAATACAATAGGAATCTACTCGCTAATCATGGCATAAACTATCTCTAGCATAATTAAAGTATACATATTTAATCAAGATAGATAAGGATAGAAATAACCGAGATTAATATGCGAGTAGACTTGAATTAATAAGAGTTGCTCCAAGCGTACACCAACGATTATAATTGCGTTCCTCACCAAGGATTACAAACACATTCCTTGCTACTAGCCTAATACTAATTTGAAACAAAGAAAGAAAGAAAAGAAAGCTAGAAGAAAGTGTGTGTTGGTGTGTGTTTCTTCCAAGGTGTGAGGTGTGTGTTTCAAATGAACCCATGCCTCCTATTTATAGAGGAGTTTTGGTGCATTTTAGCCAAAGGTAGCACACATTAGCAAAAGGTGGAAAAGGTAGTAGCACCAGGTACAAAAGGCGAAAAAGGTAGTGGCACTAGGTACGAAAAGTAGGAAAAGGTCTAGCACCGGGTATGCAAAAGTACGAAAAAGCGCAATCCGTGCGGATGGTGGGCAGCCGGCGGCGGCTGGCTGGCTGGCGGCGGCGGCTGACTGCCAGCAGCACCAGTCCGCTGCCGGTTGCTGCGTTTCTCGATTCGTGCGTGTTTTCTTTGTTACGCGTCCGTTTGCGTTGATTCTTTTTGCGTTGGATTCGTAATTCAAAAATGAACCTTTTGATGAAAAAAAATCCCAAAAATATGTCTCTGAACTTTAGATGTGCGTAGAATCTTCGTTCTTCGCCCGTTTTAGTTGATTCTTCTTCTGTTGGATTCGTAATTTGAAAACGAACATCTTGGGTCAAATAGATGTTGGTGATGGGCTCTTTTGTCTTGAAACCTCGTTCCGGTGTCTGGAATCTTCAAACGTGTGTGGAATCTTCGTTTTTCATCCGTTTTGCTTGATTTTTATCGTGCAACCTTGTTTTGACTATCTTGGCATAATGCTATTGATTTGTAATGTTTTTGAATTAAAATGCCAAGAATCGTTCCAGAATGAGAGAGATATCGGTAGTAAAAACGTGACTTTTTACGCGATATCAAGGATCTTCCACCATCACCCTCCTCATCCCTTGCTGCTGCTATCGCTAGCTTTGACCCTGACAGCGATGATCTACTTGATGACTTTTAGTTTATTTAGTTTATTTTATTTATCTTATTTCAGTACTTAACTCTTTGTTATTTTTGAGATATGATGTTGTGTCGATGTTTATTGCAGAACTTAGCTTTTTTGTGGAATGGATGATCTTACATGAGACTGGTCCTCAAATCCAGCAAATCACACGCACCATTTCTACACTAATCTGGTCCTGTCCAGTAAACAGAATGGGGAGTACTTTAAACCTTTCTCCGTTTTAGATGATTCTAAGTTTTCTAAAGTTTATGTGTTATAATTTGTGCCACATCCTAACTTACCACTAAGTGTGGGATTCCAGCCCAATTAAACACTTAGGAAACATTTTCTTACATGTTCAAACTCTAAGTGTGGGATTTTAGTCGTAAAATCTCAACTCAAGAGAACATTAGGGACAATGTTCCTCTAAGTGTGGGATGGTAGGTATGGAATACATTGGATAAACGATTTTTATGTCTACATGGCATATCTCAGAAAATGTTCCCTAAAATTTTTCAAAAATATTTTTCAATAAAATAAAAATATGAGCTAAATCTTGCGATTAACTCTAAATTTTTGAGTTTTGGTATGCCTGAAAGAAACCATTTTCAAAATATAAGGAAAATTTTTCAAAAACTTAAGGAAATTTAGGTAGAAATTTCCTAAGCAAGGAACGATAATCTAAGAGGGGCATCGCATGACTAGGCACATACAACTCAAATTTGCAGTGAGGTTTTGAGCCTTAAAAGCATTCATTTTTAATGCAACATTGTTCGTTTCTTGTGTGTGCCGATGCATGTATCTCTGAATTAGAACTTGCTCTTGACATACGCTTCGAGACCACATTGGTGTGTACCGTACGCATGACTAGGCACATACAACTCAAATTTGCAGTGAGGTTTTGAGCCTTAAAAGCATTCATTTTTAATGCAACATTGTTCGTTTCTTGTGTGTGCCGATGCATGTATCTCTGAATTAGAACTTGCTCTTGACATACGCTTCGAGACCACATTGGTGTGTACCGTACGCGGTATAGGTGCAATTAGATGACCTTGACATTCCTTAGGATTTGAACCCCTTTTAAGCCTTCTCTTTCAAGCCCAAAATCCTTCCGATACTCATTTTTAGTATCGATGATCCATAAAGAAAACCCTGTTGAGCCTAAACCTTTCGTTTCTTCAAAACCCTACATCTTTAACCACTCTTCCCAAATTCCCAACAACTTATCTTGGAATTTCTAAGGTTATGAAAAAAATCTTGAAGAATCCCCTTCTGAATTGATCTACTCCTCCGTGTTCACCAAATTTAGAAAATCATGAGTGTGAAAAATTGGCACCAGAAGAAAAGACTCGAAGAAGTCCGTGATAAGAAAGAAGAATTTTCTGAAAGAAAAGCAAAAATATCCTTGGAAGTTCTCTGGCAAAGAAGTTCTAAAAAAAAGTGCTTCAAAGTATCAACTAATTAAAAGGAAGATCTGATAGAAGACGAGTAGTTACTTCATCCGTTCTGCAAATAAGTTTTTCATGATTCTTGGAAAGCCTAAGATAAGCAACACCCTTACAAACCCAAAAATTCCCTTATCCATACCCTCACAAAACATTACAACCCCTGAATGTCTTGGGATAATTAGCGTCGTTCTCACCTAAGTGGTGGAGATCCGATTCTCGATCAAGCCTATGACGATGAGTACTGCATGACTGGCTTTATGAGCGATTTCGTTCGATTTAGATTGATAGGAAACCCGATACACTATTAAGTTAATTGAGTGACCACCTTATGTGAGATCGCCTGGTCATGCATACTCTACATCCCGAGAGTTGGAAGTATGCCTATGAAAATCGCTTCTTGTTTCCGAAAGGATCATCTTATTTTTCCTTATTTTCTGAAATTATCTACTCATATGAGGAAACAGTAACTAACAGGGATGCCATTGCTCTCCTTAAAAACCAGTTTTAAAAATGTTTTCAAAGGGAGTATCGATGAGTGTTACTTGAGGATAAGCAACGTCTAAGTGTTGGATACTTGATGTGACCCAAAAAGTCATGTTTTTAAGGACATATTTCCACACCTTTTAAACTATTCTTTAGTGAAAACATTTCAAAACCATCATTATTTACCAAAAATCACCAAGGTAGTCTAAATATAGACATTGCAACAAAAATCGGTTAAAACGTCCAAATAACATGCAAACCGAGGCAAAAACAATCACCTTAAAATATCCATTCTTAATATCCTTAAGAAATAGAGCTTAATTCATATTTTATGATTCTATAGGAAAATCTAAGACCGGAGGTGAAAGAATCAGAAGAAACGGACGAAAGACGGAGAAGATACACAGTCTAAAAGCTCGCCGATCGTCATCCAGAACATGCAAAAGTCAAACACTTCCAAATTTGGCAAATTTAGTGTCATTAGAAGCGTAATGGATAAACGAAGCCAACGGCGCAAGAATCAAGCAAAACGGACTCCAAACGAAGAAGATACAGACGAACCAAGCAACCGAGAAGTCAGCGAAGGCCAAACCAAGCACCAACCCCCTGGGCACCTAGTTACCGTATAACGTACCCTAGGTTCTGTATACGGCCCTTAGGGTGTCGTATACGGGGTGTGTTTCCTTGATGGGTGCCGTTTGACCCCCCTGGTCCGCTTGCCCCGTATGCTGCTTTGATGCTTGTATTTGATGCTTCAAGACTTGTACCAAGGCTACCTCCTTTCCTCTATAAATACCAAGCTTCATTCCACCATTTCACACACCTCACACCTCTCATCTCATTTTCTCTCATTAGTTTAGCATTCTCTCTCTAGCACTACTCTTAGGAGTTAGAGGAGAATTAGTAGGTTAGATGTAGAAGCTCTTAGTAGCTTGTGTACGGAGTTATTCCGAGACTTCAGATTTGCGAAGATTTGTCTGTATTACTCTCATATTTAGGTTTAATACAATATCTCGTATTTATTCTTATAATCATGTTATCTTATTATGCATGCTTAGGAATGAATGCTAGAATTATGCTAGGCTAGACAAATCAATGTTTGTTGTGATGTATGCACTGTTAGGATAGTTATGATACAATTGGGGTAACACCATTATGAAACAACGGAGGTAACGTTATACGGCTTTCATTTGTATAGCTCCAGAAACGGAACATGGAAGCTATGAAAGTTGTGGGCATAATCCGTTGTGGAAATAATGATCCCAATTGTAAACATGTTGTTACTTTGTCTGTGTAAATTTAAACTGTTTGAGAACTTATAAGCTGAACCTCTGCCCGTTTATCTGTCCAACTTATGCTGTGGTTTGTATCCTCCTCCCTAGAATTGGGCCCATTAATAGAAGTAGGATTGCCAACTATTCTGTGTATGATGATCAATGAACTCAACATGGTCGTTGTTTCCTTGATTAAGACATATCCGAGGGACACGAAGCATAGGATTAGAGATAGATTAGGTTCATGCTTGTTTGTTGTGTATCTTTGGGACAACTTCCGGGATACCCATGATTTGATTATCAGGTCAGTTGTTGTGCTGCTAGTGTTCCGTCCTATTGCATGTTCTTATTTGATTGTTGCTTAGGTACTGCATGCTAGACATACATAACCACCATCACTGCCCTGCTAATTGGATTTTCATAAACATGATAAACATAATACAGATAAGTTAACATTCATGTAATAGTTGTGATGATTAATAATGAACAATTCAGCCGACCGCTAGACAGATTATCCCAACCGGTTCCGCGGGTTAAATCCTGTTCATGTTATTGTTCAATGAACAATTCATGCCATGATACTAACGTCTTCTGGATGTCTGTAAATGGGGACCTGGATTAGAGGATAGTTGTCAGCTGAATTGGTCTGTGCATTTGGAAGAACTTCCGGTGCACCGGACACTCTATAACTGCTATCCATGTGACATATTGTGTATCTGATTGTGGACAACTCTACGTTAGGTATATAATAGGATCGTAGTTGTAGCTCATTAAGAAATATAGGAACATCCAGTGAGTAATCTAGAATTCTAATTGGTATAACGGAAAAGCTGTAAAACGTCCAAGTATCCAGGATAGCGTTAAATACGTGGGAGCCGAGTAAAGGCCGTAAGCATAATACTTTACTACCAAATAGGTTTCTATGACCTCACCAGATTAGTCATCACACCTAGTAGCCTTATAACTATCCAATGAAATAGCATTGCCGAAATTGCAGCGAACATATTCCTTATCTTGATTTCTCTGCGTTCTCCGTACAAACCCCTCCTTTAATTTAGTTTTTAATTTTAGTAATTAGAATAGAAAACCAAACCAACCTTTCAAAAAAGTTTTAAAATCCCAGCTAAATTACAAAAGATAGTTAATCCTCCTAAGATCCCATGCCCGTTGTAGTTTGAAGAACGACACCCGAGTCATACGCACCGCTTACTACCCCTTAGGTCTTTAAGTTGTATTAAAACTTAGGATACCCTGCATTATAAATATAAAACACACTGCCGTGAGCCCTTGCCGGACGGTTCAACGACCGGAGTAAAATCCTACCGACCGCTGGGGGCACGACAGACATCCTCTTCTTGCTCTTCATTCTTTCAATTCATCTCCCATGCTCATCGCCAACTCTTCCTCGGTCATTCTTTCGTCATTTAATTCAATCAAGTCAAGAATCTCCGATTCCATTCCATGTAGACCTTGCAATTCTTCATCCACCGCTTCATCTATAATATCAATTCTAAAACAAGAATCGTCAGTTGAATAAGGATGCTTCATGGCCTTATCGACCGTGAAAGCAATCCTTTCATCCCCTACTCCTAAGGTCAATTTCTTGTCCTTAACCCCTATTATGGCATCCGCGGTGTGCAAAAATGGTCTTCCTAAGATCAAGGGCACTTTACTATCCTCCTCCATTTCGAGGATAACAAAATCAACCGGGAAGGTAAATTGCCCTACCTCTATCAACATGTTTGCCGCAATCCCAACGGGATATTGGAATGACCTATCGGCAAGTCTTAAACTCATGCGGGTGGGGGTCAAAGATCCTAAAGCCAACTTAGCATACAAGGAATAGGGAATCAAGTTAATACTTGCGCCCAAATCCGCAAGAGCATCACAAGTTATGATTTTACCCAAGGTACATAAAATGATGAAACTCCCGGGATCTCCCAGCTTTGGTGGGATTTGGTTTTGAACAAGTGCCGAGCACTCCTCATTCAAGAACATAGCCGACGCCTCCGACAATTTGTCTTTGTTGCTCACCAAATCCTTGATGAACTTGGCAAAAATAGGCATTCCGACTAACACATCAACCAAAGGAACGTTGATCCGAATGCCTTTGATCATATCCACAAACTTTCCATATTGAGCCGCAATCTTTTCTTTCCTTAGCCGTTGAGGATAAGGGATTTTTGGCTTGTATGCCTTGACAACCGGCGTAGGTGACACCGGTGTGACCGTTGGTGGAGTTGCATCAACTTGCTCTTCAACTTCTTCCTCCTCAATTTCTTGCACAAAAGACTGAGAAACATTTTTGTCCTTCGCTTGAGGCGATTGAAGCTCTTTCCCACTCCTCGTTGTGATAGCATTCACATGCTCATTCCTTGCGGGTGGTGGTTGGTATGGCTTGGGACCGCTAGAAGAAAAAGATTGTCTCGGGTTTTGTTGAGTATTGCTTGGTAGACCACCGGTTGGCCTACTACTTTGTCCCTCTGACAATCTATCCATCTTTCGCTCCAAATCTTGAATTGAAGCTTGTTGGTTCTTTTGGCCTTGTTCCATGCTTAACTTTATATTGGTCATTTGAGCTTTCAACCGCTCGGTACAAGCATCTTGTTTAGCCATGAACTCCTTCATCATTTGTTCCTTTGGCGACAAGGAAGGTTCTTGTTTTTGAACCGGTGGTGGGTTGTTGTCTCTCGGTTGATTTTGGTGTTGGTTTTGAGATTGGTTGTAAGGTTGGTTTTGGTGTTGATTGTAGCTTTGGTTGGGGTTTTGGTTGTAACCTTGGTTGGGTCGAGAAAATTGGTTTCCTTGGTTGTAGTTTCCTCCTTGGTATCCTCCCGAGTTTCTATTTTGGTAACCACCCCGTTGGTAGTTTCCACCGCTTTGGTAATTACCTTGTTGGAGAAGTTAACGTCTTCCTCATCTTCCACGATTGGCAAATCATCTTGTGCACAATTTGTCGTGGCATGGTTACCTCCACAATTACCACAACCATCTCTAAGCTCCTTAATCTCACCCTTTAAAGTCTTGAATTGTGAGTCAAACTTTGAAGATAGAGCTTTCAATTCTTTCATCATTGCCGAATTATCCGAGCTTCCACTACTACTACTACTACTACCTTCCGCAAAAGCCACATGTTTCTTAACCGGCTTTCCTCCTCTATCTTTTGCCCAATTCAAACTTTGAATTACTTTGTCTTCAAGCACTTTCTAAGCTTCATTTGGCATCTTGTAAAGAAATAAACCTCCTCCCAATGCATCAAGAACACTTGCCGATTGGATATTAAGACCATTGTAGAATAAAACAATTATTTCACCTTTCGACAAACCATGGCCATGACAATTTCTTAGCAATTCCTTTATCCTACACCAAGCTTCTTCCAAAGTTTCTCCTTCTTGTTGTTTGAAGGCCCGAATTTTATTCAACAACTTTTCGGCCAAAGCCGGAGGGAAATACCTACTAACAAACGCTTCCCTCATTGGATCCCAAATTCTAATAGTATTTGGTTCAAGCTCTTGGTACCAAATCTTAGCTTCACCACATAAGGACATTGGAAAAGTCCTTGGCCGAATTGCTTCCTCCATATTAGGGTCGTACTTAAACTACTCCCCGATCACGAGAAAGGTAGCTATGTGTTTTTGCGGATCGGCCCGCACTCTTCCATCAAATTGAGCATCTTTGAGGGCTTGCATATGATGTCCTTTCAAAGAGAAATTATGTTGTCGATGTTTGGCCTTTGAATGGCCGACTCGGGTGTAAGTGCAACGGCCCTTGTCCGTGAAAATATAGGGATGTCATCTTCATCCGCCATCTCTTCCTCACTTGGTACAAGTTCTTCCTCTTGTTCCGGTGATACAAGTTCATCCTCAAAAACTTCAACAACAATTTCATTCCCCAAAGATGATTCGGTTTCCGTTTGACTACTTGTTGAATCCGTCGGCCTTTGCTTTGGTTTCTTCCTCCGTTTGCTCTTGGTGGTTTTCTCCGGATTGGACAAAGGACAAAGAAGCTCTTTACTGGAGCTCCTTGTGTTCATCCACTACCAAAAAAACTGTAAGAACACAAAAGATAAAAACGTCAAACCCACTGGCGCAACACAACTAAAAGTAACTTTCTAAGAATAAATTCCTAAAAAGGATCAACTAATCACACTTAACTTATGATCTAAAACATAAGCTCCCCGGCATCAGCGCCAAAAACATGATGTGCTAAATCTAGTTATAAAATTTATCGTTGTAAAATGAACAAGAAAGTACCGTGCTAGACCAAAACACAACCGGGCAGTGGACCCTATCGTGTAGTAGTATTGTTGGGTAAGTTCAGGTTCGAACACAGGGAACTTTAGTTTAGAAAATCAAGTTTAATGTGAGCAATTTATAAAATAGAAATAAAAATGGGGGTTTTTGTGACCGAATTGTCACGATGCTTAAAACTACATACTTAGAATTATAACAAGAAAGGTGGACTCAGAAAGAGTCAAATTAGTTGATTGGAAACTTTCGTATGTTAAAAACAATACTTGCTTAGACTAGATCGTTAGTGATTTCGGGGTGTAAAGTTAAATTCGGTTTATTTTATGCAAAAGCAAACTTTCGTCAAATTTAGGCATAACGTTTGCCAACACCTAGAGTCAAACTTCAATTCACAAACTTATGATTTAATCAATTAACGGACATTCGCCATAGCTACCCACTTGCACGTTTGAGCTAAAATTATTAACCCATTCCAAAACCACATCCGTAATTAAGTTCGACCATTTATAGACAAATACCCGGTAACAATTCACTAGATAGAAAACGTTCGCTATATCTATTAGCAAATTATCAAACAAGTTAATTCATTGACCTCAAGCTCAAACACGCAAGTTGGAGATTAAACACAAGTTTAAGCTAAACGAGTTTATGATTCATCCATACGAAAAATGTTCGCCATTTTTCGCTAACTCATATCATTCTAGTTAACTAGTTTTACTTGTACCAATTTCCACTTTCGCACAAATTGATTCAATCATACTTTTGATACAAATGGTAAGTATTTTTAAGAAACAACAAACATTTGCTATAGTTGTTTAGCCAAAATACCAACAAGTTTAACCAAATTAACTAGTTAGATACAAATTAATGGATGAATCTTAAACTCGAAGCATAAAACTCACAACAAAAGGTAACACCCCTAGTCACTAACTAGTTCATCCAAGTAGGTATAACAAAATCTAGCTAACAATCATACTAACATCATCACAAACACATATCATCAAAGAAATCAAAGGAAACGTGATTATATTTAAATAAAACTGCAAACCGAGTGATTACAATGTTTGGATTATGATTGTTTGTAACCGAGTGAAGTTAGATGACAAGAAATCTTCAAGAATATGAAAAATTGCTTCTAAACCCTAAAAATCACCATTTTTGGTATGGTTTTCGTCTGAGTTTTTGTTTGTGACAAAGTTAGTGAGATCCAAAAAGCAAAAGTGCTTTTCTAGTACAAAAGTAGATGCCCGCCCAAACTACCCGGCTGATTTGGTTATTACCCGGTGGGTCATCCAAGTTCAAATGACCCGACTGATTCTTAAATCAAGTCGGCGGGTTCCAATAGACAAAGGGACCCGACGGCTTATATTACAACCCGCCGGCTTCTACAAGCTTCATTCGGGCGAATTTCTCTGTTACCACAAATGTTGAGAATCCTTAATTCACTCGATGGCTAACCCAAACAACCCGGCGGCTAATGCTATCGGCCTGACGACTGATGTGCTTGACCCGACTGCTTGTCATCATTTTTCAGCAGACCACCTTTCTTTTTGCTTTATTCTCATCAATCTTAAACCTAACATACAAAATAGATTTCAAAATAAATAAGTACCAAAAGTTAATGAAATTTGCTAGAAACAAATGCAAAATAGATGATATCGCGAGAGATTCATATATACAAAATGAGCGATATCAATCGGTCAATAGGGGACCGCCAGAAAGTTGGTTTATCCTTTCTATAATTAGTATATCGAAAATCAAATGTGCACGTTTAGTTACCAAAAAATATCTCCATTTATCTTTTTCCGTTTTTTAGAGTTTTGTATCCTCGGAACTAAAGAAAATCAAGAAAATGCGTGCAAATGTAAGGGATAAAGTTTTTATTTTTCAAAATAGGAAATGTAGAAAGTCTTAAGTCATAAGGTGTGTTTAGTTACAGAAATGTCCTCTAGTTTTCTAAAAAGTATTCTAAGAAAATTGAAAAATTATAAAACGTGTTAAAGTTGAGGTGATTTTCATGAAAAGTTTTTTAGAAAAAGGGGAATCTATCATCTATGGTTTTCTAACTTTCCCATTTTAGAAAATAAAAACTTTATCCCTTACATATTTAGGCATTTCAGAAAGTCTGAGACAAAAAACCTTAGAAAAATGAAAAAGGAAAAATGAAGATAGTTTTACGTAACTAAACATGCTCATGATATCCATTTCCTAGAGAACCTCAAATTGAACACAATTTCCAATTTCTCAGTTTTTTTTTTAACCTTAATAAAGTAAACGAGTTTTATGTAACTAAACCCACCATGCATATTTCTCCAAAAACTTGTAATGATCATAATTTTTTGCTTACTTTTTTAGTTACCTAAAGGGTTAAGTACATGGGAATGCATCTAAGTTGTCCCGAACGTTTATTGTATGTATCATACTTACGGGATGTGTATTTAATGCACTCAACTTTCAAAAACGGTTAATGTATGTACTTTGTTGACATGTCGATGATATGTCATCTTCAAAGGATGCCACGTGACATCTTAAACGGATGACACATCAACAAAGTATATACAATAACCATTTTTGAAAGTTGGGTGCATTAAATACACCTCTCGTAAGTATGATACATACAATAGACATTCGGGACAAGTTGAATGCATTCCCAGGTACTTAACCCTTACCTAAATGCACTATCGTTAAAAAGTATTAATATTATGTAGTAGTTGTTATAATCCCGATTTTGATCTTTAAGATCTTAAAGTTTACAGTCATCGTGAATGAAAACCTCCCGATTTCGCATAAGATCTCAAATCATAGGATGTTATTAGGATCATGATCCTATGTCGATTTTAAGCATAAGATCTTACGATCTCGAGCCGATCCGATCCAATCGTACTCAACATGAACTAATTAGTTAACAAAATATAAATACGTTGATTTTGTCTAATAATATATTAATGTGCTTATCGTTTAGTACATGTAGAATTAATCAAATATTTAACTACAATAATTTAACACGTGAAAAACTATATCTTTCATAATATATGTAGTAATCTAAATTCATATGAGTAGTATTAAATTAACGTTATAGTGTTTAAACCATAAATTTTTTAATTAATTTTTCATATCTTGAAAAGGCGAAAACGATCCTAATTAGAATCCCAATCATAATAACCTTGATTATATCTTATATTTATCAAACTATCAGAATATATATATATATATATATATATATATATATATTAATTGATTGGCTAGTGATAAATACAACAAATATCTTGATTCATACATCACTTTTTACGCATATTGATGTAGTACTGTACAACACTGCAATGCATGTTTTTGGTGTACAAATAAAAAAATTTGTTGTATATATCAACACCCTAATTGATTGGGTGTTGATAAATACAAAACAATATTTAATGCATACATCAAAAATATGCACTGTAGTGTTGTATAATACTGCATTAATAAGCATAAAAATTGGTGTAAGTATTAAATTGTATATTGTATTTATCACTAGCCTAATTGATTAGATTATCTGTATGAGGCATCATCATTGGATATACGAATATATATTAAAAATTAATAATAAAAATAAATGGTTGGTGGGAAGAAATAAATGGTAAAATTCCCCACTTGATATCTGGTTAGAAAGTCGGGTAATATAAAAATGTTTCTTTAGCAGTATGCCCCTTTGGTGGGCGGACTTTAAAAAAAAATGCTCCATTAGCAGTAGTAGTACTTGTAATACTATTATTTAGAACATTATTTTTATTATTATCTCTAACTTCATTATTAATCATAGGGTAGTAAATTTAGAAATTTTTATATTACTACATTATCACGTTTCAAGTTTAAAAATCATCTTTTTTTCCTTTTGTTATTACGTAGTATTTTTTATATCATTCGTTATACAACTTTGAATAATAATCCCCATAATACATACCACCAAGTTTCAATCATGCACTACTAAATGTGTGGAACATTGTAAATTATAGCATATTAAAGCTTGGTGATGAATGGCCGAAATATGTAGTCGTCACGTTTTGCATATATATATACACTTAGCACAACAATTATGAAGCTAGATTTAAACGTAACCTCAATCAATATTGTGACAACATCTAGGATTGTTCACCATTCAGATATAACCAAATCAGACCACATCCAATGGATGCGTCGGTTTTCCTTTGGTTCCAACCGACACCGATGGTACGGCCTTCGATTTCGGTCCGTTGGTTGGTTCGTTCGGAATTCCAACGGAGCGTCGGTTTGCTGGCGTGGGTCCGTGAGGCCGAGTGAGAAACAAAAAAAAATTAATTTAATTTTTTAAAAAGAGCCGTTTGAAGGATTTAAAAAAATATTTTTTTTAAAAAAACAGTAACTAACGGATATTTTTTTTAAAATCTAATATTTAACTCTATAAATACCACACTTCCCTAACACATTTTACACACTCAAATCTCACCATTTCTCTCATATTTCATCATTTTCAATCCAAAAAAATGTCTAACAACAACAACAATTCCAAATCCAAATCCAAACCCAAATCCATCCAAAATGATCAAGAACAAGTTGCTCACGATATGTGGCAAAACTTGGTGAACCACCCGCTACCAAATCAACATAACTTTCAACCTTCACCGACGGGATTTGCGAGTTTTGCACCTATTGCAAATCTGTATTCTTTGTCACCCGATGACCCCTGAAGAAACTACCAACATCACGGGTGGTATCAAAACCCGCAATTTACACCAAACATGGATTGGTCACCAGACACATACCACGACACCTCCTCATCAAACCCACTCGGCTTCCAACAAACACCTTCCCGTTACTTACAACCTTCACCAACCCAAAACTTCATCATACTCGAAACCCAACATCAACATCTTCTTGAAAGTTCCGACGAAACTGAGCCCGAGCCCGAATCTGAGCCCGAGCCCAAGCCCGCAAAGAAAAAGGGCAAAAAACCAAGACGAAAGACGGACGCACCCGTACGGGTTCAAGTTAGGTGGTCCGACGAGGAAGCGAAAATCTTGGCGGAACGGTGGATACATTGTTCTGAAAATGGCGTAATCGGGAACAATCAATCAAACGAAAGTTTTTGGCGAAGTGTCCACTCGGGTTACAATTCGGTGGTTCCAACGAAACGTAACCTTAATCAACTAACGGGCAAATGGAACAAAATACCTCACGACGTGAGAACCTTCGAAGGCATTCACAAGAAGTTTAGAGAGGTTTGCCCTCAAAGCGGTGCCGGAGATAAAGACGTGTTGGATGCGGCCAAGCAAGGTTTTTATGGCCATATGAAAAGGAAATTTGGGTACGAGAGTTGTTGGGATGTTCTAAGACCTTACCCAAAGTTCTTCACGGAGCAAGGCGTGATGAGCAACAAACGCCCATTTCAACCCGAACCTGAAGCAATCGACCTAGGCATGAACGTCAACCCGACACCGTCCTCTCTGGAAGCAAACATGAGGTCCTTGTTCCGCGACGACCCGATACGTCGTCCACCGGGTCGGAAAGCGTCAAAGACTTCTCAATCTTCGGACGCCGGTTCTTTGTCACGAGGTAGTGAAGCGTCCGAAAAACTCGAAGCCATCGAAGCGTTTAAAGCCCAAGCCCTAAAAGCCGCGGACACACTTGAAACGATTAAGAAAAACAACATTAAAAAACGGCGTTTAAGGCTTTGAGTTTTCTTTACAAAAGTCTTCCGAAATGGGCCTCCAAAAAGGAATTAAAAATGATCAAGTTGGCACGCAAAGAAGTCGTTGAAGAATTTGGAAATTTCTACAAAACGACAAATGAAGATGAAGATGAAGACGAGAACGAGAACGAGAATGAGGCCGCGGACCAAGACGAAGAATCGAGCTCGGATTAGGCTACTTTAAATTTAAATAAATGTATTTTTATTTTTAGTGTAACATTTTTTTTAGGAATTTAATGTTTTTATTTTTTAGGATTGTAATGTTTTTATTTTTTAGGATTGTAATGTTTTTAATTTTAATGAATGTGTTTTATTTTAATAATTGTGTATTATTTAATTTGGTTATTTAGTTGTGGGGGCCTGAAAAATGAAACTGACGGATGATTGTTGGGAGGGGCCTGTCAGTTTCTGTCAGTTGTGTGAAAAAGCTGACGTGACGCTGATGTGACGCGTCAGTTTCTATCAGTTTCTGTCACTGTCACTGTTGGGAATGGTCTCATTCAACTAAACTATTTAAGTTGGAGCATTTGGATTTAACAATTTTTTTTTTAATTAAGATTGACCAAAAACGAAATACATATTAATTTTCTGATTATTTTGATTACTATTGACTAGAACCAAATAGTCTAAAAAATCCGAATGATATATGAGTAGTGTCAAATATTTATTTGATTAATTTTCATATATAAAACCTTATTACATGACTCTTATTCTATCCATTAACGAGTCTTAAAATATTTGTTTGATTAACTTTTATATTTTAAACCTTATTTTATAACGAGTAGTGACATTTAATTACCATTTTTGTACTAATCTAAAGGCCTTAGTGTCTGGGAATATATCAAACTTTCACCAAATTTCTATTATGTGTATCCAACTTACGAAACTCAATATTAATGTACTCAACTTGTAAAAACCCTTATATTGATGTACTTTGATGATGTGTTACTCTCTCCTTGTGCCACGTGGCATGCTATGTGCGTGACACGTCATCAAAGTACATCTATAAGGGTTTTTACAAGTTGAGTGTATTAATATTGAGTTTTGTAAGTTGGATACACACAATAGAGATTTGGTGAAAGTTTGATACATTCCCAGACACTAAGCCCCTAATCTAAAATATCAACTTCTCAAGTTTGAAAATAAATCTACATTTTTATAAACCTTCCACCCAACACGTGATTATTGATATCTTTCTAGTAACATAACTGTTAACAAGTCAAAACGATAGCCTCATTAAGAGAATGATGATACCGAATTTTACAATCAATCCATTCAAATTGTAATCCGAACGAGCACCCCTAACATCACCATCGATTGCAAACTTTTCGCAATTTGATTTGTTCATATTTGTAACTTCATTTATATGATTTGAGATCAGAGGAGAATGTGAATTAGGCAGGGAAAGGAGGGAAGGTGATCCAGACCATTCATTCTCTTCATCAATGGCCCATATCATGACAAGTCATGCGGGGACCATTTTGCAAAGATTTTGGGCAGAGGGATTAAATTGCAATATTTGTGTACATTAGATTGAAGGGTTAGATTTTGAGCAGCATCATTTTTTCCACTTTTCACAAAAAACATACACAAAACTCTTTCTTTTTCTATCTACAAAATACACACACTACAAACCACAACCACCACCTTCCACCACCACCTTAATTGTTTACCACCGCCTCTCCACCGCAACCACTGCCACCACCGATGATGAACCACCACAACCACTGCCACCACCGTCGATGTACCGCCGCCACTGTCGCTACACCAAAACCACCACCGTCGCTCCACCGCCACCACCAGCGACTTCGTGATCGGAGAAAATATGTGGAGAAACGATGGCGTATTTTGTTGAGACATAGTTTGTGACAACAGATCTAGCTTGAAATAGGACTAGTGTAATTGTTATCATGTTTGTACATTGGTTTAGATTTGTAAATAAATGTTTGTTTTGTTATCAATATTCGTTAAATATATTAGTATGTTAAAGTGTTAGACGAATATTGAATATGAAATGAATATACAAACTGTGCGAGTCGAGATCTCAAGTCGCAAGCATGGTGAGACGAGATGAGATCTGAGC
The DNA here is from genome assembly GCA_963422505.1 of Pseudognaphalium luteoalbum. Taxonomy (NCBI): domain Eukaryota; kingdom Viridiplantae; phylum Streptophyta; class Magnoliopsida; order Asterales; family Asteraceae; genus Pseudognaphalium; species Pseudognaphalium luteoalbum. Next base: position 59,295,950 of record OY730198.1, on the reverse strand, counting down.
TCGCATACTAGAATGAAGCGAGTCGTGTTCATTATTGGGCTTGGGCTGCGTAGCGAGTCGAGTCAACTCGCAGGCCCAGTGGCTGCGAGTTGAAACGAAATATATATATGATTTTCGTTTAGAAAATTAAAAAACACTTTTGCCATTCCGAATTGATAACCTGCGAATTCAATATCCAGAGAAAAACAAAACCTAACGGCTAGGCTTTGACGTTTATTTGTTTAAAGCTAAGTATTAGATTACTAAAACGCGAACTTATTCGTTGTTAGTAAGATAACACCGTATTAAGGAATTCCGCACCTTAATACTACAGATAACGAAGTTATTGATCCTAGAACTACGGACTTACAATTGGTATCAGAGCTTTCGGGCTAAATACGAGTAATTTCGAGGTTTTTCGGGTTAATCGCGTGTGATTTAGGGTTGTTTTGACGTGCATTAGTGTGTAAAAACAATCAAAATCATTCTCTGGACGTTTTTAGGATAGTTTACAATCGAAATCTACTGATTTTAACGTAAAAAATACCTAAAACTTTCATTTTTGGGTTTTTCAGCCGTTTCGCGAACTGAGATTAGGGTTTCAACATTGTCTGCGAACCAAGTTGAACTTACGAACCTAACCGAGTGTTGCGAGTCGAACAAAGCTGCGAACCGAGATCTCTTGCAAACCGATATCACTTGCGAACTGACATCACTGCAATCCTAACTGAGACTTGCGAACCGAGTTTGCGAGTCGAGCTGAGATTGCGAGTTGAATTGAGTTTCTGCGAGTCGTGTTTTTCTCGCAAATACAGTTTGACTTTTAAACTTCACGATGTCTGACCTTAGAAAAATGATTGAGATGGAACACGAGATTGAAAAATCTGATATTCCACCTAAATTGTTAAGAGTTGAGGATTATTATAGCTGGAGGGATAAGTTTGAATCTTACTGTAGATTCCATGATCTATCTATCTGGATGTGTATCAAGAATGGATACACGGTACCTACACAAACTGTTGAGAATGCTATTGTGGTTCTCACTTATCAACAGATGAGTGAAGCACAAAAGAAGGAATTTGAGATTGAGAACAAGGCTCATTCTTCAATCAAGATGAGTCTTCCTAAGGAACTTAATCATCAATGTTGATGCATTTTGAAGTGTATGTCAGTTGGTCTAGTTCGAGTTTGTAATTAGTTTTGTGTTTACTGATTTGTGCGACGTTGTATGCAATGTCGCACATGCGACGTCAGTTAGTTGGGCCTGCGACGTTGGCTATGTCGCATGGGCCTTGACCTGCGACGTTGTGTGTAACATCGCAGGATTGAGTGTTTAGTATATAAACACGTTTTGTAATCAGTTTTAGGGTTGACGAAAAACCCTAAACGCAATCAGTCGAAAATACCTGTAACCTAGTTGATTATTATCAATAAACAACTGTTTGAATTCGTTTATATCACATTTGTCTTATTGATTCGTTTGTGTGATTATTCAATTGGTGATTCCGCCATCAATTGATTAGTTTGACTTGATTCAAGATCGAGAATACGGACTTACAACTGGTATCAGAGCCACGGGGGCTCGTTTTCAGAGCATCAGATCAAGTTTTGGTTTAAACTAACGATTAATATTTTGTTTTTTGTGTGGTTTTTTCGTGTTTTTTCTTGTTTACAGGTTAAAGATTGCGTTTCCTGGGCTATATTGAAAGGATTGTTCGTTTGACATTCGTAAAAATCGATTAGGGTTTGATTTTTTACAAATTAGGGTTTTTGGCCGCAGCTATTTGCGACTTTGCGACATAAGCTGCGACATCATTAGCGACGTTGTTGATACATGTTAGAGTGTCTGTCAGTTGGTCTAGTTATAGTTTTGTATTTAGAATTGAGTTTCCTGACTCCTGCGACGCTGTGCACAATGTCGCAGGTGCGACGTCAGGTTTTGGGCTTGCGACGTTGTCTATGTCGCATGGGCCTGGACCTGCGACGTTGTATGTAACGTCGCAGGATCGAGTGTTTAGTATAAAAACACTTTTTGTAATCAGTTTTAGGGTTGACGAAGTATTAACGAAAAACCCTAAACGCAATTTGTTGAAATTACTTGTAACCTAGTCGAATATTATCAATAAACATACGTTTGAATTCGGTTTATTAGCATTATGTTTATTTGATTGTTTGTGTTATTGATCAATTGGTGTTTCCGCAACCAATTCGTGTAACTTGATTCAAGATCGCTACAAAGGACTATCAACTGGTATCAGAGCCACGGGGCTCGTTTTTGAAGAATAGGATCAAGTTTTTGATTTAAACTAACGATTAACAACTTGTTTTTCGTGTGGTTTTTCGTGTTCTTCTTGTTTACAGGTTAACAATTGCGTTTTCTGGGATATTTTGAAGGGTTTATTCGTTTGCTATTCGTAAAAATCATTTAGGTTTTGATTTTTTACGAATTAGGGTTTTTGGGCCGCAACTGTTTGCGACTTTGCGACGTCGTGTAATTTTTGCGACCTCAACTGCGATGTCGCTTGCAACATCACAGTTTTTGACCTAATTTGGTTTTTGCGACGTACTGTTGCGACCTCGTGCAATTTTGCGACATTACATTCTTCGTCGTACTTTTGCGACGTCGTGCCACTCTGCGACGACATCAGCGACGTCATATTCTACGTCGCATTTTTGATTCTTAATTGAATCCTTATCCGTTTTGCGACATCACTCACTACGTCGCATAGACCTTTTGCGACATCATCCTTATTGTCGCAAATCTCAGGTTATAATTAATTCTATAATTATAAATGGCCGCTGACAAGGAAGATATCAGAGGGATTAGGGAGATGATAAAACAGGGAAATGATATTGGTTCCAACAATAAACCTCCATTATTCACTGCAGACATGGATTATGCTTACTGGAGAGACAGATTTGAACAATTTGTGGATTTTCATTGTCCAGAACTGTGGGGTCCATTAAAACAAAGATATGAGGCTCCCGTGGCTGAAGGAAACTATCACGGTGTTCCTCCACCAAAATCTTTCACTGCGATGACACCTCAAGAAAAGAAAGATTATCAAATAGAAAGAAAAGCACATTCAGCTATCTGTATGTGTTTGACAAAGGATGTTATGAGACTGTTTAAAACTCATGACACAACCTATGATTTATGGAAGGCAATAGAGACGAGGTGTGGGGGAAATGAGAAATATAAGGAGGCTAAGCTGGAATTGATTAAGAAACAGTACGATCTGTTTGACTCCTTACCTAATGAGACAACTTCTGGATTGTTTACTCGGTACTCACAACTGGTGAGTGAATTAACTGAAGTCGGATATAATCTCACTGCACTTGAGATTAATAAGAAGTTGTTGGATGTTTTACCAAGTACATGGGATGTGAAAGTCCAATTCTTGAAGGAAAATAAAGAATTGGCTGGGATGACTTTGGATCAGCTAATAGGAGTTCTTTAAGCCCACGCTATGGAATTGAAGAAGAAGGAGTGCAAGTCGAATGGATTTGTACAAAACCCTTCACTTTATGGAAGCCAAGTAAACTCTGGTAAGAGTTATGGAGGAATGGCATTCTTATCGGATACCAATTCTCCATCCTATTCAGCTGGAGCTTCACATGCTGCCTATGTTTCCGGGACAACCTGCACAAATCAAGGAACACAACAGCAGGTTTCAGCATCACCAGCAATCCAAGAGCAAGCTGCGATTTATACAGCTTTTCTCAGCTCTTACAAAGATTTGGTTACTCAACCAAATACTACTTTGGAAATGACCAAAGAAGATTATGCTCAGCTGGATGATGATGAGTTAGAACAGATGGATTTAACCTGGAACATAGCTATGATCTCAAGGAGGGTTCAGAAGTTCTTGCAGAGGACAGGTTGCAAGAGCTTGGAAGGTAATGGGAAGACAGGGTTTGGGTTTGATAAAAGCAAGGTTCGATGTTACAACTGTCAGAACCTTGGTCACTTTGCAAGGGAATGTGAGAAACCCAGGATGCCATCGTCAGGTCTTACTAAGCCGGATCCGCCCAAGGCAAATGAGAAAGAAGAAGCTAAATCATTGGCTGTAGATAATGCTTTGATCGTTTTTGAGCCAACTGCTTCTGACTGGAGTGCTCAGGCTGCACAGTTTCAATGCCTGATGGCTCACATTACTCCTGAGGTATCAAATGAACCTAATGAGCCTTTCAATTGTGTTTCATGTATTAAATTGACTGAATCCCTTGAGGTCTATCAGAAAGACAATTTAGATATGCGGGACAAGATATTTAAACTTACCGAATCTAATAAGTTTTTGCTAGATAATGAAAAACTTTATGAACAACACCTTGAAGCTCATAAATTAGATACCGAAACCTTTAAAGAAAAGGTCTTTAGCCAGCAAGATGCAATTAAGAGTTATCTTATCGAAATTGAATTGTTGACTAAAGAACTATCTGATTTGAAAAATGAGTTTGACAATTATAAAAGCAAAATCTTAGGTTCAACATCCGCAACTCAAGTCTTTAATGAGATAGTTAGTAAGCAAGGGGCAAGCGGCAAAAAGAAGGAAGGTCTTGGCTATAACCAAGTTCCACCACCTTCTCATGCTGAATATTGTCCCCCGCTGGCTAAAGAAGGCCTTGAGGAGATTTCAGTTGATTATACCAAACTGTATGGTATCAAGGCCAAAGAAGCCAAGCTAAACAAACTGACAACGGAGAAAACCAAGAGGCCAGAGTATCCTTTGCCTCAGTTTGTTAAAGCTAAAAGTAAGTCTGCAGTTTATACTGATGAGATTGTTGAGATAGAGGATATTACTGATCAGGAATATCCTGAGTTTAAGAAGGTTGAGGCTAAACCTGAAAAACAAATTTTAAAAATTGAACCTGTATTAAAGGTTCAAAATAAAAAGGAAAACAAAGTTTTAAATGTGAAACTTCAAACTCAACAGTCACCGGCAAACGTTTTAAAACAAAAGGTGACAAATGAAAAGGTTCATGTTGATAAAACTTCTGCCTCAACTTCTAAACCAAAACAAGCATTCTCTAAAACGTGTACAAAATGTTCATGTTCTAGAAATGCTTCACCAATTCCTGCAGTAAATCCTTCGCCTCAACGGTTTATAGAGACTCATTCTTGTTTCTACTGCAAGAAACAAGGACATTTGATCCGTGATTGTCCCAAACTTTCTTATCAGCATTATGGGAGAGATATGCCTAGGACATCATTCTACAAAAATTCTTTTTCAAAATCACCTTCTAGGCATCACTCCAACTCTCCTAAGCCTGCCGAGAAAGTAAGTAATGTTGGGCAAAATTCTTTGTCAAAACCAAAGCCCGACATTACTTCTAAACCAAATTCCGAACCATCAAAGGTTTGGAAAAGAAAAGAGTCTACTGCGGACTCTATTGTCATCAATAATAACACATCAGATACTAAATCTGATTTGTTTAAAAAGAAAGTTTTATCTGATGTGCTTATTGTTGATGACTATGGTCGACCTAAGTCTGTAAAGGCTTAGGTCACCGTTTCTCACTAATCTCCTCATTTTTTTTTGTGTTGCAGCAGTCTGAACGTGTAAAAGATAGCGAATGGTTTCTTGATAGCGGCTGCTCGCGACACATGACCGGTGATGTGTCTCTACTTGTGGATATTAAACCATACGCAGGAGGACATGTGGCCTTTGCAGGAGATACGGGAGGAACGATTTCGGGGAGAGGAACGCTAACAAATGGAAGGGTTAGCTTTGAGAATGTAAATTATGTGGCCGAACTTCAACATAATCTGTTAAGTGTTTCACAAGTTTGTGATAAGGACTATACCACATCCTTTACAAAGACTGAGTGTGTTATCTTGAAGCCGGGATATGTCATTCCTGAGGAATGGGTGTTAATGCGTGCACCTAGAAGAAATGACACCTATGTAATGAACATGCGAACCGTGGAGACATCCAGCGAGTACACTTGTCTCCTTTCGAAGGCTTCAGAAAAAGAATCACTCCTTTGGCACAGACGGATGGGACATATTCATTTCCGTAAAATGAATTTTCTAGTTAATAACGATTTGGTTCGTGGAGTTCCAAAACAGTCCTTCGCCTTGAAGGATGACTGTGTTTCTTGCCACAAGGGCAAACTCCACAAGAAGTCCCATAAGTCTAAGGTTGTGAATTCAATAGATGCTCCGTTGGAATTACTGCATATGGATCTTTTTGGTCCGGTTTCTACAAAGAGCATCGGTGGTCGCTCTTACTGTTTGGTAGTGACGGATGACTACTCACGGTTTTCGTGGGTATACTTTCTCGCAACGAAGGATGAGACAGCGAGAATTCTGGTTTATTTGTTGGATAAGTTGGCAAATTTGTGCAACTTAAAGGTGAAGAGACTGCGAAGCGACAATGGAACTGAATTCAAGAACTCAACTCTCGAATTATTCTGTGCTTCTAGGGGTATTGATCATCAATTCAGTGCTCCGAGAACTCCTCAACAGAATGGAGTTGCAGAACGGAAGAATAGGACCATTATTGAAACTGCTCGCACTATGCTAGCAGATTCCAAGCTACCTATTATCTTCTGGGCCGAGGCAGTTAATACTGCCTGTTACGTTTTGAATCGGGTGCTCTCGGTTAAGAAGAAGAACAAAACATGTTATGAGTTATTCAATAACCGCAAGCCGAATTTGCAGTTTCTGGAGCCATTTGGGTGTCCTTGTTTAATAATGATTACCAAAGAACGTGTCTCTAAGTTTGGTGATAAAGCCGTTGAAGGGATTTTTCTTAGATATTCGGTCAACTCTCCAAACAAACGAGTATACAACAAATCAACAAACGAGATAGAGGAACACTTTGAGGTCAAATGCCTAAGGTATACGGAACCACCTCAAGGAACAGGTCCGGATTGGTTCTTCAATTATGGGAAACATTTCAGTTCTTTCAATATTCTGGAGGACGACGAAATAGAAGAGTTAATTACAATACTTCATGGACTCGATGTTTTTCAACAAACATCCGATTCTCCTCCTATTACATCCAATCCAATTCTCGATACGACATCCACTCCCACACCTACTCCAACACAACAAACACCTGCATCTACTTCCACTACTTCTACTGCATCTGTACCTACTCCTACACCACCAACTACTGCCATCCCTTCTTCTTCAAAAACTGTCAATGCTGAGGATCTTCCACATGATCCAGATATGCCTCTCTTAGAGGATGAAGAAGACATGAATTATTCTCGTTTCTTCACTAATGAAGAAAACGACGATGCTTCTGCCACTGAAGGTGATTTGAACAACTTGGAATTAAATCTTGTGCCAGATGCTATTCCAGTCACCCGGATTCATAAGGATTACCCAGTTGAAAACATAATTGGTGATCCTCATTCTACTGTTCAAACGAGAACTCAGGCAAAGCAATCCGCTGAAGATAAGCATATTTCAGCTGATCAGGTTTTGGGATTTATGGCTACCATCAATTCTTGCCATTTTTCACAAACCGAACCGAAGAAAGTCTCAGAGGCCTTACAAGATCCATCCTGGGTCGAGGCCATGCAAGATGAACTGCAGCAATTTCACAAGCTGCAAGTGTGGACACTAGTACCATTACCCAAGGGTGCTGATCCAAAAGGCACTCGTTGGGTATATCGCGTAAAGAAGGATGATAGAGGGGTCGTTACAAGGAACAAAGCTCGACTAGTTGTTCAAGGGTATACTCAAGTTGAAGGACTAGATTATGATGAGGTTTTTTCTCCTGTCGCCAGATTGGAGTCTGTTCGCATCTTTTTGGCCTTCGCATCATTTAAAGGAATTCGTGTCAAGCAACTTGACGTCAAAAGTGCATTCCTTTATGGTCAAATTGATACGGAAGTATATGTTCAACAGCCTCCGGGTTTTGAAGATTCGGTGAATCCAAATTATGTCTACAAACTAAATAAGGCATTGTATGGACTTCATCAATCTCCTCGCCTATGGTATGAGAGGCTTGCTACTCATCTGGTGGAAAATGGTTTTACTCGGGGCAACATCGACAGTACTCTCTTCACAAAAGGGAAAGGGGATAATTTGTTACTTGTTCAGGTGTATGTCGATGATATTATTTTTGGGTCGTTGAATGAGGCTCTATGTAAGGAATTTGAAGAGGTCATGAAGTCAGCTTTCGAGATGAGTGCAATGGGAGATCTCACTTTCTTTCTAGGTGTGCAAGTTGAGCAGTCATCCAAAGGAATGTATATTCATCAGTCAAAATATGTCAATGACATGTTGACACGATATGATATGCTCACTTGTAAGCCTTATGGAACTCCTATTGAACTCAATCATAATCTTGGACCTGCTGATGATGATGAGGACTGTAAAGAAAAGGATTACCGTTCGATGATAGGTTCTCTTATGTACCTCACTGCTTCAAGGCCTGATATTGTCTTTGCTGTTTCACTTTGTTCAAGATATCAGGCATGACCAAAGGTTTCTCATATGAAGGCGGTGAAGCGGATTTTTGGTTTATCTCAAATATAGACCCACTCTCGGTCTATGGTACTCCAATGAGAAGAATTTTACGCGCTCTGCCTATTCAGATTCAGATTACGGTGGCTGCAACATCAATAAGAAGTCAACAACAGGAGGTTGTCAGTTCCTTGGATCCCAATTGGTGTCGTGGCAATGCAAAAAGCAGACTACGGTTTCTACTTCAACAGCGGAGGCCGAGTACATTGCTGCTGCAAGCTGCTGTTCTCAAGTTCTTTGGATTCAGCACCAACTGCGCGACTACGGGTTACTCTTAACTATGACTCCTATACATATTGATAATACTGCTGCCATATCTATCACACGCAATCCTGTACAACACTCTAAAACCAAACACATAGAAATTAGGTTTCACTTTATACGGGATTGCTATGAGAAACACCTTATCGACCTTGTCCATATAGATACCCTAAAACAAAATGCTAACTTATTCACTAAGGCTTTTTCTAGAGCCCGATTTGATGAATTAGTCAACATGATCGGTCTAAGGTTCTTTACCACGAAAAAGTAATTTGTGACTTGGATATGGTTAAAGTAATGTTTAAAAAAAAAATAAAAAATGCAACCAACGCAACAGCCATTCTTTATACTTTCTAGTATTCAAGAAATGCAAGGTTGCTACATTTTAAAAATAGACGTTGAAGTTGTATCTGTAAACAACTTGGGATATGATAGTACATCGGGTGACATGCATAAAAATGGAAATTTAAGGTTTATCTTGGATGTGTCAGTAGATTTATCTGACGTATTGAAAACAGTTTTTATAAATATTATCTTCATCATACGATATATTAGTAGGCATGTTATGCAAAACTCTTTGAGAAATCTTAAGAAGCCTAATCATTAATTGTCTATTTCAAGTGGTATAACATCATTAGATGTATGACAAAAGTCTTAATTTCTTACTTATACTAGACATGCTTTCGTGAAAGATGTTTATTTGATATCATTTGGGGGTATATATTGATAGTTTCCTCTGTTATACGTAAGTATAGACCTGGCTTCTATTAATATATACTTTAAAATTAAGCAAACGCAAGTCAAAGTACTTGAAAAGTCTTTAAAATTTAGATACCTTACAAGGTCGCCAAAATGGTTTGACCAAGTTTTGGTTTTGCTTAAACCTGAATCAAGTTATGTCGCTCTGTTGTACGTAAGTACAGACCTGTCACCGCTGACTTGATTCTTAAAAATTGATTTTCTTATATTCTATCTGTAAATGGAAACATGATCTGTGTCTTAAGTTAAGATGTATATCTATAATGGGAACCACAGCGAAATGAACATGCCAATAATAATAAAATATCTCCTAGATGTGAGTATAACATGTTTAAGTGGACAAATATACTAATAATCGTTTTGAAATAATTTTTATAAAAAGTGTTTTCAGTATGTCAAGTAAATTTAAAGAGGACAAAAATACTGATAATCGAAATAACACTTACTGTTCCTAATAAATGCATGTTATTCCGATATGATCCCTAATCAGATTAATTCAACTCCGTCACCAAAAAGAGAGTGTTAATTATATCTTTGTGTTTCTATATTTCTGTTTTTTTGTTACTTAGTTATTTATTACTCCAAGTTACAAGTTAGTTTTTCAAATCGCGCGTCGAAAATTTGAACTTCAAATCGAATTCCAAATTTCTGCCACGCGACGTCATTGTCAATGTCGCATGCGACGTTGCTCGCTACGTCGCACGCTACGTCGCATTTAGGGTTAGACTATAAATAGTCCAACCCGCAACGTCATTAGTACACTATTCAAATTTCTTTGCGACGTAGCCTGCGACCTCACTCCAGCGATTGCGACGTTGCGCGTGTACCTACGATTGTGATATTCGGCCGTGTTTTCCTTCTATTCAATCACGATTTCCTGTTCTACACGTTTTACTTGATCATTCGGTACTATTTTTTTCGCTTTTCCCCGTATAATTTTTGTATATTCATTGATTATGTATTGCGGTTTAAAGGGGATCTCGGTTTTGGGAATTATTTGTTGCGAAATTGATAGGATTATTAGGTTTTATTGCTACACTTGATATGCCGCACTTATTGCAATAGATAGATGTGAAAAACCAATGTTTTTTGAGTTAGGGTTTCTGGGTTGGGATGATGTTCATCTTTGCGACGTCGTCTGCGACGTAGCAGACGATGTCGCATTACATGATTGATTTCGCAGTCATTGCGACGTCCCTATGCTACGTCGCAATAACTGCGACGTGCTGTATATTGTCGCAAATTAGTGCGACCTCACAAGCGACGACGTGTTCTACGTTGCAATTTGTAATACAGTGATTAAATTCACAATTAATTGCAAAATGCGACGTCCCCCTTAACGTCGCTCATTTGGTATGCGACGTTTGACTCTACGTCGCTATCAATTTTAGGTTGATTTCTGCGACGTTTTTACAATTTTGCACTTTCACGTGCGACGTCATACGTAACGTCGCATGAACCAGAAGGTTTAGCACAACTTAATTACATGTGTTTGTCATGTATTCTAACGTGTTTCGAGTCTATATTCTGCACTGTTTACAGATATGGCGCTAGCTTATGAGCCTCGACACAACACGGTAGCATTTTTGGATGCCACACATAAGAATGCGGCTCCGTTCAGTCAGATGATTGCTTTTCTTCGCCGTTCACGTATATTTCACGCGATATCTGATGACACTGTTGTGTACAAGAACTTGATCGGACCGTTCTGGAGAAATGCATCGATTACTACTGAGAACGGCGTCCCACGTATTGTATCTACTGTTTTGGATACTCAGATTGTGGTAACTGAGCAGGGTATTCGAGAGTTACTACAATTCAACGATCAGCCCGATATGCCAGTTCGTTTTGCGAATCAGTTTATTTCTGGCGGCATGCAACGGATGGGTTATCCGGGAATCCCGACTGATCAATATCGCAAAGCTCATCTTACTCGAGTTTGGCGTTATTTGATGCATATTTTCATTGTTTGTTTGGGGAGTCGGAAAGCTGGCACTGATGGAATCAGTTACGGTATGGCATCAGCTATGTTGGCTTTAGTATACAATAAGCCGTTCAATTATTCTGGGTTGATCTTCAAGAATATGGTCAATAATGTCAACACTGGCGACAATAAATGGGCGTTGTATCCTCGGTTTATTCAGTTGTTTCTCAATCGTCATCATCCGAATCTTACAGCACTCGGTGATGTCGATAACATTCACAAAATTGCGCCAATGATGAGTCGGATTTTTTCCATATGTTCTGCTCAGGAACGGGGGGTTCAGGCACCACCAGATATTCCTTTATTTGGTGCGATTACTGATGAACACTACGTGCCACCTCCAGACCCTCAATATATGGATCTTCAAGCACCCCAGCAACCGCAGCAACCATTTGTTGATATACCTGTTCAAGCTGCGGGGGAGGATATTGAGGATGTGCTGGTCCAGATTGATCAATTTGGACACGTTCAACAACAGGATTCACCTCACCGCATAACTGATGAATCCTCTTCATCTGATTCGGATTCTGATTCTGTGAGACCGCAGGATGGTGGTGAGACTCCTACGGATTCCGATGGTGAAGTGCCCCACCCATCGCAAATGGAACGGATTCGGGTACACGATTCACGTCGATACTTGAGAATTCAACGACATATTCGACAGGGCAAAGGCTACACGGGAAAACGTCCTCGTGCCGACGATGATACTGAGTTTGCACCATCTTCTCGTCCTGCACGTCGACCGTCTACTATTCAGCCACCTCCATCTCAGGCACTTGTCGTTGAGCCAACTCCGGCCTTTTTGCAGAAAATGATGGACGACATGCGCCAAATGTAGCAACAGCTGAGGGAACAAGCTGAGAGGAATGCTTCTCAGGCTGCAATAATCGAGGTTCAATCTAAGCAGCTTACGGAACTACAGGCTAGGGTGAATGTTTTAGAGGCTAGGTCTAGTGCCTCGGGGGAGTTAGGGTCCGAGGGTCCCAATGTAGAGTCACTAGGACCAGAGTCTGTAAACCCTCCTGTAATTGAAAACGTTATTAATGAAAATGTTCAGCGTTTGGATTATTTTTGTGTTGATGACATCCCCGGTCAGCCGAGACCACTAGCGGTTGATTATTCTTTTGCTGATTTGACATTCATTCAGAGAATGGTTAATGGGGATGATACGGGTAATGATCAAGGGTATGTATTCGATATGGATGATGAGATATCGGTTGATGATGAGCATTTGGGATCAGATGAATATTATGATAATGCACTGGTTATTGAAACTGACTCATCTGATGATGATGTGCCTGCTGGATCTTTTCATGGAGAATCTAGTTCAACTCAGGCAGCTCCTACTCAACAAGATTCTACATCTACTCAACTAACTCAAGAGGCATCTGAAAGTTTAACTGCTGAAGAAAGAATGGAAAGAAATAAGCAGTGGTGGCCTCAAGGTAGATCTGCAGAACCTGTGCCTGTAACTTGCAAAACATATAAGGTTTGTGGAGATTATACCGGTGTAATTAAGAGTTGGAAGGTTAGTCAAAGGATGCTTATGATTAAGAGATTAGATGGTATTCAATACTTCAAGTTGAGATTCAACAAATTGAGTACTTTGCCGAAAGGGGAAATCAATAGGTTAGCTCAGTTAAATCTGATTAATCCTGATAATGATGATTATGCTAACTATGTTCAGAGAACATTGCGTCAAGAGGTTAGAACCAAAAGATATAACAAGCTGAAACCGACGCTGGGAACGAAGTATACATATAAGAAAAAGTTGGATCCCACGACAGGACGCCCTATGGTTAAAGTTCATTATCCACCAGCTGACTGTCTGACTGAAATACCTTTGGAGCAGGTTCCTTATGATTTTCTAAGAAGATTTGTTTATTGGGAACTTGATCCACATACCGGTGAAGCTGTGATTGTGTTTGTTCCTGAATCAGAGCCGCAGCTAGAATATGGGGGTATTTGGAACTTAAAGAAAGTTTCATTTCGGGTTTTTGATCCTATGAGTTTGATAAATCTTCACGAAAAAGATTTGAGAAAACTCTTCGATAATAGGATTCGGGTGAATGAGAATAACGAATTCAACAAGAAGCTTGCACGACAATATCAGAAAGTTGTTGAAGTTTGCGTTAACAATGGAATTCATGCAGATGGGAAGTTTCCTGCAAATTGGGTTTGACTGAAGATTCTTTTGAAGACCAAGCTGAAGATACGGGGGAGTTTGTTGATACATGTTAGAGTGTCTGTCAGTTGGTCTAGTTATAGTTTTGTATTTAGAATTGAGTTTCCCGACTCCTGCGATGCTGTGCACAATGTCGCAGGTGCGACGTCAGGTTTTGGGCTTGTGACGTTGTCTATGTCGCATGGGCCTGGACCTGCGACGTTGTATGTAACGTCGCAGGATCGAGTGTTTAGTATAAAAACACTTTTTGTAATCAGTTTTAGGGTTGACGAAGTATTAACGAAAAACCCTAAATGCAATCTGTCAAAATTACTTGTAACCTAGTCGAATATTATCAATAAACATACGTTTGAATTCGGTTTATTAGCATTGTGTTTATTTGATTGTTTGTGTTATTGATCAATTGGTGTTTCCGCAACCAATTGATTCATGTAACTTGATTCAAGATCGCTACAAAGGACTATCAGACGTTGCCTGCGACATCATTATATCTGACCTAATTTGGTTTTTACGACGTAGTGTTGCGACATCATAAGCGACGTCGTTGTTTTGATCTTAAGTGATTATTCTGCGACAACAGTAGCGACGTTATACTCTACGTCGCACTTTTGATTCTTAATTGAATCCTTATCCATTTGCGACATTATTTGTTACGTCGCACAGAACTTTTGCGACATTACACCTATCATCGCAAGTTTCAGATTGTAATTTAATTTGACTATTAAATGGCCGCTGATAAGGAAGATATTAGAGGAATTAGGGAAATGATTAAACAGGGAAATGATATAGGTTCTAGCAATAAACCTCCGTTGTTTACAGCAGACATGGACTATGCATACTGGAGAGACAGATTTGAACAATTTGTAGACTTTCACTGTCCAGAACTTTGGGGTCCATTAAAACAACGATATGAGGCTCCAGTTGCAGAAGGAAACTATCGTGGAATTCCTCCAGCAAAAACGTATAATGCCATGACACCTCAAGAGAAAAAGGAACTAGAGATAGAAAGGAAGGCACATTCTGCTATATGTATGTGGTTAACAAAGGATGTTATGAGACTCTTTAAAACTCATGACACAACTTATGATTTGTGGAAGGCAATAGAAACGAGGTGTGGGGGGAATGAAAAATACAAGGAGGCTAAGTTGGAATTAATCAAGAAGCAGTATGATCTGTTCGACATTTTCCCTAATGAGACTACTTCTGGATTATTTACCCGATACTCACAGTTAGTTAGTGAGTTAATTGATGGAGGATACAATCTCACTGCACTTGAGATAAACAAGAAACTGTTGGATGTGTTGCCAAGTGCTTGGGATGTGAAGGTCCAATTCTTGAAGGAGAATCAAGAATTAGCTATGATGACTTTGGACCAATTGATAGGTGTTCTACAAGCTCATGCTATGGAGTTGAAAAATAAAGAATGCAAGTCAAGTGGATTTGTACAGAATCCCACACTATATGGAGGACAAGTAAACTCTGGCAAGAGTTATGGTGGAATGGCATTCATGACAGATACCAGTTCACCATCTTATTCAGCTGGGGCTCAACATGCAGCCTACATATCTGGTACATCTCAAGGGTCACAACAGCAACTTTCAGTATCACCAGCTATACAAGAGCAAGCTGCAATTTATACATCTTTTCTAAGCTCTTACAAAGATTTGGCTACTCAACCAAATACCACTTTGGAAATGACCAAGGAGGACTATAGTCAGCTGGATGACGATGATTTAGAGCAAATGGATTTAAACTGGAACATTGCTATGATCTCAAGGACGGTTCAAAAGTTCTTGCAGAGGACGGGACGAAAGAGCTTAGATGGAAATGGGAAGACCGGATTTGGTTTTGATAAAAGCAAGGTCCGATGTTATAACTGTCAGAACTTGGGTCACTTTGCTAGGGAGTGCGAGAAACCCAAGATGCCACCATCGGGTCTTACTAAGCCTGATCCGCCTAAGGCAAATGAGAAAGAAGAAATCAAGTCGTTGGCTGTGGACAATGCTTTGGTCATTTTTGAGCCAATCGCTTCTGACTGGAGTGTTCAGGCTACACAATTTCAGTGTCTGATGGCTCACATCACACCCGAGGTATAAAATGAACCAATTGAGCCTTTTAATTGTGCTACTTGTATTAAATTGACTGAATCTCTTGAGGTCTATCAAAAGGACAATTTAAACTTGCGGGAAAAGGTTGTTAAACTTACAGAATCTAATAAGTTTTTGCTAGAGAATGAAAAGCTTTATGAAAAACATATTGAGGCTCACAGGTTAGATACTCAAACTTTTAAAGCAAAGGTCTTTAGTCAGCAAGATGCAATTAAAAGTTATCTTACTGAAATTGAACTGTTGATTAAAGAACTATCTGATTTAAAAGGTGAGTTTGATAATCATAAAAGTAAAATCTTAGGTTCTTCATCCGCAACGTTTGTCTTTAATGAAATCGTTAACAAACAAGGGACAAGTGGTAAAAAGAAGGAAGGACTTGGTTATAACCAAGTACCACCACCTTCTCATGCCGAATATTGTCCTGCGCCTGTTAAGGAAGGCCTTGAAGAAATTCCAGTTGATTATACAAAGCTTTACGGCATTAAAGCTAAAGAAGCTAAACAAAACAAACTGACAAAGGACAAAACCAAAAGGCCAGAGTATCCTTTGCCACAGTTTGTTAAGTCTGAATGTAAATCTTCAGTTTATATTGATGAGGTAGTTGAGATTGAGGACATTACTGATCAGGAGTATCTTGAATTTAAGAAGGTTGAAGTTAAACCTGAAAAAGTGGTCTTAAAAATTGAACCTGCAATTAAGGTTCAAACTCAAACAGGAAAAGACAAGGTTTTAAATGCAAAATCACAAACTTTACAGTCACCGGTAAAGATTTTGCAACATAAAGTTTTAAATGATAAACCTTCCACTTCAACCTCTCCACCAAAACAAGCAGTTTCTAAAACGTGCACGCAATGTTCATGCTCTAGAAATGCTTTACCACCTCCTATGGTAAGTCCTCAGCCTCAACCTTTTGTTGAGACTCGTTCTTGTTTCTACTGCAAGAGACAAGGACACTTAATTTGTGAATGTCCAAAACTTTCTCATCAGCGCTATGGGAGAGAAATGCCTAGGCCATCAGTTTATCGAAATTCATTTTCAAAATCACCTCTTAGGCGTTATTCCCTGTCTCCCAAGCCTGATGAGAAACAGAGTAATGCTGGGCAAAATCCTTTGTCAAAACCAAAGCCCGACACTACTCCCAAGCCAAATCCCGAACTATCTAAAGTTTGGAAGCGAAAAGAGTCTATTGTGGACTCTAATGTCGTTAACAATAACACATTGGATAAAAATTCTGATTTGTTTAAAAATAAAGTTCTATCTGATGTGCTTATTGTTGATGATTTCGGTAGACCTAAGTCTGTAAAGGCTTGGGTCACCGTTTCTCACTAATCTCCTTACTTTTATGTGTTGCAGCAGTCTGAACGTGTGAAAGATAGCGAATGGTTTATGGATAGTGGCTGCTCGCGACACATGACTGGTGATGTGTCTCTACTTATGGATATTAAACCATACGCAGGAGGACATGTGGCCTTTGCAGGAGATACGGGAGGAACAATTTCTGGTAGAGGAACGCTAACAAATGGGAAGGTTAGCTTTGAGAACGTAAATTATGTGGCAGAACTTCAACATAACTTGCTAAGCGTTTCACAAGTTTGTGATAAGGACTATACCACGTCATTTACAAAGACTGAGTGAGTTATACTGAAGCCAGGGTATGTCATTCCAGAGGAATGGGTGTTAATGCGAGCACCTAGAAGAAATGACACATATGTGATGAATATGAGAACAATGAAGACTACAAGTGAATTTACTTGTCTACTCTCAAAGGCTTCAGAAAAGGAATCACTCCTTTGACACAGACGGATGGGACATATTCATTTCCGTAAAATGAATTTTTTGATTAATAATGACTTAGTGAGAGGAGTTCCAAAACAGTCCTTTGCTTTGAAGGATGATTGTATTTCTTGCCACGAGGGCAAACTCCACAAGAAGTCCCATAAGTCTAAGGTAGTGAATTCTATTGTTGCTCCGTTGGAACTACTTCATATAGATCTTTTTGGTCCTGTTTCTACAAAGAGCATTGGTGGTCGGTCTTATTGTTTGGAGTTACTGATGACTACTCAAGTTTTTCGTGGGTCTATTTTCTTGCTACAAAGGATGAGACAGCGGGAATTCTGGTTTACTTGTTGGATAAGTCGGCAAATTTGTGCAACTTAAAGGTTAAAAGACTGCGAAGTGATAATGGAACCGAATTCAAGAATTCAACTCTCGAGCTATTCTGTGCTTCAAGAGGCATTGATCATCAATTCAGTGCTCCAAGAACTCCTCAACAGAATGGAGTTGCAGAACGAAAAAATAGAACTATTATCGAGACAGCTCGGACTATGCTAGCAGATTCAAAGCTGCCTATTATTTTCTGGGCTGAGGCAGTAAATACTGCTTGTTATGTTCTGAATCGGGTGCTCTCAGTTAAGAAGAAGAACAAGACATGCTATGAGCTTTTCAATAACCGCAAGCCGAACCTGCAGTTTCTGGAGCCGTTTGGGTGTCCATGCATGATTATGGTTACTAAAGAACGTGTCTCTAAGTTTGGTGATAAAGTTGTTGAAGGGATATTTCTTGGATATTCGATTAATTCTCCAAACAAAAGAGTCTACAACAAATCGACTAATCAGATAGAGGAACATTTTGAGGTAAAATGTTTAAGGTATACTGAACCTCCTCAAGGCACGGGTCTGGATTGGTTTTTCAACTATGGTAAACTCTTTAACTCTTTCAATATTCCGGAAGAAGATGATACGGAAGAGTTGGTTACCTTGCTTCATGGAATCAATATTTCTCAAGAAACATTTGGTTCTTCTTCTAAACCATCCGATCCAAAACCCGATGCAACACCTAACCAACCTTCTCCAACACCTACTCCAATACCTGCATCTACTCCTTCACCAACACCCACACCTATACCTACACGACCATCTTCTGATATTCCTTCTACTTCAGGAAATATCAATGCAATGGATCTTCCTGATGATCAAGACATGCCTCCTTTAGAAGAAGACGGAGCAGAAGAAGAAATGGTTTCTTCTTATCTCTTTACTGATGAAGCAGATGAAGAAGCAACTCTTGTCACTGAAGGAGATTTGAACAACTTGGGATTGACTCTTGTGCCGGAGGTCATTCCAGTTACTCGTATACATAAGGATCACCCCATTGAGAATATAATTGGTGATCCTTACTCTAAAGTCCAAACGCGAACTCAAGCAAAGCAAACAGCTGAAGACAAGCAAACTTTGGCTGAACAGGTTTTGGGCCTCATGGCAACTGTCGAATCATGCCATCTTTCTCAAATTGAACCTAAAAAAGTAGAGGAAGCATTGAACGATCCATCGTGGGTCGAGGCCATGCAAGAGGAATTGCAACAATTTAAGAAGCTGCAAGTTTGGGATATTGTACCATTACCCAAAGGTGCTCACCTTACAGGTACTCGTTGGGTATTTCGAAACAAGATGGATGACCGAGGTGTGGTAATTCGGAATAAAGCACGTTTGGTGGTTCAAGGCTTCAGTCAAATTGAGGGTTTGGACTACGATGAAGTATTTGCTCTTGTGGCTCGATTGGAGTCCATTAGGATTTTCTTAGCATTTGCTTCTTTCAAAGGCTTTCGTGTTTACCAACTTGATGTAAAATGTGCTTTTCTTTATGGTGATGTAGATGCTGAGATATACGTCAAACAGCCTCCAGGCTTTGAAGACCCTGCGCATCCTAATCATGTGTGCAAACTGAGCAAAGCTTTGTATGGTCTTCATCAATCACCAAGACTTTGGTATGAGAGGCTTACTACGTATTTGTTGAAGAATGGTTTCACGAGAGGCCAAATCGATAGCACACTTTTCACCAAATGAGAGGGAGAAGATTTGCTACTGGTTCAAGTTTATGTGGACGACATCATCTTCGGTTCTCCAAATGAGGCTTTGTGCAAGGAATTCGAGGTTTTAATGAAGTCTGAGTTTGAGATGAGTGCGATGGGAGAACTTACTTTCTTTTTAGGTGTGCAAGTTGAGCAATCAGTCAACGGCATTTATATTCATCAGTCAAAGTATGTCAATGATATGTTGACTAGGTATGACTTGCTTGATTGCAAAACCTATGGTACTCCCATCGACATAAATCACAATCTTGGACCCGATGAGCATGAAGAAGACTGCAAGGAAAAGACTATCATTCAATGATAGGTTCTCTAATGTATCTTACTACCTCAAGACCGGATATTGTGTTTGCGGTTTCGCTATGCTCGAGATATCAAGCGAAGCCTAAGGTGACTCATATGAAGGCTGTAAAGCGAATTTTTGGGTACCTCAAATATAGGCCAACTCTTGGTCTATGGTATTCAAATGAGAAATCATTCGCTTTAACTGCCTATTCGGATTTGGATCATGGTGGCTGCAAAATGGATAAGAAGTCTACAACTGGAGGATGTTAGTTTCTCGAATCGCGGTTGGTTTCTTGGCAGTGTAAAAAGCAGACCATGGTTGCAACTTCTACAGCTGAGGCCGAGTATGTTGCTGCTGCAAGCTGCTGTTCTCAAGTCCTTTGGATCCAGCATCAACTACGTGATTATGGGTTACTTCTTTCTATGACTCCTATTCATATAGATAATACTGCAGCTATTTCCATAACACGCAATCCCGTACAACATTCTAAGACCAAACACATTGAACTTAGGTTCCACTTTATACGAGATTGCTATGAGAAACACCTGATAGACCTTATCCATATAGACACCCTTAAGCAAAATGCCGATCTTTTCACAAAAGCTTTTTCACGCGCTCGTTTTAACGAATTGGTCAACATGATTGGTTTGAGGTTCTTTCAAACTAAAAAATAATTTATGACTTGGCTGTGTTTTGTAAATTGGCTGTGTTTTGTAAAAAAAAAAAAAAAAAAAAAAAACGCAACAGCCACTTTTTATACTTTTTAGTATTAAAGAAATGCACCGTTGCTACATTTTAAAATAGACGTTGAAGTTGTGTCTGTAAACAACTTGGGATATGATAGTACATCGGGTGACATGCATAAAATGGAATTTTAAGGTTTATCTTGGATGTGTCAGTAGTTTTATCTGACGTGTTGAAAACAGTTTTTATAAACATTGTCTTCATCATACGATATATTAGTAGGCATGTTATGCAAAACTCTTTGAGATCTCTTAAGAAGCATAATAGTTAATTGTCTATTTCAAGTGGTACAACATCATTAGATGTATGACAAAAGTCTTAATTTCTTACTTATACTAGCCATGCTTTCGTTGAAAGACGTTTATTTGATATCATTTGGGGGTATATATTGACAGTCTCCTCTGTTATACGTAAGTATAGACCTGGTCTCTGTTAATATATACTTAAAACTTAAGCAAACACAAGTCAAAGTACTTGCAAAGTCTTTAAAATTAAGATACCTTACAAGTTCACCAAAATGGTTTGTGTGACACCCGTCAAATTAGGACTAGTAATTAGTGCCTAATCAAGTGTAATACATGTAATTAGGTATGTGTATCAATATGTATATTGTTTAATATATGTACAATTATGCGATTTGATTAAATCGTGCAATTTTCAAATCGAATATAATTCGGTTCAATTAATATGGACGTTGGTGAACAATTTTATTAAATAATATAATATTATTTAATACAACCATCATATTCAAGATATTATTTTAATAATATTTTGTAGTAAATTCGCATCGTACAAACAAACGTCTACGCAATTAAAACATGAAACGCGCAAACAAATAGAAACAAGTTAAAGTTATATTCTATAACGCAACCATTAGGTATTTAGTAAAATACTTCAACAAAAATATTGGGTAATTATTCGTATATTTAAAAGTATAAAATAAACATTTAACGTTTAAACGAGCGGGAGAACGAACATCGCACGGAGCGCGATTGCGGGGACTGAAAAAGGTGAGGCTTTCACCTACACCCCACCTCCACTTTCCCTCTTTCTTTCATTTACATTCATCAAAAACACACACACACCACTAAACACTCTCTAACCCATCACCACCAAATTTTCGGATTTATCAAATCCGACCACAAAACTTACATTTTCGGAATCACCATCAAGCAAGGAACAAGATTTACAAAAGCATCATCATCATTTTCGGCCTCCTCTAGCTTCGATTTGAAATTGTAAGAAATTCTCTAAATATTTAGATCTACTCATTTTGGTGTATTATTTCGGTGTTATAATGTTTACACAACTTAGTATTGTCCAAATGTATGAGGAAAATATTATTTTATAGCCTAAAAACGAGTTAGATTTGGGTTTTGGGTTTGAAAACCACGAAAGTCGCTGGGACTGTCTGAGTGTTCATCTTTGCGACACAAGCCTTGTGTCGCATAAGATCCTTTGTGTCGTACCTTATGTCGCAAATCCCATGCGACACAATCACTATGTCGCTGTTAAATCAGCATCGTACACTTATGCGACACAACCCTTGTGTCGCTAAGCTCTTGTGTCGCATTCTCATGCGACACAACCCTTGTGTCGCATACATGACCATTGTGTCGCATGCTGTGTCGCTAAAAACAGAGAGTTTAAAACTCATTTTTCACTAAGTTTTGAGACTCAAAATTTGACACTCAATTTCACCGAAATTCAAGTCCAGATGCGTTTTTCACCAAAGCAATTTAGCTCGACCCCAGCCAGGGGCTCTGCCCCTTGGACCCCGCCAGGGGCTGCCGCCCCTTGGACCCCGCTACCAGGGGCGCTGCCCCCGGACCCCCGTCATTAACGGGCTTCGCCCTCACCCTAGGGTCACGAGTAACAGTGTTACATCTAAACTTTCACACAAAGAGTTAAATTTGTATAACATCAAACACGAATGTGACATGACTCCTAAAACACATTGGAATTTATTTTTTTTGTATAATGCTTCAAAATCATCAAAATAATGATATGGGATTATCATTACAAACAAATCACCAACGGGCCGTACACGTTTTCAAAACACAAGTCAAACAACCAAATCGTAGTAATTTGGATAATCCAATTAACCAAATCGTAGTAATTTGGACATTCTAAGTTGGACAAAAAAAACTACAAGGGCAGTCTTTCGAGATGCCTACTCATGTTATAACCATTGTGTGTCTTGGACACCCTCAGGTTACAAGTCTTCGGACATCAATCTACCGCTAATCAATTCAAGTTTATTAATTTAAACACTCAAGGCTCAGGTGAGTCTCATGGCCCCTATTTTTACTGTTTTCATTAAGGGGTGTGATATTATTGCTCATTTTATTTTACAAGTTGAACGCAAGTACAAATCAATCAAATACTACATGAGTTGTTTTCAACTAATCACTAAAGCCCTCCATAGCATAGTCTGGTAATACATCTGTAGCGTGAATGTTAGTATATGATATCATATAGGATTGACAATCCTCGTCCGGGTTAGCACGCACTAACTGGTCAAACGGACGTATTAGCATTTGGGAAGACGAGTGTAGATTAGGCACTCGTAGGAGGCAACTCAGTTGGGTTTCCTTAATTGGACCTGACACTCAAGTTAAGCTCAGACTATGTGCTCATGGCTGTATAACTTTTATTTTGCTTAATTGCATTTTAAATTCAATTATAAAATCTTGCGGTTCATACAAATATATGTTGATATACAAACCTGTGAGCTCACCAGTGTTTCGCTGACCCATTTTAGCATGTATCACAGGTGACCAGCAGTAGGTTGGACTGCTTAATCAAGATCCATTAGCTCGAGTCAGCATGCAAACAATCAGAGATTTAGCTGCATTATTACATTTTGTATAGTTTAATTATGTACTTAAATCTCTCAATTTCAAAAGGAGCTAATGTAAACGATACTTCGATGTAAACTTTTATTTTATCAATATCAATGTAAAACGACGCATGTAGTGGTCGTTCATTGTTAATCTCTGTGCTTTGATTATTGATTAGTAACACCCAAATCCTGCTTCCGCTAGACAATAAATTTGGGGGTGTTACAGATTGGTATCAGAGCCTAAGGTTATAGTGAACTAGGTTGCATTTAGTGGACCTAGACTATGACCGTTAGGCAGTATTCCTTATTAAGTATGATTAGGTTCAGCGACTACATGATATTGGTTTAATTTAACATAGCCTGATCAACTATGTACAATTAAAAGAATATGATGTGAGACCTGAAAAGAGTCATGACTGAACAGGATACACTAGTTGACTCTGACCACGAGAGAAACCGGGACTCAAACTTGTCTGTGTTAGACACTCTAGGCTATTATGTGATATATATATATACATAGATAGGCCTCGTTCTCACTCTATATCTTAGGCTATATTATATATGTATTATATGAATATAGGCCTCATTCTTTCTAACGCTTTGTCTCAGAATGGCAAACACATCACCCAATTCATCACACTCTCATCCGTATGGATCACGAAATCCAAGAGTGGCTAGGAGGGATCCCAGGTCGCCTCGGGCTAGCCCATATCCTGCTCACCTTACTCTACCGGATTTAGCCGTTAGGGTACACCACCACGAGCAACGACTTAACGCTATGGATATCGAACTTCAAGAAACCAACGAAAACTGGAGACTCACTTCACTCGAACGAATCAATCAAGTCTCCGAAGACCACGAAAACACCATCAACACCATGGATACCCTTCAAAATCAAATGGGAGAAACCATCGAAACCATGGAGGTTGTCCACAACCAAGTTATTGGCAACCGAAATGAAATTTCCGTCCTACAATCAAGGCTGAACCAATGCGAGACACGTCTAAGGGAAACCGAGGACGCCCTCCGAATGTTTAGCAGACTTGCAGTATCTGTGGACCATCTCACCACACTACTTCCACAACTCAATCTACGTCAGGATTAGCTTAGGCTGAACCTGTACTCTATTATGTTTTCATAGGACCTATGTAATTTGACCGGATGTAACAATTCCCGGAACTTTTGTAAAACTTCTAAGTCTGTAGCTTTTGAAACTCGTGATTTAGAACCGTCTGTAATCATTAAATATCGTAATATCAATCAGTAATTCCTCTCGACTATCTTACATTGTTAATTTTCACTGTGTGATGTTGTATATTACCGCTTAAATATATATACATCCATTGAATTATCATTCCGGTACAACTTCTCATGTACCTCTTGTTACTTTCTTGAAGAATCATGCCGCCAAAGAAGAAAAGTTACAGTGATGCCGAACTTGCTGCTATCGTATCTCGAGCAGTGGCCGATGCTTTGGCTGCTCGGGATTCACCTCGAAACTCCCAAAGTAATGACGAAACCCCAGTCATTACCCCTGTCATCAAGCCTTGTTCCTACAAGGATTTTCTCAGCTGTAAACCACTTTACTTCAAAGGCACGGAAGGTGCCATTGGTCTGATCCGATGGATTGAACGTATGGAATCCGTCTTCAACCTCTGCAACTGTGCTGAGGAAAACAAGGTCAAATTCTCTGCTTACACCTTTCAAGAAGGTGCACTCACGTGGTGGAACACCCACGCAAACTCTGTAGGCATCGAAATAGCAAACCAACTCCCCTGGGCTGAATTGAAGAAAAAGCTAAGAGAAAAATACTGCCCCGAAGAAGAACTGCATCGGTTGGAGGAAGAGTTCTGGCACCTGACTGTGCAGGGAACTGACATTGCTGGATATACCACCAAATTCCAACAATTCGCTTTGTTATGCCCGGGTTTGGTTGATCCGGAGGAAAAATGCATCAAAAGATACATCCGCGGCCTCCCGGAAAATATCCAAGGGAATGTCGCTTCATCCAAGCCAACCACTACTGAAAGTGCTATCCGGCTAGCACATGAACTCATGGCAATGGTTGTCAGCCGTGAAAAATCCAATACATCCTCCTCCAACAACAACAAACGCAAACCTTCTGAACACCACAACAACCAGAACAAGAAATTCAACACCATCCAAGTTTACAACACCAACTCTGAACCCAAACGCGCTTACACTGGGGACAGACCATATTGTTCCAAGTGCAACTACCACCACGACGGTCCATGCAGTACTCCCTGCAACAACTGCAGGAGGTATGGTCACTTGACCCGAGATTGCCGAGCCCCCAAATCCAACAACAACACCTCTCGCAACAATTCCAACCAACCCAAATCCTGCTTTGGGTGTGGAGAAACAGGACACTTCAAGAACGAATGTCCTAAAAACAAGAACAAGGGCAACAACAACAACAACGCAAGGGGAAGAGCGTTTGTACTCAATTCTGGGGATGCCCGTCAGGACCCGAATGTGGTCACGGGTATGTTCCTCCTCAACAACTTAACTGCTTCTGTTCTATTTGATACTGGTGCCGATAGAAGCTTTATTTCTGATGAGTTTTGCCCACTACTTGACATCACCCCAATTGCCTTAGATGTTAAGTACACCGTAGAACTTGCAAATGGTAAGCTCATAGAAACCAATAGTGTGATACCTAATTGCACTTTAAACCTAGCCAACGAAATCTTTTCAATCGATCTTATGCCTATTGAAATTGGAAGTTTCGACGTCATCATTGGAATGGACTGGTTGTCCAAACATCGCGCTGAAATCATTTGTTATGATAAACTCGTTCGTATTCCTCTCGCTGTCGGTAGAACCTTGGTCATACAGGGGGAGACCGGTGGGACGAGACTAAACATCATATCTTGCTTAAAAACTCGGAAATTCTTGAGAAAAGGTTATCCAGCAATCCTCGCACACATCATGGAGAAAAAGTCGGAGGAGAAGCGACTTGAGGATGTACCCATCGTTCGAGACTTTCCAGAAGTCTTCCCTGAAGAACTGCCTGGTCTGTCACCGCCAAGACAGGTTGAGTTCTCAATCGATCTCGTGCCAGCTGCTACACCCGTGGCCCGAGCACCATACCGATTAGCCCCATCCGAACTTCAGGAACTGTCCACCCAATTACAGGAACTCCTGGATAGAGGATTCATTCGACCGAGTTCTTCACCTTGGGGAGCTCCGGTCCTATTTGTCAAAAAGAAAGACGGTTCTTTCCGATTGTGCATCGATTATCGTGAGTTGAACAAACTAACCGTCAAGAACCGTTATCCACTTCCTCGTATTGATGACCTGTTTGACCAACTCCAAGGGTCAAGTATTTATTCAAAGATCGATCTTCGGTCAGGTTATCATCAACTTCGAGTTCGCGACACCGATATCCCGAAAACTGCTTTCCGAACTCGTTACGGGCATTATGAATTTCAAGTAATGCCATTCGGCCTAACCAACGCACCGGCTGTATTTATGGATCTTATGAATCGGGTGTGCAAACCTTACCTCGACAAGTTTGTCATTGTCTTTATTGATGACATTCTCATCTATTCGCGCAACGAACGAGAACATGCACAACACCTCAAAAGCATCCTAGCGCTACTTAAACACGAGGAGTTATATGCCAAATTCTCCAAGTGTGAATTCTGGATACAATCCGTTCAATTCCTTGGACATGTTGTTGATAGTCAAGGAATTCACGTAGATCCATCGAAAATCAAGGCCATCAAATGCTGGCAAGCACCAACATCTCCAACCGAAGTACGTCAATTCTTGGGTCTTGCCGGATACTATCGGCGATTCATTGAAAATTTCTCAAAGATAGCTCAACCACTCACGACACTGACTCAGAAGGAAAAGAAGTTCGATTGGACTGATAAACAAGAGTCAGCATTTCAGCTATTAAAACTCAAGCTTTGCAGTGCTCCTATTCTATCATTACCCGAAGGCACCGATGACTTCGTGGTATACTGCGATGCTTCTCATCAAGGTCTCGGTTGCGTGCTGATGCAACGAGACAAAGTTATTGCTTATGCTTCGCGACAGCTCAAAATTCATGAAAAGAACTACACCACCCACGATCTCGAGCTGGGAGCTGTCTTCTTTGCCCTCAAAATCTGGAGACATTACCTCTATGGCACTAAGTGCACAATCTTTACCGACCACAAGAGTCTCCAACACATCTTCGATCAGAAGGATCTCAACATGAGACAACGTCGGTGGGTCGAGTTGCTTACCGACTACGATTGTGAGATCAAATACCATCCGGGTAAGGCAAATGTTGTTGCCGATGCCCTCAGTCGAAAAGAACGAACGAAATCACTTCGAGTCCGAGCCCTTAGTATGACCATTCACAATGATCTAAACATTCAGATTCTCACTGCTCAACTCGAAGCTCTGAAACCCGATAATATCGAAAACGAAGCCTTGCGAGGCATGGACAAACAATTCGAAACCAAACCTAACGGGATTAGGTATTTCTCAAACCGAATCTGGTTACCCAGTTTTGGAAATCTACGAGACTTGGTGATGGATGAAGCTCACAAGTCCAAATATTCTATCCATCCTGGATCCGACAAAATGTATCATGGCATCAAGGAATTCTATTGGTGGCCGAATATGAAGGCTGAAATCGCTACGTACGTCAGCAAGTGCCTCACTTGCTCAAAAGTCAAAGTCGAATATCAAAAACCTTCTGGTTTACTCCAACAACCCAGCATTCCTGAATGGAAATGGGAACAAATTTCTATGGATTTCATAACCAAACTACCAAAGTCATCGAGCGGTTGCGATACCATTTGGGTGATCGTCGATCGTCTCACAAAATCTGCACATTTTCTGGCAATTAAGGAAGCCGACAAAATGGAACGTCTCACACAAATCTACATCAAAGAGGTTGTTTTTCGACACGGTGTTCCAATCTCGATTATCTCCGACAGGGATAGTCGTTTCACATCTCAATTTTGGCAATCACTTCAAAAATCATTGGGTACCCGTCTTGATATGAGTACCGCATACCATCCACAAACTGACGGCCAAACTGAACGGACAATTCAAACACTGGAAGACATGCTACGAGCTTGCGTAGTTGACTTCGGTGTAAACTGGGAAAAACATCTACCATTATGCGAGTTTTCGTACAACAACAGCTATCACACCAGCATTAAGGCTGCACCTTTCCAGGCACTCTACGGTCGTAAGTGCCGATCACCTATCTGTTGGACCGAAGTGGGAGACAGTCAACTCACTGGTCCTGAGATCATTCACGAAACAACCGAGAAAATCTTCGAGATTCAAAACAAACTCAAAGCCGCACGTGACCGTCAGAAAAGTTATGCTGACGTGAGACGCAAACCCCTCGAATTCCAGGTTGGGGATCGAGTACTACTCAAGGTTTCACCTTGGAAAGGTGTTATCCGATTCGGTAAACGCGGGAAATTGAATCCCAGATACATTGGACCATTTGAAATCCTCGAGAGGATAGGTCCAGTGGCATATCGATTGCAACTGCCATCCGAGCTCGGCAGTGTGCATCCCACTTTTCACATTTCAAATTTAAAGAAGTGTCTGTCTGATGAGACACTTATCATTCCACTCGATGAAATTCGAATTGACGACAAGCTTCATTTTGTTGAAGAACCCGCCGAAATCATGGACCGTGAGGTCAAACAACTCAAACAAAGTCGTATTCCCATTGTCAAAGTCAGGTGGAATTCGCGACGTGGGCCGGAATTCACCTGGGAACGTGAGGACCAGATGCGACTCAAGTATCCTCAGTTATTTGCTGACGCTACTCCAAACACGACTTCAAACTAAATTTCGGGACGAAATTCTCCTAACAGGGGGAGAATGTGACACCCGTCAAATTAGGACTAGTAATTAGTGCCTAATCAAGTGTAATACATGTAATTAGGTATGTGTATCAATATGTATATTGTTTAATATATGTACAATTATGCGATTTGATTAAATCGTGCAATTTTCAAATCGAATGTAATTCGGTTCAATTAATATGGACGTTGGTGAACAATTTTATTAAATAATATAATATTATTTAATACAACCATCATATTCAAGATATTATTTTAATAATATTTTGTAGTAAATTCGCATCGTACAAACAAACGTCTACGCAATTAAAACATGAAACGCGCAAACAAATAGAAACAAGTTAAAGTTATATTCTATAACGCAACCATTAGGTATTTAGTAAAATACTTCAACAAAAATATTGGGTAATTATTCGTATATTTAAAAGTATAAAATAAACATTTAACGTTTAAACGAGCGGGAGAACGAACATCGCACGGAGCGCGATTGCGGGGACTGAAAAAGGTGAGGCTTTCACCTACACCCCACCTCCACTTTCCCTCTTTCTTTCATTTACATTCATCAAAAACACACACACACCCCTAAACACTCTCTAACCCATCACCACCAAATTTTCGGATTTATCAAATCCGACCACAAAACTTACATTTTCGGAATCACCATCAAGCAAGGAACAAGATTTACAAAAGCATCATCATCATTTTCGGCCTCCTCTAGCTTCGATTTGAAATTGTAAGAAATTCTCTAAATATTTAGATCTACTCATTTTGGTGTATTATTTCGGTGTTATAATGTTTACACAACTTAGTATTGTCCAAATGTATGAGGAAAACATGATTTTATAGCCTAAAAACGAGTTAGATTTGGGTTTTGGGTTTGAAAACCACGACAGTCGCTGGGGACTGTCTGAGTGTTCATCTTTGCGACACAAGCCTTGTGTCGCATAAGATCCTTTGTGTCGTACCTTATGTCGCAAATCCCATGCGACACAATCACTATGTCGCTGTTAAATCAGCATCGTACACTTATGCGACACAACCCTTGTGTCGCTAAGCTCTTGTGTCGCATTCTCATGCGACACAACCCTTGTGTCGCATACATGACCATTGTGTCGCATGCTGTGTCGCTAAAAACAGAGAGTTTAAAACTCATTTTTCACTAAGTTTTGAGACTCAAAATTTGACACTCAATTTCACCGAAATTCAAGTCCAGATGCGTTTTTCACCAAAGCAATTTAGCTCGACCCCAGCCAGGGGCTCTGCCCCTTGGACCCCGCCAGGGGCTGCCGCCCCTTGGACCCCGCTACCAGGGGCGCTGCCCCCGGACCCCCGTCATTAACGGGCTTCGCCCTCACCCTAGGGTCACGAGTAACAGTGTTACATCTAAACTTTCACACAAAGAGTTAAATTTGTATAACATCAAACACGAATGTGACATGACTCCTAAAACACATTGGAATTTATTTTTTTTGTATAATGCTTCAAAATCATCAAAATAATGATATGGGATTATCATTACAAACAAATCACCAACGGGCCGTACACGTTTTCAAAACACAAGTCAAACAACCAAATCGTAGTAATTTGGATAATCCAATTAACCAAATCGTAGTAATTTGGACATTCTAAGTTGGACAAAAAAAACTACAAGGGCAGTCTTTCGAGATGCCTACTCATGTTATAACCATTGTGTGTCTTGGACACCCTCAGGTTACAAGTCTTCGGACATCAATCTACCGCTAATCAATTCAAGTTTATTAATTTAAACACTCAAGGCTCAGGTGAGTCTCATGGCCCCTATTTTTACTGTTTTCATTAAGGGGTGTGATATTATTGCTCATTTTATTTTACAAGTTGAACGCAAGTACAAATCAATCAAATACTACATGAGTTGTTTTCAACTAATCACTAAAGCCCTCCATAGCATAGTCTGGTAATACATCTGTAGCGTGAATGTTAGTATATGATATCATATAGGATTGACAATCCTCGTCCGGGTTAGCACGCACTAACTGGTCAAACGGACGTATTAGCATTTGGGAAGACGAGTGTAGATTAGGCACTCGTAGGAGGCAACTCAGTTGGGTTTCCTTAATTGGACCTGACACTCAAGTTAAGCTCAGACTATGTGCTCATGGCTGTATAACTTTTATTTTGCTTAATTGCATTTTAAATTCAATTATAAAATCTTGCGGTTCATACAAATATATGTTGATATACAAACCTGTGAGCTCACCAGCGTTTCGCTGACCCATTTTAGCATGTATCACAGGTGACCAGCAGTAGGTTGGACTGCTTAATCAAGATCCATTAGCTCGAGTCAGCATGCAAACAATCAGAGATTTAGCTGCATTATTACATTTTGTATAGTTTAATTATGTACTTAAATCTCTCAATTTCAAAAGGAGCTAATGTAAACGATACTTCGATGTAAACTTTTATTTTATCAATATCAATGTAAAACGATGCATGTAGTGGTCGTTCATTGTTAATCTCTGTGCTTTGATTATTGATTAGTAACACCCAAATCCTGCTTCCGCTAGACAATAAATTTGGGGGTGTTACAGATTGGTATCAGAGCCTAAGGTTATAGTGAACTAGGTTGCATTTAGTGGACCTAGACTATGACCGTTAGGCAGTATTCCTTATTAAGTATGATTAGGTTCAGCGACTACATGATATTGGTTTAATTTAACATAGCCTGATCAACTATGTACAATTAAAAGAATATGATGTGAGACCTGAAAAGAGTCATGACTGAACAGGATACACTAGTTGACTCTGACCACGAGAGAAACCGGGACTCAAACTTGTCTGTGTTAGACACTCTAGGCTATTATGTGATATATATATATACATAGATAGGCCTCGTTCTCACTCTATATCTTAGGCTATATTATATATGTATTATATGAATATAGGCCTCATTCTTTCTAACGCTTTGTCTCAGAATGGCAAACACATCACCCAATTCATCACACTCTCATCCGTATGGATCACGAAATCCAAGAGTGGCTAGGAGGGATCCCAGGTCGCCTCGGGCTAGCCCATATCCTGCTCACCTTACTCTACCGGATTTAGCCGTTAGGGTACACCACCACGAGCAACGACTTAACGCTATGGATATCGAACTTCAAGAAACCAACGAAAACTGGAGACTCACTTCACTCGAACGAATCAATCAAGTCTCCGAAGACCACGAAAACACCATCAACACCAAGGATACCCTTCAAAATCAAATGGGAGAAACCATCGAAACCATGGAGGTTGTCCACAACCAAGTTATTGGCAACCGAAATGAAATTTCCGTCCTACAATCAAGGCTGAACCAATGCGAGACACGTCTAAGGGAAACCGAGGACGCCCTCCGAATGTTTAGCAGACTTGCAGTATCTGTGGACCATCTCACCACACTACTTCCACAACTCAATCTACGTCAGGATTAGCTTAGGCTGAACCTGTACTCTATTATGTTTTCATAGGACCTATGTAATTTGACCGGATGTAACAATTCCCGGAACTTTTGTAAAACTTCTAAGTCTGTAGCTTTTGAAACTCGTGATTTAGAACCGTCTGTAATCATTAAATATCGTAATATCAATCAGTAATTCCTCTCGACTATCTTACATTGTTAATTTTCACTGTGTGATGTTGTATATTACCGCTTAAATATATATACATCCATTGAATTATCATTCCGGTACAACTTCTCATGTACCTCTTGTTACTTTCTTGAAGAATCATGCCGCCAAAGAAGAAAAGTTACAGTGATGCCGAACTTGCTGCTATCGTATCTCGAGCAGTGGCCGATGCTTTGGCTGCTCGGGATTCACCTCGAAACTCCCAAAGTAATGACGAAACCCCAGTCATTACCCCTGTCATCAAGCCTTGTTCCTACAAGGATTTTCTCAGCTGTAAACCACTTTACTTCAAAGGCACGGAAGGTGCCATTGGTCTGATCCGATGGATTGAACGTATGGAATCCGTCTTCAACCTCTGCAACTGTGCTGAGGAAAACAAGGTCAAATTCTCTGCTTACACCTTTCAAGAAGGTGCACTCACGTGGTGGAACACCCACGCAAACTCTGTAGGCATCGAAATAGCAAACCAACTCCCCTGGGCTGAATTGAAGAAAAAGCTAAGAGAAAAATACTGCCCCGAAGAAGAACTGCATCGGTTGGAGGAAGAGTTCTGGCACCTGACTGTGCAGGGAACTGACATTGCTGGATATACCACCAAATTCCAACAATTCGCTTTGTTATGCCCGGGTTTGGTTGATCCGGAGGAAAAATGCATCAAAAGATACATCCGCGGCCTCCCGGAAAATATCCAAGGGAATGTCGCTTCATCCAAGCCAACCACTACTGAAAGTGCTATCCGGCTAGCACATGAACTCATGGCAATGGTTGTCAGCCGTGAAAAATCCAATACATCCTCCTCCAACAACAACAAACGCAAACCTTCTGAACACCACAACAACCAGAACAAGAAATTCAACACCATCCAAGTTTACAACACCAACTCTGAACCCAAACGCGCTTACACTGGGGACAGACCATATTGTTCCAAGTGCAACTACCACCACGACGGTCCATGCAGTACTCCCTGCAACAACTGCAGGAGGTATGGTCACTTGACCCGAGATTGCCGAGCCCCCAAATCCAACAACAACACCTCTCGCAACAATTCCAACCAACCCAAATCCTGCTTTGGGTGTGGAGAAACAGGACACTTCAAGAACGAATGTCCTAAAAACAAGAACAAGGGCAACAACAACAACAACGCAAGGGGAAGAGCGTTTGTACTCAATTCTGGGGATGCCCGTCAGGACCCGAATGTGGTCACGGGTATGTTCCTCCTCAACAACTTAACTGCTTCTGTTCTATTTGATACTGGTGCCGATAGAAGCTTTATTTCTGATGAGTTTTGCCCACTACTTGACATCACCCCAATTGCCTTAGATGTTAAGTACACCGTAGAACTTGCAAATGGTAAGCTCATAGAAACCAATAGTGTGATACCTAATTGCACTTTAAACCTAGCCAACGAAATCTTTTCAATCGATCTTATGCCTATTGAAATTGGAAGTTTCGACGTCATCATTGGAATGGACTGGTTGTCCAAACATCGCGCTGAAATCATTTGTTATGATAAACTCGTTCGTATTCCTCTCGCTGTCGGTAGAACCTTGGTCATACAGGGGGAGACCGGTGGGACGAGACTAAACATCATATCTTGCTTAAAAACTCGGAAATTCTTGAGAAAAGGTTATCCAACAATCCTCGCACACATCATGGAGAAAAAGTCGGAGGAGAAGCGACTTGAGGATGTACCCATCGTTCGAGACTTTCCAGAAGTCTTCCCTGAAGAACTGCCTGGTCTGTCACCGCCAAGACAGGTTGAGTTCTCAATCGATCTCGTGCCAGCTGCTACACCCGTGGCCCGAGCACCATACCGATTAGCCCCATCCGAACTTCAGGAACTGTCCACCCAATTACAGGAACTCCTGGATAGAGGATTCATTCGACCGAGTTCTTCACCTTGGGGAGCTCCGGTCCTATTTGTCAAAAAGAAAGACGGTTCTTTCCGATTGTGCATCGATTATCGTGAGTTGAACAAACTAACCGTCAAGAACCGTTATCCACTTCCTCGTATTGATGACCTGTTTGACCAACTCCAAGGGTCAAGTATTTATTCAAAGATCGATCTTCGGTCAGGTTATCATCAACTTCGAGTTCGCGACACCGATATCCCGAAAACTGCTTTCCGAACTCGTTACGGGCATTATGAATTTCAAGTAATGCCATTCGGCCTAACCAACGCACCGGCTGTATTTATGGATCTTATGAATCGGGTGTGCAAACCTTACCTCGACAAGTTTGTCATTGTCTTTATTGATGACATTCTCATCTATTCGCGCAACGAACGAGAACATGCACAACACCTCAAAAGCATCCTAGCGCTACTTAAACACGAGGAGTTATATGCCAAATTCTCCAAGTGTGAATTCTGGATACAATCCGTTCAATTCCTTGGACATGTTGTTGATAGTCAAGGAATTCACGTAGATCCATCGAAAATCAAGGCCATCAAATGCTGGCAAGCACCAACATCTCCAACCAAAGTACGTCAATTCTTGGGTCTTGCCGGATACTATCGGCGATTCATTGAAAATTTCTCAAAGATAGCTCAACCACTCACGACACTGACTCAGAAGGAAAAGAAGTTCGATTGGACTGATAAACAAGAGTCAGCATTTCAGCTATTAAAACTCAAGCTTTGCAGTGCTCCTATTCTATCATTACCCGAAGGCACCGATGACTTCGTGGTATACTGCGATGCTTCTCATCAAGGTCTCGGTTGCGTGCTGATGCAACGAGACAAAGTTATTGCTTATGCTTCGCGACAGCTCAAAATTCATGAAAAGAACTACACCACCCACGATCTCGAGCTGGGAGCTGTCGTCTTTGCCCTCAAAATCTGGAGACATTACCTCTATGGCACTAAGTGCACAATCTTTACCGACCACAAGAGTCTCCAACACATCTTCGATCAGAAGGATCTCAACATGAGACAACGTCGGTGGGTCGAGTTGCTTACCGACTACGATTGTGAGATCAAATACCATCCGGGTAAGGCAAATGTTGTTGCCGATGCCCTCAGTCGAAAAGAACGAACGAAATCACTTCGAGTCCGAGCCCTTAGTATGACCATTCACAATGATCTAAACATTCAGATTCTCACTGCTCAACTCGAAGCTCTGAAACCCGATAATATCGAAAACGAAGCCTTGCGAAGCATGGACAAACAATTCGAAACCAAACCTAACGGGATTAGGTATTTCTCAAACCGAATCTGGTTACCCAGTTTTGGAAATCTACGAGACTTGGTGATGGATGAAGCTCACAAGTCCAAATATTCTATCCATCCTGGATCCGACAAAATGTATCATGGCATCAAGGAATTCTATTGGTGGCCGAATATGAAGGCTGAAATCGCTACGTACGTCAGCAAGTGCCTCACTTGCTCAAAAGTCAAAGTCGAATATCAAAAACCTTCTGGTTTACTCCAACAACCCAGCATTCCTGAATGGAAATGGGAACAAATTTCTATGGATTTCATAACCAAACTACCAAAGTCATCGAGCGGTTGCGATACCATTTGGGTGATCGTCGATCGTCTCACAAAATCTGCACATTTTCTGGCAATTAAGGAAGCCGACAAAATGGAACGTCTCACACAAATCTACATCAAAGAGGTTGTTTTTCGACACGGTGTTCCAATCTCGATTATCTCCGACAGGGATAGTCGTTTCACATCTCAATTTTGGCAATCACTTCAAAAATCATTGGGTACCCGTCTTGATATGAGTACCGCATACCATCCACAAACTGACGGCCAAACTGAACGGACAATTCAAACACTGGAAGACATGCTACGAGCTTGCGTAGTTGACTTCGGTGTAAACTGGGAAAAACATCTACCATTATGCGAGTTTTCGTACAACAACAGCTATCACACCAGCATTAAGGCTGCACCTTTCCAGGCACTCTACGGTCGTAAGTGCCGATCACCTATCTGTTGGACCGAAGTGGGAGACAGTCAACTCACTGGTCCTGAGATCATTCACGAAACAACCGAGAAAATCTTCGAGATTCAAAACAAACTCAAAGCCGCACGTGACCGTCAGAAAAGTTATGCTGACGTGAGACGCAAACCCCTCGAATTCCAGGTTGGGGATCGAGTACTACTCAAGGTTTCACCTTGGAAAGGTGTTATCCGATTCGGTAAACGCGGGAAATTGAATCCCAGATACATTGGACCATTTGAAATCCTCGAGAGGATAGGTCCAGTGGCATATCGATTGCAACTGCCATCCGAGCTCGGCAGTGTGCATCCCACTTTTCACATTTCAAATTTAAAGAAGTGTCTGTCTGATGAGACACTTATCATTCCACTCGATGAAATTCGAATTGACGACAAGCTTCATTTTGTTGAAGAACCCGCCGAAATCATGGACCGTGAGGTCAAACAACTCAAACAAAGTCGTATTCCCATTGTCAAAGTCAGGTGGAATTCGCGACGTGGGCCGGAATTCACCTGGGAACGTGAGGACCAGATGCGACTCAAGTATCCTCAGTTATTTGCTGACGCTACTCCAAACACGACTTCAAACTAAATTTCGGGACGAAATTCTCCTAACAGGGGGAGAATGTGACACCCGTCAAATTAGGACTAGTAATTAGTGCCTAATCAAGTGTAATACATGTAATTAGGTATGTGTATCAATATGTATATTGTTTAATATATGTACAATTATGCGATTTGATTAAATCGTGCAATTTTCAAATCGAATGTAATTCGGTTCAATTAATATGGACGTTGGTGAACAATTTTATTAAATAATATAATATTATTTAATACAACCATCATATTCAAGATATTATTTTAATAATATTTTGTAGTAAATTCGCATCGTACAAACAAACGTCTACGCAATTAAAACATGAAACGCGCAAACAAATAGAAACAAGTTAAAGTTATATTCTATAACGCAACCATTAGGTATTTAGTAAAATACTTCAACAAAAATATTGGGTAATTATTCGTATATTTAAAAGTATAAAATAAACATTTAACGTTTAAACGAGCGGGAGAACGAACATCGCACGGAGCGCGATTGCGGGGACTGAAAAAGGTGAGGCTTTCACCTACACCCCACCTCCACTTTCCCTCTTTCTTTCATTTACATTCATCAAAAACACACACACACCCCTAAACACTCTCTAACCCATCACCACCAAATTTTCGGATTTATCAAATCCGACCACAAAACTTACATTTTCGGAATCACCATCAAGCAAGGAACAAGATTTACAAAAGCATCATCATCATTTTCGGCCTCCTCTAGCTTCGATTTGAAATTGTAAGAAATTCTCTAAATATTTAGATCTACTCATTTTGGTGTATTATTTCGGTGTTATAATGTTTACACAACTTAGTATTGTCCAAATGTATGAGGAAAACATGATTTTATAGCCTAAAAACGAGTTAGATTTGGGTTTTGGGTTTGAAAACCACGACAGTCGCTGGGGACTGTCTGAGTGTTCATCTTTGCGACACAAGCCTTGTGTCGCATAAGATCCTTTGTGTCGTACCTTATGTCGCAAATCCCATGCGACACAATCACTATGTCGCTGTTAAATCAGCATCGTACACTTATGCGACACAACCCTTGTGTCGCTAAGCTCTTGTGTCGCATTCTCATGCGACACAACCCTTGTGTCGCATACATGACCATTGTGTCGCATGCTGTGTCGCTAAAAACAGAGAGTTTAAAACTCATTTTTCACTAAGTTTTGAGACTCAAAATTTGACACTCAATTTCACCGAAATTCAAGTCCAGATGCGTTTTTCACCAAAGCAATTTAGCTCGACCCCAGCCAGGGGCTCTGCCCCTTGGACCCCGCCAGGGGCTGCCGCCCCTTGGACCCCGCTACCAGGGGCGCTGCCCCCGGACCCCCGTCATTAACGGGCTTCGCCCTCACCCTAGGGTCACGAGTAACAGTGTTACATCTAAACTTTCACACAAAGAGTTAAATTTGTATAACATCAAACACGAATGTGACATGACTCCTAAAACACATTGGAATTTATTTTTTTTGTATAATGCTTCAAAATCATCAAAATAATGATATGGGATTATCATTACAAACAAATCACCAACGGGCCGTACACGTTTTCAAAACACAAGTCAAACAACCAAATCGTAGTAATTTGGATAATCCAATTAACCAAATCGTAGTAATTTGGACATTCTAAGTTGGACAAAAAAAACTACAAGGGCAGTCTTTCGAGATGCCTACTCATGTTATAACCATTGTGTGTCTTGGACACCCTCAGGTTACAAGTCTTCGGACATCAATCTACCGCTAATCAATTCAAGTTTATTAATTTAAACACTCAAGGCTCAGGTGAGTCTCATGGCCCCTATTTTTACTGTTTTCATTAAGGGGTGTGATATTATTGCTCATTTTATTTTACAAGTTGAACGCAAGTACAAATCAATCAAATACTACATGAGTTGTTTTCAACTAATCACTAAAGCCCTCCATAGCATAGTCTGGTAATACATCTGTAGCGTGAATGTTAGTATATGATATCATATAGGATTGACAATCCTCGTCCGGGTTAGCACGCACTAACTGGTCAAACGGACGTATTAGCATTTGGGAAGACGAGTGTAGATTAGGCACTCGTAGGAGGCAACTCAGTTGGGTTTCCTTAATTGGACCTGACACTCAAGTTAAGCTCAGACTATGTGCTCATGGCTGTATAACTTTTATTTTGCTTAATTGCATTTTAAATTCAATTATAAAATCTTGCGGTTCATACAAATATATGTTGATATACAAACCTGTGAGCTCACCAGCGTTTCGCTGACCCATTTTAGCATGTATCACAGGTGACCAGCAGTAGGTTGGACTGCTTAATCAAGATCCATTAGCTCGAGTCAGCATGCAAACAATCAGAGATTTAGCTGCATTATTACATTTTGTATAGTTTAATTATGTACTTAAATCTCTCAATTTCAAAAGGAGCTAATGTAAACGATACTTCGATGTAAACTTTTATTTTATCAATATCAATGTAAAACGACGCATGTAGTGGTCGTTCATTGTTAATCTCTGTGCTTTGATTATTGATTAGTAACACCCAAATCCTGCTTCCGCTAGACAATAAATTTGGGGGTGTTACAGTTTGACCATGTCTGGTTTTGCTTAAACCTGAATCAAGCTATGTCGCTCTGTTGTACGTAAGTGCAGACCTGTCACCGCTGACTTGATTCTTAAATTTGATTTTCTTATATTCTCTCTGTCAATGGAAATATGGTCTATGTCTTAAGTTAAGATGTATATCTATGGTGGGGACCACAGTGAAATGTACATGCGAATAATAATAAAATTAGCTCCTAGATGTGCGTGTAACATGTTTAAAGTGGACAATTATACTAATAATCGTTTTAAAATAATTTTTATAAAAAGTTTTCTTAACATGTCAAGTAAATTTAAAGTGGACAAATATACTGATGATCGAAATAACACTTACTGTTCCTAATAAATGCATGTTACTCCAATATGATTCCTAACCAGATTAAATCAACTCCGTCAACAAAAAGAATGTGTTCATTATATATTTGTAAATTTGCATTAATTTTATGTTCATATATTTTATTAGTTAGTTTTATTACACAAAGTTACAAGTCAGTTTTTCAAATCGCGCGTCGAAAATTTGAACTTAAAATCAAATTTGAAATTTCTGTCATGTCCATCATGCGACATCATTATCTACGTCGCATGCGACATCGCACACAACGTCGCAGTTAGGGTTAGGCTATATATAGTTCCAACCCGCGACGTTCTTTGGTATACTATTCAAATTGTTTTTGCGACGTAGACTGCGACCTCGACCTTGGCGATTGCGACGTCGTGACCTTTGCTACGATTGTGATTTCCGGCCTCTTTTCACTCATATTCGCTCACGTTTTCCTGTTCTACTCTCTTTACTCGACTGTTAGGTACCAGTTTTACCTCCTTTAACCGTTTAATTTTTGTGTATTGATTGAATTTTTATTGCGGCTTTTTGGGGTTTTGGTTTACGGGTAAATTAGATATGTCAATGTGTGATGCATGCGGTAGACTGTGTGTTTTTACGTTCCCATTGATAAAACGCACCGATTGGTATAGATAGATTTGAAAAACCCCAATTTTGAAAGTTAGGTTTTTCTGGGTTGGGATGTTGTTCGTCTTTGCGACGTCGTATGCGACGTAGCAGACAACGTCGCATTTTATGCTAATTTGAAACCTTGTGCGACGTCTTGTGTTATGTCACTTTTTCTGCGACGTACCATGTTACGTCGCCTATTTTGCGAAATCATACTACTACGTCGCTTTTGTTGCGACCTCCTTAGCGACAACGTGTACTACGTCGCAATTTTTTCTATATGTGATTAATTTCACAATTAATTGCAAAATGCGACGTCCCCCTTAATGTCGCTTACGTTTTATGCGACATTGTGATAAACGTCGCTTTTGATTTATTACCTATTTCTAGCGACGTCGTACCTACGTCGCAATGGTCTCTGCGACGTCATATGCTATGTCGCACATTGCAGGAAAAGTGACATTTTTGCAAAAACTGTTTTCGTCTTTAATCTAACGTCTTTCGAGTACATATTCTGTACTGTTTTCAGGAATGACTTTAGCTTATGAGGGGCGTCACAATACTGTGGCATACTTAAATCCCGATCACAAGAATGCGGGTCCATTTCGTGAGATGATAGACTTTCTTTGCCGTTCACGTATCTCTCATGCGATATCTGACGACACGGTTGTGTACAAGAATTTGATCGGCCCATTTTGGAGAAATGCTTCGATTATCACTGAGAATGACATCCCACGTATCGTTTCTACGGTTTTGGATACACAGATTGTGGTAACTGAGCAAGGCATTCGAGAGTTATTACAATTCAATGATCAGCCAGATATGCCAGTTCGTTTTGAGAATCATTTCATTTCTGGCGGCATGCAACGGATGGGTTATCCGGGAATTCCGACTGATCAATATCGCAAGGCTCATCTTACTCGAGTTTGGCGATATCTGATGCACATTTTTATTGTTTGTTTAGGAAGCAGGAAGGCTGGTACTGACGGGATTAGTCATCGTATGGCATCGGCAATGTTGTCTTTGGTATACAATAAGCCGTTCAACTATTCTGGGTTGATCTTCAAGAACATGGTCGACAACGTCAACGCCGGAGACCACAAATGGGCGTTGTGTCCTCGTTTTATTCAGTTATTCATCAATCGTCATCATCCGAATCTTACAGCACTCGGTGATGTCGATAACATTCACAGGATAGTACCGATGATGGGCAGAATATTTGCTGTCTGCACTGCTCAAGAAAAAGGAGTTCAGGCACCACCAGATACTCCTTTATTTGGTGCTATTGTCGATGAAAACTACGTGCCACCTCCTGACCCTCAATATATGGATGCACCTGCCCAGCAGCCTCAACAACCGTTCGTTGATATTCCGGTTCAAGCTGCGGGGGAGGATATTGAGGATGATTTGGTCCAGATTGAACAATTTGGACAGGTTCAGCAACCGGGTTCCCCTCAGGATATTACTGATGAATCATCTTCTTCTGATTCCGCTTTTGTGACACCGAAGGATGGTGGTGAGACGCCCATGGATTCTGATGGTGAAGTACCCCACCCATCACAGATGGACCGGATTAGGGTACACGACTCGCGTCGATATTTGAGAATTCAACGATGTATTCGTGAGGGCAAACGTTACATGGGTAAACGTCCACGTGCTGACGATGATACTGAATTTCAACCTTCTTCTCGTCGTGCACGTCGTATCTCTACTGCTCTGACTCCTCAACCATCACAAGAAATGGTTGTTGAGCCCACTCCTGCATTCCTGCAACAGATGATGGAAAATATGCAAAAGATGCAGCAGCAAATGAAAGAACAAGCTGAACGGAATGCTTCCCAGTCAGCAATCATTGAAGTCCAGTCCAAGCTGATAGCAGAATTGCAGACTAGGGTTTCTGTTTTGGAGGCTAGGTCTATTGCCTCGGGGGAGTCTGGCTCCGGGGTACCCAATGTTGAGTCAATAGGACCAGAGTCTGTAACTCCAACCCCTGTAATTGAAAATATTATTAATGAAAATGTTCAACGTTTAGATTATTTCAGTGTTGATGATATTCCAGGTCAGCCAAGACCATTAGCGGTAGATTACTCTTTTGCTGATTTGACATATATTCAGAGAATGGTCAATGATACTGGTTCAGAGACTGAACAAGGATATGTATTTGACATGGATGATGATGTGTCGGTTGATGATGAACATTTGGGTTCAGATGAGTATTATGATGATGCACCTGTTATTGAGACAGATTCGAGTGATGATGAGGGGCCTAGTGATGATGAGGGGCCTGCTAAAACTTCTCATGGAGAATCTAGTTCAGCTTATGCAACGCCTACTCAGGATTCTGC
The DNA here is from genome assembly GCA_963422505.1 of Pseudognaphalium luteoalbum. Classification (NCBI taxonomy): domain Eukaryota; kingdom Viridiplantae; phylum Streptophyta; class Magnoliopsida; order Asterales; family Asteraceae; genus Pseudognaphalium; species Pseudognaphalium luteoalbum. Next base: position 59,252,525 of record OY730198.1, on the reverse strand, counting down.
ATCAGTACAACCAACTCAAGAGGCATCTAAAAGTGAAACTGCTGAAGAAAGAATAGAAAGAAATAAGCAGTGGTGGCCTCAAGGTAGATCTGCAGAACCAGTACCTGTGACTTGCAAAATTTACAAGGTTCGTGGAGATTATACCGGTTTGATTAAGAGTTGGAAGGTTCGTCAAAGAATGATTATGATTAAGAGAATGGACGGCATTCAGTACTTCAAGCTTCGGTTCAAACAATTAAGTACGTTGCCTAAAGGAGAGATCAATCGATTGGCACAATTAAATTTGATTAATCCTTTGAAAGATGATTATGCGGATTATATTCAGAGAACTTTGCATCAAGAGGTTCGAAGCAAAAGATATAACAAGATAAAGCCTACACTTGGTACGTAGTATACTTTCAAGAAGAAGCTGGATCCAACGACATGGCAGCCTATGGTCAAAGTTCATTATTCGCCGGCTGACTGTTTGACAGAGATTCCTTTGGAATCAGTTCCCTATAATTTTCTCAGCAGATTCGTTAAATGGGAGCTCGATCCACATACTGGTGAAGTGGTGATTACTTTCGTTCCAGATTCTGAACCGCGATTAGAATTCGGAGGTATTTGGAACTTGCGACAAGCAACGTTCAGAGTTTTTGATCCTATGAGTCTGATAAATATGCATGAAAAAGATTTAAGACGACTCTTCGATGATAGAATTCGGGTTAATGCAAACAATGAATTCAACAAGAAACTTGCAGATCAATTTCAGAATGTGGTAAAAGTTTGTGTGACACATGGTATTCATGCCGATGGAAAGTTTCCTGTTGGCTGGGCTTAACTGAAGAAATTTGTGAAGACCAAGCTGAAGACACGGGGGAGTTTGTTGATTCATTTTGATGTGTCTGTCAGTTGGTCTAGTTCGAGTTTGTAATTAGTTTTGTGTTTACTGATTTGTGCGACGTTGTATGCAATGTCGCACATGCGACGTCAGTTAGTTGGGCCTGCGACGTTGGCTATGTCGCATGGGCCTGGACCTGCGACGTTGTGTGTAACGTCGCAGGATTGAGTCTTTAGTATATAAACATGTTTTGTAATCAGTTTTAGGGTTGACGAAAAACCCTAAACGCAATCAGTCGAAAATACCTGTAACCTAGTTGATTATTATCAATAAACAACTGTTTGAATTCGTTTATATCACGTTTGTCTTATTGATTCGTTTGTGTGATTATTCAATTGGTGATTCCGCCATCAATTGATTAGTGTGACTTGATTCAAGATCGAGAATACGGACTTACAATCAACTTAAATCCTTCCAAACTACTAGAATGTTGTGGACAGCTCTTGAGAAAAGGTGTGAAGGTAGTCCATAAGTTAAAGCAGGCAAGAGGAATCTCCTGAAAGAGCAGTTTACTGTGTTCAAAGCTTTGAAAGGAGAAGATCTTGATGCTTATACCACAAGGTACTACCATTTGCTGAGTGAGCTAGATGACCATGAGATTGTAACTACTGAGACTGAGAAAACCGACAAGTTTATTGAGGGTTTACCGTCTAAGTGGGAAATGCATGGCATAATGCTTAAAGACAATGATGAGAGGTATGCAACTATGACCTTAGAGCAGGCTATTGATAAGCTCAGAGGTTATGATTTCACCAAGATGACTAGAGATACTGATTCTGATCAGGCTCAGGATCCGAGACTATATCACGGAAAATCTACTATCTCTACTGCTTCCTCGAGCTCGACCACTGCTTTGTTTGTTGGTAATGCTGATGGAAAGGGTGAAATGATTACTGATGAGTTGTGTTTCGCTACATCATCTGGTAGTGAAGCAAAGGGAAAACCAACTGAGAAGTTACCTCAGGAGCATCAAAAGATGCCTATGAGTGTAAAATATGCTGAACAACAATTATCTGTTCTTGCTTCCTTTGTAGCTTCGTATGAAAACTACATTCAGGGAAAAATCAATAATCCAATTATGTTTGATGAAGATTATGATTAGATAAACAAGAAAAGGGTATGTATTGAAGAAATAGAACTTCAGGATCAACTTGCTATGTTGTCAAGAAGAGTAAAGAATTTCTTGAAGAAAACTGGTAGAAAGGTAGTTGGCAATCGATCAGGGTTTAATAAGACCAAGATCAAGTATTTTAACTGTCAGAGTTATGGACACTTTGCTCGAGAATGTCAAAGACCTAAGGTAGAAGCTGTCTGTAAGTCCCTAGTACGTGGATCGATAACGAGGTTATCTTAGGTATTAAGGTGCGGAATTCCTCAATACTTGGTTCATAATAAGTGAACAATTTGTTTCGCAAGATAATAGCGAATTGATTTGTCAACAAGGTTTTGTATTGATTAATTAATGTTAATCGATCAATACCTAACCTTATGAATGCTTAGAAACGTGTTTTTGTCCTCTGGAAATCGAATGGCACAAGTTTTTTTAACCAATTAAACCTAATGAAGTATTTATAGGTTTTAGTTAAAACTCGATTCGCAGGTCGATGGGTTCTGCGAGTCGAGTTCAACTCGCAGCCCACAACCAAGCCCAAAGTTCGACTCGGTTCGCAGCTCTGCGAGCCCAGATCTCATCTCGCATGACTAACCTCTGCGACTTGAGATCTCATCTCACAAACTTTAGTTTGTAACATCGTATTCGATATTCGTCTAACACTTAATCATACTAATATATTTAATGAATATTAATAACAAACTAATATCATTTACAAATCCAAATCAATTGTACAAACTTGATTACTATAATCACTATTACTATTACAAGCTAGATCTGTTGTCACACATACATGTCCCAACACTGTCAATGGAAAACAAGGTTCGGGAAGCACTCTCGCTTCCAAAGCCTTGGTTGTGAAACAGTTGGATGGCTCTTATGAATGGAAAGCTCAGTCTGAGGAAGCTTTCACGGCTGAGATTGATGAGTCTACATCCTACATGCCTACTGATGCAGAGTGTGATGTAAAGGTGCCTGAGATTGAAATGAAAGCAAGTGATGAAGACGTGCTGTATATGGATTCAACTGAAAATATGAATCCTGAAAACTTTGTAGCACGCATGGCTAAAATTCAAACAGACAAGAAAAGGGTATGTATTGATATTCTTACTCTTGCTGATGTCTGTTATTTAGAGGAATCTCCTGAAAAAGTAGTTTACTGTGTTCAAAGTTTTGAAAGGAGAAGATCTTGATGCTTATACCACAAGTTACTACAATTTGCTGAGTGAGCTAGATGATCATGAGATTGTAACTACTGAGACTGAGAAAACCGACAAGTTTATTGAGGGTTTACCGTCTAAGTGGGATATGTATGGCATAATGCTTAAAGACAATGATGAGAGGTATGCAACTATGACCTTAGAGAAGGCTATTGATAAGCTCAGAGGTTATGATTTCACCAAGAAGACTAGAGATACTGATTATGATCAGGCTCAGGATCCGGGACTATATCACGGAAAATCTACTATCTCTACTGCTTCCTCGAGCTCGAACACTACTTTGTTTGTTCGTAATGCTGATGGAAATTGTGAAATGATTACTGATGAGTTGTGTTTCGTTACATCATCTGGTAGTGAAGCAAAGGGAAAACCAACAGAGAAGTTACCTCAGGAGCATCAAAAGATGCCTATGAGTGTAAAATCTGCTGAACAACAATTATCTGTTCTTGCTTCATTTGTAGCTTCGTATGAAAACTACATTCAGGGAAAAATCAATGATCCAATTATGTTTGATGAAGATTATGATCAGATAGACCCTGATTATCTTGAAGAAATAGAACTTCAGGATCAACTTGCTATGTTGTCAAGAAGAGTAAAGAATTTCTTGAAGAAAACTGGTACAAAGGTAGTTGGCAATCGATCAGGGTTTGATAAGACCAAGATCAAGTGTTTTAACTGTCAGAGTTATGGACACTTTGCTTGAGAATGTCAAAGACCTAAGGTAGAAGCTGGCAATGGAAAACAAGGTTTGGGAAGCACTCTCGCTTCCAAAGCCTTGGTTGTGAAACAATTGGATGGCTCTTATGAATGGAAAGCTCAGTCTGAGGAAGCTTTCACGGCTGAGATTGATGAGTCTACATCCTACATGCCTACTGATGTAGAGTGTGATGTAAAGGTGCCTGAGGTTGAAATGAAAGCAAGTGATGAAGACGTGCTGTATATGGATTCAACTAAAAATATGAATCCTGAAGACTTTGTAGCACGCATGGCTGAAATTCAAACAGACAAGAAAAGGGTATGTATTGATATTCTTACTCTTGCTGATGTCTGTTATTTAGTTGCTGATTTGCAGTCACAGGTTAGTGTTTTAACTGTAGCAAACAAAAAGCGGTCTTCCCAAGTTAGCATATTGACTGAATCTAATAAGACTGTTAGATCTGAACTTGAACTAGCTAAGATTGATGTGCGTAGGTTAAGTGTTGATAAACAGGAATTAAAAGATAAAATTAAGTCTGATGCTTCTGATAGGATTGCAATTAGAGATACCATAAATGAAAAGGCTGTTATCATAGATGGTCTCTATATGAATCTAAAAGACTTAAATCAGACAATTGCTAATAAGGAGAAAGAGTTAGTTGATTGTAAATTGAAGATAGTTGAGCAAAACCGAAAGATAGAAAATTACAGAACCACTGAGATGGATAAGATACTTGATGCTCAACGAAGTGTAAAGGATAAGTTGGGATCAGGTTACAATGAGACACCTCCTCCTTTCAATTCAAATTACACTAGGCTTCCAGAAGATACTGAGATGACTGAAGTATGTTCTGTAGAACCAGTAACTAAACCTGATCAGTCAGAGGCACAGATTAATGTTATTAAGAATCCTTCATCTGATGATAGTAAGAAAGTTTCTCACACCAAAGTAAAGTTTGTAATGGGTGGAATAATTAATGATACTAAGACTGATGAAGTGATTAATAAAGACCATGCAATTGATTCTTTAGTGCCTAAGATGCCGACTGCGGATGCAAAAGTTGGTAAGTCACGGAAACATATGTCCTGCTTCAAATGTCACCAAAAAGGACATGTGGCTTCTTGTTTTCCAAATAAGAAGTTGGAAGCATCACATAAGTTAGTGAATACTGAAAAGACACCGACCACTTCTAGTTCAATTGTAGACAGGCTAGGCTCCAAACCGGGATTAGGCAGCAAACCTGTAAACATTCTGAAGAGAGATGGTAATCATAGTGTCTCTCCACCTAAACCTAAAAGGCCTTACACTCTGAACGAAAATACTTTCAATAAGCCAAGAGATAAGAAACCTTCGAGGTTTAGGACCCCCAGTAGAAACCAGAGTCAGTTTGAAAATGGTCTACTTCAAGTGCACAAGGAACAAAGTTTGTGCCTAGGAGGTTTTCTACTCACTCTCCTCATAGGCCTAAGGCTACAGATCAGGGACAAATCAAGACCGTAATGGCTTGGGTCCCTCTTGAAAACTAATTATGTACAATTTGTTATGTGTAGGAGCAGACTGTGAACAAGGATAGCTGGTGGTATGTAGACAGTGGATGCTCAAGACACATGACAGGAGAACGAAGTCTACTGGAGGACTTCAAAGAAGGTCTCAAGCAAAAAGTAAATTTTGCAGGAGATAAAGGAGGAGTAATTACTGGGAAAGGAAAAGTTTCAAATGGAACTTTAACTCTAGAGGATGTGAATTATGTTCAAGAACTAACTCATAACACCCAGAGTGTTTGACTACCGAGTTTTACTCTGATATCTGATTTTATAAATCAGTGTTGTTCTTGTTGTCACATAACACCCAGATTGATAAACTATGTTTTAAAATAGTTGAACTTTTCTATTTACTAAATAATATGAATTATAAATGTTTAAATTGGACTTGCGCTTCCGATATATTATATTTAATTGACATTTAAATTAAGGGTGTTATAATAATAATGATGATAATGATCGTAGTGATCATGATGGTGATGGATTAAGTTAGCGAATGTGTTGTGTTACTTGACTGTATTTTCGGGGGATTTTATATCCCTTGATATGGAGTTAGTGTTCACGATTGTAGGGGATGTGCCACATGGGTTAACCATCACGTAGTGAGTAATGGGGGGTATAGTTTGACATGGTCAACCTGAACGGTCGTTGGTCACACTCTCGGAAGAGGTTTGTAATTCATTCTTCCGGACTTAAGCATGAAGATTTCGGAAGGGCTTCGTTGAGTGTGCAAGATGTGAATAATTAAAAGTGTAATGAGGTTTCAATGTAATTGGTCTTATGTCTTTACATGCATTTGTAAATAGATATACCAATAAACACCATAACATTGTAACGTATTTATGATTGCAGCACGTTCGATCGTTAACTCCTCGTGCCGATGCCACCATTTCTAGAACTGACCGACGCCTCACCTGCACAGGTACCTACCTAGTTTCGGTCGCACATTCAACATAGCGTTCGGACTCATGTGCCTTCCAGAACTAGGGGTCTTCGAGCCTACTGCGTATGATTAGCCAGCATTGCGGCGGCAAAAGGATTCCAAGCCCCCATGCTAAAGTTCTCTTCTGAACCCGATGCCATATTAGATTAGGGAATTGGGCGATAGTAGCTCCTCCGCATCCCAAAGCGCAGCCAACCCCCGGTGGATATCCCTCTATTCGAGTGGCTTTACTTGTATAAGATAGTTCTCACTTCTGAGCTCTAACCCCTTACTTTCTTTTCCACCGTAGATGTAACACCCGACAATTTCGGCATAATTATAAACCTAAATTTGCACGCATTTTTAGGCTAATTCTCAAACTTAGAGTGAATTCACAACACATTTTAGAGGTAAGTCTAGCAAAGCCCAGCTAACTAATACGCGTAGTATTACATAATTCGTAATTGGTCGTAATTACGTACAAAACAATTGGAACAAACACGACAAAAATATACGACTGTTGGTGGACAAAAACATTTAATAATAGGAAATTATTAAATAACACTATTATTTATTTAATATTATGTTGAGAATATTTACGAAGTATTTTGTATCATATAAAACATAATCTGCGCGACGAAACACATCGGTCAAACTAAATTAAAACAAATTCATAATTTTGTAACTCACCTAAAATTATTTTATAAAACGTTTCAACTAAAAATATATTCTATAACGCATTTACAAGTTTATCGTTTTAAAATATTTTAACATTTAACGATCGGGTAAACGAACACGGGTTAAATACCACAAAAATTGAGACAAAATGTGACACCCGCCAATTTAGGGTTACTGATTTCCTGCTGAAAACCCTAATTACGTGTGTTTAGTTTATTATTAGGATAAATACTTGTAATTACTTGTAACTATTTGTATATTTATGTGAATATACACCCCCGTAATTGTTTTATATTACACATACGTAATTAGTTGTAATTACGCGAAACAACCGGATGGAGTCCGACATAATATACGACATTGGTGAAAACCTTTCTATAAATAACTTTAATCTATTTTTAGAAGTTATTTATCATATATTATTAATTTTATATAATAATACACGTAAACCTCGACGTTTTGTTTAAAACGTAACAAACGCGGTGAAAAGGTGCAACTGAACCCGACAACCAAACGAAACCCTAATTAATATTTCGACAACTCAATTTAAGTATTTTAATAATACTTCAATGAAAAATAATCCTAAATATATCATTAATTTAAACGACACTAGAAAACGCTACGCGATTTAACGGTTTAACGAATAAATGAACACCGTACACAACATAAACTGCAATTAAATCTGAAAAACTCAACCATCAAGTAGGATCCACAAGGGGACCACCCACCCCCTTCCCCAATAGATCACCATGCAATTTTCTCTTTTACCTATACAACTTAAATGACATGCAAAATTCATCTTTCATCATTCACTCACCTCACACTTCTCTCAAACTCTCTCATCACTCTTCTCTCTCAAATCCCTGAGAATAATCAGCTTCATTTCACCTCCCAAATCCACCACAAACCACCATACAACCACCTAGTGGCACCATAAACCGCCACCACCAATATCAAGTTTTTTTTCCCAAGAAGATTCAAGCTCACAAGTCTTTCAATTCTTTGCTGTCATTTCTAACTCCATAAACCCCATTGTAAGGAAGATTTTTACTCCTAATTACTCTTATTACATTGATATCGCATAAAAAGTCACGTTTTTACTACCGATATCTCTCTCATTCTGGAACGATTCTTGGCACTTTAACTCAAAAACATTACAAATCAATAGTATTATGCCAAGATGGTCAAAACAAGGTTGCACGATGAAAATCAAGCAAAACGGATGAAAAACGAAGATTTCACACACGTTTGAAGATTCAAGACATCAAAACGATATTTCAAGACAAAAGTGCCCATCGCCAACATCCACCTTACTCAAGATGTTCGTTTTCAAATTACGAATCCAACAGAAGAAGAATCAACAAAAACGGACGAAGAATGAAGATTCTACGAACTCCGGAAGATCCAAACGATTCGTACGACACGTCTAAAGTTCAGAGACATATTTTTCGGATTTCTTTTCATCAAAAGCTTCATTTTTGAATTACGAATCCAACGCAAAAAGAATCAACGCAAACAGACGCATAACGAAGAAAACACGCACGAATCGAGAAATGAGGCAACAGGCAGCGGACTGGTGCGGGTAGCAGCCAACCGCCGCCGGCCAGCCACCCAACCGCCGTCGGCTGCCACCCAGCTACCGCCGGCTACCACCCCTGCACGCTTCCCGCTTTTTGGTCCTTTCGTATACCCGGTGCTAGACCTTTACGTGTTTTTCCGTACTCGGTGCACCACCTTTTCCACCTTTTTCGTACCCGGTGCCATCACCTTTTACTCCTTTTGCTAATGTGAGCCTAGGGATGCTAATGTGAGCCATATTTTCCCTAGAAAACAGCCCCTAAGGCTTCATTTTCACACACATCATTCTTAGAACAATATACTTCTCTTAAGATATTGCTTCTACTTTCTTTCTATTTTCTTACTAAAAATTAGTTTTAGGCTAGTTTAGGAGTTTGTTTAGAATAGAAGAAAAGTACGGAACGCATTGTAAATCTTCAGTGTAAGCTTGGAATTGTGTCAATTAATTCAAGTCTACTTTCTCCCGCATTGAATCCTGGTGCTTTCTAATCCTTATATATCTTAATTAATTACGTTTATATTGATTATGCTAGATTTATTTATTACCATGATTAGCGAATAGTATACTTGTTGTGTTTGTTTGAGATGTAGTTAATTAATTATGGGATGATTTATAATTTAATATTAAAGATCGGTAGTATCGCTTTGATCGTCTTATTGCATGTTCTTGTTTGATTGTTGCCTTAGGATCATCTTAGTGGTAAAATATAACTGATCTTATATCTATCGTAAAGTAATATAATGGCCCCTATTCGACTGTTACTCGATATAGTACTGGAAACACTTCAAGGTAGAGTACAAATGTATGGAAGTCGAGGAACGACCGAAGGTAGTCATATTACGAAACGGTACGATATTACGAAGTAATATGATGACCCCTATTCGACTGTTATTCGATATAGTACTGGAAACACTTCAAAGTGGAGTACAAATGTATGGAAGTCGAGTAACGACCGAAGGTAGTTATATTACGGACTAACATATAAAATGAGAAACCTAGTTTAATTAACCTTTCTAAATAGACTTTTAAACGTCAAATTAATCTAATCGCCTTTCCACCAATAAACGTGATTACAACGCCTTTTTAACGACGTCCAATTAAAAGGTAGTCAGTCATTTCTGTCAATATAATTTGTCAAAGGTATGAAACTATGGAACAACAAGGCTACATGGGGGATTATCATAGGATAAGACATGGTCAAGGTATGAAGCAGCGGAACCACTTTAAGTGAGGAACGTTGTGGATAATTAGGGAATTTATTGGGTAGTCTTAAGCAAGGGCTAATTTAAAGTCATAAATGAACTTTTTAAATATACGAATCTATTAGGATGACGAGGAATCGTTATATGATTCAGTTATGTCTAGTACCTTAAGATTTTGTCCCCGTTCATATGAAAGTATTATTAAACCATAATCAAGATTTTGCTTATTATTCTAAATACTTTGTGATGTTACCATAACCTAGCTCCCGGTGTGACATGATAATAGGATTTTAATTAGTAGGGAATCTAGTGTTCACATTACGAGTATTCAAGATTAATAATTAACAAATATCTTTCAACACAGTTTCTCCAAACATCATCCATAACTTAATTAACGAAATCTCAACCACCACCACCATTATCAAGTTTTTTTTTCAAGAATACATACAAGTCTTTCAATTCTTTGCTGTCATTTCTAACTCCATAAACCCCATTGTAAGGAAGATTCTTACTTCTAATTACTCTTATTACATTTATATAAGTTCACTCACAAGTATTATAACAAAACATGACTTAAAAACTACTTTTCTTAACATAAAACTCATAAAATGGTGAGAAAACCTTTTGACCAGAAAGTTGTGCTCACTTCCACGATTTTTAGAAAAATCATCTCTCCATGAAAATGGACGTTTTTATATTCAAAAATGAAGTTTAAGAAGTATGATTTCCAAAATCGTAAACCTCATATTTTTCTGAGCTTGTTAAATATTTTTATTAATTTGTGTAAAAGAACATGTATAATCTGTCAAGAAAGGTCAGAAACTTAGGTGTCATGGTTTTGACCATATCTCGAGCTACACATCTCCAAATGACCTGAAACCACCGCTCAAATTTTAAAATTTTCAACGGCTACAACTTTTATGTTGACAACGTTTACTAGTTCTTTGGAGATTTGTCTCAGAAATGTAATTTTTATGCATGTGTCTAGATTGGTCAACTGTTGGACCTCATAGGACACATGTAATTTTGAAAAATACTTAGACTACTCTTAAATTCCTAAAAATATTACTGGAAGTAGTTAACACATGGGGGAACACTTGGTATTTTTCTGGGGAACTAACTTGGAATATATATATTTTATAAAAATTTGGCTATATGATGCATTTTCTGGAAAAATATAAAAGTGGACTGATTTTATTAACTTATGAAAACTGACACCTTCCGAACGTGCAATAAGTGTTAAAAACTGACTTTTATGGATTTTTAAATTTTTTAAGACTTGGGAACATATTTAAGAGTTTGGAAAAGATTCAGGTCAAACCGAGTAGGTTTGACCAAGTCAACAAAAACGGGGCTCGACTTCTAAAAACCGACAAACTTACTATTTTTGAAAAATGGTAACAAAAATGGGTTTGGGTGAATTAGTTGGTAACTGTTGGGAAAAACAATGATCAAACTTAATCTATAAATCTGATGAGTCAAAATGACTAAGTCTTTAGTTTGAGTCTGAAGAATAATGGGTGTCTGAGTCTGAAGAACTATTCATAGTCTGAAGAAGAAAAGAAAGCATCAGTCGCAGACAGAAGCAAATGTGTGAATCAGACTCAAGTTGTAACACTCGCCAAATTAGGACTAATGATTAGTGCCTAATCAACTGTTATTACATGCAATTAGTTCTTTGTTAGGCTAATTAATGTATCGGATTTTATATTGATGAATATATACGATTTTTGCGATTTGATTAAATCGTACGCAATTTAAATCGAATGTAATTCGATTCAGCTTTATACGGACGTTGGTGAACAAAATTATTAAATAAGATAACGTTATTTAATAACGCTATTATATCTAAAATAGTATTTTGATGATAGTTCATACACGTTTCGTATCGTACAACTATAAGCCTACGCGATTAGAATGTTTAACGCGCAAACAAACAAAACCAATTGAACTATTAAGTATTTGATAAAATACTTTAATAAATTTATTTAATAAGCTTTCGTATTTTAAAACTTACATTTTAAACAATTAAAATAAATATTAAACGTTTAAACAATCGGGAAACGAACACCGCACGGAGCGCGAATGCACGGAGCTAAAAAGTGGAGACCCACACATGGGTGGGTCCCCACCCCAAAAATCTGCCACAAAGGGGGTGAGGTCACCACCTCCCCACCCCATTCTTCACTTTATCTTCTCCACTCAATCTCTCTCTCTCATTCCTCTTCCATTTTCATCACCATTTCCACCACCATTAAAACCACAAAATAGCACCATCAAACCTAAATATCTCACCTTGGCCATTTGGAGAAAAAGACTCATCTCGCAAGGATCTACACATCTATCTTTCCGGATTCTCGATTCCTCGCGTTGTAAGTTTCCGACAAATCTCGAAATCTCTCGTTTCTTAGTGTTTTTACGTGTTTGTTGTTTAAAATGGCTTATAATGTCCATATAAGGGTTGGGTAAAAGAATCGGACCAAACGGAAACTCGAAAACATGTTTTTGGTCAAAAACCCGTCGAACAGACGTAAGTGTCGCACTGACGAACCCAGATATGCGACACTTCGTGCGACACTTCCCCTAGTGTCGCATGGCAACTTTTAGCGACACTTTCAGCGACACTTGCCTAAGTGTCGCATACTATCGAACCGACACTTATAGCGACACTTCCTGAGTGACGCCTAGACCCATACCCGACACTTATAGCGACACTTACCTTAGTGACGCCCTACCATGCGTCACTTCCCTTAAGTGACGCATATGCTCAGATTTAATATTTTTAGCGACACTTCCCAAGTGTCGCCCAAGCCACCCAGTGACGCTTCACTACGCGTCACTTCCATAAGTGACGCTATAAGTGACGCCCAGCCCCTAAGTGACGCATAAACAGAAAGTTTTAACTAATTTTACACTAAGTTTTGAGACCCAAAATTGACGCCCCATTTCACCCAAATTCGAGTCCAGATGCGTTTTTCACCAAAGCAATATAGCTCGACCCCAGCCAGGGGCTCTGCCCCTTGGACCCCGCCAGGGGCTGCCGCCCCTTGGACCCCGCTACCAGGGGCGCTGCCCCCGGACCCCCGTCATTAATGGGCTTCGCCCTTACCCTAGAGTCACGAGTAACAGTGTTACATCTAAATTTTCACACAAAGTGTTAAACTTGTATAACATCAAACACGAATGCGATATGACTTCTAAAGCACTTTGGAACACGTTTTTCAAGAATAATGATAATATTATTATTACCAACAATCACCAACGGGCCGTACACATTTTCAAACACTTAAACAATCAACCAAATTGTAATCATTTGGACATTCTAGATGGACAAACAACTACAAGGTAGTCTTATGAGATGCCTTCATATGTTTATAACCATCGCGTGTCGTGGACACCCTCAGGTTACAAGTCTTTGGACTTCGATTCCCGACTCATCAATCTCAGTTTATTGATATAAACTCTAAAGACTCAGGTGAGTCTCATAGCCCCTCTTTTACTATTTTTACTCAGGGGTGTGATATATTGCTTGTTTTAACGCGTGAACGCAAGTACAACTTTTACATGTACTACATGAGTTTTACACAACTAATCTTTTAAAGCCCTCCATCAGCATAGTTGTTAATACATTTGTAGCGTGAATATTAGTATATGGTACCATATAGGATTGACCCACCTCGTCCGGGTTAGCAAGCACTAACCGGGTAAACGGACGTACTAATATTTAAGGAAGACGGATGTTGATTAGGCATCCGTGGAGGCGAAAACGCTCAGGCTGTGTCCTGACCCACGAGTTAAGCTCAACTATGTGCTCATGGCTGTATACTGTTACCACTATCATTTGCTGGATGCAAATCAACTATTTAAATCTTGCGGTTCATACAACTTATTTGATACTCAAACCTGTGAGCTCACCAGCGTTAGCTGACCCATTTTAGCATGTATCGCAGGTACAAAGCAGTAGGCAGGATTGCCCCAGGAAACTATAGCTCGAGTCAGCATGCAGACAATAGAGATTTTCTTGCATTAATATATTTTGTATAAGTATTTATGTATTGAAATCTCTCATTTTAAACGAACACGAGCTATATGTAGCTTCAAACCTTGTAAACATTTTGCTATTAATACATTCTGTTAAAACGACGCATATAGAGTCGTTTACTATTAATCTCTGTGCTTTGAATATTGATTAGTAACACCCAAAGTATGCTTCCGCGAATCATTAAATTTGGGGGTGTTACACAAGTGGTATCAGATTCAAGTCAGAAGCTGAAGACTAAAACAAGATAAAGATAACAGCTGGAGCTGTTGAGGATTCGAAGATAATTAGATTAAAATAGAAGAGTTGTAATTATCTTGTTTCCACGTATATCGGTCTAGGTTGTTAGACTTGATATAGTTGTTGAGAATAAGTAGGATCTAGAATAGGTCAACTTATTCTGTGTATAAATAGGTTTAATAGGTTATCGTTTAACCTAATGAAACCATTGCACTTCACGATATATACTTGTTGAATAAAAGCTTATATATTCGACAATATTCATTGTGTGTAGTTTCATACGTTTATACTTAGATCAATATTATTGATATTAAACGTTGAATACTTAATTGCTAATTGATTAAACCGATCACAAGTTTCTGGGTAACATATTGGGACCTAACAACTGGTATCAGAGCAAAATAAGATTTAATAGTTAATATTTAATCTTAAGGATCCAAAGTAGTAACCCAGAAAAACATCATCAATGGCTAGTACTTCAATTCATCAACCAGTTATGGCTGGTAAAGGTATTCCAATCTTTGGAGGGCATAACTTTGCTCATTGGAAACTTAAAGTAGAATGGTTTTTGTCTGGTGTTCATCAAGATATGCTTAAAGTTCTACATGAAGGACCAATCATTCCTACTACTCCTATTGCTGCTGTAAGAGAAGGAGATGTTATTGTTGTTCCTGCTAGAGTTGAAGAAAAAGCAAGACATCAATGGACTGATGAAGACAAAATCAAGTATAATCTTGATGCAAAGGCTAAAAGCATTATTGGTAATGCAGTTACTGAGGCAATTTTCTCTAAAATTGCTGGATGTAAAACAGCAAAAGAAATATGGGATACTCTTCTTGTATCTTATGAAGGAGTACAAGTGGTAAAAAGTCAGAAAAGGAAAAGTCTGATAAGAAAGTATGAAAACTTCTTTGTTCATACAAGGACTTCCTGAGCTGCAAACCTTTGAACTTCAAGGGAACTGAAGGAGCCATCGGACTGATCAGATGGTTCGAGAAAATGGAGTCCGTCTTCCACATCAGCAAGTGTGCGGAAGAGGACAGAGTCAAGTACTCCACCTGCACCCTTGAAGATGGTGCTCTCTCATGGTGGAATTCATATGCCCAGTCTGTGGGTATTGATACCGCCTACCTACTCCCTTGGGAGGAACTGAAGACAATGCTTACTGCTAAGTATTGCCCCATCGAACAACTCCAAAAGCTAGAGGATGAGTTCTGGCACCTAAAGGTGCAGGGAACTGACATTGACGGATATACCGTCAGATTCCAACAGCTTGCCATCCTTCGCCCAGCAATGGTGAGCACCGAACCCGATAAGATCCGAAGGTACATCCGCGGTCTTCCGGAGCCTGTCTGGGGGAACGTCGCCTCCTCAAACCAGACCACCATTGATGGTGCTATCCGATTGGCTCATGAACTCATGGCCATGAACGAGGACTCAGAACCACCCACTTCTTCCTCCAACCACCTCAAAAGGAAGTGGTCTGACAACCACAGCAACAACCAAAACAAGAAACCCGACACCATCAAAGCCTACAACTCAACCACCGAACCCAGGCGTGGTTACACCGGGAACAAGCCCTACTGTTCTAAGTGCAACCGCCACCATGAAGGAACTTGCGGTCCTTATTGCAACAACTGCAAGAGGTACGGACACCTCACCAAGGACTGTAGATCCCCCACCAACAACAACAACTCCAACTACAACCCCAAGGCACCCAAGACATGTTTTGGGTGTGGAAACACCGGGCACTTCAAGAATGATTGCCCAAACCTGAAGAAAAAGGGCAACAACAGCAGCAACAACAACAACAACGCAAAAGGTAGAGCGTTCGTACTCAACTCTGGGGATGCCCGGCAGGACCCGAATGTGGTCTCGGGTATGTTCCTCCTCAACAACTTAACTGCTTTTGTTCTATTTGATACTGGTGCCGATAGGAGCTTTATTTCCGATGAGTTTTACCCCTTACTTGACATCACTCCTGTTGCCTTAGATGTTAAGTACACTGTAGAGCTAGCAAACGGTAAACTCATAGAAACCAATAGTGTGATACCTAATTGCACTTTAAACCTAGCCGATGAAACCTTTTCGATCGACCTTATGCCTGTTGAAATTGGGAGTTTCGACGTCATCATTGGAATGGACTGGTTGTCCAAACATCGAGCCGAAATCGTCTGTTATGATAAAATCGTCCGCATCCCTCTCGCCGTCGGTAGAACCTTGATCATACAGGGGGAGACTGGCAGGGCGAGACTAAACATCATCTCTTGTTTGAAAACCCGAAAATTTCTGAGAAAGGGTTATCCAGCAATCCTCGCGCACATCACAGAGAAAAAGTCGGAGGAGAAGCGACTTGAGGATGTGCCAATCGTTAGAGACTTTCCCGAAGTCTTTCCGGAAGAACTACCTGGCTTACCTCCACATAGACAGGTTGAGTTCTCGATCGATCTCGTGCCGGGTGCCGCACCGGTAGCCCGAGCACCATACCGCCTAGCCCCATCCGAACTTCAGGAGTTGTCCACCCAGTTACAGGAACTCCTGGACAGAGGATTTATTAGGCCGAGTTCTTCACCATGGGGAGCTCCGGTCTTATTCGTGAAAAAGAAAGACGGTTCTTTCCGAATGTGTATCGACTATCGAGAGTTGAACAAGTTGACCGTCAAGAACCGGTATCCACTCCCTCGCATCGATGACCTGTTTGACCAACTACAAGGGTCGAGTATTTATTCAAAGATCGATCTTCGGTCAGGTTATCATCAACTTCGAGTTCGCGACACTGACATTCTGAAAACTGCTTTCCGAACTCGTTACGGGCATTATGAATTTCAAGTGATGCCCTTCGGTTTAACAAACGCACCGGCTGTATTCATGGACCTTATGAATCGGGTGTGCAAACCCTATCTCGACAAGTTTGTCATTGTCTTTATCGATGACATCCTCATCTATTCGCGTAACGAACGAGAACACGCACAACACCTCAAAACCATCCTAGAGCTACTTAAGCACGAGGAGTTATATGCCAAATTCTCCAAGTGTGAGTTCTGGATACAATCCGTTCAATTCCTTGGACATGTTGTTAATAGTCAAGGAATTCACGTCGACCCATCGAAAATCGAGGCTATCAAAGACTGGCAAGCGCCAACTACTCCAACCGAAGTACGCCAATTTTTAGGATTGGCCGGGTATTATCGTCGTTTCATCGAAAATTTCTCCAAAATAGCTCAACCACTCACGACACTGACTCAGAAGGAAAAGAAGTTCGATTGGACTGATAAACAAGAGTTAGCATTTCAGCTATTAAAACTCAAGCTTTGCAGTGCTCCTATTCTATCCTTACCCGAAGGCACCGACGACTTCGTGGTATACTGCGATGCTTCCCACCAAGGTCTCGGTTGCGTGTTGATGCAACGAGATAAGGTCATTGCTTACGCTTCCCGACAACTCAAAGTTCATGAGAAGAACTACACGACCCACGACCTCGAGCTAGGGGCCGTGGTGTTCGCCCTCAAGATCTGGAGACACTACCTTTATGGTACCCGAAGTACCGTATTCACCGATCATAAAAGTCTCCAGCACATCTTCGACCAAAAAGACCTTAATATGCGGCAACGTCGTTGGGTCGAGTTGCTCACCGATTATGACTGCGAAATCAAATACCACCCAGGCAAGGCAAATGTTGTTGCCGATGCACTCAGTCGAAAGGAACGGCCGAAACCACTTCGAGTTCGAGCCCTCAGTATGACCATTCATAATGATCTCACCATTCAGATTCATACCGCTCAACTCGAAGCTTTGAAACCCGAAAATGTCAAAAGCGAAGCCTTACGAGGCATCGATAAGCAATTCGAAATTAAACCTAATGGTGTTAGGTACTTCTCAAATCGAATCTGGTTGCCTAGTTTTGGGAACCTGCGAGACTTGGTGATGGATGAAGCTCACAAGTCTAAATATTCTATCCATCCGGGATCCGACAAATGTATTACGGCATCAAAGAATTTTATTGGTGGCCGAACATGAAAGCCGAAATTGCCACATATGTCAGCAAGTGCCTTACTTGCTCGAGAGTCAAAACCGAACATCAAAAACCTTCTGGTTTACTTCAACAACCCAACATTCCTGAATGGAAATGGGAACAAATCGCCATGGATTTCATAACCAAATTACCAAAGTCATCGAGCGGTTGCGATACCATTTGGGTGATCGTCGATCGTCTCACAAAATCTGCTCATTTTCTGGCGATCAAGGAAACCGATAAAATGGAACGCCTCTCGCAAATCTACATCAAAGAAATTGTTTCTCGACATGGTGTTCCAACCTCGATTATCTCTGACAGAGACGCTCGTTTCACATCTCACTTTTGGCAATCACTCCAAAAATCGTTAGATACCCGACTTGATATGAGTACCGCATACCATCCTCAAACCGATGGCCAAAGTGAATGAACCATTCAGACACTGGAAGACATGCTACGAGCTTGCGTAGTTGACTTCGGTGCAAACTGGGAGAGACACCTGCCATTGTGCGAGTTTTCCTACAATAACAGTTATCATACCAGCATTAAGGCTGCACCATTCGAGGCACTGTACGGTCGTAAGTGCCGATCACCGATCTGTTGGACTGAAGTGGGAGACAGCCAACTCACTGGTCCTGAACTCATACACGAAACCACTGAGAAAATTTCCGAGATCCAAAACCGACTTAAAGCCGCACGTGATCGTCAGAAAAGTTATGCTGACGTGAGACGCAAACCACTCGAGTTCCAAGTTGGGGATCGAGTACTCCTTAAAGTATCGCCTTGGAAAGGCGTAATCCGATTCGGCAAACGCGGGAAGTTAAACCCCAGGTACATTGGGCCCTTTGAGATCCTTGAGAGGATTGGCCCCGTGGCATATCGATTGCAGCTGCCAGCCGAACTCAGCAGTGTGCACCCCACCTTTCACATTTCAAACCTAAAGAAATGTCTGTCTGACGAGACACTTATCATCCCACTCGACGAAATTCGCATTGATAACAAACTTCATTTTGTCGAGGAACCTGCGGAGATCATGGACCGTGAGGTCAAACAACTCAAGCAAAGTCGTATTCCCATCGTTAAGGTCAGGTGGAATTCGCGGCGTGGTCCGGAATTCACTTGGGAACGGGAAGACCAAATGCGACTCAAGTATCCTCAGCTATTCCCTGACTCTACATCAAACACGACCACGAGCTAAATTTCGGGACGAAATTCTTCTAACAGGGGGAGAACGTAACACTCGCCAAATTAGGACTAATGATTAGTGCCTAATCAACTGTTATTACATGCAATTAGTTCTTTGTTAGGCTAATTAATGTATCGGATTTTATATTGATTAATATATACGATTTTTGCGATTTGATTAAATCGTACGCAATTTAAATCGAATGTAATTCGATTCAGCTTTATACGGACGTTGGTGAACAAAATTATTAAATAAGATAACGTTATTTAATAACGCTATTATATCTAAAATAGTATTTTGATGATAGTTCATACACGTTTCGTATCGTACAACTATAAGCCTACGCGATTAGAATGTTTAACGCGCAAACAAACAAAACCAATTGAACTATTAAGTATTTGATAAAATACTTTAATAAATTTATTTAATAAGCTTTCGTATTTTAAAACTTACATTTTAAACAATTAAAATAAATATTAAACGTTTAAACAATCGGGAAACGAACACCGCACGGAGCGCGAATGCACGGAGCTAAAAAGTGGAGACCCACACATGGGTGGGTCCCCACCCCAAAAATCTGCCACAAAGGGGGTGAGGTCACCACCTCCCCACCCCATTCTTCACTTTATCTTCTCCACTCAATCTCTCTCTCTCATTCCTCTTCCATTTTCATCACCATTTCCACCACCATTAAAACCACAAAATAGCACCATCAAACCTAAATATCTCACCTTGGCCATTTGGAGAAAAAGACTCATCTCGCAAGGATCTACACATCTATCTTTCCGGATTCTCGATTCCTCGCGTTGTAAGTTTCCGACAAATCTCGAAATCTCTCGTTTCTTAGTGTTTTTACGTGTTTGTTGTTTAAAATGGCTTATAATGTCCATATAAGGGTTGGGTAAAAGAATCGGACCAAACGGAAACTCGAAAACATGTTTTTGGTCAAAAACCCGTCGAACAGACGTAAGTGTCGCACTGACGAACCCAGATATGCGACACTTCGTGCGACACTTCCCCTAGTGTCGCATGGCAACTTTTAGCGACACTTTCAGCGACACTTGCCTAAGTGTCGCATACTATCGAACCGACACTTATAGCGACACTTCCTGAGTGACGCCTAGACCCATACCCGACACTTATAGCGACACTTACCTTAGTGACGCCCTACCATGCGTCACTTCCCTTAAGTGACGTATATGCTCAGATTTAATATTTTTAGCGACACTTCCCAAGTGTCGCCCAAGCCACCCAGTGACGCTTCACTACGCGTCACTTCCATAAGTGACGCTATAAGTGACGCCCAGCCCCTAAGTGACGCATAAACAGAAAGTTTTAACTAATTTTACACTAAGTTTTGAGACCTAAAATTGACGCCCCATTTCACCCAAATTCGAGTCCAGATGCGTTTTTCACCAAAGCAATATAGCTCGACCCCAGCCAGGGGCTCTGCCCCTTGGACCCCGCCAGGGGCTGCCGCCCCTTGGACCCCGCTACCAGGGGCGCTGCCCCCGGACCCCCGTCATTAATGGGCTTCGCCCTTACCCTAGAGTCACGAGTAACAGTGTTACATCTAAATTTTCACACAAAGTGTTAAACTTGTATAACATCAAACACGAATGCGATATGACTTCTAAAGCACTTTGGAACACGTTTTTCAAGAATAATGATAATATTATTATTACCAACAATCACCAACGGGCCGTACACATTTTCAAACACTTAAACAATCAACCAAATTGTAATCATTTGGACATTCTAGATGGACAAACAACTACAAGGTAGTCTTATGAGATGCCTTCATATGTTTATAACCATCGCGTGTCGTGGACACCCTCAGGTTATAAGTCTTTGGACTTCGATTCCCGACTCATCAATCTCAGTTTATTGATATAAACTCTAAAGACTCAGGTGAGTCTCATAGCCCCTCTTTTACTATTTTTACTCAGGGGTGTGATATATTGCTTGTTTTAACGCGTGAACGCAAGTACAACTTTTACATGTACTACATGAGTTTTACACAACTAATCTTTTAAAGCCCTCCATCAGCATAGTTGTTAATACATTTGTAGCGTGAATATTAGTATATGGTACCATATAGGATTGACCCACCTCGTCCGGGTTAGCAAGCACTAACCGGGTAAACGGACGTACTAATATTTAAGGAAGACGGATGTTGATTAGGCATCCGTGGAGGCGAAAACGCTCAGGCTGTGTCCTGACCCACGAGTTAAGCTCAACTATGTGCTCATGGCTGTATACTGTTACCACTATCATTTGCTGGATGCAAATCAACTATTTAAATCTTGCGGTTCATACAACTTATTTGATACTCAAACCTGTGAGCTCACCAGCGTTAGCTGACCCATTTTAGCATGTATCGCAGGTACAAAGCAGTAGGCAGGATTGCCCCAGGAAACTATAGCTCGAGTCAGCATGCAGACAATAGAGATTTTCTTGCATTAATATATTTTGTATAAGTATTTATGTATTGAAATCTCTCATTTTAAACGAACACGAGCTATATGTAGCTTCAAACCTTGTAAACATTTTGCTATTAATACATTCTGTTAAAACGACGCATATAGAGTCGTTTACTATTAATCTCTGTGCTTTGAATATTGATTAGTAACACCCAAAGTATGCTTCCGCGAATCATTAAATTTGGGGGTGTTACACAAGTGGTATCAGATTCAAGTCAGAAGCTGAAGACTAAAACAAGATAAAGATAACAGCTGGAGCTGTTGAGGATTCGAAGATAATTAGATTAAAATAGAAGAGTTGTAATTATCTTGTTTCCACGTATATCGGTCTAGGTTGTTAGACTTGATATAGTTGTTGAGAATAAGTAGGATCTAGAATAGGTCAACTTATTCTGTGTATAAATAGGTTTAATAGGTTATCGTTTAACCTAATGAAACCATTGCACTTCACGATATATACTTGTTGAATAAAAGCTTATATATTCGACAATATTCATTGTGTGTAGTTTCATACGTTTATACTTAGATCAATATTATTGATATTAAACGTTGAATACTTAATTGCTAATTGATTAAACCGATCACAAGTTTCTGGGTAACATATTGGGACCTAACAACTGGTATCAGAGCAAAATAAGATTTAATAGTTAATATTTAATCTTAAGGATCCAAAGTAGTAACCCAGAAAAACATCATCAATGGCTAGTACTTCAATTCATCAACCAGTTATGGCTGGTAAAGGTATTCCAATCTTTGGAGGGCATAACTTTGCTCATTGGAAACTTAAAGTAGAATGGTTTTTGTCTGGTGTTCATCAAGATATGCTTAAAGTTCTACATGAAGGACCAATCATTCCTACTACTCCTATTGCTGCTGTAAGAGAAGGAGATGTTATTGTTGTTCCTGCTAGAGTTGAAGAAAAAGCAAGACATCAATGGACTGATGAAGACAAAATCAAGTATAATCTTGATGCAAAGGCTAAAAGCATTATTGGTAATGCAGTTACTGAGGCAATTTTCTCTAAAATTGCTGGATGTAAAACAGCAAAAGAAATATGGGATACTCTTCTTGTATCTTATGAAGGAGTACAAGTGGTAAAAAGTCAGAAAAGGAAAAGTCTGATAAGAAAGTATGAAAACTTCTTTGCTGGTCCAAAAGAATCTTTATCAGAAATTCATACTAGATTTCAAATCCTTCTTCATGATCTTTCTGCAGTTGATGTTACTAAAAGTGATGCTGAAGTGGTACAAAAGTTTCTGGATATTCTTCCAGATTCTTTTTCTGAAGTAATCACTTCATTAATAGTAAGTGAAAAGATAGATGATTATAATCTATCAGGTTTGTTTGGTTTACTCATGAATTTTGAAGAAAGCAAGGAAAGAAGGAAACTGGATACAAAAAGAATTGCTAAAGATCCAGATGCAGCTTTGGTAGTTACAAGTAAAAAGAATAAAGAAATTTATTCTAGGGCAAATTACTACTTGGAGAATGAAAGTTCAGACTCTGAAGATGAGTCTGATGATGAGGAAAAGTCAATCAAAGCTGAGATAGCTTTTCTTGCTGAAAGGCTAGAGAAAATGAAATTTGGAGGAGTTAAAAAGAAGAGCACTTTTGATTCAAAGAAAGCTACTTGTTATAGATGCAGTAAGGTTGGTCACATTGCTGCAGATTGCAAGATTCAGACTGAGGAAACCAAGAAAATAGATCAAGTGGCAGATAGAGCAAAGAAGTACAGGCAAAAGTACTTGAATCTGAAGAAAGGTGGAAACAAGACTCAGTCTAAGAAGACTGAATCTAAAGCTTTGTATGTTGAAGACTGGTTGGATGAAGAGTTATCTTCAGATGATGAAGAGGTTGAAGATAAATGTTTGATGGCTGTTGTTGAAAATGAGAAGACTGAAAGTCAGTTTGAGGCTGATTTAAGAGAGGCTGAAAGGTTAAGTTACACTTCAGACTGGAACAAAGCATCTGCTTATAAGGTACAAAATTTTAAATCATATTCTGATAATGAAAAGAATAAGATGTTTGGATATCTTCTTATAGATTTGGAAACTAGTCTTCAAGAAAAGAATGATTTAAAGACTAAAATTTCACAACTAGAAGAAGAAGTCAAACAAAAAGTTGATTTCATTAATCAGAATGTTGAGCATGAAAGTGCCTTAGATGCACAAGTTAAAGCTTATCAAAAATTAGCTATTGAAAATAAAAGATTAATTGAAAGAGCTGATTATTTTGAAAAGGTTTGTAAATCTTGGTGCATATCTTCTTTGAAAAATGCTGATTGTTGTTCAAAACAGATCCCAAAACAGGTTCAAGCTGTATTAGGTGAAGAATTTGATATTAAAGAGCATTTAAAAAGAGAATTTAATCCTGACATTCTTCCAAATACTTTTGGATATTTAATTGGTGATAAAATAGTTCTTACAAATGCTTTTGTTAGAGCTGAAAAACAAAAAGAGGTGGAATTAGTGTTTGAAACAGAATCTGATTCATCAGATTCTGAAAGTTCAGACTTTAACACATCAAATTCATATGAAAATAAGTATTTGATGGTTGATCATGCTGATGAACCTAAAAAGGTTACACCAATAAAAAATATCATAAAAGAAAAAGTTCAAGCATCTACTTATAAAAATTCTTCAAAAGATTCAACTTTTCATAAATACAGAAAATCTGAGTTGAACAACAAACCATTTAAGAAGAAGAATATTAAGTCTGATGTGGCTTACAAAAGGCAGCCAGTTAAGAAGAATAACAATGCTCAAAAGAAAGTTTTTGATAAACCTGATTCTAATTCTCTATTAATTAATAAATTGAGTAATCAATTAATTAAATTAACCAGTGAATTTAGAAATTTTGTTCAAAATTCTCAAAATCAAAAATCATTTCATAAACATTCATCAGATTATTCACCCAGATATAAATCAAAGAATGTAAAGTTTTGTAGAAATTGCAAAATCAAAGGGCATGAGACTGATGAGTGTTATTGGAATGAGAGTTATAATGAACACAGGTTTATTAAGAAATCAAATAGGATGACTAACTATTATCCTAGAGGACCCACTCAACAGTGGGTTCCTAAGAGGAACTGATAAGTTTTGTTTGTCTTGTGCAGTCTGAAAGGAGATGGTATTTGGATAGTGGCTGCTCAAGACATATGACAGGTTGCAGGGCAAATCTGTCAGAGTATGTAGAAGAAGAAGGACCATCTGTAAAGTATGGAGATAATTCTGTGGCTAAAACAAAGGGTTATGGAGTGATTAAAGATGGAAATGTGAAGTTTAAAAGGGTTGCTTATGTAGTGGGGCTGAAACACAATCTGCTAAGTGTAAGCCAGATCACTGATGATGATAATGAAGTAAGGTTTAGAAAGAAGGCTGGAATCATCTATGATCCAAATGGAAAACCACTACTGTTAGCAAAAAGGGAAAAAGATGTATATCTTTTAGATCTGAGTTCTGCAGATGAGGAAATTGAAACTTGCTTATATTCTCAATCTGCACTTGAGTTGAATTGGTTGTGGCATAAAAGATTGTCACATCTGAATTTCAAGAACATCAATCTGCTGTCCAAAAATAAGCTGGTCAGAGGACTTCCTCAGCTTACTTATAAAAAGGACAAAATTTGTTCTGCATGTGTTCTTGGTAAACAGACCAAAACTAATTTTCCATCCAAGATGTTAAGTTCAATAAATAAACCTCTTCATATGCTTCATATGGATCTTTTTGGTCCTATAAGCACTGCAAGTTTGGCTGGAATGAAGTATACTCTTGTGATTGTTGATGAGTATACTAGGTTTACTTGGGTAGTATTTCTGAAAACCAAAAGTGAAGCCCCTGAAGAGATTATAAAGCTACTCAAAAGAGAACAGTTGCAAAAGAGTCTACCTGTTAAACAGTTAAGAAGTGATCATGGAACAGAATTCAAGAATTCAACACTCATTGAATTTTGTGATTCAACTAGTATTTCTCAGAATTTTGCATCTGTTAGAACTCCACAACAAAATGGAGTTGTTGAAAGAAGGAACAGGACACTCATTGAAGCTGCAAGAACCATGTTAGTTCAAAACAAAGTTAAAATCTATTTTTGGGCTGAAGCAGTTAACACTGCATGTTATACTCAAAATAGATCAATCATTGTTAAAAGACATGGTAAGACTTCATATGAGTTGTATCATCAAAAGGTGCCAACAGTACATTACTTTCATATATTTGGAAGTGTATGTTACATTTTAAATCAAAGAGATCAATTGTCAAAGATGGTTCCTAAATCTGATGAAGGAATATTTGTTGGATATTCAACTGTGTCCAAGGCATACAGAGTATTTAACAACAGAAGAAGGATTGTTGAAGAAACAATAAATGTCACATTTGATGATAAGTCTGATGTACCTCAAACAAGTGAGACTGATGATGTAAATCTTGATACTCTCATTCAGACTAGCTTAGAGTCTGAAGGTATACCTTCTGTCAATCAAACTCAGACTCAAGAGTCTGATAGTGATGAAGATGATATCTTCAAATCTATTCAATCATCACATGTAGAGCTAGAAGATGATCCAGATATGCCATCTTTGGAAGAAGATGATATAAATCTGTCAACTACATCAGAGTCTGATGAAACTCAAGCTGGTTACACAGCTCATAAGGATCATCCTTTAGAGAATGTGATTGGTAGTGTTGAGTCTGGAGTGCTGACCAGAAATCAGGCTACAGCAAACTTTTGCTTCTTCACAAATTTCTTGTCATTAATAGAGCCTAAAAAGGCTGATGAAGCTTTAAAGGATGATGATTGGGTTGAAGCTATGCAGGAAGAGTTGACTGAGTTTGAGAGAAACAAAGTCTGGACACTTGTTCCAGCTCCTAAGGGCAAGATAATTATTGGTACAAAATGGGTATTCAGAAATAAGATGGATAAGGATGGAGTTATAATTAGAAACAAAGCTAGATTGGTAGCTCAAGGTTACAGGAAAGAGGAAGGCATAGACTATGATGAGACCTTTGCACCAGTAGCAAGAATTGAAGCAATCAGATTATATCTTTCTTATGCTGTGTTCAAGGATTTCAAAGTCTATCAGATGGATGTGAAGAGTGCATTTCTGAATGGAGACCTACATGAAGAAGTTTATGTTAAACAACCTCCAGGTTTTATTAATGCTAAATATCCAAATCATGTATATAAATTGCAAAAAGCCTTGTATGGTCTGAAGCAAGCTCCTAGAGCCTGGTATGAAACCTTATCCTTGTATCTTCTTGAAAACAAATTTTCAAGAGGATCAATTGATAAAACTCTTTTCATTAAAAAGGATAAAGGTCATGTTTTACTAGTTCAGATCTATGTTGATGATATTATATTTGGGTCTACTAATGATAAGTTATGTAAATGGTTTTCTGAGTTAATGTCTAAACAGTATCAAATGTCAATGATGGGTGAAATGACATACTTTCTTGGACTTCAAGTCCAACAAAAGTCAGATGGCACTTTTATAAATCAAAGTAAGTATGTTCATGAATTATTAAAGAAATACTCATTTGATAACTGTTCCGTCATGAAAACTCCCATGAGTACATCTGAAAAGTTGCATAAAGATGAAGCAGGTAAATCTGTTTGTCAATCAACTTACAGAGGTATGATTGGATCTTTGCTGTACTTAACAGCAAGTAGACCTGATATAATGTTCTCAACATGTCTATGTGCAAGATACCAAGCAGATCCTAAAGAATCACATTTTAAAGCTGTCAAAAGAATCTTTAGGTATCTAAAAGGTACACCTAACCTGGGTCTTTGGTATCCCAAACACTCTGGTTTTGATCTAATTGGATA
This sequence comes from Pseudognaphalium luteoalbum, assembly GCA_963422505.1. Classification (NCBI taxonomy): domain Eukaryota; kingdom Viridiplantae; phylum Streptophyta; class Magnoliopsida; order Asterales; family Asteraceae; genus Pseudognaphalium; species Pseudognaphalium luteoalbum. The sequence goes on along the minus strand of OY730198.1, from coordinate 59,224,912 downwards.
TACAGATGCAGATTATGCAGGTTGTAAGTTGGACAGAAAGAGTACATCAGGTGGATGTCAATTGCTAGGTGGAAAGCTTGTGAGCTGGTCCAGTAAAAAGCAAAATTTTGTAGCTACATCCACAGCTGAGGCTGAATATGTGGTAACAGGAAGTTGTTGTGCTCAATTGTTATGGATGCAGCATCAGTTAGCAGACTATGACATCAAGCTGACCAAGACTCCAATTATGTGTGATAATCAGAATGCCATAGCAATCACACAGAATCCAGTATTTCATTCTAGAACCAAACACATAGAGATACGTCACCATTTTATAAGAGACTGTGTTGAAAAAGGAAAAGTGGTTCTAAAGTTTGTAAATACAAATGAGCAAATAGCAGATATTTTTACAAAACCTTTGAATGAGGATCGATTTTATTATCTGCTAGGGTTGATGGGAATGTTAAATCCCTAAAAATACTCATTTTTCTGTAAAATTTCTGTATGGGTCTGAAGTTTTTTTTAATTTTTATTTTTTTCTTCATAAGGCTACTTAATTGTTTAATAACCTATGTTTGGTATGAGAATAGATACTAACAGTGGTTCTTTATAAAGAACAGTGCTTTATGTTCTAAGTGTTTACCACTGCTAGCCTTCAGTTGCTTTCAGTTGGTACCACTGTTAGAACATTCTAGCCACTGCTCCTTATAAAGTTGCCACTGCTTGTAAACTTGTGTATATTACTGCCACTGTCTTTGTTTTCAAGCTAACCACTGTGCAGGTTCCTAGCCACTGTCAGAAGACATGGCCACTGCTGGAACTAACATATTTTCTTCCTTTTCTATTTTTTTCTGATTATGATAAGTCTGAAGCTTAACTGATAAGCCTTATGATTTTTCATAGTCTGATTGTCAGTTAAAACCTATTTAATTTCTATTATTTATGGTTTCAACGGCTACAGTAAATTGACGGAGAATTACCAAACGGTAATATTTGATAACAAATATCTTTTTGTGGGCCCCCGAGTTAACTAAAGCCCTACAAAAAGGGTAAAATATCTAATCCGTCATACATTCTACCCAATTCATCTTCAGATTTATTCGAAAACCCTAAACAATCACCATACTCTGTTTTTACTAAAATCAAGAATTATGGCTCCGTATGTTCCATATATTCTGAATCCCACGGATAATATGATTCTAGCAAAGCCGATTGTATCTGGGAAATAGGTTAAAGTATCATTGAACAATAAGATTGCATACACTATCATTCCTGCTCGACTGAAGAACAAAGGTTATGAGGAATTGATATTGTTCATGGAAAATCATCCGTTTTCTGAAGGGTTCTTTAGAACTACAGATCATATGTATCCTGGTATGCTAGCTGAGTTCTGGTATACATGTACATTCAATAGTAAGAATAGATCTATCACTGGTACATATAGAGATGGTGATTTAAGGATAACCATTACAGAGGATAATCTGCGTAGAGTACTTAGTTTTCCTGCCAGGAATAACTTTGTAGCACCTGCTACTGTAGAAGAAGCAAGACAATCATTCTTGATTGTAGGTCAAACTAAGGTAACAGGTACTATTAAGATGAATTGGTTTACCCCTAGGTGGAGATTTGTGCTGTCAAATATTTTGAGAAGTTTGGGGTCTAAGTCTGGAAGTTTAGATCAGATGAATGAATTGGAGATACAAGTGTTTCATGCATTTGTAACTGGAAGGGATGTTGATTTTGTCAAGCTATATTTTGATGATTTGATAGCTATGGTTCAGAAAGAAACCAGGGATAATAATGTACCATTTATTAGGTTTCTAAGTCTGATGTTTGAGGATGCAATGGGAGCTGCTGATTATGCTGAGATGAGACACATTTATAATGATGTTTCAGTTCCTGAATGTTCAGTAAAAATGTTTCATACTGAAATTCAAGAATCTGAAGTAGGATTAACTCTTGCTATGCAGCATTGGGTAGATTTGGGTAATCAAAGGAATGAGCATGCAGAGGCTGAAGATAGATTGAATTAGGCTGAGACTGAAGTACCTTCTGAGTCTGATGAGGCTTCTAAATCTGAAAGGGTAGCTGAGTCTGCACCTGCTGAGACTCAGAAAGATGGTGTTGTAGGTGATGAGTTTGATGATAATTTGAAATTCAAGTCTAGTGAAACTTCCAGATCACGGGTATTTCACTCAAGCTCATCATCAATGGACATGTCACCTCCCCATGGAGGCTCAGGTATGGTTTTTAACTTTGAAGATATGGATGATGTACAACCAACTCATCCTGACCAATCTTCACCCACACCTACTGAAGTATTAAACATTTATGAGGCCAACCCTATGGATTCACCAATTCATATGGAGAAAACACCCATATCATCTCCCACAGCATATGCAAATTTACAAATAAATGAATCTGCAGGAGTTATTCCTTCTAGTATAGCTCCACATGCTAATACTACATTTATTTCATCTCTGCTAGAGACTGAAGTGGATGTTAGTATCATACAACCCAAGCCTATACCTGCTAGATTAGGTAACTTGGAGTCCCACATTGCTGCTACTGTACAGACACATACAGTAAGCATTGAAGACGATGTCCCACTCCTGGACTCAAATACCCCCTTCTGTGCACAATCTGACTCTTCTTTACACCCCTCTGCACAGGCTGACAATGCATCTGTCAAATCATAGGCAGATGTACAGGCCTCAAACCCTTCTTCTTTCAGAGATCTCTCTCCTTTTCACCAGGAGAGATGTGAGAAAGAACCAACCACGACTGCTAATGCATCTGTCATATCACAGGCAGGTGTACAGGTCACACACCAATCATCTCCCAAAGATCTCTTTTCTTATCAACAGGAAAGATGTGAGGGAGAACCAACCCAACCTACTACTACTCCACCTCAGTCTGAGACACCTGTGAGTCTGCAGAGCATCTATGATGCAATGAAGCAGATGCACAACAAGTTTGATGACAAGTTTGCTGGTGTGCAGTCTGATATTAATACAATTAAGAATAATATTTGTACCAGAAATGAGCTGGTGGAGGTAAAGGGGCAGATGTCTACATTGCTATCAGCTATAAGGACTGAAAGATCTGAAAGGGCAAATTTAGAACTGAAACACAATGTTTCATTTCAAAAGTTTGAACAAAAGTTAGCAAGTGTAGAAGCTGAAATTAAAAGGGTTGATGATCTGGTAAAGTCTGTTGATGGTTTACAGACTGATATTGCAGATCTAAAGAGATGGGATAAGGCTATCTTTGATGAAGTGGTTCATATGGATCCTCCTGATGATGTCAAAAAGGGGGAGAAAAGAAAAGGTTCACAGGCTGAGGGGGAGAAAAGCAAAAAGTCCAAGTATTATATTCCTGAGTCTGATAAAGACTAGTCAAAGGCTGAGGGGGAGTCTAAAATAAAAAGAACAAGAAAGAAGCTGATTGGTAAGAAAAAGCTTAGGTTAAAAGGTGCAAGCAGAGTTGAAGGTTGTAAAACTTTATCTGATCTAGAAGCTGAAGATGAAAGTGATAGTGATTCTGATGATCAACCAATTTCTTCAATCTTTTCAAAGATAGGGTCTAGTTCAAAGTCTGAAGCTGCTGCTACTAAAGAATCAATGTCTGAAAAACAGAAAGGGAAGAGGCCACAAGAACCTTCCAAGACAAAGACTCACATTGAGTCTGATTCTAAGAAAAAGCAAATTGAAAAGTTAACTGATATGGCAGTGGAGCATGAGATTGAACTACAAGCTGAAGAAGCTGGAATGACAAAAGAAGAATATTTAGCTAAGGTAAAGCATGATGCCGAGGTCAGAGAATCTGATAGAATGCTGGCAGAGAATGTGAATAGACAGAGAATTTTGGCTATCAGGCTGACAGACAACTTTTCAATGCAGAGGTTATCAAGCAGAATTGCAAGTGGTGCTATTTTTGATGATAATGGAATCATAAGAATAGATTATAAGCCTGTAAATGGAAAAAGATCATCTACCACATTGGAAAAGCTTTATTCTCTGGGATTTCAAGAATGGAAAGACATTGCTAGATTTATCAAGGTTATGGATGATAAAGTTGTAAAGGAAAAGGTTATGTCTGAGATAATCTTATTGGTTGAAGTTTCACATGATATGGGATACTTAGATGAATCTGATTATAAATCATTTTGTGTGGCTTTTAACATAAAAGTGAAGGATAGATTGATGGGCTTATATGATGAAAATCTGAATAACAGAACACACTCTGTTCCAGATGGTATTGTATTTAAAGAAAACACTTATGTGAAGACTGAACATCATGAAGGACTTCTGTACAAAGATAACAATGGGATTGAGTGTTTTCAGTCAGTAAATAGACTTCATGGAACTGATCATTATCATTTGTTTGCGCTTCTGGAGTTATGCAAAGATAAGCAAAATCTGGAGTTTAGAAGAAGAGTAATCAGATGTTTATTTTATCATTTGAGTGAATTGTTGAAGATTCCAGAGCTGAGAAGCAAGTGTGAAAGAATTAGAAAAGAGCATAGAAAGTTTGAGAAAGATAAGCTGAATGAGGTTGAACTTGTTGAAAAAGGAAGAAAAGATGAAAGATGGAGAAATATGTATAAGTTTGATCCAAAAATGCTGTAATAGACTAGAATATGTATAAGACTTATTGATAAATATAAAAGTCTTTTTCAGTAGTTTATGTTATCTTGTTTATGGTATTTGTATGTGATTTTGACATCATCAGATAGGGGGAGATTGTTGGGAAAAACAATGATCAAACTTAATCTATAAATCTGATGAGTCAAAATGACTAAGTCTTTAGTTTGAGTCTGAAGAATAATGGGTGTCTGAGTCTGAAGAACTATTCATAGTCTGAAGAAGAAAAGAAAGCATCAGTCGCAGACAGAAGCAAATGTGTGAATCAGACTCAAGTGGTATCAGATTCAAGTCAGAAGCTGAAGACTAAAACAAGATAAAGATAACAGCTGGAGCTGTTGAGGATTCGAAGATAATAAGATTAAAATAGAAGAGTTGTAATTATCTTGTTTCCACGTAAATCGGTCTAGGTTGTTAGACTTGATATAGTTGTTGAGAATAAGTAGGATCTAGAATAGGTCAACTTATTCTGTGTATAAATAGGTTTAATAGGTTATCGTTTAACCTAATGAAACCATTGCGCTTCACGATATATACTTGTTGAATAAAAGCTTATATATTCGACAATATTCATTGTGTGTAGTTTCATACGTTTATACTTAGATCAATATTATTGATATTAAACGTTGAATACTTAATTGCTAATTGATTAAACCGATCACAAGTTTCTGGGTAACATATTGGGACCTAACAGTAACTTTGACCACCTTCGACCAGTTTGACCAAGTTTGACCAGGTTTGACCACCTTTGACCAGTTTGACCATCGAGTTGACCAACTTTGACCTACGATTTAAGGTTTTTACGAACTAAATAATCTGTTAGCAACACACGATATGTACTAATGAATAGTATACAACAAAACAAACTTAGTAATAATGTCTTAAAGAATTATTATTACAAACTTTCACCAACGGGTCGTACACGCGTTTAACAACTTAATTGAACATACTAGTTGAGTGAACTAGCTTTAGGTGGACATAAACCACCCACCTACCCGATTGGCTTAAGTGGACATAAACCCCCACTTATACAATCACTATAGTGTTGGGTTTTCTATTCCATAACTAGATTAATATGCGCAACGGAATAATAACAAAAATTAATCTAAGACAATTAGGAAACTAAACCCTAAGGGATCTTAACTTGAATAAATAAAAGAAATAAAATAAATAAGATAAATAAGAAATTATTAACCTTTGAGAAAACCAATTTCTCACGCGTAGACGAACTAGCAGAACCTTCTTGCTTGGTGGCGAGTGCCCAAACTAGAACACCTCTAATGACTCACACCCACAAACAAAGAGAAATCCCAAGTCTCCTAAGGTCACGACTCAAGGTCGCAAAACTCTTACAAGGAGCAGGAATAAGAAAGAGAGAAAAGTCCTTGAAAACTATTCAATTCAGATAATGGTGTCTAGAAAACTAAGGGTTAGACCCCTATTTATAGGGAAGGAGGAGACTCACATTTTGGTCTTCCAGCGATATAGGACAAACTGTTTTTCCATCCATACGGCGTATGGATGATGTTTCCAGAACTTTCTGACAGCTGTCCACCGCCTTACAAACCCTAGCATCCATATGGCGTATGGAACTTCCATACGGCATATGGATGGAGTTTCCAGAATTTCTTTTCTTTTTAGTTTCTAATTAATATCCATATAATAAACTAAATATAATATTAATTCCAATTAATATTATCTCTCATTTATTTCTCTTACTGTTCATTGAGGGCGACCCAAAAAGGACTCTACTTGTAATGATGGTCTTACCAATTAGTTATGATATTGGACACTATTCCAACAGTGTCCCACTTGGATAATTCATCAACTATTATTGGTCTAAGCCTATCTATTAACTAAGCAGAGAGTGCCATCCAATGCGACTGCCGAACTCTGATTCTTATCCTAGAGTTAGCCCTTTAGATAAGTGATCAACTATTCATTTGCTCTACTGATATCATATGAGTCGAGACATGGATTTTAATCAATCTCAAGATTCATGATTAGTTTTCTGATTTCCGATTACATTGACTTTATGAGACTATTGAACCATCAACTTAGTCTCGGCCAGGCCTAGCACTTCAGAGTCAATCTTTAATCATCAGAGGGCCCAAGATATCGCTTGTCCTATTAGGCAAAAAGTAACAAATAAATTTTGACTACATAGTACTAGTCAACTCATCATGTCACACCTAGCATACCTTTTATAACTGGCAGTTATGCACAACGTTTGAATAGGCTAAAGAACTTGAAAAACTAGAAACTCAATGCATCTCCATTTCAAGAATAGAAGATATTACCATCTTAAAATCACTTGTGATTTAATCCATGAAGTGATCTCTTTAAGTACGGGTCTCTCCTATACTTAAATCCCTATTAAGTACCCATGAGTGTTGCAGCAATCTCCATGCCATGTCTAATCTCCATAGACAATCTACTAACACTCCATGACAGTCTTGATTCACCACTTACTTCCAAGAGTGTAAACGACTGAGGAGGTTTAAGTAAAACTGTTTTATTCGGGAAGTGGTGTCTAAACATGCAAAATAGAAACACAATGACAAACAATAGTAAATGGTAGAACTCCTTCCAATAAATAAATCTCCATTATTTAATCACCAAGTCTATAGAAATTTATCATTGTTTACAATGTTTCAAAATCGAACTAACAACTAAAACTTTATATTATCTCTTAAGCCTATGCTCCCAGCATGCTCATCATGTTTGGACTTTCCAAGCTGCTTTGTGAACGGATGATATCGCGTAAAAAGTCATGTTTTTACTACCGATATCTCTCTCATTCTGGAATGATTATTGGCATTTTAAACTCAAATAACACTCAAATCTATGAGATTATGCCAAGATGGTCAAAACAAGGTTGCACGATAAAAATCAAGCAAAACGGATGAAAAACGAAGATTCCACGCACGTTTGAAGATTCAAGGCATCAAAACAAGATTTATAGACAAAAGTGCCCATCATCAACATCCATCTCATCCAAGATGTTCGTTTTCAAAATACGAGTCCAACAAAAGAAGAATCAACAAAAACGGACGAAGAATGAAGATTTTACGCCCGCTGGAAGATTCAAATGATTTGTACGCAAGATCTGAATATAGGAAGCTCAAATTTGGGATTACTTTTAATCAAAGTCTTCGTTTTTGAAAAACGAATCCAACGAAAAAAGAATCAACGAAAACGGATGCATAACGAAGAAAACACGCACGGATTAAGAAACGAAGCAAAAGACAGCGAACCGGGGCGGGTGGCAGCCAGCTGCCGCCGGCCACCACCACACCACCGCCAGCCACCTGGTGGGCGGCGCCGGCCGCCTTCCACCCGTCCCATTTCCGCTTTTTGGTCCTTACGTGTACCCGGTGCACCACCTTTCCATGCTTTTTCGTACCCGGTGCACCATCTTTCACCCTTTTGCTAATGTGTGCCTAGGAATGCTAACGTGAGCCACATTTCATCTATAAATAGCAGCCTTTAGGCTTCATTTCAACACACACCTTCCTAGCTTACTTTCTCACTCTAGAATTAGGCTACAACTTTCTCTCTCTACATTCTTTCTCTAGATTAGTTTTAACTAGTATGGAAACTAGTTTAGAAGTTTAATTAGGAATAGAAGGAAAGTGTGTAACACTTTGTAATCTTCGGAGTACACTCGGAATTATGTCAATTAATTCAAGTCTATTCTCTCTCGCATTTAATACTGGTTCTTTCTATCCTTATCTATCTTAATTAATTACGTTTATATTGATTATGCTAGATTTAGTTATTGCCATGATTAGAGAGTAGTATACTTGTTGTGTTTGCTTGTAAGGTAGTTAGTTAATTATGGGATGATTTATAATTAAATATTAAAGATCGGAAATATTGCTTTGATCGTCTTATTGCATGTTCTTGTGTGATTGTTGCCTTAGGATCATCATAGTAGTAAAATATAAACGGTCTTAATTATCGTAAAGTAATTTGACGGCCCCTATTCGACTATTACTCGATATAGTACTGGAAACACTTCAAGGTGGAGTACAAATGTATGGAAGTCGAGGAACGACCGAAGGTAAACTAATATATAAAATGAGAAACCTAGTTTAATTAACATTTCTAAATAGACTTTGAAACTTCAAATTAATCTATCACCTTTCCACCAATAAACGTGATTACAACACCTTTTTAAAGACATCCAATTAAAAGGTAGTCAGTCATCTGTGTCAATATAATTTCTCAAAGGTATGAAACTATGGAACCGTAAGGCTACATGGGGATTATCGTAGGACAAGACATGGTCAAGGTTTGAAGCGGTGGAACCACTTAAAGTGAGGAACGCTGTGAATAACTAGGGGATTTATTGGGTAGTCTTAAGCAAGGGCTGGTTTAAAGTCATAAATAAACCGTTTTAAATATACGAATCTGTTAGGATGACGAGGAATCGTTATGTGATTCAGTTATGTCTAGTACCTTAAGATTTCGCTCCCGTTCATATGAAAGTATTATTAAACCATAATTAAGATTTTGCTTATTATTCTAAATACTTTGTAATGTTACCATAACCTAGCTTTCGGTGTGACATTCTAATGAGATTTTAATTAGTAGGGAGTCTAGTGTTTTAATTACAAGTATTTAAGAATGATAATTAACTAATATCTTTCAAAACAATTTCTCCGAATATCATCCCATAACTTAATTAACGAAGTCTCAGCAAACACTATCTTTATTTTTCTGCTTTATCTTTTATTTTTATTTCGCTTTTATTTATTTACGTGCCTAAGTTAGTTAATATAAAAACAAAAAACTCCCCCACTATTTTATAAACCCTTCACTAGTTTGAAAGCCCTCATCTGCCACGCCTTAGTTTCAATTCAGTCGGTTTGAAGAACGACTCTAGGTCATACCTACCACTTGCTCACCCTTAGGATTAGCATTGTTAGGGAAAACTAAGGTCCCACAATTACAAATTTAAAACACCCACTGATCGCCGCCTCTGGCAGCCGGTTCAACGACAAGGGCTGAAATCCTTACCGACCGTTGGAGGCGCATCAAGTCTTTAGGATTTTTTTTAGACCCCTACATCTTTCTTTATTTTTCCTTCCTTTTGCCACTTTTAGAAATGGCCACCCCTATCCATTTAACTAGTCAACAATCTGCCAACGAGACTATGACAGTTGCACGTATCACTCTCGCTGAAGACTCTAAACCTTTGATTGAAGGTCGAGGAGGACCAATTGTCTATCCGGAAATTGGTAGAGGATCATTTGAATTAAAGCCCCATATTGTTCAGTTAGTCCAAAACCTCTGTCAATTCCATGGCCTACCAAATGGTGATCCCAACTCACACCTTGACAAATTCATTTCCTTATCCAACTCCTTTAAGCCGATTGGGGTTAATCAGAACATAGTCTATCTATACCTTTTTCTCTATTCACTCACTCTCAATGCAAAAACCTTATTTGAGGAACTAGAAATCAACTTTATAACCTCTTAGGTAGAATTAGCAACCAAATTTTTGGCCAAATATTTCCCCCCATCCAAACAAGCCACGTTTAGGACCAACATCATAAACTTCCGTCAAGTGCATGATGAATCAATCTACGATGCATGGGAACGCTTTAAGGGATTGCTTAAGAAATGTCCAAATCATCGTTTTGAGCCCTCAGACCAGTTGCGCATTTTCTACAATGGTCTCTTCCCACATCACCGTCCTTTACTTGATACCGCCTCTCGAGGCAGTTTCATGAATTGTACGACCAATGAAGCTTGGAGCCTTATTGAGGAAATGACAATGCACAACCATAACTGGAACAGTGAAAATCACCCCTCACAAGTGAATTCTGTTGGAAATAGTGTACAAGGTCATAACTAATTGGTAAGACTATTCTAAAGGTTGCCCTAGATGAATAGTAAGAGAAACAATAAGAGAGATAATATTAATTGGAATTAATATTATAAGTTAATTATTTGGTTTGTTAATTTATCGTAGTTGATAAATTAATTAGAAACTAAAAGAAGTTAACAGAAACAATGAGAATTTTTAGTTAGTTTATTAATTGAATATTAAACTAAAAGGAACATTCTGGAAGCAAGTTCCAACCGGCGGTTGGAGGGTTCAACCGGCGGTTGGAGGTTAGGGTTTGTAAGTGTGACAACCGTCAGAAATCTCAGGTCATTACCGCACTTGAATCTTAAATTTACAGCATTCCTTAAATCCTAGTGAAAACTCTAGGTTATGACTCCTTAAATTGTTAAAGCTGTAGAACGTCTTAGAGATTGCTTAGTGAACCATAAGTTCATTCAGACATGCTAAATTAAGTTATGAAGTGCCATGAAAAACAAAAGAATCAAGTCTCATGAATTATCACAAAAATACTATCTTGTCGCACAACCAAGGTTTGCTAAAATTCCGTAAACCCGTAAATGAAACTCGAATATAATAAACTAACACTTGAATACCTATTGGAAGCATTTCAATCATAAATTAAAGTACTTTTATAAACTAAAGAACACAAACTTTTATAGCTCAAATATTAATCACCAAAACATCACAAAATAAACCTTATACCATACAATATACTTACACATCTTTAATACAAACTTAATACAACTTTTATAAAATTTATTTAACAAATAAAAAGAAATTAAAAGGCCTCCTTGGGACCCCAAAACCGGCCTCCCCCTTATCCCCACACATCTCCCCTCTTTTCTTACCCCAAATCATTCATTTCACCCTCCCAAAACACACACTTCTCTCTAATTCTTCTCTCTAACCTTTCACACTCTTTTCTCTCTAAAACCTCTTAAGAAATCAGTCATTTTGCAACCTAAACCCAGAAACTTTAAGGTGTCCTCAAGCTATTTCAAGAACATAAAGGTAAAACACAACGTCTCTAACATCTTTCTTTACTTACAATCTCTAAAAATATGTTTTTCCTTCATAAAATTCGGAATTTATGCCTTTTTCATGGCTAAAATCCTAATACAAAACTTGATGTTTGTAGGTTATCTCTTTTCACATCTTTATGTGTTAAAAGAAAGGGAAACCCATGATCAAACCGAAAATCAAGTGAAAACCGATTATTGTTGGTAAACTTGTGGAAATATTGTTCATCTTTATTTAAAAACTTGTTCTTATGTTAATAATCATATCTAACACATCTTGGATGTATTTCAACACCATGCATGTGTTAGAACATGGATTTAAAGATCAAAAGATGATAATCTTCCTTATTTCATGTTTGGTGTTCATTATTTTGAATGAAACACTCAAACATGAGTTTACAACTTTCTGTCCAGAAGGCTTCTTCCACTTCAACGATTTTTATAAAAATCATTTCTTCATGAAAATGGACGTTTTTATAGTCTAGAATCAAGTTCTGGAAGTTAACTTTCCAACCACATAAGCTTCATGTTTTTATGAGTTCATTTGATATTTTTTATAATTTTTGTGAATAGAGATGTATAATCTGTTAGATTAAGGCAGAAACTTTCATCTCAATGTTTTAATCATAACTGGAGCATTACAACTCCAAATGACTTGAAACCAACGCCAAAAGTTTAAAATTTTCATTGGCTACAACTTTCAAGAAGACCACTTTTATTGATTCCTTGTACATTTTGTACAAAAATAATAATTGCATGCATGTGTTCAGATCTGACCTCAGATGGTAAAAGTAAAAATAATAAATACTTGGACTTCACTACAATCCATGGAAAAATTACTGTAGATAGATAACATATTGAAGATGATCTGTGATTTTTGCCTTATTTTATTTCGGAACATAAGTATTTTTAATAAATTAAACCAACTGAGGTAATTTTCTGGAAATAAGAATATGGACTGATTTTGGTAAAAGTTAAAAACCGACACTTGCGGACTTGTTACTTAAGGAAAGACTAACTCTTTTTTTTTGACCCATAAATATGTTTAAGGATTGAGTAAAAGTCTCGGGTAAAACCGAGAAGGTTTGACCGAGTCAACAATAATCGGTCCCGATTTTGAAAACGGGAAATTTACTATTTTTGGGAATGAATGATAACCAAAAGGGGTTCGGGCGTCTGATGATGTATTTATTGATTTGTGTGTTGTTAACCATAATTCGGAAGGAACCAAAGTTCCAAAGCTCAAAACATTATGATTCTAAGACACTAACAATCGTGAGATATTATACACTTGTATAATCATTATTATATTCCATGCGATTATTGGACACTAACAAACTTCAAAAGCAAACAAACCATGTTGGCACTTCGTAATCTAAATACTTAGTTAAGCAATCCTAACAAATCTAAATTACCATGGAACTAATTAGAAACCTCGTGTTCATAGGTCTTGGATAGGAGTCATACACGACAAGCACGCACGCTACATTCATCGTTTACTCATACGCTCAATTGTGAGTTTTCACAGCCCCTTTTTACTTGTTTATTATTTTGGGGTGAAAAGCATGATCTCGAACTTTAACTAAATTGGTTGTACTCTTTATGAACTTGTTAAACTTTTGTTATACTATTTATGCGAATTGGTATATACTATTGTTATGCTCGAGTACTATCGTGCTAAGGTCCCCGGAAATACAGTTTACACTACTTATTAACTCGTCCGAGAGCCAGACGAGCCGTTGATATTTGTGGATGGCGCTATTTAGGGGGAAACCACTCCTCACTCACACTGTTCGTGAGTGCATAGTATCACCTTACTCATGTTAGCGATAGAACATGGAGCTTGGGGCATGTGTCGGTTGAATCGGTTTAGTAGTGGCCTCAATTGCAATAACACTCTTGTATATTACCTTTCATATTCGCAACTATTACAACCAATCATTTTATTTATGTCTCTTAGGAGCAAAACTTTTCGTTCAGTTAATTGTGGCATTAAACCTGTGAACTCACCAACTATGACCATAGTTGACTCTTTTGTTTTATCATGCTTTTCAGGCGAACGACAGTAAGGTGCATTCTAGGAGTACTTTTGCATGGATGCATACTCATATGCGTTTGCTTCACTTTGAATTATGACTATCTTTTGGAAACCTTTATGAACTTGGTGTAATCTCTTTTGAAACTATGGGTTGAAATTGTAATAACTTGTAATACTTTCTACAAATTATGTATGGTGTTGCTTCTATATCTTATGCATTGTTACCCGGTACTGTTACATCTCGTGTTTCCGCTTTAGCGGGGTGTGACAGGTTTGGTATCAGAGCCTAAGGTTATAGAGAATGCTGGTTTTTCAAACAAAAACCCCAACTATAACCAACATTTTTAAATAATATTTTCTTAAAACACCAAAAACATTACTAGTTTAACTAAACCGAGCATAACTAGTATAGCTAACCCGTGTGTTGCATTATTAGACCTCAATTAGACATAGCCTGATCACCTATGTTTAAGTTAGGTAAGATTATGCGAGACACGGAGTAGGTGTACTATGATTATGTTCGATTTTCTTTCTTGTTTAAACCTATGAAAAGCAAACGTTGTGTGTGTGCATTGCATATTGTAGGCATCCATAGTAGCACTGTTAGTAACTAAGTATACCTCCATTTTAGTCTTATCATTTCGAGGTTAACATGTTAGTGCATAATGTCAATGTAGCTTGTTTAAGGTGTTAGTCAAATCTTGATCTTTGTAAGAGACACTAAGTACATGATAGCAACACTTGGGGTGTTGCTATAGCTACTGTATATATATACAGTGGTTGTGTCTTGATTTGTGACTGTTCGTTCTGTCTGTGCTTGAGCAATATTATGTGATACTGTAATCGTTTCTGATTAATTATAGAGAATTAGTTTTACTACTCTTGTTTGTATTAAATGGCACTTGATTTCGCATACATAAACTCGTTAAACAATATTCCGCACGTTTAACTAGTGAATCGAACCCTAAAGATCAATAGAGTGGAAACCACACATCATTTTCCCACACTGCTTACTCAACAAACCCGTCAGGACACATCACTAATCGTCTTAGGGACTAAATCTTCTATTTGTAGTCTTACCTTGTCGCAACCCTCATCCCACGCCGCCATATCAACCAACGATTATGATTACGTCACTGGTCGCCCTCGCGACAACCTACCAAGTACCAAGGAGGAGAATCTATCCATAAAATGACCCATTTGAGGAGGTTCCGCCTAAGGATGAACCAATAAAACTGGACCAACATGAGAAGTCGTCACCTAGGCGCGTTACATCTACTTCTTCTATTTTACACTCTTCCTCCCACTCTTACCGAAAACCTATGAATCGTGTGTGCTATACACGACTAGAATTACTGACAGTTCACCTTGAACTAGACCTTACACTATCTACACTATTAGTGATACTCCAACCACTAGGACCCGTCGTCGGTCAAATGTCCGTCAATGGAATTAATTACCCGCAACTCTTGAGGCTTGGAGAATAGAAGAAGGAATATAGATTCTTACAGAGGACGAAGAAGCTTTCTACATGCAAATCTCTCTACACACACAGGAACTCGCTCACCATACCTTCCCGGTACTAGCTGCTAGGCTACGCCGCCACGAGAATAGAATAGATACTATGAAGTTAGAACAACATGAAACCCGTTTAGGCTAGGTGCGACTGGCACAAGGCCGAGATGTACACATCTATGAGGACCAACAGGGTCTTAGTGAAACCATAGAAACTACCCATCTTCTGGTGATGGAGACCAGAGGCAAAGTCATTGCCTTGCGATTAAGACTAATGTACAAAATAGAACTCATTTAAGACTAGTAGAAATTCCACTATACATGTAAAATGTGTGAGAAACATTTTCAACCAAATTTTTGTCAGATATTTTCCATGGATTTTTTCACAAACATAAATCCTCCATCAAATTCTTGATAAAACAGAATTTTCAACACTTTTCAATGACCAGAGCGTTCAACGTATTTTATCGACTCAAGTCTTCATCAGATTTTCATCGGACATTTAATCAAAATTTTTCCACAACTTCAATCTTTCGAACGGATCTTGTTTAACATAATTTTTAAACGATTTGTCAGTGACAAGAGTTTTCAAAATACTGACTTAAATTTTCAACGAACTCTAAGTTGTAAAAACAGATTTTCAACGTAAAATATGTTTCAATAGATTTTATGACAACTCTTCCACAAAATTTTTTATAAAATATTCAAATCCATAAAGTATTAACAAAGTTGTCAAAATCACGATTACGTTAGTAATAGAGGAGACGACGCCAATTTAACCAGAAATAGTACTAGCTATTTTGTGTTAAAACTTGGGATAGTTAAAAATTCCTTTTATGATACTAGAAATTTATATATCTTTAGAGACTAAACTCTGATGCATCAAGAGCTTGTTACGAGTGTGGAAACACTAAACATTTTAGGAAAGCACATTGAAATCCCAATGTGGTCACAGGTACCTTTCTCCTAAATACCCACTACGCATCAGTACCTTTGACTAAGGGGCAGACAAGAGCTTTGTCTGACATCTATTAGGGCCCCTAATCCATAGGGAATCACAACCTTTAGGACCTCCGTATGCGGTAAAACTCGCTAGTGGTTACAAACCGATTGTTAGTGAAATAATACACAACTACGTACTAGAACTGAAAGGTGAATCCTTCAGTATAGACCTTATTCCGATGAAAATGGAAAGTTTTGATTTAGTAGTCGACATAGACTGGTTGGCCAAAAATCATGTAGACACAAGTTGTCATGAGAAGATTATGCAAGTACCCATTTGAATGAATGAGATACTATTATTACGTGGAGAAAGACCTGGAAGATATTAGAAGATAGTGTCATCCAAGAAAATTTGCAAATATCTGACCGAAGAATGTCTCGCTCTTTCGGCACACATCGTCAGGACTAAGCCAAAGGAAAGACGCATACAAGATGTCCCAGTGGTATGCAACTACCCCGAAGTATTTCCAGATGATCTACCTAGATTGCCCCCACATAGTCAAGTTGAATTCTGAATCGACTTAATTCCTGGAGAAATTCCAATAGCTAAGGCACCGTACTGCCTAGCGCCCATGGAAATGCAGGAGTTGTCTAACTAACTCCAAGAACTCTCCGATAAGGGATTTATTCGCCCCAGCTCATCACCATGGGGTGCTCCTATTTTATTCGTTAATAAAAAGGACGGATCCTCATGAATGTACATTGATTATAGAGTACTGAACAAATTAACAACTAAGAATAGGTACCCGCTCCCTTGAATCGACGATCTATTCGATCAGCTACAAGGCGCCTCCTATTTCTCTAAACTCGAACTATAGTCAGGTTATCACCAATTATGGATTCACAAAGAAGTTATACCCAAAACGGTGTTCCAAACACGATATGGACATTATGAGTTTATGCTTATGCCCTTCAGCCTAACCAATGCTCCTGCGGCATTCATGAACTTAATGAACAGAGTTTGGAGAGCATACTTGGATAAATTTGTGATTTTTATCGATGACATACTAGTCTACTCGCGTAGTAAAGAGGATCACGAGCAACATTTAGGGCAAGTGTTGCAACCACTCAAGGAAGAGAAGTTGTACTCCAAATTCTCTAAGTGTGAGTTTTGGAACAGAGAAGTACACTTTCTCGGTCATATGGTGAACATAGAAGGGATCCATGTGGATCCAACTAAAATCGAGACGATTGAGAAATGGAAAGTCCCGAGGACCCCTACGGAAATCCGTCAATTTCTAGGATTTGTTGTATACAATAGAAGGTCCATAGAAAATTTCTTAGAGATCGCCAAGCCCTTGACAGAACTGACCCAAAAGATGAAGGAATTCATTTGGGATATTGAAAAGGAGAAGGCATCCCAAACGCTGAAGGAGAAACTGTGCAATGCGCCAATCATATCATTGCCTGAAGGAACATATTGTGGTATATTGTGATGCATCACACTAGGGATTGGGCTGCCATCTGATGCAGAAGAATAAAGTAATTACGAATGCTTCCACACAGCTCAAGAAAAATGAGGCGAACTGTACTACGCATAACTTGGAACTAGGAGCAGTGGTCTTCATACTTAAAACCCTGAGACATTACCTATACAGTTCCAGATGTTCTGTGTTTACTGATCATAAGAGTCTCTAGGACATACTCGAGTAGAAGATGCTCTACATGAGGCAAAAAAAAGGTGGATGGAGTTACTTAACGACTATGATTGCGAAATTATGTACCAAAAGCCGTTAGGATTATTACAACAACCCGAAATACCCCAATGGAAATGGGAATAGGTAACAATGGACTTCGTTACTAAGTCACCTCGAACTTCCAAAGGTCACGAATTCATTTGAGTTATTGTCGACCAACTGACAAAATTCGTGCATTTTCTACTTATCCGAGAGGATTACATAATGGAGAGACTTGCTCAAAGCTATATTGAAGAAATTATGTCACGTCACGGAGTGCCCATTTCAATTATCTACGACAGAGATTGTCATTTTACTTCACGGTTTTGGCTATCAATGCAAAAGGTGTTGAATACCCAACTAAACGTGAGTACAGCTTATCACCCTCAAACAGATGGGCAAGTGAGCGAACTATTCAAAGCTTAGAAGATATGCTACGAGTCTGTGTACTAGACTTTGGAGGAAGTTGGGATGTACACTTACTTACCCCTGATAGAGTTCTCTTACAACAACAATTACCAGACTAGCGTCAAGTGTGCGCCATTTGAGGCCATATATGGACAAAAATGCCTATCACCGTTGTGTTGGCATGAAGTCGGTGAGAAGCACTTGACAAGGCTAGACGTCATTCAGAAAAGCTACGTTGACAATCGCAGAAAGCCATTAAAATTCCAAACGGGTTATAGAATGTTCCTGAGAGTATCACCTCAGAAAGGACTTGTGCACTTCAACAAGAAAGGCCAGCTAAGCCCAAGCTAAATTGGACCATACAAAATCTTGAAACAAATAGGCCCGGTGGCTTATGAACTAGAATCACCCAAAGAGTTGGATGGCGTTCATGACATATTTCATGTCTCAAACCTTAAGAAGTGTCTAGTTGACAACTCTCAGACCTTGCCCTTAGAAGAGTTCGAATCGATGATTGACTACTTTCTTTTAGTGAAGCACCCACTGAAATCCTTAATAGAGGTACCAAACAGTTGTGACCTGAGTTCACATAGGAACAGGAAGATTTAATGAGACGAAACTACCCCCACCGATTCACTAGTGCTTCGTCACCCAATAGGACCAGTTGAATTTCGGGACGAAATTCATTTCAACAGTGGGATAATGTGACAACCGTCAGAAATCTCAGGTCATTACCGCACTTGAATCTTAAATTTACAGCATTCCTTAAATCCTAGTGAAAACTCTAGGTTATGACTCCTTAAATTGTTAAAGCTGTAGAACGTCTTAGAGATTGCTTAGTGAACCATAAGTTCATTCAGACATGCTAAATTAAGTTATGAAGTGCCATGAAAAACAAAAGAATCAAGTCTCATGAATTATCACAAAAATACTATCTTGTCGCACAACCAAGGTTTGCTAAAATTCCGTAAACCCGTAAATGAAACTCGAATATAATAAACTAACACTTGAATACCTATTGGAAGCATTTCAATCATAAATTAAAGTACTTTTATAAACTAAAGAACACAAACTTTTATAGCTCAAATATTAATCACCAAAACATCACAAAATAAACCTTATACCATACAATATACTTACACATCTTTAATACAAACTTAATACAACTTTTATAAAATTTATTTAACAAATAAAAAGAAATTAAAAGGTCTCCTTGGGACCCCAAAACCGGCCTCCCCCTTATCCCCACACATCTCCCCTCTTTTCTTACCCCAAATCATTCATTTCACCCTCCCAAAACACACACTTCTCTCTAATTCTTCTCTCTAACCTTTCACACTCTTTTCTCTCTAAAACCTCTTAAGAAATCAGTCATTTTGCAACCTAAACCCAGAAACTTTAAGGTGTCCTCAAGCTATTTCAAGAACATAAAGGTAAAACACAACGTCTCTAACATCTTTCTTTACTTACAATCTCTAAAAATATGTTTTTCCTTCATAAAATTCGGAATTTATGCCTTTTTCATGGCTAAAATCCTAATACAAAACTTGATGTTTGTAGGTTATCTCTTTTCACATCTTTATGTGTTAAAAGAAAGGGAAACCCATGATCAAACCGAAAATCAAGTGAAAACCGATTATTGTTGGTAAACTTGTGGAAATATTGTTCATCTTTATTTAAAAACTTGTTCTTATGTTAATAATCATATCTAACACATCTTGGATGTATTTCAACACCATGCATGTGTTAGAACATGGATTTAAAGATCAAAAGATGATAATCTTCCTTATTTCATGTTTGGTGTTCATTATTTTGAATGAAACACTCAAACATGAGTTTACAACTTTCTGTCCAGAAGGCTTCTTCCACTTCAACGATTTTTATAAAAATCATTTCTTCATGAAAATGGACGTTTTTATAGTCTAGAATCAAGTTCTGGAAGTTAAATTTCCAACCACATAAGCTTCATGTTTTTATGAGTTCATTTGATATTTTTTATAATTTTTGTGAATAGAGATGTATAATCTGTTAGATTAAGGCAGAAACTTTCATCTCAATGTTTTAATCATAACTGGAGCATTACAACTCCAAATGACTTGAAACCAACGCCAAAAGTTTAAAATTTTCATTGGCTACAACTTTCAAGAAGACCACTTTTATTGATTCCTTGTACATTTTGTACAAAAATAATAATTGCATGCATGTGTTCAGATCTGACCTCAGATGGTAAAAGTAAAAATAATAAATACTTGGACTTCACTACAATCCATGGAAAAATTACTGTAGATAGATAACATATTGAAGATGATCTGTGATTTTTGCCTTATTTTATTTCGGAACATAAGTATTTTTAATAAATTAAACCAACTGAGGTAATTTTCTGGAAATAAGAATATGGACTGATTTTGGTAAAAGTTAAAAACCGACACTTGCGGACTTGTTACTTAAGGAAAGACTAACTCTTTTTTTTTGACCCATAAATATGTTTAAGGATTGAGTAAAAGTCTCGGGTAAAACCGAGAAGGTTTGACCGAGTCAACAATAATCGGTCCCGATTTTGAAAACGGGAAATTTACTATTTTTGGGAATGAATGATAACCAAAAGGGGTTCGGGCGTCTGATGATGTATTTATTGATTTGTGTGTTGTTAACCATAATTCGGAAGGAACCAAAGTTCCAAAGCTCAAAACATTATGATTCTAAGACACTAACAATCGTGAGATATTATACACTTGTATAATCATTATTATATTCCATGCGATTATTGGACACTAACAAACTTCAAAAGCAAACAAACCATGTTGGCACTTCGTAATCTAAATACTTAGTTAAGCAATCCTAACAAATCTAAATTACCATGGAACTAATTAGAAACCTCGTGTTCATAGGTCTTGGATAGGAGTCATACACGACAAGCACGCACGCTACATTCATCGTTTACTCATACGCTCAATTGTGAGTTTTCACAGCCCCTTTTTACTTGTTTATTATTTTGGGGTGAAAAGCATGATCTCGAACTTTAACTAAATTGGTTGTACTCTTTATGAACTTGTTAAACTTTTGTTATACTATTTATGCGAATTGGTATATACTATTGTTATGCTCGAGTACTATCGTGCTAAGGTCCCCGGAAATACAGTTTACACTACTTATTAACTCGTCCGAGAGCCAGACGAGCCGTTGATATTTGTGGATGGCGCTATTTAGGGGGAAACCACTCCTCACTCACACTGTTCGTGAGTGCATAGTATCACCTTACTCATGTTAGCGATAGAACATGGAGCTTGGGGCATGTGTCGGTTGAATCGGTTTAGTAGTGGCCTCAATTGCAATAACACTCTTGTATATTACCTTTCATATTCGCAACTATTACAACCAATCATTTTATTTATGTCTCTTAGGAGCAAAACTTTTCGTTCAGTTAATTGTGGCATTAAACCTGTGAACTCACCAACTATGACCATAGTTGACTCTTTTGTTTTATCATGCTTTTCAGGCGAACGACAGTAAGGTGCATTCTAGGAGTACTTTTGCATGGATGCATACTCATATGCGTTTGCTTCACTTTGAATTATGACTATCTTTTGGAAACCTTTATGAACTTGGTGTAATCTCTTTTGAAACTATGGGTTGAAATTGTAATAACTTGTAATACTTTCTACAAATTATGTATGGTGTTGCTTCTATATCTTATGCATTGTTACCCGGTACTGTTACATCTCGTGTTTCCGCTTTAGCGAGGTGTGACAGTAAGACGGTGTAGACGTATCATTACTTGGGTAGGAATCAAGTCCAACCGGCGGTTGGAAGCTCCAACCGGCGGTTGGAGGATGAATTCAGTTGTCCCACATCAGCCAAGGGATAAAACCCTGGGCTCCCTCTCCCCTTATAAATAGAGGCCTAATCCATGGTTTCCAATCATCCCAGATCCGAATTTAAATTGGTTCTTTCTCTCTTTCTCATTCCTAATCCTTGTGGAGTTTACACGACATAGAGTCGGGACCTTAGGATTATGGAGTTTCTCTTGGTTCACGGGTATGACGCATTAGAGGTATTCTATTTTGGGTACTTGCCATCCAAAGCATGGAAGGTTGAGCAAGGAGTCTGCGTGAAGGTTCTGCAAGGTTGTCTGCGCGTGAGAAATTGGTTTTCTTAAAGGTTAGTATTTTCTCGTTTATCTATTTATTTTGTTATTGTTAATAGCTTTATTAAGTAACGGTTCTTTAGGGTTTAGTTTTTTAGTTGCTCTAGATTAATAGTTAGTTTTCTGCTGCATATGTTAATCTAGTTAGGGAATAGAAAACCCAACGGTGGTATCAGAGCGTAGGCTTAATAAGGTTAGCAATACAAAATGTAGATAAAATGTATTTTGGAAATAAAATTGTTTTTATTCTGTCCAAATAATTAAATTAAGTATATATGTATAATAGATTTATATATGTATACAGTTAATTTATTTACTAATCAGACCTTAGTATTTTAATGGTATAAAATATATGCTCAAATTTTAAAATGTTTTAAAATAGAACCCTGAACCTTAAATGTTTAAAAGAGACCTTATATATACTATGCTTTATATATATGTATCATTTAAGTCTAAATACATCGTCAGTCAATTAATAAATCGGCTCACCCATAGAGAACAAACTATAAGAGAGGAATAAGGCGGGTCGCTTTGCTTCCCTAAAGAAGTAGGTTTTTAATAAGCTTTGTGCTGACCTGCTTCTCTGCTTCTTTGTGCGTTCAATGGAGTTACTGAGGACTTTTGATATGATGATGTCAAGATTAAAAGTAGGCTTAAAATAGTAAAACAAAATCCCGTTTTAGCTATAGCAAAATGTGAATAGTATGCTAACCCATGAGAACCGCACATTTCTCGTATGGACTGTTAATGGAGCGTGTGTGGTTAACCGGCACATTAATATGAGGACATATTGAGAGGTGATGTGGACTCGCGATTCTCGAGCGTACTTGAGCCGGGCACCACGCGGGGTTTGCATGGTTAGTTCACCATCTAGTTCATGATCCTCGGCATACCAGTCATGAATGGTAGATGAGCATAAACGAGATTAACATGCCATTGATAGGTATCAATGAGTCTCAAAGATCTAGGAGTTTCATAGAAATGAAATAGACAAAAGTATTTTGTTATATGATTACGGCGACCCTTTTCAATTAACTGAAAATATAGATCCTAGCCTTAATTAGAAAATTGGGTAATTAATTAAGGAATAGTCAGACTAACTAAAATAGTTTTATCTCAAAATATCTTGTTGAAAATGGTAATAATCCTCTTGTTCCCAATTCCGCAAATAACCTAAACTTCTCACTACTTTCAGTTCTTGGGAGGGAAAGACTTACCAGTTCAAAATGTATGGACGGGTAATGTAACCCTAGGTTCACTCTAAGGAACAAGGAGTATGTTCTTGATGAGCTGTGAAACCATAGGTACGAGAACAAGGAGTATGTTTCCGATGAGAATAAGGAGTATATTCTCGATAAGTAAATTCCCACTATTGATAGTGATTCAACCCAAGAAGAGATTAAAGCTCACCGAAAATATTATGATGTTTAATACAAAGTTATGGTCAACATAATACTGTCCGGTCAGCCAGCTGTCTACAAACAGTTTGTAACCTCATGTCAAATGGTTTTTGAATGAGAAAGAGACCTGAATGAGAAAACTCCAAAACTACTGAGCAAAGGATCAAGAAGTTTGAGATGCCTTTTGGCTCAGCAGCTCCTGTGTTGTCAATTGGTCATGATGCAAAGGAAAGGAAGAGATCTGGAAAAGCTACGAATAGAAAGTCCAATCGTAGGGCTAAGAGAAAGATTGATTCTGAAATTGCACCTGCAATGATCCAAAGGAATCAGTATCTTTTACTGCAACACAGAGGAGCACTAGAAGCGTTGCAGCCCAAAATATCTGAAGGACCTTAAAAACAGTAAGGTTGAAAGGATTCAGGTATATATAGATGATCGAACTCCACAAAACTACGACTTCTAATTCGTAGGTCTTGGATACAGGGTGTGGTACTCACATTTGCACTGTATTACAAGGCTTAAAGGAACGTAGAAGTTTCAAGCATAAAGAGCTCAAGTTAGTCATGGGAGACAAGAGAGTCATGCCCATTGGAAAGCTTGAGCTCATGCTAAAATTCGGAGTTAGGATACATTTAAATAATTCTATTATTCGTCAGAAATGAAAAGAAACATAGTTTCATTTCATGCTTGCTTAAGGATAGTTATCAGTTTTCATTTGGAAATGAAAATGGTGATAAAGCGTCTACTTGCAAAAGCATATATGATAATGTTAAATAAGTCAGCAAAGGAATTTAAATGATGGTTCATCTAAAGAGCTTGAAAATTCAAATTGTGGCAAAAACGTCTAAGGCACGTAAACAAGAAAGAATATCGCCCAAACTCCGAAAGTATAGAGTGTTGGAATCATTCGACCTTAAATCGGATGATGTATGCAAATCTTGTTTTTTGAGCATGATGACTAAATCACTATTCACATAATATATGAAAGAAGTGATGGATTGTTCAACTTGGTATACATGGATGTATGTCAACCATTCTAATGCGCCATAAAAGATGGAAATAGCTACTGTGTTGCTGATTACTTCTGTAGACATGGATATGTTTATCTGATTAAACATAAGTCATACACTTTTGAAAGTTCAAAAGGTGTTAGGACGTAATATAGAAAACCAAATGGGCAGAAATATAAAGGTACTCCGATCCGATAGGGGAAGAGAAAATCTTAGTATCGAGTTTCTTGATCATCTTAGATAGTGTGGAATAGTTTCACAGTTGACTCCTCCTAGAACACCATAGCTGAATGGAGTAGCTGAGAGGAGGAAAAGAATCATGTTAGACATGGTTTAATCTATGATGAGTCGGGCAACACTTCTAAAAGGCTTATGGAGTTAGGCATTAAAATAGTCTCACATGTCTTAAAACTAATACTTACCAAGAAAGATGATGTGGAAGGGAAAAGGTTTTTCTCTTGGGCACATCCACATCTGGGGTTGTGAAGCTATCGTTAGAGAGAAACTTAGCACAAACTAGAAGCCAGATGAGAAAAGGTATCTTTACATCGGTTATCCACAGAAGTCGTTTAGATATTTATCTTACAGACCCAAGGAAAGTATGGTGTCTGTAGCTCGAAGAGGAATGTTCCTTGAGAGAGAAATAATATCTAAAGAGGACAGTGGGAGTACAATTGATCTTGAAAAGATTCAAGAATCTACCGATAAAGAACCTATGGCAAACACTGACACTCAACAAGAGGTGACACCTGTTGAACTTGATGACATATCCTTTCCCGCTCGCAGTTGTAGAGTTAGCGAACCTCCTCGGTTCTATTATGGTTTCCATAAAGAAGAACATGACAAGATTAGTGACAGTACACTAATTGAATTAGATGAGTCTGCTAACTACAAAGGAAGCGATGGCAGGCCCTAAGGCTGCTAAGTGAAAGGAAGCTGTGAAAAGTAAGATTCAATCTATGTCTGACAACCAAGTTTGGAATTTGGTTAACACTGCACTCGGTCTCAAGACAGTGAGTTGTAGGTGTATCTTCAAGAGGAAGATAGACATGGATGGGAAGTGCACACTTATAAAGATAGGATGGTAGCAAAGGGCTATACTCAAACCTTAGGATATTGCTTACAATAGCTGCGTTTCATGGTCATGAAATTTGGCAGATGAATGTCAAAACCACTTTCCTTTAACAGGAAACTGACAGAGGATGTGTTCATTGCACAACCGGAAGGTTTTGAAAATTAGCAAAGTATCCTAATAGAGTGTGTAAGCTTTAGAAGGCCGTTTATAGATTTAAACAGGCTTCTTATAGCTGGAATCTCTACTTCCATAAGAAAGTCTAACAGTTTAGATTTCTAGAAGCAAAGATGAGTCCAGCATATGTGTCAAAGTCAGTGGGAGCATTGTAGTCTTCCTGGTATTATATGTAAATGATATAATACTCATAGGAAATGTAATCCCAACATTACAAGGTGTAAAGAGACGATTAGGAGAATATTTCGCCGTGAAAGATTTGGAAGATACAATATATTCTTGGTACAAAGATTTACAGAGATATGTTGAAAACGTCTCAAAGGACTTAACCAGGACATGTACTTAGAATGAAATTTTGAAAAGATTTTAAAATGGAGAATTCTAAGAAAGGGAATCTACCCTTACATCATGGCATAAAGATTACTAAATGATTAGTGTCCAAAGACTGCAAAAAATTGGACTAAATGAGTTGAGTTCCATAGGCTTCGGCTATAGGATCGATCATACATGCCATGAAGTATACAAGACCCGATATCTCATTTGCTTGTAGCATAGTGAGTCGATATCAGCAGAATCCTGGTAAAGGTCATAAAACAGCTATAAGGAATATTCTTGAGTATTTGAGAAATACTAAAGACAGGTTCCTAGATTATGGTGGAGAAGAGAAACTTAGAGTAAAGGTTTATATTGATGTAAGTTTACAAACGGATAGAGATGACAGTCGTTCACAGTCTGGTTGGGTATTCTTACTGAATGGGGAACAATAACCTTTAAAGGTTCAAAACAAGATACAATAACAGATGGGAATCTGAGTATATTGAAACTTGCAAGACTTAAAAGAAGTCATAAGGATGAGGAATTTCATTGATGATCTTGGAGGTGTTCCAATAGAACGAATCCTAGTGAAATGTTATGTGTTAATGTAGAGTCCAAAGCACTTTGAAGTAAAATACCATTTTGTTCAAAGGAAGGTAAGGGACACATGATTGTGATGGACACACGATCAGTAAATGTAACAACTCGCAAATTTAAGCGTAAATACGAGCATTAAACATTTGCATTATTAGGCTAATTCCCTACTTGAGTGAATTCACAACTACTTTTAGAGGTAAGTCTAGCAAAGCCCGACTAGTTAATACGCGTAGTATTACATATTTCGTAATTAGTATAATTGCGTACAAAACATTCAGAACAAATACGACAAAATATACGACCGTTGGTGAACAAATTATGTGATAATATGAAATTATTAAACAACCTTATTTAATTATTAAATATTATGTTGATAATATTTACAAAGTATTTTATTACAATTAACATTTATTTCGTACAACTGAAACAATTTGAAACCCATTTGTAAAATTTAAAATAAAATTTAGTTATAATTTTATTACTCAACTACATTGTTTTAAATAAAATAATACAACTAAAAGAATAATCGAAAACGTATTTAAAAACCTATGGTTTAAAAACGTTTGAACATTTAGCGATCGGGTAAATGAACACGGGTAAAATACCACAAAATTAGGACAAATTCCCCTCCCTTTTTGGTTGAGAAAAATCTGCCCAAACACCCCCCAAACCCCAATCCCTCCTCATTCTCTCTCTTTTCTTCTTCTTTCCCTCATCTCTTTTCTCTCTAACTCACTACCAACAACAACAACAAAAAAATCAACAACAACATTTCCACCAACACTTGTATTTTCGGATTCATCACCAACAAGAGCAACAACAAGCATCCATCATCATCATCTTCATCTTCTTCATCTTCAAGACTCAACATCTTCATCCTTAAACCCCAAATCTTCAAATCGTAAGGATTTCTTCACTTTTTCTTATGATTTCTTGTTAAAAACACTTAATATGCCATGTATTAGTGTTATATCAACTTATTATGCCCAAAAATCCCTTGAAAAACACTTTAAGAGTCAAAATCCACACAAAAATCGCGAACAGCTCGTTCTGCGGATCGAGATCGATTTTCGCGAGTCGAGATTTGGACTTGCAGGTCGACTTGACTTGCGGATCGACTTGACTTGCGGGTCGACTTGACTTGCGGATCCACTTGAATTGCGGATCCACTTGACTTGCGGATCCACTTGCGAGTTGACTTTTTACTGCGAGTTGACATTTTGAAAAAAATGCATTTTTGACCCTAAACGATGAATTTTGTCACATTCGGACATATATACATATATATAATAATATATATATGTGTGTGTGTACTTTCGGATAAAATAACAGAAAATTTAAGGATATTTTCACGCTAATCATTAAACATCTTCAAGAATCAACCCTTTATGATATAACTCGCACATGAAACACATATACTGTGGGAAGTATACAACACGAAATATATAATGATAATACTTTAAATTATTATTACGAAAACTCACCAACGAGCCGTACATGTTTTTCAAAACATAAAATGTATAAACAAACATGTGGACATAACTTGGTTGTACAAACACTAGCATGGATGGTTAAACTTAGACCTCCACATACTTATTAAATTTCATACGTTTAGGACGTTAGTGACTTACCCGGACTACGCTTTGCTAGCACTCGCACTACTACTTAACTCAACAGGTGAGTTCACAGCCCCTACTTTTACTGTTTTAACTGCTTTTGAACAGGGGTGGAAAATATAATCAACTGTTTTACTTATTGCCATAACTGCTTTTACTCATATGATTGTTTATCATACTTGTTTGCTCACACGATTAGAATGCTTGAACTGTTAAACTCATACACAAAACTGGAATTTATGATACCACATTTTTATACAAATGTCGTGTTAAAATTTGTTTGGTATACCGGAGAACGACCGGTACTTTTATAAAAATGCTGGAGAATGACCAGCTACGTATTTTAGTGCCAGAGAACGACTGGCCAAGTGGATGGGAGAACGACCCGTGCGTATTCTGGACCGGAGAACGACCGGTGCGTATTTCGCTGGAGAACGACCAGCAGTGTTTGGACGGGAGAACGACCCGTGCGTATCTAGACCGGAGAACGACCGGTACTGTTTTGGAAAATGCTGGAGAACGACCAGCTACATATTTTAAACTGTATTTGGGTAACATCTCACGTAAACTGTATTTTGGGTAACATCCCACGCGAACTGTATTTTGGGCAACATCCCAACCGAACTATATTTGGATAGCATTCCACAAAACGTTTAGTCAACTATTATGGCAATACTACTTGTGAACATATTTGATATTCAACAACTGTTTACGAACGTATTTGGTTAAACAGACTGTATTTGCAACATGAAACCTGTGAATTCACTCAACCTCGTTGTTGACTTTTTACTATGTTTTTCAGGGAATTAGCAGCACACGTAAGGACCGCCTGCACATACGGATTCTAGGCGACCCACGATGAAACTAGGATGCCAACTTTTGACAACTGGATTTCTTTTATATAACTAATCTGTTTTAGTCATATTTATGAAATCTGCTTTTGTAAACTTAATAACTTTCACATTTGTACGATTTGAAAAATCGTAAACTTTGTAACTAATACTTTGGCATCTTAATATATTCGTTCTGTTGTAATCATATGCTCTGATACGTATGCATGTTCAGTATATTGTGGCACTCCCCATACTTAACTAAATGTTTCCGCTAACTCAATCGACGAATTTTGGGGGTGTTACAGTAAACGTGCTAAGTGCATAGGTTTAAGAGATAAAGTTTTAGTTGTTTGATTTGAAACATAACAAATAATGATGGGAACTAGAATAGACTTGATGATAAATAATGGGGATTATTTATGGGAAGGAGTTCTACCATTTACTATCATTTATCATTGTGTTTCAGTTTAGCATGTTTAGACACCACTTCCAGAGTAATCAGAATTACTCAAACCTCCTCAGTCGATCACACTATAGGAAGTATGTGGTGAATAAAGACTGTCATGGAGTGTTAGTAGATTGTCTATGGAGATTAGACATTGCATGGAGATTGCTGCAACACTCATGGGTACTTAATGAGGATTTAAGTATAGGAGAAACCCGCACTCATGGAAGTTACTTCATGGATTGAAATCACGAGTAACTCTGAGATGATAATATCTTATATTCTTAAAATGGAGTTACATTTGAGTTCCTAGTTTTCAAGTCAGTTATATTTTAGCTTATTCAAACGCTGTGCGTAAATGCCAGTCATAAAGGATACGCTAGGTATGACATGATGAGTTGACTAGTGCTATGTATGCGAAATTTATTTGTTCCTTTTGCCTAAAGAGGAAAAGCGGTATCCATGGGCCCTCTGATGATTAAATATTGACTCATAAAGTGCTTGGCCAAGCCAGGACTAAATTGATATGTACAATTTAGTAGTCCCATATAGTCAAATTGATCGGAAATCGGAAAACATAATCTTGAATCTGGAGATTGAGAAAAAAAAATCCATGTCCCAGTTTCATACGATATCAGAAACAAAGGAATATATGATCACGTATCTAAAAGGAACATCACTGGATATGATCAGAGTTCGGCATATGCATTGGATGGCACCTCTACTTAGGATAGAGATGGACCAATAGTAGTTGATGACTTGTCCAAGTGGGAGACTGTTGGAAATAGTGTCCAAGGTCATAACTAATTGGTAAGACTATTCTAAAGATAGAGCCTTTTTGGGTTGCCCTCGATGAACAGTAAGAGAAACAATAAGAGAGATAATATTAATTGGAATTAATATTATAAGTTAATTATTTGGTTTGTTAATTTATCATAGTTGATAAATTAATTAGAAACTAAAAGAAGTTAACAGAAACAATGAGAATGTTTAGTTAGTTAAATAATTGAATATTAAACTAAAAGGAACATTCTGGAAGCAAGTTCCAACCGGCGGTTGGAGGGTTCAACCGACGGTTGGAGGTTAGGGTTTGTAAGGCGGTGTAGACGTATCATTAGTTGGGTAGGAATCAAGTCCAACCGGCGGTTGGAAGCTCCAACCGGCCTTGGAGCATGAATTCAGTTGTCCCACATCGGCTAAGGGATAAAACCCTGGGCTCCCTCTCCCCTTATAAATAGAGGCCTAATCCATGGTTTCCAATCATCCCAGATCCAAATTTAAATTGGTTCTTTCTCTCTTTCTCATTCCTAATCCTTGTGAGAGTTTACACGACGTAGAGTCCGGACCCTAGGATTATGGAGTTTCTCTTGGTTCACGGGTAAGACACATTAGAGGTATTCTATTTTGGGTACTTTCCTTCCAAAGCATGGAAGGTTGAGCAAGGAGTCTGCGTGAAGGTTCTGCAAGGTTGTCTGCGCGTGA
Source organism: Pseudognaphalium luteoalbum (assembly GCA_963422505.1). NCBI lineage: Eukaryota > Viridiplantae > Streptophyta > Magnoliopsida > Asterales > Asteraceae > Pseudognaphalium > Pseudognaphalium luteoalbum. The sequence continues at coordinate 59,193,678 of OY730198.1, read as the reverse complement.
GAAATTGGTTTTCTCAAAGGTTAGTATTTTGTCGTTTATGTATTTATTTTGTTATTGTTAATAGCTTTATTAAGTAACGGTTCTTTAGGGTTTAGTTTCCTAGTTGCTCTAGATTAATAGTTATTTTTCCGCTGCATATGTTAATCTAGTTAGGGAATAGAAAACCCAACAAATTCACCTACTACAATCGGGAATGAAGCTATAAAAACTCTCGCTCAGCAAGTGGAAGAACTAATCAAAGAGATCAAGGAATTAAAAATTCAACCACAACAAGTCTGTCAAGTTCAAACCTGCCTTAATTGTGCTAATCCGAACCACTCAGCCCAAATTCCTCAGTCTCATCTAACTTCACCCAATACTAACCCTTCTCTTAACCCACCTAGGAATAGCCCACTAACTTACCGACCTCAACCTTTGGAACCCTCTTCCTCACAAATCTATAGTTTTGACGACACCCTGATACAAGTCATTCAAGGACTCTCAGCTAGACAAGACCAAACTGATATCATCTTAAGAGATCATTTGACTTTGTTAAAAGCTTTAGAACCCCAATTAGGACAATTAGCACAGCGTATTAACGCTAAACCTCAGGATAGTCCAACTAGTTGCCATAAGGAGGCTTCCCATATTCAAGACTCTCAGGTAGCACATAGCCCACCTACGATTTCTTCTCCGGTGAAGGAACCACCTATTGTCCCATCGACAATAGATTTAGAGTCTACATCAAATAGGAAAATTCCATTTCAAGCTCGTCTTAAACAACGACCCGACAAGCTTAAGTCTTTTAAACTTGATAGGAAATTCCTAGATACCGCCTCTGAAGTTCACTCCAAAAAGTACTTCAGAAAACTTCTTACAACCAAGGATAAAGTACCCGAAGTACCTAATGTTCCGCTGAACGAGGAATGTTTAGCTATCTTGAAAAATACCATTCCTGAAAAACTCGGAGATACCGGACGTTTTACTCTCCCCTGTTCTATCTACAATTCAGGGATCATCTGTTCTCTTGCCGACTTAGGAGCTAGTGTCAATCTTATGCCATACTCGCTTTTCAAGAGGCTTGAGTTAGAAAATCTCCGACCTACCAAAATGACCATACAACTTGCTGACCACTCGGTCAAATACCCTAGGGGAATAGCTGAAAATGTTTAAGTTAGGATTGACAAATTTCTTTACCCAGCAGATTTTGTAGTAATGGATATGCAGGAAGACGTACACATCCCAATCATACTAGGAAGACCTTCCATGAATACGGTCAAGGCAATCATCAACGTCTTCGCAGAAACCATTAGCTTGCAGTCTCAGGGAGAAACCATCACTTTCCATGTCGACAACCCAAACCCTGGAGAGCAAGCCGATATGTACATGATCTCCATGAACAAGACCGCGGAGGACAAAGAAACTGCAAAGCCAACAACTGAAAGGAACTCTAGCACGGAAATGGCAATCATGCCTTATTTCCCGATTAACCTCCGATGAATAGTACAAGAGATGAAACATGCATCTCCATCAGTGAAAAACTCAACGATGGAAGAAATTAGGATGAGAAAGATGGAAAAAGAAAACAAAAGAAGCATACCTCCAATTAATCCATTTACCACTGAAGAAATGGCGGGAAGTAACCACAACCATCCTACGAGAAGAGAAACATTGGAGGAATATTCCAAACGCACAAGATACCAACCGCAACCCATCATAGATCACAAAGTGCACGAAGAATTGATCCAATGATTTGACAAAGTAGTACGAGGAATAAGCAGCGTAGTTAACATGCTTGCTCTTTCCCCTGCTGAACTGTAGTTACGTCAACAACAGAAACGGACTTACGCTAAGATCTACAATGCCCTTGAAAGATCTAACATCCCATTTACCTCAACACAATGGGAGATGTTAGGATCCATTAGAGCGCATATGAATGAGACTACTGGACATCCGAGCAGTCGTGCCAACATCTTGACGATGAATGTCCTAACATCATTGCTTGACTTGCTAAATAGAGAAGATTACCTAAGTTCCAAAGAAAGCGGATATATGGTTATCAACTCCACTATTGAAAAGCAAATTGAGTTATTGATCGAAGAACTTAATGATCTTGTTTGGGAGGAATCAAGGCGCGAATGACGTTTTAGGGCCACACATGAATCATCACTTGATATCGCTACTTTTGTTATGATCCATCTACGGAAGATTCAATAACGGAAAAGTAACTCCAGAAGAAAGTTCATATTCCACTCAGGATGCAAGGAGATACTTTGTTAGCTTATTCTAGTTTTCTCAGAATACGACTTTCCATTCAACAACCATCAACTCCGGCAAATAGAGGACCTATGCACGTCCATCAGAAGATTCAACGGAGACCCCAAGACCGAGAATTATGAAGACATAAAACTGCAATTCTTGGCGTTTGTATGCTCTCTCTGGCAAAACCCACCGCCAAGAGAGGTTGTTAAGACAAACACAACCATCATGACCGACCCTAGTGGACCTAGCACTAAAGCAGTTAACTACATCACCTTCGGACTTCACGGACTTGAGAGGACAACTTTAGAGCATCTTCTGAACTACAAGGCATCATCGAGAGATAGTCCACTCGAATTGATTACGACAATTATCAACCAATTCGTGAGAATCTATCCACCTCGATACACTTTTCCGCAACCTAAGGCCCACAACATCAACGGGAATCCCATGGATGCATCCATCTCCATCTAGCTAGGAGAGAAGTGTCTAGCTCTCGACTTTAAAAGAGCGCTTCTCGGGAGGCAACCCGTGTTTACATTTCTGCAAATTTACATTCCAAGAAGTGATGAAGTCTCCGACTATCTTTCACACTTGGATATACGAAGAAGACCGACACATCAAGTTTTTGGCGCCGCATCAAACATCAAGTTTTTGGCACCGGAATTAAGAAAAGTATATCCAACTTGTTCACACCTACGAGACAAATCACAAAAGACTTGAAGAAATCAGAGCACACAACAGCAACGAAGGGACTCTACGGAAAAGTTGGCAATCATGTGCTTGGGAGCACTCCTCATCATCAGCAACAAGCCACATATATAAATGGGGAGTACTTCTGTTCTAATCTCTTTCTTTCGTTTATAAATATACCAGATCCACTATGCTTATCACTAAGTGTGGGATTCAAACCCAACACACACTGCTGAAAGAATACATCTTAGATGTTTCAATTCTTAAGTGTGGGATTTTACCCCAGTCAGAGCTTAGAATAACATCGAGGACGATGTTCCTTTAAGTGTGGGATAGCAGTACTTACACTACTGTAAAATGGATAATGGTATATGCTTGATTCTAAGCTCGTTGCTCTTTAGACCATCCTTCTCTAATAAGCAAACAAAATTTTTCAAAATTGAGTTAAAAATGTAAGTCCCTAGTTCTAGGATCGATAACTTCGTTATCTGTAGTATTAAGGTGCGGAATTCCTCAATACGGTGTTATCTTACTAATAACGATTTAGTTCGCGTTTCGGTTAACCAATTGCTTTACTTTATACGAATAAACGTCAAAGCCTAGCCTTTAGTATTTGTTTCTCTGGAAATACTGAATTCGCAAGAATGCAAAAATCCTTTCTGTTTTTCAAGCTGTATTTTTCACGTATGAAAACACATATATATTCTCGTCTCAACTCGCAGCCACTGGGCCTGCGAGTTGACTCGACTCGCTACGCAGCCCAAGCCCATAATGAACTCGGCTCGTTTGTCTCTGTTGAGTTTTGCGAGTTCAGATCTCATCTCGCATCGCAGAGCCTTGCGACTTGAGATCTCGACTCGCAACAAACGTCTAAACAAATAACTCGACTCGCAGGAAATGTATATTGTTAAAATCTCTATTCGTCTAACACTTTATCATAATAATATATTTAACGAATATTAATATCAAAACAATATCAATTTACAAATCTAAACCAATATATCAACATGATAACAATTACACTAGTCATATTGCAAAGCTAGATCTGTTGTCACAAACTATGTCTCAACAGACTCCCCCTTGACAATAGCTCTAGCATCTTTATCTTCACATTATCTTTAGTTTTATGAGTAAATCTTACTACCTGCAAAAATCTTCATCTTCATACAAGTCTTAATCATCATTTGATAATCTCGTGCTAAGTCACCCCATGCTTCAGTACAAAAGGATCTGTTCTCATTTAACTTCAATAAATCTTTTCTTGGCCTGTTCATAAGATGACGATGATCATAAACTCTGAAGATCTCTCTTTCACCACCTTCAACCTCATCATCAGCTTCCACCATTACAGCTTCTCCAGTTTCTGAATCCACATGCCAACTCTTCATATTTCCCAAAATATCTTGAGGCATTTTCTTCAGTGGAATCTGCTGCACACATTTTATAGCTGGATAAATCTTCTTCCTTCTTCTTCTACCAGTTCTTTGACTTCTTTCTTCCAACTTAATTGTCTTTCCTTTCCTTGGCTTAATCTTTTCAAATTTATTAGCTCTAACCTCAGTCTTGATTATGTGTTCGACATATTTTCCAACAAAATCATCACTTGGGTTATTCAATGATAATCTAGCCAAATCTCTAATCTCAAATCTAGGCAAAGAACTAAAAACTGCAAGTTTTCTTTCTAAATATTGAACTCCATCAAATCTCTTAATAGCAAACAGTTTTAGATCAGCATCAAAATACCATCCTATAATCCCTCTTTTTGCTATACGCTTACCCGTAATATCAATTTCTGATATACCAAGCTTTTCTTTCTTTTTCTTTGGCAAAGGCTTGAATATAGGATTATCTTTATGCTTTTCAAGAAGATCTTCTTTATCTGAATCAGTTGAGTCATCGATCTCTTCATCTACATCGACAACCGTTGGACCTTCATCATTTTCAATAATAACCTCTGTTCTAGATGGGCTCACATGGTGTTCATCAACATAAGCATCTGGATCTACACCCATGTCATGCACTATCTCAGAAATAGCAGTCCAATCTATAGGCGGTTGAAATTCTCCCTCTTGAAGATCATAATCAATCTTTTCATCTATCTCATCCAAAACATCATTTTCTGAATCTGATAGATCTAGACTTTCCATTCCTAGAGAAAACAAACAAACACAAATATATTAATGATTTAAATTCTCTTATTGATTTCCCTGAATCAATCTAAGAATTCCAATACTAATCCTTTTGTGTAATATAAACGCGAAATATATATAACTTATAAATCTTTTATTGATTATCAATCTAAGATTTCTTAAGTCTTATATCAAATACTTAACAAACATTAATTAAATTTAAACTCTAATGTAATGTGAAGAATCACCAAACATTTAAATTTACAATTAATTAACTTATATAATTTCTAAGACTTAATTGAACTGTTATATCATAAGATCTTAACTTTCAATTATATCTTTAAAATTATATATCATTTGTCTAGTTAAAAATCATACAAATTTAACTTGTCAGTTATAAAAACTCTCAAGTCTAAAATGTCTAAGTTAAAATAAATTTTGACCGCTGAAATATCAGAACACGCCGCTCGACTTCTCAATGAGTCGGAAGACTTTCGATCACTAATTTATTTAACCTTTTAAAATCAAATAACTTAAACAATTTCTAATATATTTAACTTGTAATAATAATAATCTCAAATCAAATATATTACCAAAACTATTAAGTTACAAATATTCAGTTAAAATTATAAATTACAATTACAATTCAACTAAATTCTAAATACAAATAACTACACAAGTCTAAACTGTCTTACCAGCTTCACTTGTTCCTGCAACACTTGTACGGGCACCATCACCACTTGCACTTACACCAGCAGACTCCCCCTGAATAATAGTCTGCTGACCAGTCGTTGAAGGACCAGCCAACTCACTATCCTTCTGAGCATTGAGATCATCGTCTTTGTCATCATCTCGTTTCTTCCTCAACTCATCTTCTTTGCAAGATTCTAGATATACCAATATCTCCCCCTGAGCTGACTGTCCTGAATTCACTCTCAACACTAACCGTTCTAAGTGTTCAAGTTTCAGTCGCTGGGCAGTAAAATCATCAAGCAAAGTATTATGAGTGTTTAGCAGAGTCAAATATGATGTACTCATATGAACCATCTGCTGAGCAAGAGAAACATTCTCAGCTAACATCCCTGGAATCTTAGAAGTAAGTTTCTCTAACTCCTTAACTCTAGACTCTAAGGATGTAATCCTTTCAGTATCAGTCGTAGGAGTAACAGAAATAGTATGTGGTCCAGGTGGTGTCACTGAAGCGATGTAGGAATCACGTGTAAGTGGTGGAATAGCTTGAGATAACGCTTCCGTAAGAAGAGTAGCTGCAAATCTACTAGCGTTATTGGTCTCAGCCTGTTAAGTTAAACAAAATTAATTAAGTAATTGTTACAGATTAGTCTGTCTCAATCTCTAATTAATTATATAACACTTGTATAACTAAACTTATATCCCTTACCTCAATAGGTACAGATATATGTTCAGTAAACACCGGTGTTACATTCTCCACCTGTGGTGTTTCTCAAGCAACTGTCACAGAATTAACTGTCTCAGTTTGAACTCCTAATAAACAACAAGTTAAGATTATCTAACTTTTAAATATTACATACCATCCTGAATGGTCAGATTCCTGGAACGCTTATGGCGTCGAGTAATAAGAGGTGTATCCTCTTCCTCAGAACCTTCATCAACAAGACTGAAGTCAGGATCGACTTCCTTAGCCTTCCTCTTCTCCTTCAGTGCTGGATCTGGAATCATCCGAGATCGATATCTAATATAACCAGCATCTGGAGGTGGAGAAGGAGTACTATCATCATCATCTGAAGCCGATTGACCATCACGGCCTCCAGATGTACCAACATCAGGATCCTAAATATTAAATATATAAAACATTTATGATTAGCTAAAAGCTCTATCACACAAGTTCTATATATTTATGATTAATCTGATAAATACCTTAGAAGGTAAAACCTCAAATCCATCTAGCTGTCCCTGCTCACCCTCAGGTCGAGTGACCTCTGGGTCTGCAGTCTCAACTCCCTGATCATAATGATATTTATATTTTATAATTAGAAATATTATCTAATTAACTAATTATCAATAACATGTGTATTATATATAATAATAATGTGATAATGATATAACAACTAAGTACCAATATTACTATATAATTATAAAATTACCTCAGGTGAAGCAACATAACTATCAATATCCCGTAGCAGGATATCAGTAGCATCATCATGCTCTACTAGCACCTCCTGTATCACCTGAGCAGCAACATCTGGGTTCACCTGTTCCCCAGCATGTGCAGGTTGTTCCAAAACATCCTCAATCAGCTCTTGTGGATCATCAGCATGAACCACATCAGCTAACGGTTCAGGAACCACAACTTCAGCATCAACATCTAGCCAACCATTGTTCGGTGGCGTCACATAGGTAGGATCAACAAGAAAACCAAAAAGCTCTCTTTCCTCAGGTTTCACTACCCCTTCCTTTCTCACTGACTGCAAAAACATAGCATTGTATCCTCTAAGGTCAATAGTATCTACATGTAAATATGGCCCAGGAATAACAAGCTATGGCAGACGAGCACGAATGATCAGCATGCAAAAACGTGGATGAACCAGAAAGCGTGATCTAACAGAACCCGAAATCTGCCTAACTAGCTCTCCAAAAATATAATCACAAAAACTGTATGGTTTATTATAAACCAGTGACAGTGCAGCTGATACAAGGGCAGGACTCAATTCGTCAAAGCCTCCCTTCTTCGGTGCAAAAACTGTGACAATCACATGCCACAAAAACTTCCATTGTCCAATAACCAGAGGTTTTTGGAACTGACGTCCCCTCCTATCTCCTGTATACCCCATACGGCCTATCGCACCCTCAACAAAATCACTAGGATACTCCGTCGGACCATCCTCCTGGTCTACTGTACCCAAGCGTAAAATCTGACGTAGATCGCCAGCAGAGAAAACAACCGGTCGATTATTGACCGTTGTGCGAATAACTGGTGGGTTGATCGTCTCATCATACTGAATACCATCCCAAAAGTCGTTCAGAATAGACTGAGAAATCTGTGGAGACGCAGTAAGTGCATATCTAATGCGTGAATGTGCAAAGAATGTAAGCACTTGAGCTACTCGATTAGCTCCACGTGCATCAAGATCTAGATCAACAAGAATATTATGACCTTTATCGAATTGTCTCGCCATATCTATAAATACACAAATGACAAAAACAATGAACACACGTTAATCACTTTTAAACTATAACGTATTATGAATAACAATTCATCAAACATCTTAGTTTTAAAAATTATATATAACTTGTTACATTACAGTCGCAAGTCGTATATAATTATTTCTAACATATATAACTTATTACTAATAAGTCGTAAGTGCAATATGTACATCCCATTAATTACTTGTTAATTTGTAATTCACAAGTCATTAACGTTTTTGATAAATATAATTTATACCGCTAATATAAAATTAGGACACGCCACTCAATTACCTCTTGAATTGGTAGTCTTTCGATATAAACATATATAATTTAATACAAGTCCATAATATAAACATTATTACTGAAAAAGTCTTAACATTTATATAAAACCTTTCTTTAAAAAAACTTTAAAATTTGCTAAGTACTGGACTCGCAGAAGTATGATGTGCGAATCGAGTTCAACTCGGTTCGCAACTCAACTCGCAACCATATCAACTCGCTAACCAAGTCAATCCGCAACTCGACTCGCAAGTCGATTCGCTAATCTACTCGGTCCGCAAGGTCAATAAGTCAAAGAATCAATGTCAACTCGCGAAATGTAATCTGCGAATTGAATTGAAACTCAACTCGCATGGTCAAATAGTCAAGATCAGAAACTCAACTCGCAAAGTCTGCGAGTCGAGTGTTCAACTCGCAGCATGAACTGATATGGCTAGTGGAAACAGAAATCAATTATTCTATCTATTAAAAGTGATCTATCAATTTATTTACGTTCATTAAGATTCGTTTAACATTAATCTTCAAGATTCTTGTCAAATAACACCTTAATCTACGTTAATCATTCAAATTTTGAAACGAAACCCTAGATTCATAAAAGCTTCAATTTCGTGTAATTTAAACGGTGAAATCCGTTGATTTATACCTCAAAATGTTCGTAATTTGAAAGTAGATATAAGCTACGGATCAAAAACTCTTCCTTGTAACTAGGCAAATCAAAATCAAATGAAAGGCTCTGTTCGACTCGTTTCGCAATAAACTGGATTCGCAGAGTTTAAGTGAACTCGCAAATCAAATGGGTTCGGTGAGGAGTTTGACTCGCTTGACCACCCTTTTATACCCTGTACTCGATTCGCAGTGCATCTCGATTCGCAAGTTGACTAGTCAAACTCACAAAATTAAATAAAAACGCGAATTTAATACTAAGTATAAATTAAAAACCCCGTTATATGAATAGTTATCTCTGTAACTATTTAGCCTAAACATTTTAAAATAAAATGTTTTCGCATAATTTTTCCTCAATGATAATCTTCGTACATATATTAACCGACTAAACCCGTGATACAGTTAATCTTGTATAAAGAAAAATCTTCGAGCTAAAATTATTCACTTATATACCTTTATGGTCTTAAGTATAGATAAAAATATATATATAAATTATAATAGAAAGATTAACCGCTGATATTAAATCAGGACACGCTGCTCAACTACACTTTGAGTCGGAAGACTTTCGATTAATATTCCACATAACCTATACAATATTTTCACTTTTCAACACACGTTTGTTCAACATTTAAAATAAAATATCCAGTATAATTCAATTCCAAAGGGTAATCATGAAATAAAACAAAACTCTTATTAATTGAAAGAAATAATTACAAACGTGGAAATTAATAAAACTACTAACATTCTAATAAAATAACTAAATATAACACACTTAAAGTTTTAACTGCTTAGGAATCATATTAGAGAGAATAAGCGGTACTTATTAGATTGTAATAAGCCTAAGATGATTGTTAGTATACATACCTCATGAAATTCATATAAGCACAAGAAAATCACAACATTAATCAGTAATAAACTTATATTTATAAAATTATATCTTATGTACCTTTATCCACATGATATAACATTTCATTAAAATATAACTTATGATTTCTTATTATTCACAAAAGTGAATGTTCAAATATCATAGACAGTTCAAGACAATTATCGGTATTATGATCCACATAAACAGATTACACACAGATTTTTGAGCCAATCTTTTATTATTAATGTGCACAATATCTAGTGTTTTCTACTATACAACATACTGAAGAATTCAAGTACAACACATAACACTGTATCTTGTATTATCAAGGTAGAGATTACTAAATGATGTTCTTTAGAAGCATATAACATACACTTGACACGAGATACTTTGTATCTTTCATATGTAAGGTAGAGGTTACTAAATGATGCCCTTTCAAAACATATAACTCACCTTTTGACATTATGATACTTTGTATCATGTCAGAAATTTTTATTTTAGATCACAGTGCATGGTAGTAATATCATTCAACAATTAAGACATATGTCATACATTATAGAACAGATCTCATAAGATAGTACACATGACAGTTATATTTCTTTACTGCTCAGAAACCTTAGCATAACATGCCTACCAATAAATCGTATGATGAAGCTGACTAGACTTAAGTTATTCTTATCACTTGTTAAGTAAAAGGACAAGTTATAATCAGTGGATATAGGTGTATAATAAGATAAATATAAGTATAATCCTAATTAACAATCATCATTTTGATGCAACTTATAAGAATCTACTAACATATCATCCTTAATACTTAAGGTTATTATTCGAAACCGTATTCTCCTAATGTACTATCATCTCCCAAGTTTTCACAGCCAAAACTTAAAGCTTTTTCTAAAAGAACTTTGGTTGTTCTTTTATTGGAGGCGATTCCCCTCAGGTAACAAGCAAATGAATGCCATACGCCCACCTTTTTTTTTTTTTTTTTTTTTTTTTAAAACATAACACAGACTATTAACTATTACAAAAATACCCTTGGAAGACTAATCACTCTGGATTTCTCATTCCATTAAGTTGAACCAACGTCTCAAATCTAGCTCTGTCAAACGCCTTGGTGTATAAGTCTGCTAAGTTATCCAAAGATGGAACCTTAACTAACTTTATCAAATTCTTCTCAGCACAGTCTCTAATAAAATGATGTCGAATATCAATATGCTTAGTTTTACTATGCTTTACCGGATTGTTGGTGATTGACATTGTAGATTCGTTATCAATCATCATAGGAGTATTGGTTATATTTAACCCGTAATCCCGCAGTTGCTGTTGAATCCAAAGAACTTGAGAACAACAGCTGCCAGCTGCAACATACTCAGCTTCACATGTAGAAATGGCTACTGAGCTTTGCTTCTTGCACTGCCAGGATACTAATCTACCTCCTAAGAATTGACATCCTCCGGTCGTAGATTTCCTATTTTGATTGCATCCTCCATAATCCGAATCTGTATAAGCTATAAGATCTAAGTCTCCATCAATCGGATACCAAAGTCCCAATTTCGGTTTCCTTTGAGATAACGAAGAATCCGTTTCACAGCTTGCATATGTGACTCTTTCGGATTTGCCTGATATCTTGCGCATATACAAACAGCAAACATAATGTCAGGCCTAGAGGCAGTTAAATACATTAGTGATCCGATCATGGCTCTATAAAGAGTTGGATCCACATCGCTATCACTCGATGTATTTGGACCAAGGTTGTGATTAACTAGAATTGGAGTATTATAGACCTTACTTTCATCCATCTTAAAGCGTTCTAATAGCTCATATGTATATTTAGATTGATGAATAAAGAATCCATCCTTCTTTTGATCAACCTGTAATCCTAAGAAGAAATTTAACTCTCCCATTGCAGACATCTCAAACCTTTTTCTCATGACTTTCTCAAATTCTTAACACATCTTTTCATCCAAAGATCCAAAGATAATATCATCAACATATACTTGTACTAATAGAAAGTCATTCTTATTCCATTTTACAAAAAGTGTACTATCAATTGATCCTCTTGTAAATCCATTCTCAAGTAGATAAGTTGATAGCGTTCCATACCATGCCCTAGGTGCCTGATGTAATCCATATAGAGCCTTATTCAAGCGATATACTCTATCTGGATGTTCAGAATCAGTAAACCCTGGCGGTTGTGAAACATACACCAATTCTTCAACTTTGCCATACAAAAAGGCACTCTTAACATCCAACTGATAAACTTTGATACCCTTAAAAGAGGCAAATGCTAAGAATACTCTAATTGCTTCTAGCCTAGCAACTGGTGCAAACACTTCATTGTAATCTATCCCCTCTTGTTGATTAAACCCTTGAACTACTAGACGAGCTTTATTGCGAGTAATGACTCCCCGGTCATCTCTCTTACACTTAAATACCCATCTAGTTCCAATTGGATATTCTCCCTTTGGAAGGTCAACCAACTCCCATACTTGTAATTTAGAGAACTGTTGCAGTTCTTCTTGTATAGCTTCAACCCACGAACTTTCTTTGAGAGCCATCTGCACATTTTTAGGCTCGATTTGTGAGATAAAGCATGAATATAGACATTGATTAGGAATCCCTGTCTCTTTCATAGCAGTATACAAGCTTTCTAAATCTTCAGAAGTACTAGCTTTAGATTGATTCCTAGTCTGAACAGGAGTATTAATATCACCGATGATGTTTTCAACGGGATGATTCTTACTCATTCTTGTAACCGGTATAGGATCAACTATTAACTCATCTCCTAAGTTAGTACCAATCTCTTCTAATGAAGGAATATCTTCTGAACTTGCTGAAGACAACCTTAAATGATTCAAAGAGGTAAGTATATCATCAAACGTTGTTTGAAGATCCTTTTCAGAATCTGCAGTTTCTTGATACTTATCCTTTGAAGGTTGTTGTGACCCACTTGAAGAAGCTTCATTTGAGTCATTTGGTGTCCTGATTCCAGATTTCGGAACACTCGATGTTGAAGAAGGACCATTGTCCGATTCTTCAGACAATAAGTGTTTAGAGATCTCTGAATCACTGACAAAGTCACTTATAGGAACTTTAAATGACTGAAAGAGATCTGAATAGTCAAATTGCCAATCTAATCCCTTATGTACAACAGGTACATAGCTCGTAACTTCAATGTTATAAACAATTTCCAGTCGTCCTGTGACTTTATTGAAAACGCTTTTATTTGGTGAGTTGGGCATATAACCTAGGAAAAATCCTTCATCCGCCTTTTCACCAAATTTAGCTTGATTTCCTGTTTTCAATATTGAACATGGAACTCCAAAGGGTTCAAATCCCTTCAGATTAGGTTTCTTATTATTCAATAATTCATAACAAGTCTTGTTACGCTTTTTGACCGTAAGAACCCTATTTAGAACATGACATGCTGTATTCACCGCTTCTGCCCAAAAGAAGACCGGAAGCTTTGAATCTGCAAGCATAGTTCTAGCAGCTTCAATCAACGTTCTATTCTTCCTTTCAGCTACACCATTCTGTTGAGGTTCATATGGTGCACTGAATTGATGAATTATCCCTTTGCTTAAGCAATAGATATTCAACGTTGAATTTTTGAATTCTGTTTCGTTATCACTACGAATACGCTTAACTCTAGTCTTATAGACATTCTCTACTAGATCAAAGAACTCTATTAAAATTCCTGGAGTTTCATTTTTAGATCCCAAAAAGAATACCCATGAGAATCTAGTATAATCATCTGTGATAACTAAACAAAGCCACTTGCCACCTAGACTTCTCTTGCTTATAGGGCCAAAGAGGTCCATGTGCAGCAGTTCAAATGGCGAGGAGATTGAGTTTTCAGTCTTAGACCTGTGTGGTTTCTTGTGCTGCTTTCCTTTGAGGCAAGGAACACACTTGTCTTCAGACTCGAAACAATTTTGTGGTACACCTAGAACTAACTCATTCTTGGTTATAAAATTCATTTTTCAAAAGTTTAGATGTGCCATTCTCCTATGCCATAAAAGTGCATCTGCTTCTGAGGCCTTGGATAGTAAGCATGTCGACACTATTGAAGAATTAGAGACACCCATGTTTATAGCATAGATGTCTTTCTTCCTTGGTGTCCTCATCAGTATCCATTCTTCAGGAATTGTGAAGCCTGGCTTCAGAACTAAAGCCTCCTTTTCATTAAAATGAACTGGATGACCTTTATCGCAGACTTAGGAAACACTCACTAGGTTATGAGTTAGTTCTTCAACATAATTCACATCCTCTAGAGTCAAAGTTCCATTTGAAACTTTTCCTTTCCCAGTAATTACTCCTCCTTTGTCTCCTGCAAAATTTACTTTTTGCTTGAAACCTTCTCTGAAGTCCTTCAGTAGACTTCGTTCTCCTGTCATGTGTCTTGAGCATCCACTGTCTACATACCACCAGCTGTCCTTGTTCACAGTCTGCTCCTACACATAACAAGTTGTACACAGTTAGTTATCAAGAGGGACCCAAGCCATTACGGTCTTGGTTTGTCCCTGATCATCTACAATCTGAACCTCCTTAAAGTAACCATAACTGTTCCCATCGGGAGTCTTGGTAACCTTCACAGGAGTTTGAGACTGTTGATGATCTTTAGTCTTAGGCCTATGAGGAGAGTGAGTAGAAAACCTCCTAGGCACATACTTAGATCCCTGTGCACTCGAAGTAGAGCCATTCTCAAAGTGACTATGGTTTCTACTTGGGGTCCTAAACCTCGAAGGTGTCTTATCTCTTGGCTTATTGAAAGTATTTTCGTTTAGAGTATAAGCCCTTTTAGGTTTAGGTGGAGAGACACTATGATTACCATCTCTTTTCAGAATGTTTATAGGTTTGCTTCCTAATCCCGGTTTGGAACCTAACCTATCTACAATCGAACTAGAAGTGGTCGGTGTCTTATCAGTATTCACTAACTTATGTATAGCTTCCAACTTCTTATTTGGGCAACAAGAAGATACGTGTCCTTTTTGGTGACACTTGAAGCACGACATCTGTTTTCGTGACTTACTAACTTTGGTAACCGCTATTGGAGTCTTAGGCACTAAAGGATTAATAACATGCTCTTTATTAATCAATTCATCAATCTTAGTATCATGAATTACTCCACCCGGTACAAACTGTACTTTGGTGAAAGAAACTCTCTTACTATCATCAGATGAAGGATTCTTAATAAACTCCTTCTGTGCCTCTGACAGATCAAGTTTAGCTACTGTTTTCTCAGAACTTACTTCAGTCATTTCAGTATCTTCTGGAAGCTTTGTGTAATTCGAATTGAAAGGAGGAGGTGTCTGATTGTAACCTAATCCTGACTTATCCTTTACACTTCGTTGAGCATCAAGCATTTTGTCCATCTCAGTGGTCCTATAATTTTCTATCTTTCTATTTTGCTCAACTAGCTTCAATTGACAGTCAGCTAACTCTTTCTCCTTATTAGCTATTTTCTGATTTAAGTCTTTTAGATTAATATAGAGACCATCTATGATGACAGCTTTTTCATTAATGGTATCTCTAAGAGCACTCCTATCAGAAGCATCAGACTTAATTTTATCTTTTAAATCCCGTTTATCATCACTTAACCTACGCACATCAATCTTGGCTAGTTCAAGTTCAGATCTAACAGCCTTACTAGATTCAGTCAATAAGCTAACTTGAGATGTCAGGTTTTTATTTGCTACATTTAAAATACTAACCTGTGATTGCAAATCGGTAACTAAATAACAGACATCAGCAAGAGTAAGAATATCAAGACATACCCTTTTCTTGTCTGTTTGAACTTCAGCCATGCGTGCTACAAAGTCTTCAGGAGTCATGTTTTCAGTTGACTCCATATATAGCACATCTTCATCACCTGCTTTAGCTGCAACCTCTGGCACTTTTACCTCACCCTCTGCATCAGTAGGCATATAGGATGTAGATCCATCAATTTCTACCATGAAAGCTTCCTCAGATTGAGCTTTCCATTCATACAATCCATCCAACTGTTTCACAACTAAGGCTTTGGAAGCGAGAGTACTTCCCGAACCTTGTTGTCCATTGCCAGCTTCTACCTTAGGTCTTTGGCACTCTCTAGCAAAGTGTCCATAACCCTGACAGTTAAAACACTTGATCTTGGTTTTATCAAACCCTGATCTATTGCCAACTACCTTTCTACCTGTTTTCTTCAAGAAATTCTTTACCCTTCTTGACAACATAGCAAGTTGGTCCTGAAGGTCTATTTCTTCTAGATAATCAGGGTCAATCTGATCGTAATCTTCGTCAAACATAATTGGATCATTGATTTTCCCTTGAAGGTAGTTTTCATAAGAAGCTACAAAGGAAGCAAGAACAGATAATTGATGTTCAGCAGATTTCACACTCATAGGCATCTTTTGATGCTCTTGAGGTGACTTCTCAGTTGGTTTGCCCTTTGCATCACTACCAGATGATGTAAGAAGACACAGATCATCGGTAATCATTTCACCTTTTCCTTCAGCATTACCAACAAATAAAGCAGTGGTCGAGCTCGAGGAAGCAGTAGAGATAGTAGATTTTCCATGATAAAGTCCCGGATCCTGAGCCTGATCAGAATCAGTATCTCTAGTTTTCTTGGTGAAATCATAACCTCTGAGCTTATCAATTGCCTGCTCTAAGGTCATGGTTGCATACCTCTCATCGTTGTCTTTGAGCATTATGCCATGCATTTCCCACTTAGACGGTAAACCCTCAATAATTTTGTCGGTTTTCTCAGTCTCTGTAGAAATAATCTCATGATCATCTAGCTCACTCAGCAAATGGTAGTATCTTGTGGTATAAGCATCAAGATCTTCTCCTTTCATAGCTTTAAACACAGTAAACTGCTTTTTCAGGAGATTTTTCTTGCCTGCTTTAACTTGTGGACTTCCTTCACATCTCTTTTCAAGAGCTGTCCACAAAGATCTAGCAGTATGGAAGGATTTGAGTTGATGATTGAGCTCCTTAGGAAGCCTCATCTTGATTGATGAATGAGCCTTGTTTTCAATCTCAAATTCCTTCTTTTGTGCTTCACTCATCTGTTGATAAGTGAGAACCACAATTGCATTTTCAACAGTCTGGGTAGGTGCCGTGTATCCATTCTTGATACACATCCAAATAGATAGATCATGGAATCTACAGTAAGATTCAAACTTATCCCTCCAGCTAAAATAGTCCTCAACTCTCAACAATTTAGGTGGGACATTAGATTTGCCAATCTCGTGTTCCATCTCAATCATTTTGCTAAGGTCTGACATCGTGAAGTTTAAAGTTAAAATGTATTTGCGAATTTAGATAAAGTAAAAATCTCAACTCGCAAAACTCAGTTCAACTCGCAATCTCAGCTCGACTCGCAGAATCTCGGTTCGCAAGTCTCAGTTCGGATCGCAGTGATGTCAACTCGCAAGTGATCTCGGTTCGCAAGAGATCTCGGTTCGCAGAATATATCAACTCGCAAAGAGGTTCGACTCGCCGAATGTCGACTCGCAAGGATGTCGACTCGCAAGGATGTCGACTCGCAAGTTCAACTCGGTTCGCAAACTTATTCTGAAACCCTAATCTCGACTTGCAAAACGGCTGAAAATTACGAAATCAGAAATTTTTGGTATTTTTAGGATTAAAACTGGAAATTTCGATCGTAAACAAACCCTAAATCGTCCAGAGAATGATTTTGATCGTTTTTACACACTAATGCACGTCAAAACAATCCTAAATCACACGCGATTAACCCGAAAACTTCGAACGACACTCGTTATCTAGCCCGAAAGCTCTGATATCAACTGTAAGTCCCTAATTCTAGGATCGATAACTTCGTTATCTGTAGTATTAAGGTGCGGAATTCCTCAATACGGTGTTATCTTACTAATAATGATTTAGTTCGCGTTTCGGTTAACCAATTACTTTACTTTATACGAATAAACGTCAAAGCCTAGCCTTTAGTATTTCTTTCTCTGGAAATACTGAATTCGCAAGAATGCAAAAATCCTTTCTGTTTTTCAAGTTGTATTTTTCACGTATGAAAACACATATATATTTTCAACTCAACTCGCAGCCACTGGGCCTGCGAGTTGACTCGACTCGCTATGCAGCCCAAGCCCATAATGAACTCGGCTCGTTTGTCTCTGTTGAGTTCTGCGAGTTCAGATCTCATCTCGCATCGCAGAGCCTTGTGACTTGAGATCTCGACTCGCAACAAACGTCTAAACAAATAACTCGACTCGCAGTAAATGTATATTGTTAAAATCTATATTCGTCTAACACTTTATCATAATAATATATTTAACGAATATTAATATCAAAACAATACCAAGTTGCAAATCTAAACCAATATATCAACATGATAACAATTACACTAGTCATATTGCAAAGCTAGATCTGTTGTCACAAACTATGTCTCAACAAAAAAATATGTTGAAAATGAAAAATTTTAGACAAAGAATAATTTACTTTGGGGAAGAAGGATAAAAAACAATACGAATTCCTTTGGAAAATTAGTTTAGTAATCCCATAAAGAGCATCGCATGACTAGGCACACAACAAACTAACTTTCGATTCGTGAGGTATCTTGAGCTATATAAAAAGCATTCACTTTTAATGCTTCACTTTTTCGATTCTTGAGTGTGCCGATGTATGCGTTTAGAATCAGAACTTGCTCCTGTTATGCATTTCAAATCCGGATTGGTAAGTAAAGAGGAGATCGAATCACTTCATTCTTAAACCCATCTACATACCCATAAATAAACACGTTATCCCTACCTTCTCGAAAGCATCCCTCAAACTTCATAGTAAGTCCCAAAGATGAAAGAAAAGAAGTTACAAGGATATGACGTCAAAGAAGAAAACCCAAGAAAGAAAATTCGATGAAAAGAAAATCAATTGGAGAAAAAGACTCCTTCTGCAAACACCAAAAGAAAAGGGCGTCAATCCTCCTAAAAATTCCAACTTCACAAAAAAGAAACCAATAAAAAACCAACAAAACCCCCTCTCACATCACCAACAATTCACCCCAGAAACCCTACATCACTTCCCTTAGAACGATTGTGGCTAGATCAACTTCGCGCTCACCAAAAAGGTAACGATTTGATCCTCGATCAAGCCTATGACGATAAACGATACATGACTGGCGTTCAGAGTGATTGGTAATACTAGAATAGGAAACCCTAAACACTTTGAGTGATTGGAGTGACCACCTTGAGAGGATCGCCTAGTCATGTATCCAATATCAAAGATCAAAAGCATGCTCCCAAAGATTACAACCTTGTTTTTTAAAGAACAAATTTTTTATTTTTTTCCAAAACCCCCTTTAGTAAAATTTTCCGCCTCAAAATATTTCATTATCTGCTTATCTTTAACCATGTTGAAATTCGAGTTTGCTTGAGGACAAGCAAAGTTCTAAGTGTGGGATACTTGATATCGCGTAAAAAGTCATGTTTTTACTACCAATATCTCTCTCATTCTGGAATGATTCTTGGCATTTTAAACTAAGAAACAGTACAAATCAGTGATATTATACCAAGATGGTCAAAACAAGGTTGCACGACAAAAATCAAGCAAATCGGATGAAAAACAAAGATTCCACGCACGTTTGAAGATTCAAGGTATCAAAACAAGATTTCAAGAAAAAATTGCCCATCATCAACATCCATCTCATCCAAGATGTTTGTTTTCAAATTACGAATCCAACTGAAGAAGAATCAACAAAAACGGACGAAGAATGAAGATTCTACGTATGCTGGATGGGAGACATATTTATGGGATATCTTTACATCAAAGTCTTCATTTTTGAATTAAGAATCCAACATAAAAAGAATCAACGCAAACGGACGCATAACAAAGAAGATACGTGCGGATTAAGAAACGCAACGAATGACGGCAAACCGGGGCGGGGGTGTGCCTGCCGTCGCCGGCCACCACCAGGACGCCACCGGCCACCTGGTGGGTGGCGACGGCCGCCTTCCACCCGTCCCATTTCCGCCTTTTGGTCCTTGCGTGTACCCGGTGCGCCACCTTTCCATGCTTTTTCGTACCCGGTGCACCATCTTTCACCCTTTTGCTAATGTGTGCCAAGGAATGCTAACGTGAGCCACATTTCATTTATAAATAGCAGCCTTTAGGCTTCATTTCAATACACACCTTCCTAGCTTACTTTGTCACTCTAGAATTAAGCAACAACTTTCTCTCTCTACATTCTTTCTCTAGATTAGTTTTAACTAGTATGGAAACTAGTTTAGAAGTTTAATTAGGAATAGAAGAAAAGTGTGTAACGCTTTGTAATCTTCGGAGTACGCTCGGAATTGTGTCAATTAATTCAAGTCTATTCTCTCTCGCATTTAATCCTGGTTCTTTGTATCCTTATCTATCTTAATTAATTACGTTTATATTGATTATGCTAGATTTAGTTATTGCCACGATTAGAGAGTAGTATACTTGTTGTGTTTGCTTATAAGGTAGTTAGTTAATTATGGGATGATTTATAATTAAATATTAAAGATCAGAAATATTGCTTTGATCGTCTTATTGCATGTTCTTGTTTGATTGTTGCCTTAGGATCATCATAGTAGTAAAATATAAACGGTCTTAATTATCGTAAAGTAATATGACGGCCCCTATTCGACTGTTACTCGATATAGTACTGGAAACACTTCAAGGTGGAGTACAAATGTATGGAATTCGAGGAACGACCGAAGGTAAAATAATATATAAAATGAGAAACCTAGTTTAATTAACCTTTCTAAATAGACTTTTAAACTTCAAATTAATCTATCGCCTTTCCACCAATAAACATGATTACAATACCTTTTTAACGACGTCCAATTAAAAGGTAGTCAGTCATCTGTGTCAATATAATTTGTCAAAGGTATGAAACTATGGAACCGCAAGGCTACATGGGGATTATCGTAGGACAAGACATGGTCAACATTTGAAGCGGTGGAACCACTTAAAGTAAGGAATGCTGTGAATAACTAGTGGATTTATTGGGTAGTCTTCAGAAAGGGCTGGTTTAAAGTCATAAATGAACCGTTTTAAATATACGAATATGTTAGGATGACGAGGAATCGTTATGTGATTCAGTTATGTCTAGTACCTTAAGATTTCGCTCCCGTTCATATGAAAGTATTATTAAACCATAATTAAGATTTTGCATATTATTCTAAATACTTTGTAATGTTACCATAACCTAGCTTTCGGTGTGACATGCTAATGGGATTTTAATTAGTAGGGAGTCTAGTGTTTTAATTACAAGTATTCAAGAATGATAATTAACTAATATCTTTCAAAACAGTTTCTCCAAATATCATCTCATAACTTAATTAACGAAGTCTCGGCAAACACTATCTTTATTTATCTGCTTTATCTTTTATTTTTATTTCGCTTTTATTTATTTACGTGCCTAAGTTAGTTAATATATAAACCAAAAACTCCCCCACTATTTTATAAACCCTTCACTAGTTTGAAAGCCCTCATCTGCCACGCCTTAGTTTCAATTCAGTCGGTTTGAAGAACGACTCTAGGTCATACCTACCACTTGCTGACCCTTAGGATTAGCATTGTTAGAGAAAACTTAGGCCCCGAAATTACAAATTTAAAATACCCACTGATCGCCACCTTTGGCAGCCGGTTCAACGACAAGGGCTGAAATCCTTACCGACCGTTAGGGGCGGATCAAGTTTTTGGTGCCGCTGTCGGAGAACCAACTGTACGATCTTTAGGCGTTAAGACGAACTTACTTACTAGTGAACCTTTAGGATTTTTTTTAGACCCCTACATATTTCTTTATTTTTCCTTCCTTTTACCACTTTTAGAAATTGCCACCCCTATCCATTTAACTAGTCAACCATCTGCCAACGAGACTATGACAGCTGCACGTATCACTCTCGCTGAAGACTCTAAACCTTTGATTGAAGGTCGAGGAGGAGCAATTGTCTATCCGAAAATTGGTAGAGGATCATTTGAATTAAAGCCCCATATTGTTCAGTTAGTCCAAAACCTCTGTCAATTCCATGGCCTACCAAATGATGATCCCAACTCACACCTTGACAAATTCATTTCCTTATCCAACTCCTTTAAGCCGATTTGGGTTAATCAGAACATAGTCTATCTATACCTTTTTCCCTATTCACTCACTCTCAATGCAAAAACCTGGTTTGAGGAACTAGAAATCAACTCTATAACCTCTTGGGTAGAATTAGCAACCAAATTTTTGGCCAAATATTTCCCCCCATCAAAACAAGCCACGTTTAGGACCAACATCATAAACTTCCGTCAAGTGCATGATGAATCAATCTACGATGCATGGGAACGCTTTAAGGGATTGCTTAAGAAATGTCCAAATCATCATTTTGAGCGCTCAGACCAGTTGCGCATTTTCTACAATGGTCTCTTCCGACATCACCGTCCTTTACTTGATACCGCCTCTCGAGGCAGTTTCATGAATTGTACGACCAATGAAGCTTGGAGCCTTATTGAGGAAATGACAATGCACAACCATGACTAGAACAGTGAAAATCACCCCTCACAAGTGAACTCACCTACTACAATCGGGAATGAAGCTATCAAAACTCTCGCTCAGCAAGTGGAAGAACTAATCAAAGAGATCAAGGAATTAAAAACTCAACCACAACAAGTCTGTCAAGTTCAAACCTGCCTTAATTGTGCTAATCCGAACCACTCAGCCCAAATTCCTCAGTCTCATCTAACTTCACCCAATACTAACCCTTCTCTTAACCCACCTAGGAATAGCCCACTAACTTACCAACCTCAACCTTTGGAACCCTCTTCCTCACAAATCTATAGTTTTGATGACACCCTGATACAAGTCATTCAAGGACTCTCAGCTAGACAAGACCAAACTGAATTCATCTTAAGAGATCATTTGACTTTGTTAAAAGCTTTAGAACCCCAATTAGGACAATTAGCACAGCGTATTAACGCTAAAGCTCAGGATAGTCCAACTAGTTGCCATAAGGAGGCTTCCCATATTCAAGACTCTCAGGTAGCACATAGCCCACCTACGATTTCTTCTCCGGTGAAGGAACCACCTATTGTCCCATCGACAATAGATTTAGAGTCTACATCAAATAGGAAAATTCCATTTCAAGCTCGTCTTAAACAACGACCCAACAAGGTTAAGTCTTTTAAACTTGATAGGAAATTCCTAGATACCGCCTCTGAAGTTCACTCCAAAAAGTACTTCAGAAAACTTCTTACAACCAAGGATAAAGTACCCGAAGTACCTAATGTTCCGCTGAACGAGGAATGTTTAGCTATCTTGAAAAATACCATTCCTGAAAAACTCGGAGATACCGGATGTTTTACTCTCCCTGTTCTATCTACAATTCAGGAATCATTTGTTCTCTTGCCGACTTAGGAGCTAGTGTCAATCTTATGCCATACTCGCTTTTCAAGAGGCTTGAGTTAGAAAATCTCCGACCTACCAAAATGACCATACAACTTGCTGACCACTCGGTCAAATACCCTAGGGGAATAGCTGAAAATGTTTTAGTTAGGATTGACAAATTTCTTTACCCAACAGATTTTGTAGTAATGGATATGCAGGAAGACGTACACATCCCAATCATACTAGGAAGACCTTCCATGAATACGGCCAAGGCAATCATCAACGTCTTCACAGAAACCATTAGCTTGCAGTCTCAGGGAGAAACAATCACTTTCCATGTCGACAACCCAAACCCTAGAGAGCAAGCCGATATGTACATGATCTCCATGAACAAGACCGCGGAGGACAAAGAAACTGCAAAGCCAACAACTGAAAGGAACTCTAGCACGGAAATGGCAATCATGCCTTATTTCCCGATTGACCTCCGACGAATAGTACAAGAGATGAAACATGCATCTCTTAAGTGAAAAACTCAACGATGGAAGAAATTAGGATGAGAAAGATGGAAAAAGAAAACAAAAGCAGCATACCTCCAATTAATCCATTTACCACTGAAGAAATGGCGGGAACTAACCACAACCATCCTACGAGAAGAGAAACATTGGAGGAATATTCCAAACGCACAAGATACCAACCGCAACCCATCATAGATCACAAAGTGCATGATGAATTGATCCAATGATTTGACAAAGTAGTACGAGGAATAAGCGACGTAGTTAACATGCTTGCTCTTTCCCCTGCTGAACTGCAGTTCTGTCAACAACAGAAACGGACTTACGCTAATATCTACAATGCCCTTGAAAGATCTAACATCCCATTTACCTCAACACAATGGGAGATGTTAGGATCCATTAGGGCGCATATGAATGAGACTACTGGACATCCGAGCAGTCGTGCCGACATCTTGACGATGAATGACCTAACATCATTGCTTGACTTGCTAAATAGAGAAGATTACCTAAGTTCCAAAGAAAGCGGATATATGGTTATCAACTCCACTATTGAAAAGCAAATTGAGTTATTGATCGAAGAACTTAATGATCTTGTTTGGGAGGAATCAAGGCGCTAATGACATTTTAGGGCCACACATGAATCATCACTTGATATCGCTACTTTTGTTACGATCCATCTACGGAAGATTCGATAACAGAAAAGTAACTCCAGAAGAAAGTTCATATTCCACTCAGGATGCAAGGAGATACTTTGTCAGCTTATTCTAGTTTTCTCATAATCCGACTTTCCATTCAACAACCATCAACTCCGGCAAATAGAGGACCTGTGCACGTCCATCAGAAGATTCAACGGAGACCCCAAGACCGAGAATTATGAAGACATAAAACTGCAATTCTTGGAGTTTGTATGCTCTCTCTGGCAAAACCCACCGCCAAGAGAGGTTGTTAAGACAAACACAACCACCATGACCGACCCTAGTGGACCTATCACTAAAGCAGTTAACTACATCACCTTCGGACTTCACGGACTTGAGAGGACAACTTTAGAGCATCTTCTGAACTACAAGGCATCATCGAGAGATAGTCCACTTGAATTGATTATGACAATTATCAACCAATCATGAGAATCTATCCACCTCGATACACTTTTCCGCAACCTAAGGCCCACAACATCAACGGGAATCCCATGGATGCATCCATCTCCATCTAGCTAGGAGAGAAGTGTCTAGCTCTCGACTTTAAAAGAGCGCTTCTCGGGAGGCAACCCGTGTTTACATTTCTGCAAATTTACATTCCAAGAAGTGATGAAGTCTCCGACTATCTTTCACACTTGGATATACGAAGAAGACCGACACATCAAGTTTTTGGCGCCGCATCAAACATCAAGTTTTTGGCACCGGAATTAAGAAAAGTATATCCAACTTGTTCACACCTACGAGACAAATCACAAAAGACTTGAAGAAATCAGAGCACACAACAGCAACGAAGGGACTCTACGGAAAAGTCGGCAATCATGTGCTTGGGAGCACTCCTCATCATCACCAACAAGCCACGTATATGAATGGGGAGTACTTCTGTTCTAATCTCTTTCTTCCGTTTATAAATATACCAGATCCACTATGCTTATCACTAAGTGTAGTATTCAAACCCAACACACACTGCTGAAAGAATACGTCTTAAATGTTTCAATTCTTAAGTGTGGGATTTTACCCCAGTCAGAGCTTAAAATAACATCGAGGACGATGTTCCTTTAAGTGTGGGATAGCAGTAGTTACACTACCTGTAAAAAGGATAATGGTATATGTTTGATTCTAAGCTAGTTGCTCTTTAGACCATCCTTCTCTAATAAGCAAACAAAAAATTTCAAAATTAAGTTAAAAATATGTTGAAAATGAAAAATTTTAGACAAAGAATAATTTACTTTGGGGAAGAAGGATAAAAAAAATACGAATTCCTTTGAAAAATTAGTTTAGTAATCCCATATAGAGCATCACATGACTAGGCACACAACAAACTAACTTTCAATTCGTGAGGTATCTTAAGCTATATAAAAAGCATTCACTTTTAATGCTTCACTTTTTCAATTCTTGAGTGTGCCGATGTATGCGTTTAGAATCAGAACTTGCTCATGTTATGCATTTCAAATCCGGATTGGTGAGTAAAGAGGAGATCGAATCGCTTCATTCGTAAACCCATCTACATACCCATAAATAAACACGTTATCCCTACCTTCTCGAAAGCATCCCTCAAACTTCATAGTAAGTCCCAAAGATGAAAGAAAAGAAGTTAAAATGATATGACGTCAAAGAAGAAAACCCAAGAAAGAAAATTCGATGAAAAGAAAATCAATTGGAGAAAAAGACTCCTTCTGCAAACACCAAAAGAAAAGGGCGTCAATCCTCCCAAAAATTCCAACTTCACAAAAAAGAAACCAATGAAAAACCAACAAAACCCCCTCTCACATCACCAACAATTCACCCCAGAAACCCTACATCACTTCCCTTAGAACGATTGTGGCTAGATCGACTTCGTACTCACCAAAAAGGTAACGATTTGATCCTCGATCAAGCCTATGTTGATAAATGATACACGACTGGCGTTCAGAGTGATTGATAATACTAGAATAGGAAACCCTAAACACTTTGAGTGATTGGAGTGACCACCTTGAGAGGATCTCCTAGTCATGTATCCAAGATCAAAGATTAAAAGCATGCTCCCAAAGATTACAACCTTGTTTTTTAAAGAACAAATATTTTATTTTTTTCCAAAACCCCCTTTAGTAAAAATTTCTGCCTCAAAATATTTCATTATCTTGTTATCTTTAACTATGTTGAAATTCGAGTTTGCTTGAGGACAAGTAAAGTTCTAAGTGTGGGATACTTGATATCGCGTAAAAAGTCATATTTTTACTACCGATATCTCTCTCATTCTGGATTGATTCTTGGCATTTTAAACTAAAAAACAGTACAACTCAGTGATATTATGCCAAGATGGTCAAAACAAGGTTGCACGACAAAAATCAAGCAAAACGGATGAAAAACAAAGATTCCACGCACGTTTGAAGATTCAAGGCATCAAAACAAGATTTCAAGACAAAAGTTCCCATCATCAACATCCATCTCATCCAAGATGTTTGTTTTCAAATTACGAATCCAACAGAAGAAAAATCAACAAAAACGGACGAAGAATGAAGATTCTACGTACGCTGGAAGATCCAAAAGATTCGTACGAGACATCCAAATATGGGAGACATATTTTTGGGATATCTTTACATCAAAGTCTTCGTTTTTGAATTATGAATCCAACATAAAAAGAATCAACGCTAACGGACGCATAACGAAGAAGATACGCGCGGATTAAGAAACGCAACGAATGACGGTGAACCGGGGCGGGGGTGTGCCAGCCGCCGCCGGCCACCACCAGGCTGCCACCGGCCACCTGGTGGGCGGTGATGGCCGCCTTCCACCCGTCCCATTTCCGCTTTTTGGTCCTTGCGTGTACCCGGTGCGCCACCTTTCCATGCTTTTTCGTACCCGGTGCACCATCTTTCACCCTTTTGCTAATATGTGCCTAGGAATGCTAACGTGAGCCACATTTCATCTATAAATAGCAGCCTTTAGGCTTCATTTCAACACACACCTTCCTAGCTTACTTTCTCACTCTAGAATTAAGCTACAACTTTCTCTCTCTACATTCTTTCTCTAGATTAGTTTTAACTAGTATGGAAACTAGTTTAGAAGTTTCATTAGGAATAGAAGGAAAGTGTGTAACGCTTTGTAATCTTCGGAGTACGCTCGGAATTGTGTCAATTAATTCAAGTCTATTCTCTCTCGCATTTAATCCTGGTTCTTTCTATCCTTATCTATCTTAATTAATTACGTTTATATTGATTATGCTAGATTTAGTTATTGCCATGATTAGAGAGTAGTATACTTGTTGTGTTTGCTTGTAAGGTAGTTAGTTAATTATGGGATGATTTATAATTAAATATTAAAGATCGGAAATCTTGCTTTGATCGTCTTATTGCATGTTCTTGTTTGATTGTTGCCTTAGGATCATCATAGTAGTAAAATATAAACGGTCATAATTATCGTAAAGTAATATGACGGCCCCTATTCGACTGTTACTCGATATAGTACTGGAAACACTTCAAGGTGTAGTACAAATGTATGGAATTCGAGGAACGACCGAAGGTAAACTAATATATAAAATGAGAAAACTAGTTTAATTAACCTTTCTAAATAGACTTTTAAGCTTCAAATTAATCTATCGCCTTTCCACCAATAAACGTGATTACAACACCTTTTTAACGACGTCCAATTAAAAGGTAGTCAGTCATATGTGTCAATATAATTTGTCAAAGGTATGAAACTATGGAACCGTAAGGCTACATGGGGATTATCGTAGGACAAGACATGGTCAACGTTTGAAGCGGTGGAACCACTTAAAGTAAGGAACGCTGTGAATAACTAGGGGATTTATTTGGTAGTCTTAAGCAAGGGCTGGTTTAAAGTCATAAATGAACCGTTTTAAATATACGAATCTGTTAGGATGACGAGGAATCGTTATGTGATTCAGTTATGTCTAGTACCTTAAGATTTCGCTCCCGTTCATATGAAAGTATTATTAAACCACAATTAAGATTTTGCTTATTATTCTAAATACTTTGTAATGTTACCATAACCTAGCTTTCGGTGTGACATGCTAATGGGATTTTAATTAGTAGGGAGTTTAGTGTTTTAATTACAAGTATTCAAGAATGATAATTAACTAATATCTTTCAAAACAGTTTCTCCAAATATCATCTCATAACTTAATTAACGAAGTTTCAGCAAACACTATTTTATTTATCTAATTTATCTTTTATTTTTATTTCGCTTTTATTTATTTACGTGCCTAAGTTAGTTAATATAAAAACCAAAAACTCCCCTACTATTTTATAAACCCTTCACTAGTTTGAAAGCCCTCATCTGCCACGCCTTAGTTTCAATTCAGTCGGTTTGAAGAACGAATCTAGGTCATACCTACCACTTGCTCAACCTTAGGATTAGCATTGTTAGGGAAAACTTAGGCCCCGCAATTACAAATTTTAAACACCCACTGATCGCCGCCTTCGGCAGCCGGTTCAACGACAAGGGCTGAAATCCTTACCGACCGTTGGGGGCGCATCAAGTTTTTGGCGCCGCTGTCGGGGAACCAACTGTACGATCTTTAGGCGTTAAGACGAACTTACTTACTAGTGAACCTTTAGGATTTGTTTTAGACCCCTACATCTTTCTTTATTTTTCCTTCCTTTTACCACTTTTAGAAATGGCCACCCCTATCCATTTAACTAGTCAACCATCTGCCAACGAGACTATGACAGTTGCACGTATCACTCTCGCTGAAAACTCTGAACCTTTGATTGAAGGTCGAGGAGGACCAATTGTCTATCCGAAAATTGGTAGAGGATCATTTGAATTAAAGCCCCTTATTGTTCAGTTAGTCCAAAACCTTTGTCAATTCTATGGCCTACCAAATGATGATCCCAACTCACACCTTGACAAATTCATTTCCTTATCCAAATCCTTTAAGCCGATTGGGGTTAATCAGAACATAGTCTATCTATACCTTTTTCCCTATTCACTCACTCTCAATACAAAAACCTGGTTTGAGGAACTAAAAATCAACTCTACAACCTCTTGGGTAGAATTAGCAACCAAATTTTTGGCCAAATATTTCCCCCCATCAAAACAAGCCACGTTTAGGACCAACATCATAAACTTCCGTCAAGTGCATGATGAATCAATCTACGATGCATGGGAACGCTTTAAGGGATTGCTTAAAAAATGTCCAAATCATCGTTTTGAGCGCTCAGACCAGTTGCGCATTTTCTACAATGGTCTCTTCCGACATCACCGTCCTTTACTTGATACCGCCTCTCGAGGCAATTTCATGAATTATACGACCAATGAAGCTTGGAGCCTTATTGAGGAAATGACAATGCACAACCATGACTAGAACAGTGAAAATCACCCCTCACAAGTGAACTCACCTACTACAATCGGGAATGAAGCTATCAAAACTCTCGCTCAGCAAGTGGAAGAACTAATCAAAGAGATCAAGGAATTAAAAACTCAACCACAACAAGTCTGTCAAGTTCAAACCTGCCTTAATTGTGCTAATCCGAACCACTCAGCCCAAATTCCTCAGTCTCATCTAACTTCACCCAATACTAACCCTTCTCTTAACCCACCTAGGAATAGCCCACTAACTTACCAACCTCAACCTTTGGAACCCTCTTCCTCACAAATCTATAGTTTTGACGACACCCTGATACAAGTCATTCAAGGACTCTCAGCTAGACAAGACCAAACTGATATCATCTTAAGAGATCATTTGACTTTGTTAAAAGCTTTAGAACCCCAATTAGGACAATTAGCACAGCGTATTAACGCTAAAGCTCAGGATAGTCCAACTAGTTGCCATAAGGAGGCTTCCCATATTCAAGACTCTCATGTAGCACATAGCCCACCTACGATTTCTTCTCCGGTGAAGGAACCACCTATTGTCCCATCGACAATAGATTTAGAGTCTACATCAAATAGGAAAATTCCATTTCAAGCTCGTCTTAAACAATGTGTAACACCCGCCAATTTAGGACTTTAATTGGTGCCCAAAATACTTGTAATTACATGTGTTTAGTTTTGTAATATTCTAAATATATGTAACGTTTTGGTGTAATTACATACACGCTTACGCGATTCGATTAAATCGTGCCCTTATGTACCGGACGAGGTCTTACTTTTTTTAATATGGACGTTGGTGACAAAATTTATAAATAATGTGGAATTATCCAAACAAACATTGTTTACTATAATATATTACGATAATATATTACGCAACATCATATTGTTTAAGACATATCCTACGCGACGAAACCGCACGAAACGCAACAAACGAGCGATTAGTAACAAAATTTATATTTTTATAATTTTATAACTTGAAATAAAGTATGTTGATAAAGTACTTCGGTTAAATAAATATTGCGGGTATACTTTGACACATTTACAAATCTTACGAAGACTTCGCAATTAAACGACTACGGGTCATAACACAACATTCGGAAACATAAATACGCGAACCCGAGACCCGAGTGGGTCGGCACAGACCCGCGGACCCAACCCACTGACCCAAGACCCAACCCTTTTAATCCCTTTCCCCTCCCCACTTCACCTCACTTTACACACACACTTACACCTAAATCTCTCTCTTTCTCCTCTCAAAACCGCAGCCCAAACCACCAAAAACATCACCAAAAAGCGTTCATCATCATCATCGGGAACAAGCACGAGGATCACCATCACGAGCTCTACCTCTCCATCTTCTTCGTTTTTCATTTTGTGGTATGGAAACTTAAAACTCTTTTAAATTACTTGTAAAGCTTAGATTTATATGCTAGAACATTTACCCAACAAGATTATGTCCAAAAACCTCATTGAAAATGCTTTAAAAACCGAAATCCGCACAAAATTCGCAAACAGCTCGTTCTGCGAACCAAGATCCAACTCAGTTTGCAACCCTAAATTGCGAACTGAGTTTTGCGAGACGAGTTCTTGCGAGTCGACCTGCGAACTGAGTTTTGCGAGTCGAGTTCTTGCGAGTCGACCTGCGAACTGACCAGCGAGTCGAGTTCTTGCGAGTTGACCTGCGAACTGACCTGCGAACTGACCTGCAAGTCGAGTTCTTGCGAGCCGAACCTTCCTCTGCGAACCCAACGCGGTTCGCATCCTACCTTGCTTTGCGAACCCAAACTCATCTTGCACCGCGAACTCAGTTCGCAACACCTTCTCAGTCCGCAGCCAGACTAGGTCAATTTTCCCGATTTTAAATTCCAGATGTGATTTTTACCAAAGCAATGTAGTAGAAATAAAAATTTTCCAAGCTGACGTGGCAGCTCGACCCCAGCCAGGGGCTCTGCCCCTTGGACCCCGCTACCAGGGGTGCTGCCCCCGGACCCCCGTCATCCAGGAACTTGTAAATACTTTCTACAACTAAGTGTCGAATACTTACAAATAACGGAACTCGATACGAAAATACATATAATAATAACACTTTTGGATTATTGTTACAAACCATCACCAACAGGCCATAATTGATTTCAAACTCAAACGATTACAAACATACAAACAAACACTTGGACATTTTCTAGTTGAGTGGACAACTAGTATGGGTGATCTTTCAGGACACCAACTTATTTACTTATTTACTTACAACCTTGTGCGTTTCGGACGCCAGAAGGTTGCAGGGTTCTGAGAACCGATACACGGACTTACATCCGCTTTACTTACTTGATTTCGCCTACATACTTGCTAGACTCAGGTGAGTCTTACAGCCCCATTTTTACTGTTTTTATACTTTGGGGTGAGATACTTAGCAACTGTTTTACATATGAACACAATGTACAAAACTGATTTCATTACTTTTTACACACAACGCATGAGTTACTGTTTATCCACTGAAAGCCTCCTATCATAAGTTGTTAGTTATAGACTTAAGCGTGAGTATTAGTAGGATGGATCCATTCGGGACTGACAATCCCTGCCCGGGGTAGTAGCACTACCACGAACCGTTCCGTAGAAACGGGCGTTTGATACTTGTTACATATGAGTGTTCGGATAGCACTCACAGGGGTACGTGATACTGTACTTGATTGTACCATTCACACTACACTGTTAAGCTTCAACTTGTGAGCTCATGGCACTTGTGATGATTTACTAATTTACTTATTTTACTGATAGCAATACTGGTACATACGTGTGGTTCATAATGATTTACTTATTACTAAACCTGTAAGATTCACCAACCTTTTTTTTTTTGTTGACCTTTTTAGCTTTGTATCTCAGGTAGACAGACGGAGTAGGATTACCCCTGGACACTAGCTAGAGTCGCATGATTTCTACATTGCATATAACGGAGATTCTTAGCATTATCTTTTGTATATTATGATTATGTAATAGAATCTCCCGCTACACGCGTGGACTCTAGGGAATTACATTTTTGTAACCGACAACACTATGTTTTCAAACTTTGTATCTATAAAATGTAACTATTTTTCAAACGATGCATATAGATGTCGTTTGCTTTATCTTTGTGCTGTTGATATTTGATTAGTACTACCCCAAAGCTTGCTTCCGCTAAACACATAATTTGGGGGTGTTACACAACGACCCGACAAGCTTAAGTCTTTTAAACTTGATAGGAAATTCCTAGATACCGCCTCTGAAGTTCACACCAAAAAGTACTTCAGAAAACTTCTTACAACCAAGGATAAAGTACCTGAAGTACCTAATGTTCCGCTGAACGAGGAATGTTTAGCTATCTTGAAAAATACCATTCCTAAAAAACTCGGAGATACCGGACGTTTTACTCTCCCCTGTTCTATCTACAATTCAGGGATCATCTGTTCTCTTGCCGACTTAGGAGCTAGTGTCAATCTTATGCCATACTCGCTTTTCAAGAGGCTTGAGTTAGAAAATCTTCGACCTACCAAAATGACCATACAACTTGCTAACCACTCGGTCAAATACCCTAGGGGAATAGCTGAAAATGTTTTAGTTAGGATTAACAAATTTCTTTACCCAACAAATTTTGTAGTAATGGATATGCAGGAAGACGTACACATCCCAATCATACTAGGAAGACCTTCCATGAATACGGCCAAGGCAATCATCCACGTCTTCGAATAAACAATTAGCTTGCAGTCTCAGGGAGAAACCATCACTGTCCATATCGACAACCCAAACCCTGGAGAGCAAGCCGATATGTACATGATCTCCATGAACAAGACCGCGGAGGATAAAGAAACTGCAAAGCCAACAACTGAAAGGAACTCTAGCACGGAAATGGCAATCATGCCTTATTTCCCGATTAACCTCCGACGAATAGTACAAGAGATGAAACATGCATCTCCATCAGTGAAAAACTCAACGATGGAAGAAATTGGGATGAGAAAGATGGAAAAAGAAAACAAAAGCAGCATACCTCCAATTAATCCGTTTACCACTGAAGAAATGGCAGGAAGTAACCACAACCATCCTACGAGAAGAGAAACATTGGAGGAATATTCCAAACGCACAAGATACCAACCGAAACCCATCATAGATCACAAAGTGCACAAAGAATTGATCCAATGATTTGACAAAGTAGTACGAGGAATAAGCAGCGTAGTTAACATGCTTGCTCTTTCCCCTGCTGAACTGCAGTTACGTCAACAACAGAAACGGACTTACGCTAAGATCTACAATGCCCTTGAAAGATCTAACATCCCATTTACCTCAACACAATGGGAGATGTTAGGATCCATTAGAGCGCATACGAATGAGACTACTGGACATCCGAGCAGTCGTGCCGACATCTTGACGATGAATGACCTAACATCATTGCTTGACTTGCTAAATAGAGAAGAATACCTAAGTTCCAAAGAAAGCGGATATACGGTTATCAACTCCAGTATTGAAAAGCAAATTGAGTTATTGATCGAAGAACTTAATGATCTTGTTTGGGAGGAATCAAGGCGCGAACGACCTTTTAGGGCCACACATGAATCATCACTTGATATCGCTACTTTTGTTACGATCCATCTACGGAAGATTCAACAACGGAAAAGTAACTCCAGAAGAAAGTTCATATTCTACTCAGGATGCAAGGAGATACTTTGTCAGCTTATTCTAGTTTTCTCAGAATCCGACTTTCCATTCAACAACCATCAACTCCGGCAAATAGAGGACCTATGCACGTCCATCAGAAGATTCAACGGAGACCCCAATACCGAGAATTATGAAGACATAAAACTGCAATTCTTGGCATTTGTATGCTCTCTTTGGCAAAACCCACCGCCAAGAGAGGTTGTTAAGACAAACATAACCACCATGACCGACCCTAGTGGACCTATCACTAAAGCAGTTAAGTACATCACATTCGGACTTCACGGACTTGAGAGGACAACTTTAGAGCATCTTCTGAACTACAAGGCATCATCGAGAGATAGTCCACTCGAATTGATTACGAAAATTATCAACCAATTCATGAGAATCTATCCACCTCGATATACTTTTCCGCAACCTAAGGCCCACAACATCAACGGGAATCCCATGGATGCATCCATCTCCATCTAGCTAGGAGAGAAGTGTCTAGCTCTCGACTTTAAAAGAGCTCTTCTCGGGAGGCAACCCATGTTTACATTTCTGCAAATTTACATTCCAAGAAGTGATGAAGTCTCGGACTATCTTTCACACTTGGATATACGAAGAAGACCGACAAATCAAGTTTTTGGCGCCGCATCAAACATCAAGTTTTTGGCACCGGAATTAAGAAAAGTATATCCAACTTGTTCACACCTACGAGAAAAATCACAAAAGATTTGAAGAAATCAGAGCACACAACAGCAACGAAGGGACTCTACGGAAAAGTCGGCAATCATGTGCTTGGGAGCACTCCTCATCATCACCAACAAGCCACATATATAAATGGGGAGTACTTCTGTTCAAATCTCTTTCTTTCGTTTATAAATATACCAGATCCACTATGCTTATCACTAAGTGTGGGATTCAAACCCAACACACACTGCTGAAAGAATACGTCTTAGATGTTTCAATTCTTAAGTGTGAGATTTTACCCCAGTCAGAGCTTAGAATAACATCGAGGACGATGTTCCTTTAAGTGTTGGATAGCGTAGTTACACTACTGTAAAATGGATAATGGTATATGCTTGATTCTAAGCTCGTTGCTCTTTAGACCATCCTTCTCTAATAAGCAAACAAAATTTTTCAAAATTGAGTTAAAAATATGTTGAAAATGAAAAAATTTAGACAAAGAATAGTTTACTTTGGGGAAGAAGGATAAAAAAAAAAACGAATTCCGTTGGAAAATTAGTTTAGTAATCCCATAAAGAGCATCACATGACTAGGCACACAACAAACTAACTTTCGATTCGTGAGGTATATTGAGCTATATAAAAAGCATTCACTTTTAATGCTTCACTTTTTCGATTCTTGAGTGTGCCGATGTATGCGTTTAGAATCAGAACTTGCTCCTGTTATACATTTCAAATCCGGATTGGTGAGTTAAGAGGAGATCGAATCACTTCATTCTTAAACCCATCTACATACCCATAAATAAACACGTTATCCCTACCTTCTCGAAAGCGTCCCTCAAACTTCATAGTAAGTCCCAAATATGAAAGAAAAGAAGTTACAAGGATATGACGTCAAAGAAGAAAACCTAAGAAAGAAAATTCGAAGAAAAGAAAAACAATTGGAGAAAAAGACTCCTTCTGCAAACACCAAAAGAAAAGGGCCTCAATCCTCCCAAAAATTCTAACTTCACAAAAAAGAAACCAATGAAAAACCAACAAAACCCCCTCTCACATCACCAACAATTCACCCCAGAAACCCTACATCACTTCCCTTAGAACGATTGTGGCTAGATCGACTTCGCGCTCACCAAAAAGGTAACGATTTGATCCTCGATCAAGCCTATGATGATAAACTATACATCACTGGCGTTCAGAGTGATTGATAATACTAGAAGAGGAAACCCAAAACACTTTGAGTGATTGGAGTGACCACCTTGAGAGGATCGCCTAGTCATGTATCCAAGATCAAAGATTAAAAACATGCTCCCAAAGATTACAACCTTGTTTTTTAAAGAACAAATATTTTATTTTTTTCCAAAACCCCCTTTAGTAAAAATTTCTGCCTCAAAATATTTCATTATCTTATTATCTTTAACCATGTTAAATTCGAGTTTGCTTGAGGACAAGTAAAGTTCTAAGTGTGGGATACTTGATATCGCGTAAAAAGTCATATTTTTACTACCGATATCTCTCTCAATCTGGAATGATTCTAGGCATTTTAAACTAATAAACAGTACAAATCAGTGATATTATACCAAGATGGTCATAACAAGGTTGCACGACAAAAATCAAGCAAAACGGATGAAAAACAAAGATTCCACGCACGTTTGAAGATTCAAGGCATCAAAACAAGATTTCAAGACAAAAGTGCCCATCATCAACATCCATCTCATCCAAGATGTTTGTTTTCAAATTATGAATCCAACAGAAGAAGAATCAACAAAAACGGACGAAGAATGAAGATTTTACGTACGCTGGAAGATCCAAACGATTCGTACGAGACATCCAAAGATGGGAGACATATTTTTGGGATATCTTTATATCAAAGTCTTCGTTTTTGAATTACGAATCCAACGCAAAAAGAATCAACGCAAACAGACGCATAACGAAGAAGATACGCACGGATTAAGAAACGCAACGAATGACGGTGAACCGAGGCGGGGGTGTGCCAGCTGCCGCTGGCCACCACCAGGCCACCACCGACCACCTGGTGGGCGGCGCCGGCCACCTTCCACCAGTCCCATTTCCACTTTTTGGTCCTTGCGTGTACCCGGTGCGCTACCTTTCCATGCTTTTTCGTACCCGGTGCACCATCTTTCACCCTTTTGCTAATGTGTGCCTGGGAATGCTAACGTGAGCCACATTTCACCTATAAATAGCAGCCTTTAGGCTTCATTTCAACACACACCTTCCTAGCTTACTTTCTCACTCTAGAATTAAGCTACAACTTTCTCTCTCTACATTCTTTCTCTAGATTAGTTTTAACTAGTATGGAAACTAGTTTAGAAGTTTAATTAGGAATAAAAGGAAAGTGTGTAACGCTTTGTAATCTTCGGAGTACGCTCGGAATTGTGTCAATTAATTCAAGTATATTCTCTCTCGCATTTAATCCTGGTTCTTTCTATCTTTATCTATCTTAATTAATTACGTTTAAATTGATTATGCTAGATTTAGTTATTGCCATGATTAGAGAGTAGTATACTTGTTGTGTTTGCTTGTAAGGTAGTTAGTTAATTATGAGATGATTTATAATTAAATATTAAAGATCAGAAATATTGATTTGATCGTCTTATTGCATGTTCTTGTTTGATTGTTGCCTTAGGATCATCATAGTAGTAAAATATAAACAGTCTTAATTATCGTAAAGTAATAATACGGCCCCTATTCGACTGTTACTCGATATAGTACTAGAAACACTTCAAGGTGGAGTACAAATGTATGGAAGTCGAGGAACGACCGAAGGTAAACTAATATATAAAATGCGAAACCTTGTTTAATTAACCTTTCTAAATAGACTTTTAAACTTCAAATTAATCTATCGCCTTTCCACCAATAAACGTGATTACAACACCTTTTTAACGACGTCCAATTAAAAGGTAGTCAGTCATCTGTGTCAATATAATTTGTCAAAGGTATGAAACTACGGAACCGCAAGGCTACATGGGGATTATCGTAGGACAAGACATGGTCAAGGTTTGAAGCGGTGGAACCACTTAAAGTGAGGAACGCTGTGAATAACTAGGGGATTTATTGAGTAGTCTTAAGCAAGGGTTGGTTTAAAGTCATAAATGAACCGTTTTAAATATACGAATATGTTAGGATGACGAGGAATCGTTATGTGATTATGTTATGTCTAGTACCTTAAGATTTCACTCCCGTTCATATGAAAGTATTATTAAACCCTAATTAAGATTTTGCTTATTATTCTAAATACTTTGTAATGTTACCATAACCTAGCTTTCGGTGTGACATGCTAATGAGATTTTAATTAGTAGGGAGTCTAGTGTTTTAATTTCAAGTATTCAAGAATGATAATTAACTAATATCTTTCAAAACAGTTTCTCCAAATATCATCCCATAACTTATTTAACGAAGTCTCAGCAAACACTATCTTTATTTATCTGCTTTATCTTTTTTTTTTTATTTTGCTTTTATTTATTTACATGCCTAAGTTAGTTAATATAAAAACCAAAATCTCCCCCACTATTTTATAAACCCTTCACTAGTTTGAAAGCCCTCATCTGCCACGCCTTAGATTCAATTCAGTCGGTTTAAAGAACGACTCTAGGTCATACCTACCACTTGCTCACCCTTAGGATTAGCATTGTTAGGGAAAACTTAGGCCCCACAATTACAAATTTAAAACACCCACTGATCGCCGCCTCCGGCAGCCGGTTCAACAACAAGGGCTGAAATCTTTACCGACCGTTGGGGGCGCATCAAGTTTTTGGCGCCGCTGTCGGGGAACCAACTGTACGATCTTTAGGCGTTAAGACGGACTTACTTA
This sequence comes from Pseudognaphalium luteoalbum, assembly GCA_963422505.1. Lineage (NCBI taxonomy): Eukaryota > Viridiplantae > Streptophyta > Magnoliopsida > Asterales > Asteraceae > Pseudognaphalium > Pseudognaphalium luteoalbum. The sequence goes on along the minus strand of OY730198.1, from coordinate 59,154,601 downwards.
CTAGTGAACCTTTAGGATGTTTTTTAGACCCCTACATCTTTCTTTATTTTTCCTTCCTGTTACCACTTTTAGAAATGGCCACCCCTATCCATTTAACTAGTCAACCATCTGCCAACGAGACTATGACAGCTGCACGTATCACTCTCGCTGAAGACTCTAAACCTTTGATTGAAGGTCGAGGAGGACCAATTGTCTATCCGGAAATTGGTAGAGGATCATTTGAATTAAAGCCCCATATTGTTCAGTTAGTCCAAAACCTCTGTCAATTCCATGGCCTACCAAATGATGATCCCAACTCACACCTTGACAAATTCATTTCCTTATCCAACTCCTTTAAGCCGATTGGGGTTAATCAGAACATAGTCTATCTATACCTTTTTCCCTATTCACTCACTCTCAATGCAAAAACCTTGTTTGAGGAACTAGAAATCAACTCTATAACCTCTTGGGTAGAATTGCAACCAATTTTTTGGCCAAATATTTCCCCCCATCAAAACAAGCCACGTTAAGGACCAACATCATAAACTTCCGTCAAGTGCATGATGAATCAATCTACGATGCATGGGAACTCTTTAAGGGATTGCTAAAGAAATGTCCAAATCATCATTTTGAGCGCTCAGACCAGTTGCGCATTTTCTATAATGGTCTCTTCCCACATCACCGTCCTTTACTTGATACCGCCTCTCGAGGCAGTTTCATGAATTGTACAACCAATGAAACTTGGAGCCTTATTGAGGAAATGACAATGCACAACCATGACTGGAACAGTGAAAATCACCCCTCACAAGTGAATTCACCTACTACAATCGGGAATGAAGCTATCAAAACTCTCATTCAGCAAGTGGAAGAACTAATCAAAGAGATCAAGGAATTAAAAACTCAACCACAACAAGTCTGTCAAGTTCAAACCTGCCTTAATTGTGCTAATCCGAACCACTCAGCCCAAATTCCTCAGTCTCATCTAACTTCACCCAATACTAACCCTTCTCTTAACCCACCTAGGAATAGCCCACTAACTTACCAACCTCAACCTTTGGAACCCTCTTCCTCACAAATCTATAGTTTTGACGACACCCTGATACAAGTCATTCAAGGACTCTCAGCTAGACAAGACCAAACTGATATCATCTTAAGAGATCATTTGACTTTGTTAAAAGCTTTAGAATCCTAATTAGGACTATTAGCGCAGCGTATTAACGCTAAACCTCAGGATAGTCCAACTAGTTTCCATAAGGAGGCTTCCCATATTCAAGACTCTCAGGTAGCATATAGCACACCTACAATTTCTTCTCCGGTGAAGGAACCACATATTGTCCCATCAAAAATAGATTTAGAGTCTACATCAAATAGGAAAAATCCATTTCAAGCTCATCTTAAACAACGACCCGACAAGGTTAAGTCTTTTAAACTTGACAGGATATTCCTAGATACCGCCTCTGAAGTTCTCTCCGAAAAGGACTTCAGAAAACTTCTTACAACCAAGGATAAAGTACCCGAAGTACCTAATGTTCCGTTGAACGAGGAATGTTTAGCTATCTTGAAAAATACCATTCCTGAAAAACTCGGAGATACCGGATGTTTTACTCTCCCTGTTCTATCTACAATTCAGGGATCATCTGTTCTCTTGCCGACTTAGGAGCTAATGTCAATCTTATGCCATACTCGCTTTTCAAGAGGCTTGAGTTAGAAAATCTCCGACCTACCAAAATGACCATACAACTTGCTAACCACTCGGTCAAATACCCTAGGGGAATAGCTGAAAATGTTTTAGTTAGGATTAACAAATTTCTTTACCCAACAAATTTTGTAGTAATGGATATGCAGGAAGACGTACACATCCCAATCATACTAGGAAGACCTTCCATGAATACGGCCAAGGCAATCATCCACGTCTTCGAATAAACAATTAGCTTGCAGTCTCAGGGAGAAACCATCACTGTCCATATCGACAACCCAAACCCTGGAGAGCAAGCCGATATGTACATGATCTCCATGAACAAGACCGCGGAGGATAAAGAAACTGCAAAGCCAACAACTGAAAGGAACTCTAGCACGGAAATGGCAATCATGCCTTATTTCCCGATTAACCTCCGACGAATAGTACAAGAGATGAAACATGCATCTCCATCAGTGAAAAACTCAACGATGGAAGAAATTGGGATGAGAAAGATGGAAAAAGAAAACAAAAGCAGCATACCTCCAATTAATCCGTTTACCACTGAAGAAATGGCAGGAAGTAACTACAACCATCCTACGAGAAGAGAAACATTGGAGGAATATTCCAAACGCACAAGATACCAACCGAAACCCATCATAGATCACAAAGTGCACAAAGAATTGATCCAATGATTTGACAAAGTAGTACGAGGAATAAGCAGCCTAGTTAACATGCTTGCTCTTTCCCCTGCTGAACTGCAGTTACGTCAACAACAGAAACGGACTTACGCTAAGATCTACAATGCCCTTGAAAGATTTAACATCCCATTTACCTCAACACAATGGGAGATGTTAGGATCCATTAGAGCGCATATGAATGAGACTACTGGACATCCGAGCAGTCGTGCCGACATCTTGACGATGAATGACCTAACATCATTGCTTGACTTGCTAAATAGAGAAGATTACCTAAGTTCCAAAGAAAGCGGATATACGGTTATCAACTCCAGTATTGAAAAGCAAATTGAGTTATTGATCGAAGAACTTAATGATCTTGTTTGGGAGGAATCAAGGCGCGAACGACCTTTTAGGGCCACACATGAATCATCACTTGATATCGCTACTTTTGTTACGATCCATCTACGGAAGATTCAACAACGGAAAAGTAACTCCAGAAGAAAGTTCGTATTCTACTCAGGATGCAAGGAGATACTTTGTCAGCTTATTCTAGTTTTCTCAGAATCCGACTTTCCATTCGACAACCATCAACTCCGGCAAATAGAGGACCTATGCACGTCCATCAGAAGATTCAACGGAGACCCCAATACCGAGAATTATGAAGACATAAAACTGCAATTCTTGGCGTTTGTATGCTCTCTTTGGCAAAACCCACCGCCAAGAGAGGTTGTTAAGACAAACACAACCACCATGACCGACCCTAGTGGACCTATCACTAAAGCAGTTAAGTACATCACATTCGGACTTCACGGACTTGAGAGGACAACTTTAGAGCATCTTCTGAACTACAAGGCATCATCGAGAGATAGTCCACTCGAATTGATTACGAAAATTATCAACCAATTCATGAGAATCTATCCACCTCGATATACTTTTCCGCAACCTAAGGCCCACAACATCAACGGGAATCCCATGGATGCATCCATCTCCATCTAGCTAGGAGAGAAGTGTCTAGCTCTCGACTTTAAAAGAGCTCTTCTCGGGAGGCAACCCATGTTTACATTTCTGCAAATTTACATTCCAAGAAGTGATGAAGTCTCGGACTATCTTTCACACTTGGATATACGAAGAAGACCGACAAATCAAGTTTTTGGCGCCGCATCAAACATCAAGTTTTTGGCACCGGAATTAAGAAAAGTATATCCAACTTGTTCACACCTACGAGAAAAATCACAAAAGATTTGAAGAAATCAGAGCACACAACAGCAACGAAGGGACTCTACAGAAAAGTCGGCAATCATGTGCTTGGGAGCACTCCTCATCATCACCAACAAGCCACATATATAAATGGGGAGTACTTCTGTTCAAATCTCTTTCTTTCGTTTATAAATATACCAGATCCACTATGCTTATCACTAAGTGTGGGATCCAAACCCAACACACACTGCTGAAAGAATACGTCTTAGATGTTTCAATTCTTAAGTGTGAGATTTTACCCCAGTCAGAGCTTAGAATAACATCGAGGACAATGTTCCTTTAAGTGTGGGATATCAGTACTTACACTACTGTAAAATGGATAATGGTATATGCTTGATTCTAAGCACGTTGCTCTTTAGACCATCCTTCTCTAATAAGCAAACAAAATTTTTCAAAATTGAGTTAAAAATATGTTGAAAATGAAAAATTTTAGACAAAGAATAATTTACTTTGGGGAATAAGGATAAAAAAAATACGAATTCCTTTGGAAAAATAGTTTAGTAATCCCATAAAGAGCATCGCATGACTAGGCACACAACAAACTAACTTTCTATTCGTGAGGTATCTTGAGCTATATAAAAAACATTCACTTTTAATGCTTCACTTTTTCGATTCTTGAGTGTGCCGATGTATGCGTTTAGAATCAGAACTTGCTCCTGTTATGCATTTCAAATCCGGATTGGTGAGTAAAGAGGAGATCGAATCACTTCATTCTTAAACCCATCTATATACTCATAAATAAACTCGTTATCCCTACCTTCTCGAAAGCATCCCTCAAACTTCATAGTAAGTCCCAAATATGAAAGAAAAGAAGTTACAAGGATATGACGTCAAAGAAGAAAACCCAAGAAAGAAAATTCGAAGAAAAGAAAATCAATTAGAGAAAAAGACTCCTTCTGCAAACACCAAAAGAAAAGGGCCTCAATCCTCTCAAAAATTCCAACTTCACAAAAAAGAAACCAATGAAAAACCAACAAAACCCCCTCTCACATCACCAACAATTCACCTCAGAAACCCTACATCACTTCCCTTAGAATGATTGTGGCTAGATCGACTTCGCGCTCACCAAAAAGGTAACGATTTGATCCTCGATCAAGCCTATGACAATAAATGATACATGACTGGCGTTCAGAGTGATTGATAATACTAGAATAGGAAACCCTTAACACTTTGAGTGATTGGAGTGACCACCTTGAGAGGATCGCCTAGTCATGTATCCAAGATCAAAGATCAAAAGCATGCTCCCAAAGATTACAACCTTGTTTTTTAAAGAACATATATTTTATTTTTTTTCCAAAACCCCCTTTAGTAAAAATTTCCGCCTCAAAATATTTCATTATCTGCTTATCTTTAACTATGTTGAAATTCGAGTTTGCTTGAGGACAAGCAAAGTTCTAAGTGTGGGATACTTGATATCGCGTAAAAAGTCATGTTTTTACTACCGATATCTCTCTTATTCTGGAATGATTCTTGGCATTTTAAACTAAGAAAAAGTACAAATCAGTGATATTATGCCAAGATGGTCAAAACAAGGTTACACGACAAAAATTTAGGGGTATATTTTAAACATTTCAAAATATAGGGTCTAAAGTGTAAATTCATTTTACCAATTTAGACAATTCCATTTCCAATTTATCTTTACCTACATACTATTGCAGATAATTAAATGCTAGTATTTATCAAGCTAAGGCTCTGATACCACTGTTGGGTTTTCTATTCCCTAACTAGATTAATATGCGCAGCGGAATAATAACAAAATAATTAATCTAAGGCAATTAGGAAATTAAACCCTAAGGGATCTTAACTTGAATAAATAAAAGCAATAAAATAACTTAAGATAAACAAGGAAAATTACTAACCTTTGAGAAAACCAATTTCTCACGCGTAGACGAACTAGCAGAACCTTTTTGCTTGGTGGCGAGTGCCCAAACTAGAACACCTCTAATGGCTCACACCCACGCACAAAGAGAAATCCCAAGTCTCCTAAGGTCACGACTCAAGGTCGCAAAACTCTTACAAGGAGCAGGAATAAGAAAAAGAGAAAAGTCCTTGAAAACTATTCAATTCAAATAATGGTGTCTAGAAAACTAAGGGTTAGGCCCCTATTTATAGGGAAGAAGGAGACCCACATTTTGCTCTTCCAGCCGATATGGGACAAACTGTTTTTCCACCCATACGGCGTATGGAATTCCATATGGCGTATGGATGATTGTTAATCCCTCAACAATCGATTCTGTAAAGCTTTGACAATATATTAAACAACTGCGGAATGATTTTTTAATATTAAGTAAAAGAACAAGAACATGCAATTACTTGAATAACACGTAAATAACCTTAAAGCTTCAATCTTATTAATTAACAAGACGAATACACAGATGTATTAAGGTTTACACCTTGAACCTACGATTACTTTTCTACCTTCTAATGATCTCTATTTACAATGCATAGAGTCCTGTACAAGTCATCCTACAAATATGGAAACTAAATCAAGTCCATATACAACTCAAACTCTTATAACCGTCATAATAATATAAACAGTCATAACAACTTGTTTGCACTAACAGTAATAACCATAAACCTCTAGACAGTTATAACGTTGATATTTACAAAGACAGTCATAACACTACAATCAGTAATAACTACTTGACTCAAACATAACTTACAGTAACAAAACCTTCAAGCAGTCATAATGACTTGTCTTCAATCTTCAACCAGTAACTACCTCATTACTAACCGTCATAACTCTATTTTTTCTGGCAGTCATAATAACTTGTATAGCTAGTCATAATCTTACTTGGTAATTTTAACCCAAATAGATCAGACTCTACAATCTCCCCCTAAACTTAATATGTCCTCTACAGATCTAAGTTTCTTCACTTGACTTCAATCTTTCTTTCTTTGTTTACTCCTTTTGCTATACTGATTCATTATTTTGTACACTAAGTCTTTGCTCTTTTCAGTCTTTATAGCAACTAGCAATTTCTTTTTAATCAATTGCTCTAATAAAGCTTCACTCAGAATATACTCTCTTTCTTCCAGCATGTACATATATTTACCATTCCTGAGAGTTATACAATGTACTCCAGCCCTAACAAAATGTTTCCAAGTTCCAACAAATTCAGAACACAAAAATAATTCCCCATATACTTTTGGCTCAAACATCATATGCAGCCATTCCCATACATGCCTTTCAAGATCAATACTAATGAGCTTCACATCCTTCTTTAAACCAATCTTGTACATATCATACACATCATATTTGTTTATTTTTCTCAAGATATCATTCATTGATATGTGAAAGCTCACATCTCCATTTCTTCTTTGAATTCTGATCTCATAAGCAACTGTATTAGCCTCTAAGAAAATTCATTCCCATTTAATAATCTCTGAGAAATCTTCATCACCCAAATTAATGTTCTCAGATCTATCAGGCTTCACTATCAACAGTTTATCCAAAACTTCTTCATCTATATCCAGATTACAAACTTGATCATCAGATTGTTGCACCATTTCAAAAGATCTTCTATGATTTTCAATCCTTACTCTTATCTCCTCAGCCTTCTATTTTTTTTCTTTTTCTTTTGCCAATTCCTCATCAATCTGTTCATATCTTGCTTTCAATCTTCTTTGAATTTCTTCATCTTCTTTTCTTTTCTTCTCCAACCTTTTTCTTGCTTCAGGATTAACAAAAGGATCCCTGTCATACATCTGTTGCAATTTTTCCAATGACATTTTTATCAAAGTCATAGTTGGAATCCTATCTCCTCTAAGCTTGCTTACCAATTCATTTTTTAGTTCAGCTCTGGTTGGTTTTCTTGCTCTCTTCTTAGCAGCTTCTCTTTCAATCTTCTCTTTCTTTCCCCTCTCAATTGCCTTTTGCAAAGCCATTGGCAGAGGATTTCTTTTGACTTTTTAATATAATCATTATAAACAAAATCATCATTTAATCCTTTTGCTTTCATCTCTGCATATACTCTGCTTGCCTCCTTAGTCATTTTCACAACCTTTCCAGATTCAAGCAATACATCTACTTCATCAACTTCAGATTCATTTACTTGATCTGTCACAGACTTCCTTGACTCTGCTGCTCTCTTTTCAGCTTCAATTCTTTCTTGTTCAATTAATTCTGCTTGCACCCTCAAAGCATACTCATGATCATACTTAACACTTTGTGGTATCTGCTGTTTCTTCTTTATTTTTGGCTTTTCTTGCAAAATACCTTTTCCTTTATCTTTTGAATCAATCTTTGGTAGATCACTTCTTACTTGAGCAGTTGCTGCAGAAGATTCTTTTATCTGAAACCCAGGCAAAGATGGTTGTTTTGATACCTTCTTTGGAGTATCAACCTTCTTTTCAATAGATTTCTTTATCCTTGATACTGGAATGCTCTTCTTTCTGCTTCTTCTATTGAATACCTTATCAAACTTATCTTTCTCTACTGAAACTTCTTCATCTACATCACCTTCCATCACCTCTGTTTCAACAGATTTTTCAACTTCATCCTCACTTCTTGCCTTTTGAGCTTCAGCACCCTTACTACCTTTAAAATCACCATCATTTACACCAAGCTCACTATCAATTTCTTCAATCAGTGGATCTTCTTCTTTTTCTTCAGAAATTTGAGATGTATGCAAAAGTTCATCATCATCCTTCTTATTACTAGCAACCACTTCCTCCTCCTCTATAATCCTATCTCCATTACCTCCAGCTTCACAGTCATGAGTTCTTTCATCTTTATCTAAATCATCATCATTATCATCATCAGAACTTGAAGATAAGACCTTCTTGTAATGTTCTGGTTTCACAGATCTTTTCCTATCTCCTTCATCTGTCAAATCTAAACCAGATATCAATCTTTTCAGTTTACTAATCTCCTTTTTCTGTTCTGTGATGGTCATAGCTTGTGTCATCAAAGCCTTCTCATGTCTTTCTATGATATCCCTATCCTTCTTCAACTCTTGCCACATATACTCCCACATGAATTCAAACATTTGTTCCATCAATTCCGGGTGAAATCTATCCTCATCACCTCTAGAATGTGACTTCCTTGGTGAATCATTGGAAACATTATCACCTGACTCATGCCTAGCATGATCATCAGAGGACCCCTTGTTCTTGGTACTGGGTCCACCAAAATCATCTCCAAAATAGAGAATCGTGTTCTGGTGTTGCCTCTGGTTGGGTCTTATTGATGTTACTTCTGACCTCCTCTGCTAGTGGGCTAGAAGGAGTAGAAGCAGCCCTTCCAGAATGGTCATTTTCCCCTTCATTGACCATCTGATGTGGTGATATTTGTGACTGAGACATCTGAGCAACAGCAGCCTCAGATGCCTGTGTTTTTGCCTTTTTGGCTTTGGAGGGTTTGGTTTTCTTGTTCCCTTGTTTTCTTTTCTTTCCACCAACTGTTGTGGGTTGAGAAGTAGAGGGCATATCTACATTCTCTGCAACAATTGGTTCAGAGGTGGTTGGTGATACCTCCTCTGTAGCAGAAGGTGCAGGAAGCATTGTATCAAACAATGTTGTTACCTTATTAGAAAACACCTTAGTTTCTCTTCTCATGTTAGCAAAAACTTTTGGTTTATGTTGTACAACTCTATAAATAAGCTCTTGATTAGGTAAATTTGAAATATTTGCATTAATAAAGAGTTGCACAAACCTGGGATACATCAAAAACTTCTTATTTTGCTCTAAATTTCTAATCATGCCATCAAAAATAAATTTTGAAAAATTGAATCCTCTTCCAGTGGCCAAACAAACAAGTGCATAAGCAATGTTGCTTGGAAACTCATTGAAAGAACATCTTTTTGACGATAGACACAATTGAATAAAATGAATTAAAAATCTCCATTGTGGGCTAAACTTAGCTTTATAAAAAGTAAAAATTCCCATTTTCCCCTCATAACCCATCAGTGAGATATTTTCAAAAAGATCAATATTATGAAGTTCTGTGATACCTGTAGCATCATCAAGTTGTATTAATTGATGAATGGATGCTTCAGATACAACAATCTGGGTCTCGTGAACGATAGACACAATCCGTTTCTCCCCTTCAACTTCTTCAATCACAGCATTCACCCAAAAGTCATTTAAATATCCTCTGTACACCTTTGGATTGACAGTGAGTGCATAGAAGATGTGACTATTTCTTAAGAAATCAACAATTTGCCAGAAATCTTTAGCGTTATTAGGCTTAACTAAAAACGCAAGTTGATTGTGAAGTTTTGCAAAATCTAATTGTTGTTGGTCCATTTGAATGAAATTGAATCAATACTAATGAAAAACGATTGATTTAAATGAAGTGTTGAGCCCGCAGGATGAGGTGGTTGAAAGTGATGAAAAACTTTTGAAAAACGTAAGTGTTTTAGGGTTTATGACTGCCAAATTTATAGCAGCAATAAATGACCTAAACACAAATAGTAATAACCACCTGATAAGACTAGCAGTCATAAGTATATATAAAGATACAGTTATGACTGAAGCACTTTCTAAAAGGATAACTTAGTTAACACTTACAATAATAACTAAGTTAAAGCAGGCAGTTAAAACTGAATCAAAAGTAGTAGTAATAAATCCACCAGTAAAAACTAATAAGGCTATTATTGCCAACTTGTATAAGCAGTAATAACCGACCAAGGCATTATCCACTTAAAACAAGCAATAAAAAGATAGCCAAATTAGTTAAATCAAGCAGTTATAAACAAACTACAATTATAACCAAAGTGGAAATAAAAATAGCAGTTATAACAAACTTGATAAAAGAAGAGTACAAATTATTATTATTTTAACCTTAAAGGAATTACAAAACAAGTAAACATAACTGTACAAATCCTAATCATCAATATTTGGAAATGTCATATCCTATGGATAGTAACGATTATGAAGAGAATCTCAAAATTCAGGAACATTAGGCACTTCAGTATTGGAACTACACTTGCGTATGATCCATGCCTTAGCCTTCTGTTTGACTCTTCGAACTTACCTTTTCCAGTGAATCATGCGATCCTTAACTCTTGTAGGAATGCTACGCTTAGCAATCCTTCGAGCTGTTTCAATGTCTCGACACCGCAGCTTCAACTCCCAGTTGGATTGGTTCAAATCAACCAACTGGTCTTGCAGATTTTCATATGCAGGTGGATTAAGAAAATGTCCCTGAAGGTTATCTTCATCATCCTCCTGTCCAGCTTGATGTTCAAAGATATCTGCAACCTGGTTATATAATTGCACATTTGCACCCTCATCCAAGTTAATGAACTCTGGGTCTGGATCTTCACATATATTATTTTCTATTAAAGAACTAGATGATACGAAAAAGTCCATACTTTGAAGTTTCAAAAACTATTTTTAAGAGTGAAAATGATAATGACCAGAGTAGACCACAAGTGGAAGATATACCAAGTAAAGAGAATATTTTGAAAAAGGATTTTGGAATGACATTACCCTATAACTACTATTTGCATGAAAAGATGAATGCAAACATGATTAAACAATTATTAATTGTATGGTGTTTAAACAAGAAGAAAAAAAAAATAGTAAACTCCTAAAAAGCTAACAGCAATAACCTGCAAAGTTAGTCTAGAAAGTAAAAAAAATAAAAAATAGGAACCAGTAATAATTAATATATACGGTAATAAGCAATGAAGACAATAATAACCATAACTAAGGCATAATAATTAACAGTTATAACATTAACCAATCTAACAGTAATAACCAAGATCAGTTAAAACTATTAGTTTGGTGAAGTTATAACTGACAGTAATAACAACCAACAGTTATAATTATGACTATTCTTCATTGATTATTCTATCAGTAATAACCCATAAGCAAAAGAAGATATATACAGAAAAATAGTTTGTAGATGAAAAGACTCAAGAAGAATTGATCATTCCAATACTAGTAACCAAGAATGTAAACCTGCCTACATCAAAAGCCTTTGTAAACAGATCTGCAAATTGATTATCAGTATGAACTTTCTCAATCTGAATGAGCCATTTTTCATTACAATCTCTTATAAAATGGTATCTTATCTCTATATGCTTAGTTTTAAAATGTTTAACTAGGTTATTTATAATACTGATAGCAGAGTTATTATCAATCAAAATGGGAGTATTTAGAAAAGTCAAACCATAATCAAGCATTTGATTCTGTATCCATAAGACCTGAGTACAGCAACTTGCAGCAGCTACATACTCAGCTTCAGCAGTGGATGTGTATACAGTAGTTTGCTTCTTGCATTGCCATGAAACTAACCTATCTCCCAAAAATTGACAACCTCTTGATGTTGACTTTCTGTCCATATTGGCACCACCATAATCACTATCTGTATATGTAACAAGATCAAAAGAATTACTCTTTGGATACCAAAGGCCCAATTTTGGTTGACCCTTTAAATATCTAAAGATTCTTTTGAATGCAAACAGATGTGATTGCTTTGGACATGATTGAAACCTTGCACAAACACAAATAGCAAACATGATATCTGGCCTGGAAGAGGTCAGATACATTGGTGATCCTATCATTGATCTATACAAATGTACATCAACTTCTTCTCCTTCTAGACCTGCTGTTAATTGCTTATGTGCTTGCGACTTTGGCATCTTTATATCCAAACTTATCCAGTATGTTTTTTAAATATTTCTCTTGACAGATGAAGATCCCATCAGATTACTGTTGCACTTGTAATCCCAGAAAGAATGTTAACTCTCCCATTGAGCTCATGCTGAATCTTTTATGCATAATAGACTCAAATTCTTTACATAAACTATCCCTTGTAGAGCCAAAGATGATATCATCTACATAGACTTGAACTAGTAGAATATCATTCTTAACTCTTTTGATGAACAAGGTTTTGTCTATGGTACCTCTTTTGAATCCACTTTCAAGCAAATAAACTGATAAAGTGTCATACCAAGCTCTAGGTGCTTGATGTAAGCCATACAGAGCTTTGTCCAGTCTTAACACTTTATCAGGATACTTAGGATCTTCAAAACTTGGTGGCTGACACACATACACCTCTTCATCAAGATTGCCATGTCAAAAGGCACTCTTGACATCCATTTGATACACTTTAAACCATATAAATGAAGCAAAAGCTAGGAACAATCTGATAGCTTCAATTCTGGCCACAGGAGCAAAGACCTCATCATAATCTATGCCTTCTTCTTGTGTATATCCCTGAGCTACCAATCTGGCTTTGTTCTTGATGACAATGCCTCTTTCATCCTTCTTATTTCTGAACACCCATCTAGTACCAATAGCTCTTTTTCCCTTGGGTAAATCAACCAATATCCACACTTTCTGAATCTGAAATTGAAGCAATTCTTCCTGCATTGCTTCAATCCAACTTGGATCTTTCAAAGCCTCAGCAATTTTCTTGGGCTCCATTTGAGATAGAAAACAAGTAAACAAAGAAGGGTAGTCATCTTCTTTATTTTCTTGTGTCTGTTTTCTGGTTTGAACAGGAGTACCAATATCTCCAATTACATTCTCAAGTGGATGATCTCTATGTGAGATGTACTGAGATGTGGAAGATTCAGGTATTTCAGATTCTAAATTGGTGAAATTCTCATTCATAAGGATACCTTCAACATCCCTAGTAATTCTGTCAACAACAGGCCTTGTATTACTGGAAAACTCATTCAAATTCTTGGCAAGTTGTTGCTCTGAGCTCAAATCACTCTCATCTTCACTTTCCTCCAAATCTAGCATATCTGGATTTGTCTCATTATTCACTGGAGTTTTATCACCATCACCTTTATCCTTACTTGAGTCTGAGTCTTTTGGAGATTTTGATGAATCTGGACCAGAATCAAAAACTTCTGGAGGATCAGGAGACCATATTGGAAATAAAATGTATTCCAAAGAATCATTCTTCTTTCCTGCTGGGATTCCTTTTTCCTCTTCAACTGTACTTGCACTTGTACCTGCACTAGATTGCACATTTGTATATCTGAAAGCATGGGTTAGTGCATCAATATCAAACAAGTAATCTGGACCTTTCCCTATTGGATTAGTTGTTCTCTCATTGAAAGTCACATTCACAGATTCTTCTATGATCCTAGTCCTTTGGTTAAAAACTCTGTAAGCCTTGCTTTGTACAGAGTAACTAATGAACGCCAAAATGTACTAAATTATAGTACTAATTACCCCCTAGTTCAATAGATTTCTTATGCATTTTATTTGAATACAATACTCATTTTGTTCATATTAGCATTTAGGATTTATTTGGAGCTTGAATCGGAAAATAAGCAGAAAACGAGCTAGTATTGAAGAAAAGAAGCTAAAATGATTGAAGCTTGAAGAACTGAAGTCGAGTGGCTAAAAAGTTAAAAAATTGCATCCATACGGCGTATGGATGGTGTGAGCCGGGCCTCCATATTACGCGGGTCTGATCAATGGGCTTATTCAATCCATACGGCGTATGGAAATCCATACGGCGTATGGATTGATTAAACAGAAACCCTAAATAGCTCATTTGCTTTCATATTGAGGGTTATCACTCTACTTTTCTCTCCAGCCGATTTTTACTTCTGAAAACCCTAATTCCAAAGATTTTTGAAGGGAAAAGATCAAAGAGAATTGAAGGCTTTCATTCGTTCAATCCTTATTTCGATTTTCCGGTTCGAATACACTTATTCCTTTCATTTGATTATGATTATGATTTCGTTCTCGAACCTGATTTTCTGTAATAATATGATTGGCTAAATCTTTTATGCATTTGCTTGGATAATGATACTTAGATTACGGATTGATTATTGATTTGCGGATTTAATTGGATTTATTGAAAGTTTATGTGTTTATTTGATGATCCTTGGTTATTGAATGATTATTAGTAATTACCCAACGTGATTTTATGATTAATTGAGATTGATTTCCGTTTAATTATAAGATTATTGATAATCGTTGATTTCAATTGACGATTGTTGCTAAATATATTGAGTTTGACAGGTTAGGGTTAATAATTGGTACTGGTTATTGATGAAGAAGATAACTTTGATTAGTTATAGACTTTGTTGATTCAAGTCAAGAAAATAAATCACATAAACGGTGTTGGTTTAATTTAGAATACAATTTGGTGGGCAACGTTAAATTGAACTATTAGCGTGTTGAAAACAACTTTGTATCTTTGTTAATTGTGTTTATATCAATCTATCTTGTAAGGAAGATTGGTAATATTTGTCAAATCACCAATAAATCCATGTGTTAGCAATTCAATAAAATGATTTTCGGACTCTAAGGAAAGTAATCCAAGCAAATTCATTTCTTTTATCATTTGAATTAAATATTTTATTTAATTAATTATTTTATCATTTCTTTATTTTTTTGTTTTTATTAAGTTTTATTTAATAAACCATTTTTCATAATTGTTTTCCAATTGTTCGATCGGAACTAAAACGCCCCGATTATTTACTGTTTTTATTTACAACAATTTCCAATTTATTTAATATTGACATCCGTTCCTCGTGTTCGACTCGGACTTATCAGGCTATACTATATTACGACCAGGTATTCTTGCATGTGTTGTGTATAGTAAGCAGGTACTCCCATTTATAAAGCTTAACTCTATTTACACAGCATCAAGTTTTTAGCGCCGCTGCCGGGGAGCGGCGCTAAAAACAATTCAATAATTTGAAAATTGTTTTAGTTGTATAGTTGTGATTTACCTTTAGTTTTTCGGTTGTAAGGTGTGCTTTTGTTTAAAATTATGTCTGTTCATACTTTTTCTTTTAACTAAAGTCGGGATTTTTAGTATTACGTTGTGTTACCTAAGTAACCTGTTCTACTGACTAGGTAAGTTTAATTGCAGGACGTTTATGACCCGGACGTCGGATCCCAATCCTGCAGTTCCATTTGAAGAACCCGAACGCACGTTTCATCAAAGAATACGTGCATAATCCGCAACGCCCTACTCACCGATAATCAACCAATTCCTGAACGAAGCGGACGGGATATTGGACTGCAACCTTCACACACCACTGGTCTCTAGCTACAAGTCAGATTTTGAGGATGAATACGAAGAGTATCGCGAAAGACCACCAACCGAGTATCCCAACGATCAATCGGAACCAGACCACGACATGGCAGATGACATTGCCAACATGACCCTAGAGCAGTATTCGAGCCGAATGCACACTGATCTTGGGCCCGGAGTAGTGAGGCCCGCCATTGCGAGAGAAGTGGAATTCGAAATCAAGGGACAGTTCCTCAAGGAACTTAGAGAGAACCCTTTCCTTGGCGAAGAAAGGGAGGATGCTAACGAGCACGTCGAGAAGATCCTGGAAATCGCCGACATGTTCAACGTTCCCAACGTTACGCGCGATCAAGTCATGCTCCGAGTGTTCCCAATAACACTAAAGGGAGCCGCTAAGAGATGGATTTCAAACGAACCAGCTGGATCCATCACCACGTGGGAAGATCTGCGCACGAAATTCTTGAAGATGTATTGCCCACCATCCAAAACATCAAAGATGATCGATGAAATTAGGAATTTCAAGCAGGACATCGACGAATCACTTCACCAAGCGTGGGAAAGATACAAGGATTTGATGCATAAGTGCCCACAGCATGATCTAAATGATCAACAAATAGTGATGGTGTTCTACAAAGGAGTGGATCGTGCAACAAGACAGCAGTTGGATGCTCAAGGATCACTACCAAAGAAGATTCCAAGAGACGCGTTAGAAGCAATTCGTGACCAAGCAAAACATTCTCAGCTTTGGGATGATGGAACCAGTCGAAGAAAAAGGTCGGTTAGCAATGAGGATGGACTCGCCGCCATCACTGCTAAGCTTGACAGCATGGGAAGAGATCTAAAGAAGGTAACCGAAACTGTTCATGCAATCCAAGTCGGATGTGATAACTGTGGAGGATCGCATCTAGTCAAGGATTGCCCTGAGATTGAATCTGGAGAAGCGAAAGAAGAAGTCAAGTTTGGCGAAGCTCAGGGAAACTACCGCCAAGGCGGAGGGACCTTTTTCCGATGACCTTATCAGGAAGGAAATCGCCCGTTTCACCAAACTCAGCCGGGACTTTACACCAAGGAGCAACCTGCAACACCTTTTCCCGAGAAGAAGACCAACCTTGAAGAAATGATGGGAAAGTTCTTGACCACTAATGAGCAATTTATTGCTAGTTCTGGACAACGTATGGACACGACTGAAGCATTAGTGAGAAATCAAGGTGCTGTTATTAAGCAGATTGAAGGAAGTATCTCGAACATTGCTAAAGTTCTCTAAGAGAGATTTCCTGAAACTCTTCCCGGATTCACTGAAACAAATCCACGTGATCAGGCTTAAGCCGTGATTACCCGAAGTGGAAAGGTTCATGAAGATCCACTTGTAAAGAAGAAGCTTGTATCTCAACCTCTACCTGAAAAAGAGAAGGAGGTAGAAGTTGTCGGAAGCCCGAAGGTGAACACTAAGGATGATCAAAGTGCTAGGGATAAGCAATATGCGAAGAATCATGCACCTCCACCACCTTATCCAGCGGCTTTGAGAAGAGGAAAGGATGAAGCTCATTATCACCAGTTTCTCGAGAACTTGAAGCAACTCCACATCAACATTCCGTTTGTGGAGGCCATTGCTCAAATGCCTAAATATGCAAAATACTTGAAAGAATTGTTAACCAACAAGAGCAAGCTGATGGAGGCAACCACGGTGACAATGAACGAGAGATGTTCAGCGGTGATGCAGAATAAACTACCACCGAAGATGAAAGACCCTGGAAGTATTACCCTTCCTTGTCTTATTGGAAGCTTAGACATCACTAATGCACTGGCTTATTTGGGAGCAAGCATATCAATAATGCTTTACACTATGTATGCTAGACTCAAGTTAGGAGAACCTAAACCAATTAGAATGTGCATTGAGTTAGCAGATCATTCATTTCAATATCCTAAGCGTGTGGTCGAGAATGTTTTGGTTAAAGTATATAAGTTTGTCTTCCCGTGCGATTTTGTGATTCTTGACATGGTAGAAGATTCAAAAGTACCTATCATTTAGGGAAGACCTTTTCTAGCCACTGCAAGGGCATTGATTGATGTTTTTGACCGAAGGATCACATTAAGGGTAGGCGATGAAGAAGTGGTGTTTGATATTAACAAATCAATGCAATACCCTGCATCAGTAGATGATACCTGTTACTTCGTGAGTGCCAAAGAAATGACAGATGATGAGGAATTTCTACAAGGTCTCATGGAAGATGAAGATATTGATCCAATGATTCTGGAAGGTTGGACATGAAGTCTTGAAGCTATTCGAGAGATTGAAGAACTCGATAAGTTGCTCGAGGAAGAGAGTGAGACTCCATTTTGGAGAATGGAGTGTCGATCATCACAGAGACACGAATTGCTATGTATGGTATTCCTTGTTTGAGGGAAGAGGTGTCGATGGTCAAATCTTCATTCGAAGAACCACCGAAGTTAGAATTGAAAGATTTTCCGAACCATTTGGAATATGCATACTTGTAAGGAAAGTCGGACCTACCAGTAATTATTTCATCTCGGCTGTCAGCCAATGAGAAAGAAAGTTTATTGAAGGTTTTTAAGGAGCACAAGCATGCTATCGCTTGGAGGATTAGCGATATCAAGGGAATAAGCCCCTTCTACTGCACGCACAAGATTCTCATGGAATCTGATTTCAAACCTGTGGTGCAACCGTTGAGGTGCTTTAATCCTAAAGTGACTAATGTGGTAAGGAAGGAGATCATTAAGTTACTTGACGCTGGGTTAATTTACCCAATTTCCGATAGCCCCTGGATAAGCCCCATACATGTTGTGCCAAAGAAGGGAGGAATGACCATGGTAGCTAACGAGAAGAATGAATTAATCCCCACGAGAACTGTCACTGGATGGAGAGTCTGTATCGATTATAGGAATTTGAATGATGCTACGCGCAAGGATCACTTTCCTTTGCCGTTCATCGATCAAATGCTCGAGCGTTTAGCCGGAAAAGAATACTATTGCTTTTTGGATGGATTTTCTGGTTACTTCCAAATTCCGATAGATGCACATGATCTAGACAAGACCACGTTCACATGCCCATTCGGGACTTTTGCTTATCGGAGAATGCCTTTCGGTTTGTGCAATGCACCCGCAATATTTCAGCGGTGCATGATGACGATTTTTGATGACATGGTGGAGGATAGCATGGAGATATTCATGGATGATTTCTCCATTTTCGGGGATTCTTTTGACAAATGTTTAGCAAATCTGAAAAAGATGTTGCAAAGGTGCGAAAGTTCGAATCTTGTTCTAAATTGGGAGAAGTGCCATTTTATGGTACGTGAAGGAATCGTGTTAGGACACAAGATTTCAAGTGTTGGGATTGAAGTAGACCAAGCCAAAATTGAGGCAATAGCAAAGCTGCCACCCCCAACAAATGTCAAGGGAATACGAAGTTTCTTAGGACATGCTGGGTTCTACAGATGATTCATTAAGGTTTTTTCCAAGATAGCTCGTCCGATGAACAAACTGTTGGAAAAAGATGCTAAGTTTGAGTTTTCCAAGGAATGTCTTGATGCATTCAATTTTTTGAGAGAAAGGTTAGTATCAGCACCCATCATGATTAGTCCAAATTGGGATCTCCCATTTGAACTAATGTGCGATGCTAGTGATTATGCTGTAGGAGCAGTGTTAGGGCAAAGGATTGATAAGAAGTTTCAACCGATTTATTATGCTAGTAAAACCTTAACAAACGCGAAAGAGAATTACACTACAACCGAAAAGGAACTGCTTGCAGTTGTGTTTGCTTTTGATAAGTTTCGGTCTTATTTTATTCTATCAAAGACTGTAGTGTTTACCGATCATTCAGCGTTGAGATACTTATTTAGCAAGCAAGATGCGAAGCCAAGATTGCTACGATGGATTCTGTTACTACAAGAATTCGATATCGAGATTCGTGATAAGAAGGGAGCTGAAAATTTAGCCGCTGATCACCTTTCAAGGTTGGAAAATCCCGAGTTAGATAAGTTGGATGAAGCGGAGATTATGGATACATTCCCTGATGAGAGTTTACTGAAGGTTATCATGAATGGACTGCCATGGTTTGCTGATTTCGCAAATTTACCAGTTACAAAAACTCTTCCCACCGAGATGAAGTACAACGAAAGGAAGAGATTTTTCTCGGCTTTGCGACATTACTTTTGGGAAGACCCATTTTTGTTTAGGGAATGTGCTGATGGTATGGTGAGGAGGTGCGTTCATGGAGAAGAATGCATAAAGATTCTAAGTCAGTGTCACAACGGTCCTACGGGAGGACCTCATGGGCCATCATACACAGCTAGGAAGGTGTTTGAGGCAGGATTTTATTGGCCAACAGTCTACAAAGATGCATATGATTTTGTGAAGGAATGCGATGCTTGCCAACGAA
Organism: Pseudognaphalium luteoalbum; assembly: GCA_963422505.1. NCBI lineage: Eukaryota > Viridiplantae > Streptophyta > Magnoliopsida > Asterales > Asteraceae > Pseudognaphalium > Pseudognaphalium luteoalbum. The sequence goes on along the minus strand of OY730198.1, from coordinate 59,134,646 downwards.
CGGGAACGATCTCTAAAAGAGATGAGATGCCACAAAATCCTATTATGGTTAGTGAAATTTTCGATGTCTGGGGAATCGACTTTATGGGACCATTTCCACCGAGCAACGGAAACAAGTATATAGTTGTGGTTGTCGATTATGTTTCAAAGTGGGCTGAAGCAAAAGCATTACCGACTAATGACGCACGAGTGGTGATTAAGTTCCTCAAGCAGTTGTTTTCGCGATTTGGAACTCCTAAGGCGTTGATTAGTGATCGTGGAACGCATTTTGCAAATGCGCAATTGAAGAAAGTTTTGAAGAGATATGGGGTCAATCACAAGTTCTCCACTGCTTATCACCCACAGACTAGTAGACAAATAGAAGTGATCGTGGTTTGAAGCGCATTTTAGAATGTTCAATTGATGGAAATCCGAAGGATTGGTCGAATAAACTGGATGATGCATTATAGGCCGCAAGGACTGCTTTCAAAACGTCTATTGGAACCACGTCGTACCGACTCATTTATGAGAAAGCTTGTCACCTATCATTTGAGTTGGAACACAAAGCGTATTGGGCATTGAAGCAATGCAATCTCGATGATGATGCAGCTGGGAAAGAGCGACCGGCTCAGTTACAGGAACTAAAAGAGTTAAGGACAAATGCATATGATAATGCTTGACTGTATAAGGAACGCACCAAGAAATGGCATGATGCACGTCTTAGATCAAATAACTCATTTGAGCAAGGTGACAAAGTGCTCTTATACAGTTCTCGTTTGCATTTGTTTCCTGGGAAGTTGAAGACTCGTTGGACAGGACCTTTCGTAGTTGAAAAGGTTTATCCATTTGGTGCTGTTGATTTGAAAGGTCATTCTAGTACGACATTCAAGGTGAATGGACGTCGTTTGAAGAAGTATTATGGTGACGCAAGGGACTCCAAAAGGGATTTGGAGATGAATTTCACTTAAGTCATGGAGCAAAGTGTCGAGCTTAACGACGTGATAAACAAAAGCGCTTTCGGGAGACAACCCATTGTTTTTCTTAATTATTTATTTTGTTTTGTTTTGTGTTAATAAAGCTCATGGAAGAGGATGCTGGTTGTTTGAAGGCAGCAGTCTAGTTTGTATATTGAAGATAGCTCAGGGGAGTTTCTCTTCACTTCTTTTCTAGTCCCTATGTTATTGTTTACTTTGCAATGAGGACATTGCATATTTTTAAAGTGGGGGATGGGGGAAAAGAAGTTTGTTTGTCCTTAAGATATGAATGGTAAATATTGAGCTAAAAGGCATTCTATGTTAGTCATTTTTCAAGCCCAAAATTTTTCTTTTAAAATTGTTTTCTGTGTAAAGTTTAGCAAATCTTGTAACACACTTTGGGAATTCAAGGGATGAAATGAACTTAACTTTAAATATTAGATAGTTCATCATATGATGTATCGATAGGCAATCGATATGAAGGTTATTGAGCTTTTAAGAAATTTAATGCCTAAAGTAGGATTTATCCTAAGAGAATCTTTTAGCAAGGTATGACCGTAGTCTTAATCCTTATATAATAGCGTGTTATAATCCATAATTTTGGGATCCTGATTATCATCATTTGGGAATATACTGTGTGTTGTCTCCTCTGTTGTACGTAAGTACAGACCTGGTTTCTGTCAGTATATTTGATATATAATATATATATATATATATATATAGAGAGAGAGAGAGAGAGATAAAAAGAAAAGAGTACAAAGGACTCATGAACTGAAAAACTAAAGCCAAGTTATGTCGCTCTGTTGTACTAAGTTACAGACCTGTCACCAATGTCTTGGTTTGAAAAATGATTGATTTATTTGGATATTCATTATGTGGAGAATTGTGGCACGTTAGTTGTATGAGGGTATTTTGCTATTGAAAATCAAGGGAAAAAGCCTGCTAGAATAAAAATAAGTTGAGCTCAATTTCTAAATTATAGATTGTTTAGGTGGACAACAATATCGATAATCATTGTGAGTTATCTTTTATGTCAAATAATATATGAGAAATTGTTTTCCTAGAAAAGTTTCTTGATTACTAAGCTGTATAGTAGAAGCAATTTTAGGATACGAATTTGGTTTGTGAAATGCTAGGTAGCATGTAAGTCCTTTTGTACTTTTATTTGCCGTTCATATTGAAAAGTTTTTGAAGGTCTTAATCGACAGTCTACTTGAGGGCAAGTAGGATTCAAGTGGGGGATGTTTGATGAACGCTAAATTTACTAAATTATAGTACTAATTACCCCCTTGTTCAATAGATTTTTTATGCATTTTATTTGAATACGATACTCATTTTGTTCTTATTTGCATTTAGGATTTATTTGGAGCTTGAATCAAAAAAGAAGCAGAAAACGAGCTAGTATTGAAGAAAAGAAGCTAAAATGATTGAAGCTTGAAGAACTGAAGTCGAGTGGCTAAAAAGTTGAAAAATTGCATCCATATGACGTATGGAAATCCATACGGCGTATGGATAACGTGAGTCGGGCCGCCAAATTACGCGGGTCTGATCCATGGGCTTATTCAATCCATACGGCGTATGGATTGATTCGATAGAAACCCTAAATAGCTCATTTGCTTTCATTTTGAGGGTTATCATTCTACTTTTCTCTCTAGCCGATTTTTACTTCCTAAAACCCTAATTTCAGAGATTTTTGAAGGGAAAAGATCAAAGAGAATTGAAGGCTTTCATTCGTTCAATCCTTATTTTGATTTTTTGGTTCGAATACACTTATTCCTTTAATTTGATTATGATTATGATTTCGTTCTCGAACCTGATTTTCTGTAATAATATGATTGGCTAAATCTTTTATGTATTTTCTTGGATAATGATACTTAGATTATGGATTGATTATTGATTTGCGGATTTAATTGGATTTATTGAAAGTTTATGTGTTTATTTGATGATTCTTGGTTATTAAATGATTATTAGTAATTACCTAACGTGATTTTATGATTAATTAAGATTGATTTCTATTTAATTATAAGATTATTGATAATCGTTGATTTCAATTGACGATTGTTGCTGAATATATTGAGTTTGACAGGTTAGGGTTAATAATTGGTACTGGTTATTGATGAACAAGATAACTTTGATTAGTTATAGACTTTGTTGATTCAAGTCAAGAAAATAAATCACATAAACCGTGTTGGTTTAATTTAGAATACAATTTGGTGGACAACGTTAAATTGAACTGTTAGCGTGTTGAAAACAACTTTGTGTGTTTCTTAATTGTGTTTATATCAATCTATCTTGTAAGGAAGATTGGTAATATTTGTCAAATCACCAATAAGTCCATGTGTTAGCAATTCAATAAAATGATTTCCGGACTCTAAGGAAAGTAATCCAAGCAAATGCATTTCTTTTATCATTTGAATTAAATATTTTATTTAATTAATTATTTTATCATCTCTTCATTTTTTTGTTTTTATTAAGTTTTATTTAATACACCATTTTTCATAATTGTTTGCCAATTATTCGATTGGAACTAAAACACCCCCATTATTTACTGTTTTTATTTACAACAATTTCCAATTTATTTAATATTGACATCCGTTCCTCGTGTTCGACTCGGACTTATCAGGCTATACTATATTACGACTAGGTATTCTTGCTTGTGTTGTGTATAGTAAGCAGGTACTCCCATTTATAAAACTTAACTCTGTTTACATAGCATCAGTAACCAATAAATAATCCCTCATCAGCCTTACTTTGAAACTTACCTAAGTGGTCTTTGGTATTCAAGATTGTACAAGGACACCCAAAAGATCTTAAGAAACTAACTAATGGTTTCTTCTTAAAGAGCAGTTCATATTGTGTCTTGTTGTGAGGCTTAACTATCAATACCCTGTTCTGAACATAACAAGAAGTGCTAACTGCTTCTGCCCAGAAAGTCATTGGTAATTAGCATCAGCCAGCATGGTTCTAGCAGCCTCAATTAGTGTCCTATTCCTTCTCTCAGCTACTCCATTTTGTTGTGGAGTCCTAGGAGCACTAAACTCTCTCTTAATACCCTTAATTTCACAAAATTTATCCATCTCATGATTTTTAAACTCTGTCTCATTATCACTTCTAATGATTTTAACCTTGAGATCCATTTGATTTTCTATCTTAGGTATGAATGATCTTAGAGTTTCTCCTGTTTCATCCTTTGTTCTAAGAAAGAACACCCAACTAAACCTGGTATAATCATCAATGACCACTAAACAGAAAGATTTCTTCCCCATACTACTCACATTGGTTGGTCCAAACAAGTCCATGTGTAGCAAATGTAAGGGTGAGCAATTAGTGTTCACAATTTTGGACTTAAAAGAAGACTTGTGTTGCTTGCCTTTCTGACAGGCAACACAATGATCATCACATGAAACACCTTTTCATGTAAACCTCTAACAAGCTTGTTTTTGACAAGTTTATTAATTGTTTTGTAATTCATGTGACACATCCTTCTATGCCACAGTTCAGATTCATTCACACCAGCTTTAGAAATAAGACAGTTTAATTCTGGTTGAGGTATCATATTTGCTAAGTCACACTTATATACATTATCTTGCCTTGGAATTCTCATTAAAATCATATTTTCTGGAATTTTAAATTCTTTAGACAAAATAAGGCATTCAGTGTCAATAAAATGAACTGGGTTCTTTTTATCTGTGATTTGACTCACACTTACCAAATTGTACCTCAATTGTTCCACAAAGTAAACATTATCAAAACTTATCTTATCACTCTGCTCTGATCCTTTGCATGTTATCTTCTCTCCTTTGGGATTGCTACCAAATGCTACATGTCCTCCATCAATTGCCTTGAAATTCGGTAGCTTCTCCTTGTCACCAGTCATGTGCCTTGAACAATCACTATCTATATGCCATAGGCTCCTTGGTTTGTTCTGCACATAAAAAGAGAAAAGTTAATATCTCTTGGGAACCCAAACCAATTTGGCTTTGGGTTTCCCATGTGCATCCACATAATCAACCTTCTTGAAGATTATTGATTGTGATGCATTGTTGGTATTTGAACTCATAAAAGGTGTCCAAATCCAACTGATATTAGACTTAGCAGTTTTAACTGGTAGATTATGCTTGACAGTCTTAAACCTGTTATAACTGTTAAAACGCCTAGCAGTAAAAACACTTGGTTTAGCAGTTTTAACATTATTATCAGTGTTAAGATGTCTAGCAGTCAAAACAGTTTTAGTTGCTTGTGTCTTTTGACTATTGGCTCTAGATTTAGTTATAACTGCTTCAGTAGTTTTAGCTGCTACAGTTCTAACTTTATTAGCCTTTGAGTATATCTTATGGCTTCTGGCAATATGATCAATTTTTGATTGAAACTTTTGTTTATTAATCATATTTGCTTTTGACCATGACTGCTTTCCAATCCTTTGAAAATTCTTAGGATTATGATAACAGTTCTTTTTAAGATGACCCAGTTTACCACATACAAAGCAAGCCTTTTCTTTTATCACAGTGACATTGTTACCCAGTTTACGAGAGATCATTTTATTCCAATTTCTTTGATTGCCTCTGGGTATTTGTTTTTGAAAGCTTTGTGAAGAAGAAGTACTTGCTTTGCAGTTGCAATTTGCACAGTTATTAACAACAGATTTAGCATTTAAAGATTTATGAACTGATTTAGCACTAACATAACCTAATCCTTCCCTAGACTTGTTAGTGTTTAAGCTCACATTTTCTACTACCTGTTTGGCCTTTTCCCTAAACATTTTCTTACCTTCTTCTAGTTTATCAGATAAAAGTTCAGAAAGTAGACCAGTAATAACTATCTTTTCTTTTCAATCTCACTTGATGATTCAGACTTGAGTGATTTAGATTTTACACTCTTTTCACTCTCAGATGTACTATCACTCTGATCATCTTCGTCACTCCAATCACTAATCTCAACTTTATCAAAGTTCACATCTTTTTCTAAACTCTTAATAGGATCAGCCTTTTTAACATCATCATTCATTCCTTCCTTAAGAGAATTGATATCAATTTCAGTTTTAGAAGGAAAGTAGTTGTTGTTATAAGGAGGTGGTACATTATTGTAACCTAATCCTGTTTTATGCTTATCATGAATCTGTGAATTGATAAATTTGTTAACACTCTTAGATGCATGTTCTAAGTTACTTACATTTAGTCTAATGCTATCTCTTTCACATGTGACCTTAGCAAGTTTCTTAGTTAACAATTCTACTTTATCTTTAAGAGTATCTCTCTCCCACCTAACATAATCAATTTCATATTTATACTGTGTTGCATTGACTTCATACGCTTTTATTTGTTTCTCAAGATTTTCAATGGCTGCTATGGTGTGTTTGCTTCTAACCTCCCATTGTTTTAGTTCATCACACACTTTTAAATTATGATCCCTGTAATGTTTAACAGTTTGTTTACACACAGTAGAACATAGTTTAACTTGTACCTCATATGGAACTTCTGTCTTCTTTTTAGGGTCAGCAATGGCCATTAGAGCTCGATTCTTCACTTCATGATCTTCTTGATCACTCCAATCAAAACCTAATCCATCTTGAGATACTAAAGCATTATTTGTATCCCCTTGAATTGGTACATTCCTTCTTAGATTTCCATTGAAATTTCCAGCTCTCTGTCCATTCGGATCTTGTTTTGGTGCTCTACACTCCCTTGCAAAGTGTCTCATCTTATGGCAGTTAAAACATTCCACCTTTCCCTTGTCAAACAGACTTGCATAATTTCTTTGAGATGTGAAATTGTTCCTTCCTGTCCACTGCATAAACCTCTTTGCTCTTTGTGTGATCAAAGCAATTTGTCACTTGATATCCATCTCCTCAAGATCATCAGAAGCTATCTGCTCCAGATCTTCATTAGTAAGTGAAGAATTCACATTACTAGCAAAGAAAGATTCCAATACTTGATCATTGGATCTGTTCTGAGATGATCCACAACCTCCAGAATCATAGGTAGACCCCTGTTGACTTGTATCTACTTGTGTTCCACCCATTGACATAAAAGCAGCATTATGATTGTACCCTGTAGTCTGCTTCTTGCTCTCTATCTCTGGTTTAAAGTTTCTCAGATCATTATATATGTCTTCAAGTTCCCTGGAGTCCAAATCTGTACTTTGTCTTAAACCAACTGTATAGATTATCTATTCTTCACCTAATGATCTTAAAAACTTTCTGTTGAGATCATCCTGATCAATTTTAACTTTATGATTCTCCAACTCACCAACTAACTTAGTAAATCTATCAAAGGTCTGAGTTAAAGTTTCAGACTTGACAGAGCCAAAGTTCTCAAATTGCTGTTTGAGAAGTGATCTTTTGTTCTTTTTTGTGTTAACATTACCTCCAAACATTTTCTCAATTGCCTCCATAAGTACCTTTGCATCTTCACAGTTTTCAAATCTCCTCTGGTACTCATTAGAAATTGACAGCAATAGAGTACTTAATGCTCTGATACCAATTTTTTAAACTTGAGATCGTTTAAGCTCAGATTGTTTAGATCTTGATCTAGGATATAATGATAACAAAGATAATAATTATACTACGCAGCAGAATAAGAACAAATCAATGTTATCAAAACACGCCCCAATTTTATTTGATCAAAATAAAACGGTTACACAATTATAACAGGATCAAGAATACCTTGATCTTGAGGCTAAACAAAACCCTAGACGTCTACATCTTTTCTGTGTACACATTTTCCTACACACGCCTATATCTCTTTATATACTAGAGATATTAGATTTATAAAGAAATCATTATTGTACTAGGAAACTAATTAAAATAAAACATTTATCTTTAGTCCCTCTTGTTTCATCTTTTATTTATTTTGTATCATCAAATCAATAATTCTCAACAATGATGTTTCCAGAACTTTCTGATAGCCGTCCACCGCCTTACAAACCCTAGCATCCATACAGCGTATGAAACTTCCATACGGCGTATGGATGGAGTTTCCAGAATTTATTTTCTTTTTAGTTTCTAATTAATATCCAATTAACATTATCTCTCATTTATTTCTCTTACTGTTCATTGAGGGCGACCCAAAAAGGACTCTACTTTTAATGATGGTTTTACCAATTAGTTATGATATTGGACACTATTCCAACGTATAGATGGTCTTTTGAGACATCTACTTACCCAACCTTATACGTTTAGGACGTTAGAAGGTTGCACTTTGGACTTTTCTTGCTATTTGATTATTGCTTGCTACCTGCTTAACTCTAGTGAGTTTCATAGCCCCCTTTTTTTTACTGTTTTTCACTGGGGTGAGAATACATACAACTATTTTATATAAACTGCTTTTATGATCACAAGTACTAACAACAAATTTTCGTACAGATTGCATGAGATTTTATGATAATCCACTAAAGCCCTCTACCCATCATAGTTCGTTAATATATGCTTGAATATTATTGGATGATACTATCAGGGTTTGACAAACCTCGTCCGGGCTAGTCGCTCTAGCCAACCCATGGGCGCAATATTATTTGAGAATTAGAAGTGTATCGGATTAGTACACTTACTGGAGGCAAACAACGTTAAACTCGAACTATGAGACTCATGCAAATGGTATACTTATATTGCAATATGCAATACTTTTACTTATCATTGACGAATGATACAATTTTGGTAATCTTGTGGATCATACTTATAACTGTTTGCTTACAAACCTATGAACTCACCAACTTTATGTTGACCCTTTTAGTAAGTATTCTCAGGTTTACAGACGCAGTAGGACTACCCAGAGGAATCAAGACAGTAGGATGCTTTTAGATAGCTTAGTTCGAGTCGCATTGTTTTCAAACATCAAGGAATTTGAATTGCATTTATTATATTACTAGTTATAATTATGTAATTCTACTTTTATTATGTGAACTACAAATACTTTTGTAAACTTTTGAATTATTGTAATGTAACTATTTTCAAACGTCTCATATAGAGGTCATTTGCTTTAATCTTAGTGTTATGATATTTGATTTGGTCGGCGCTCCCGTGATTCCTCCCAACTTTTTACTGTTTTACTACTTTTGAACAGAGGTGGAAAACATAGTCAACTCTTTTGCTACGTGTGCAAACTTTTATATAACTGTTTTGAAGGCGAGTTACACCAACTGATTATGACTGCGGTCAACACGTTACAACTTTTGTTTATGAAATGGTATTTCATACGAAAACTAATCTGGAAACTCGCTGGAGGATGACCAGCTACACATTTTCGCAAACCAACTTTTATGAAACAACATTCTCATAAGCATACAGAAAGTCCCAACGTCTTGGGCAAACATACGAAAAGTACCAACGTCTTGGGCAAACATACAGAAAGTCCCTACGTCTTGGGCAAACATACAGAAAGTCCCTACGTCTTGGGCAAATATACAGAAAGTCCCTACTTCTTAGGCAAGGTTCTAACCTACGTCTTGGGTGAAGGCTCTACTTCTTGAGCAGTGGGTCCTACATCTTGGATGCTAGTCCTACTTCTTGGACACACCTGAAAAGTCCCTACTTCTTGGGCTGTTATTGATAGGTCCATCTTCTTGGACAAACATTTTAAACTACACTTTTGGGTGACATCCCATGATAACTACAATTTGGGTAACATCCCATGATAACTACAATTTGGGTAACATCCCACGATTACTACATTTTGGGTAATATTATCCTACTTTTACACTTGAACAACATTTCAAACGAAACTATCTGACTTTGAGGACAACAAGCTTACTCAAACTTGGTTTAACAATTGTAAACATAAAACATGTGAATTCACTCAACCTCGTTGTTGACTTTTACTATGTTTTTAAGGGAATTAACTGCAAGTAAGAACCGCCTGCACTTATGGAACTCTAGGCGACCCGCGAAGCGTTTAGAATGCCATTTTTGAAAACGGTAGATTTCTTTTATATAACAAATTTGTTTTAGTCATATTTACGAAATCTACTTTTGTAAACTTAACAACTTATACACTTGTACGATTCGATGAATCGTAAACTTTGTAACTATTACTCTAGGCATCGTAATATATATGTTCTGTTGTAATCATATGCTCTGATACGTATGCATGTACGTTGTATACGTCGACACCCCCACTCGATCTAATGCTTCCGCAAACTTCTGATAAACTTAATTAACAATTTTAAGGGTGACAGATTGGTATCAGAGCCATTAGTTATAGCGAACTAGATATGTGATGGGAGTCTTGTCAATTCTTCTTAAATAGTCGAAAATATGTGAAACTTCATTCCCCACATCTTTCTCATTGGCATTGACTTCTGCATTTCCTTCATCGCAGAACATCATCATGCCGCCTAAGCAAAGAAAGACCCGAAACAGTCACCGAGCGACTACACCTCCTATCATCGAAACCACCGAGCAAATTATCGAACGACGTGTAGCAGAAGCAATTGCCCAGTGTGAGGCAAGCCGCAATTGTGATAACGTGGTGCACAATAGTGGAACCATTCCCGTTAACAGTGAAACACCGATAAATACCCAACGAGGGTGTTCATACAAAACCTTCCAAGCTTGCAAACCGAGCACCTTCACCGGGACTGAAGGGGCCATCGGCCTATTCCACTGGATCGTGAAAATGGAATCGGTCCTCGACATCAGCGACTGCACAACCGAGAATATGGGGAAATACGCCACGTGTACTCTCGCCGACAAAGCATTGACATGGTGGAACGCCCAAGTCCAAATCCTCAGAGCACAACCGCTTACTCCATCTCGTGGAAAACTTTGAAACAGATGATGATGGAAGAGTTTTGCTCTCCCAGTGAGCTTCAGAAACTCGAATCTGAGCTTTGAAACATCCAGATGATCGGTGCTGACATTACTGGATACACGACAAGGTTCCAAGAACTTGCACGCCTCGTACCTCACATGGTAACTCCTGAGAGCGAACGCATTAAACAATACAACAGAGGTTTGACACCACAAATTAGAGGCATGGTGATGTCCTCCAAACCGACTACTTTTAGGAGCGCAGGGGATCTGGCTCAAAGCTTGACTGATGACGCGGTCCTAATTGGAACCTTGAAGTTGCTTCAGGGAAAAATGAACCCAACCGTGCTGCTGCGGGTGACTCTGGAAACAACAAATGAAAATGGAACAGTGAGAGTAATGACCGTCAGGGTCAACAAAACAGGAATGTGGGAAACACCAGAGCATACGCTGCAATCACCACCACCGAACCGAAACCTTACCTAGGGAAGAGGCCTAAATGTGGAAAATGCAAAAGGCATCACGAGGGTGAATGTTCCCTTTGTGGCAAATGCAGCCAATTGGGACACCGAGCCCACGCATGCAGAAACAACCCTCCCACTCAAGCAAACCCTGGGCGACAAAATACCAGTTGTTTCGATTGTGGTGAACCAGGACACTACCGAAACCAGTGCCCACAGCTCAATAACGCCAACAACAATCAGAACAACAACAACCGCACCGCCAACAACGAACCCGCTTGCAGACGCGCATACGTCATTTGTGCACGGGATGCACCAGAGATTCCCTACGCTAACATTGGTACGTTTTAGCAACCTATTATTTTGCTTTAACGTTACGCTACTCGAATCTCAATTCGAACCTAAAACTTGGTAAACTTTAACCACCTTCGAACACACAACTTATCAAACTATACAATGAGTATACAAAAACTATTCCGAGTTACATGGTAACTCACGAAGTCACAAATAGTGACAACACATTTTTTCGGAAACACATACATCCGACGTAATGACTTGGATTAAATCTCGGGACGAGATTTCGCTAACAGGTGGAGAATGTAACACCCTGCAATTTCGGCATAATTATAAACGTAAATTTACACTCATTTTTAGGCTAATTCCCTAACTTAGAGTGAATTCACAACACATTTTAGAGGTAAGTCTAGCAAAGCCCAACTAACTAATACACTTAGTATTACATAATTCGTAATTGGTCATAATTACGTACAAACCAATTGAAACAAACACGACAAAAATATACGACTGTTGGTGGACAAAAATATTTAATAATAGGAAATTATTAAATAACGCTATTATTTATTAATATTATGTTGATAATATTTACGAAGTATTTCGTATTATATAAACGTAATCTGCGCGACGAAACACATCTGTCAAACTAAATTAAAATGAATTCATAATTTTGTAACTCAACTAAAATTATTTTATAAAATGGTTCAACTAAAAATATATTCTATAACGCATTTACAAGTTTATCGTTTTAAAATATTTTAACATTTAACGATCGGGTAAACGAACACGGGTTAAATACCATAAAAATTGGGACAAAATCACCTCCCCCTTTTGTTGACCAAAACCGGCCCACGCCCACCACCCCATCCCACTTTCTCCATTTTCATTTCATTTCACCAAAAACACATACATAAACACCAACCCATTTCTCTCTCAAAATCACTCATCAAAAATCACCAAATCACCACCATTTTCTTCATATTTTCGGACCAACAACAACAAGAAAAACTCATTATCAACTTCATCTTCAAGATCCATCATTTCTTCTCCATCTTCAATTTTCACCTAACTTTCAGTTTCACTCGAAATTGGTAAGAAAAACTACTTTTTTCACTTTTACTTCATTACTATAGCTTACAATCATGTTACAAGTCATTATACGAAAGATCTAAACGTTTTTGGGTTGAAAAATTAAGATTTTGTTTGAACATCCCGTTGTGTCCCACGGGGCCAAAAACAGTAGTGCGACACAAGCATTTGTGTCACCGTACCACTTCTACGTCGCACTATGCGACACAACATTTTATGTCGCACAATTTACCCTACGTCACATACTTGTGACAAAACTACTTACGTCGCAATATTTGCTACAAAAATACCTATGTCGCATTAAATTGCGGATGTCGCACATAGCGACACAAATCATTATGCCGCACTCAGCGTCGCACTTAGTGTCGCACATATCAGAAAACTTAAAAACGTAATTTTCACTAAGTGTCGAAAAATGAGCCACAACGCAACTACTTATGATGCAACTTATACAAGTTATATACATTCACTTTTACAAAGCATACCATGAAACAATAAATTACACTTTGAAACGTTTCACGAAATGTCACCACATCTCGTGTCGAATTTACAAAATAAAGAACGATCTTTCATGAATGAACGAGTAACATGGTTAGACTATTAGCCAACCGCTTATATGATTATTCCTACGTTTAGGACGTTAGTGACCTACTTGGATTTAGGCTTTGCTAGCACTCAAACATACTTAGCTCATCAGGTGAGTTCACAGCCCCTACTTTTTACTGCTTTACTACTTTTGAACAGAGGTGGAAAACATAGTCAACTCTTTTGCTACGTGTGCAAACTTTTATATAACTGTTTTGAAGGCGAGTTACACCAACTGATTATGACTGTGGTCAACACGTTACAACTTTTGTTTATGAAATGGTATTTCATACGAAAACTAATTTGGAAACTCGCTGGAGGATGACCAGCCACACATTTTCGCAAACTAACTTTTATGAAACAACATTCTCATAAGCATACAGAAAGTCCCTACGTCTTGGGCAAACATACGAAAAGTCCCTAAGTCTTGGGCAAACATACAGAAAGTCCCTACGTCTTGGGCAACCATACAGAAAGTCCCTACGTCTTGGGCAAACATACAGAAAGTCCCTACTTCTTGGCAAAGGTTCCATCCTACATCTTGGGTGAAGGCTCTACTTCTTGAGCAATGGGTCCTACGTCTTGGATGCCAGTCCTACTTCTTGGACATAACCTGAAAAGTCCCTACTTCTTGGGCAGTTATTGATAGGTCCATCTTCTTGGACAAACATTTTAAACTACACTTTTGGGTAACATCCCATGATAACTACAATTTGGGTAACATCCCATGATAACTACAATTTGGGTAACATCCCACGATTACTACATTTTGGTTAATATTCCCCTACTTTTACACTTAAACAACATTTCAAATGAAACTATCTGACTTTGAGGGCAACAAGCTTACTCAAACTTGGTTTAACAATTGTAAACATAAAACCTGTGAATTCACTCAACCTCGTTGTTGACTTTTACTATGTTTTTCATGGAATTAGTTGCACGTAAGAACCGCCTGCACTTATGGAACTCTAGGTGACCCGCGAAGCGTTTAGGATGCCATTTTTGAAACTGATGGATTTCTTTTATATAACTAATCTGTTTTTGTCATATTTACGAAATCTACTTTTATAAACTTAACAACTTTTACACTTGTACGATTCGATGAATCGTAAACTTTGTCACTATTACTCTTGGCATCTTAATATATATGTTATGTTGTAATCATATGCTCTGATATGTATGCATGTACGTTGTATACGTCGACACCCCCACTCGATCTAATGCTTCCACAAACTTCTGAAAAACTTAATTAACGATTTTGGGGGTGTGATAGTAGAACTCCAGGAATCTCCCCTTGGTCCACTTTATCTATCTAGGGTTCATTCTGTTCGTTCACATCTTATCCTCCTTTCTCAACCTTTAACTTCTTCCGATCTTCTTTAAGCAGGAAGTGCAATCTGAAGGCCTAGGTTAAGGAAATTGATTTCTTCAATGGAATAATAACATTAGAAAAAAGTTAGTAAAAAACGTAAGGAAAATTCATCTATATCCTTCAAAAGTACGTAATTACATCACTATCCTTATAAAAACTAATATTATTTCCATATCCATCAATCATTTAGAAATACACTAACGTATCTAAATAGCTTATTTAAAAAAATCAAATGATTACTATATTAAAAACTTCCAATCAAGTAGTATTAAGACCCTTTTACCCTTCACGTTTTGTATCTTTCTTTTTTATGAGTTCAACCCTAATCGTAGAACTTAGGTATGTTGGGTTTTCTATTGGTAAACTAAATTAACATATGCAGCAGAAAATAACAATTAATCTAGAGCAACTAGGAAACTAAACCATATAGGACCTTGACTTAATAAATGAAAGTGATAAATCAAAATAAATAGAAAATAAGAAATAACCTTTGAGAAAACCAATTTCTCACGCGCAGACTACGTAGCTCGACCTTCCATGCTTTGGAGGCAAGTACCCAAACCATAATATTTCTAATGGTTCACACCTATGAACTAAGAGAAACTCCAAATCCTAATCTCCCAACTCTAAGTCGTGTAAACTCTTACAAGGATTAAGAATGAAAAAGAGAGAAAAAATCGAATTGAATTCGAATCTGGGATGATTGGAAAGCTTAGGGATGATCTCTATTCATAGGGGAGAGGAAACCCTTGTTGTTTATACTCTGGTCGATGTGGGACAACTAGAAATGACCTCCAACTGCCGGTTGGAGCGTCTAACCGCCGGTTGGACTTAATTCCTGCCCAAGTAATCCACGCGTCAACTCCTAGTCAAACCCTAATCCATCCAACAGTCGGTTGAACCCTCCAATCACCGGTTGGATCCACTTTCCAGAATATTCTTTTTAGTTTCATATTAATATTCAATTAATAAACTAATGAAATATCTTTTATAGTTTTTGTTAATTTCTTTTCACTTCTAATTAATTTATCAACTTTGATAAATTAACAAACTAATTAATTAACTACAATAGTAATTCTAATTAATATTATCTCTCAATTAGTTTCTCTTACTTTTCATCGAGGGCGACCCAAAAGAGACTCCACTTTTAAAGATAGTCTTGCCAATTAGTTATGACCTTGGACACACCTTTGGATACTATTCTAACAGTCTTCTACTTGGACAAGTCATTAACTACTATTGGTCTAAGTCTCTATCCCATTAGCTGAGTAGAGAGTGTCATCCAATGTAACTGCCGAACTCTGAATCATATCTAGAGACAGCCCTTAGATAAGTGATCAAATATCCCTTTGTTTCAGATATCATATGAAACTGGGACATGAAGTTTAATTAATCTCCAGATTCAAGATTATGTTTTCTGATCTTCCGATTAATTGACAATATGGGACTTACAAAATTATACAAATCAATTTAGCCATGGCTTGGCCAAACACTTTATTAGTCAACATTTAATCATCAGAGGGCTCAGAGATATCGCCTTTTCATTTAGGCAAAAGGAACAAATAAATTTCGCATACATCGTGTAAGTCAACTCATCATGTCATACCTAGTATATCCTTTATAATCGGTATTTACGCTACAACGTTTGAATGGACTAAGGTATAACAGACTTGAAAAACTAGAAACTCAATGTATCTCCAATTTAAGAATATAAGATATTATCATCTCAGAATTACTCGTGATTTCAATCCATGAAGTTATCTCCCTAAATGCGGGTCTCTCCTATAATTAAATCCCCATTAAGTACTCATTAGTATTGCAGCAATCTCCATGCAATGTCTAATCTCCATAGACAATCTACTATCACTCCATGACAGTCTTAATTCATCACATACTTCCTATAGTGTGATTGACTGAGGAGTTTTGAGTAAATTTAATTACTCTGGAAGTGGTGTCTAAACATGCAAAACCGAAATACGATGATAAACAACAGTAAAAGGTTACACACTCCTTGAAAATAAATATATCTCCATTATTTAATCACCAAATCTGTTACATATTCCATCATCGTTTGTAATGTTTCAAAATCAAACTAACAACTAAAACTTTATCGCATAAACCTATGGTCCTAGCATGTTTACGATCGTGAGTTCTTCACAATAATGTATCCCCTTTCTTCCTTTTAACAAAATGGTATTTTGTTTCAATGTTGTAGGGATTCTAGATTTGATGATTACAAAACAAAATATGCATAAATAAAGAATGATGAAACTATAAGGACTTAATGTGTAATATTAAGTTTAATTCCTATGCAAGTTAGGTTTTCTTGTAACCCTAATATCTCTAGTATATAAAGAGATATAGGGACGTAGGAAAAGGGGTGCACACATAATGTAGACGTCTAAGGGTTTGTTTAGCCTCAAGATCAAGGTTTCTTGATCCTGTTATATTTGTATAACCGTTTTATTCTGATCAAATAAAATTGGGGCTTGTTGTGATAACATTGATGTTCTTATTATTCCGCTGCAATTATTGTTGTCTTTGTTATTATTATATCCTAGATTAGACCTAAAAAGTCTAGAGCTTAAACGATCATACGTTTTAACAATTGGTATCAGAGCAAGGTGGCTCATTATCTAGGATCTATAAGTTTTACAAGCAAGAGAAGCCATATCAAAGAAACCCTAGAAGATTGCAAGAAAAATTCGTAATTCGTCACTTTCTGCACAACCATGGTAAAAAATTCAGATCTCATTCGTTAACCGTTAGATCGTCGTGAAATTTGAACTGGAGCTTTTTAACATATTGGCGCACATTCTGACCGGAGGAATTTTTGATCTGAGCTTTTGATTGAGAGATATTCATTGTCGAAATTGGTTGCTGAAAGTTTAGGGTTTTTCAGAACGGCAGAAGTAAAACGGTCACTGTGTCTTCGTTATCCAACGAAAGTTTATGATTTTTGGATATGTTATAGAAGACATATATTTCTACAGTGT
Source organism: Pseudognaphalium luteoalbum (assembly GCA_963422505.1). Lineage (NCBI taxonomy): Eukaryota > Viridiplantae > Streptophyta > Magnoliopsida > Asterales > Asteraceae > Pseudognaphalium > Pseudognaphalium luteoalbum. Next base: position 59,117,155 of record OY730198.1, on the reverse strand, counting down.
GTAAAAATTTCATCATGATTGGATGTCTATACAAAGAGATATTGAAATTCGAATCTGCTGCAGTACGTTTTTGGTTTCTGTTTGCGCAGCTGCTGTAAATTAACTGCTGTGTGTTTGTTAACCGTTGGATCGACTTGATTTTTGGATATGTGGTTAATGAAACATTGATGAACTTCGTGTAAAAATTTGAGCATGATCAGATTCATAATCAGGGAGATGTGTAATTCTTAATTTGTCTGCCACTGCTCGTTAGATGTGCTAGCCACTGCTCAGCCACTGTTTGTACAACGTTGCCACTGCTAAAAGGTTTGTACCACTGTTAGTGGATTTTGAAAGCTTACCACTGTTAGTGGATTTTGAAAGCTTACCACTGTTAGTGGATTTTTGAAAGCTTGCCACTGTTAGTGGATATTTAAAGATTGCCACTGTTTATTTTTGAAGATTGGCACTGTTGGTGGAAAGGAGATTATCACTGTTAGTATAAAATAGTTTCCACTGTTCGTATTACTTAGTTACAACTGTTGGTTCAACTGATAGTTTGGATCTCAAATGAAATTGTATTGATTTAATGGCTTGTTCTTGAAGATGTGATTACGAAGAAGATTGATTATAGCTTATTTGATATTGTAGTTGAGTTTGACAGATTTGTATCTTATCATATCTCAAAGTGGAGGATGAAGAGCTTTGAAGATAACTTGTTTGGTTTGTATGGTGACGATGAAGACTTGACAAAATCTAGCAAACGTGTGAGATTAAACTTAGGATGCTCAATGCTCACATTTGCTATCACTTGAAAGAGTTATGGTGGGCTCGGTGACTTATTATGGAGAATAAGGATTTTTGTCAAAGAGATCTTAAGGGGAGATTGTGATCTACTTATACATGGAATATAAGTTCGACGTCGTGAATAGTACAAGATATAAGGTACAGGTTTGGAAGATTCGACTTCTTCATCAAGTTTGTTATACTCTATTTTCTTCATCCGTGATTATTACATAGAGCCGATAGAATTTGAGATTCAAGAGATGGTGAATATATTTTAGGGGAAGCTTACTGTTTAAAGTTTCATCATCTACATGTACCACTTGAGGGGAAGTGTTTACAAGTTGCAAAAGATTCATATTTGATTATTACAAAAAGGGGAAGAAGTATATTGTTTAGTGATTTTGCAGCTCAGTATGGGTGGTGACATGTTCAAGAAGATATTAAGTCAAGGGGAAGCATTGAAGATGGTTTCATTTATTGAGATTGTTTTGTAATATCAAATAGGGGAAGATTGTAGGGATTTTAGATTTGATGATTACAAAACAAAATATGCATAAATAAAGAATGATGAAACTATAAGGACTTAATGTGTAATATTAAGTTTAATTCCTATGCAAGTTAGGTTTTCTTGTAACCCTAATATCTCTAGTATATAAAGAGATATAGGGACGTAGGAAAAGGGGTGCACACATAATGTAGACGTCTAAGGGTTTGTTTAGCCTCAAGATCAAGGTTTCTTGATCCTGTTATATTTGTATAACCGTTTTATTCTGATCAAATAAAATTGGGGCTTGTTGTGATAACATTGATGTTCTTATTATTCCGCTGCAAATTATTGTTGTCTTTGTTATTATTATATCCTAGATTAGACCTAAAAAGTCTAGAGCTTAAACGATCATACGTTTTAACAAATGTGCTTTGGACTTTCCATTATCACATAATATTTCAATGGGATTCATGCTATTGCAACACCTCCAACATCACCAATAAAATTCCTCATTCAGATGAATTCATTTGAAGCATCACAAGTTTCAATATACTCATATTCCCATTTGCTATTGTATCTTGCTTTGAAGTTTTCAAAGTTATCGCTCCCCTCTTCAGTAAGAATACCCAACCAGAGTGTGAATGATTTGTTAGGAATTTGCAGCGGAAACATCCAACTAACAACCTATTGTTATCAAAAATCAAACCCAAACAACTCTTGTGTAAACGCGTTACACCCACACACAATAAACGGATAGACAACTTGCTAAATAAGCAATTAAACAAGCAAACAAAATAAATAAACACGAATAATATAATACAAGGATTTAACATGATTATATCCACTCTCTAATTGGAGATTGGTTTAGTCCACGGGGCCAAACCAAAGAGTTTTTCTTTACTACTATTATGGCTCAAGGGTTACAATCACATAGGGCTTAATATTTATAGGGTATTACAAACTTGGGCAACAAGCCAAAACAAAAAACCCTAGCCCGTATAATTAATTATCATGGCCTCACAGGCCCAACAATCTCCCACTAGAAGATTAATTAAACCCCCAAATCAGTAATCCTTCATCTTGTCCCTTCAACAATGTCACACGTTCAAACTTTACACTGCCGAAATACAATTTGGGACACGCCGCTCGACCACACAGAGTCGGAAGACTTTCGACACAAAGCTACCAGAACACTTAGATTATAAAACTGGGACCACTCTCTAACCACCACTGTCATCTTCTAGGCCCAAGAAGATTCATTGAAGCATGCGAAATTCCAACCACAAGATTCTATCAAGAGACACTTATCTCTTCAACTCGTCGATTACAGCCATGTCTGATCCTACCACCGACATGTCATCGACCACCCATACAGAATTTTTTCTATCTGATTTTCCTTCCCAGCAATCAAAAAATCACCGATAGAACGAACACATAGATTATATCATCAAGGTTTATCCGTGAGAACGCAGTCACAACCTTGAAACCTACATACTAACTTTCGCTTTCCCGTTGTGTCGCACCCTCAAATTCATGGTGCGGAAGCGATTCGGGTCGGGGCGCGACTAATCCGGTAATCAACAGCACAAAGGTACATAATGAATGACTCTATATGCGTCGTTTAACAAAATACATTGATTTGATAATTGTTTACAACAATTGATGCTATTACCATAGCTCGTGTTCTGAAAATGAGAGATTTTAATACATAATTACTTTTACAAAATATAATAATGCAAGAAACTCTCTGATATTTGCCTGATGACTCGAGCTATAAGTATCCTGATGGGCAGTCCAACCTACTACTGAGTACCTGAGAATACATGCTAAAATGGTCAGCTAAAAGCTGGTGAGCTCACAGGTGTATCTGATAAAATAATGTATGAAACACAAGATTTATGTATGAGTTTGCAATCAAGCAAATAAAATGAAGGTATACTACTGCCATGAGTCCATAGTTTGAGCTTAACTGAGGGGGTCAGGATCCACATTCAAGGACCTGGGCGAGGTGCCTCCGAGCGAGTGCTAATCTACACTCGTGTGAACAAATGATAATGTGTCCGTTTGACATCATAGTCATGGTAGCGCGACTACCCCGGATAGGGATTGTCAATCCCATATGGTACCATACACTAACATTCACGCTTCCATATAAACAAACTATGAGTGGAGAGCTTTCATGATTAGTCAATTGTCTCATGCAGTCAATATAGCGAGTTTTGTACTAGTGTTCATATGTAAAAATGAAAACTGAGCATGTATTCCCACCCCGAGAGTAAAACCAGTAAAATGCGGGTCTATGAGACTCACATGAGTTCTGATGCGTTTATTCAATAAACGTGCGTTGCTAAACCAAGCAGTGATGTTCGACGACTGTAACCTGTGGGCGTCCAAGACGCACGTTGGTTAATACATGAGTAGGTATCTCAAAAGATCACCTATGCTAGTTGTTCATTCAACTAGTTATGTCCAAATACATTGGTTTGTTTGATTGTTTGTTTGCGTTTTGAAAACATATACGGCCCGTTGGTGACGGTTGTAATAATAATTGCCCAAGTATTATTATCCTTATGTTTCATTGTATACTTACATAAGTATATGTGTTTTCGTGTACGAGTGGTGTCGTATAAGTTTCGGTTATTATAAGTGTGCAACACTTAGCGTGAAAAGTATTTTCAAACTTTGAATGATGGGGGTCCGGGGGCAGCGCCTCTGGTAGCGGAGTCCAAGGGGTGGCAACCCCTGGCGGGGTCCAAGGGGCAGAGCCGCTGGTTGGGGTCGAGCTGCCAGGTCAGCTTGGAAAATTTTATTTCTACTTATATTGCATTAATAAAAACTCATCGAAAATCCAAAGTTCTGTGAATTGCGACACTGGGTGCGACACTAGATTTGTGTCGTTAAATGCTATTGCGACATAAGGGTTTGTGTCGCACCGTGCAACCTTCGCAATTTAATGCGACATAAGGGTGTTGTGTCGCATTATGCGACATTCGATTTAGTGCGACGTAAGGTTTTGTGTCGCTATGAGCGACGATGGTGAGTTCTGCGATGCAGGGATTTGTGTCGCCATGTATGACGTTCGTAATATCATGCGACGTAAGGCCTTGTGTCGCAATGGCCCTGGGCCAAATGCGACACAACTAGCTGTTTGGGTTTTCAAGTATCGGGTTTGTGGTCAAACGGCCTCGATTTGACCCGAAACTTTTACACAAGTCTTAAATCAGTTTGTAGAGTTTGCATAAATTATTGGTTTGTGTCGGGAGTAATCCGAGGTGTCGGATCTATAAAATGATCAAAACCGCAAGTTTTAACTTACGTTTAGAAAACAAGTTTTAACGTGTTATTTGGACATAATCTAGGTACATAAACAACTAGACAAGTAAATAAACAAAATATGAGTAGTTTCGGAAGTGTCGGGATTCTTACAAATCATCCCATGAAGAATCCGAAAAGATAAAAATGTAGAGCTCGTTGCGGTGATTGTTTTCTTCCAAATGAGCCAAGCTTTTCGAGGTGTTTTGATGGTGGTTAGTAGTGGATAAAGCTGGTGTTTTATGGAGGTGGTGACGGAGCCGAAGGGGAGAGAGGAGGGAGAGGATAGAGAGAAGGGAGAGAGTTTGGAGATGGAGTATGGAAATGGAAATGAAATGGTGGTGATTGAGTGAGTCAAAGACTCAAGTATGGAAGCCTATACTTGAGGTGTGGTAACCGGCCAAAGTGTGGTGAGTTATACGCGTTTAATTGCATATAACTTTGTGTCGCTATAGTGTGGTGTCTTAATTTTTTGTTCCCTCAAAGTCTCGCTCCATGCGGTGTTTGTTTCCCCGGTCGTTTAAACGTTTAATTAATGTTATATGCGTTTATATACGCGTTTTAAATACGAATAATCATTCGATATTTTAGTTGAAGTATTTTATTAAAATACTTTATGAAGAGTTATAAAAATAAAACTTTAATTTATGTCATTTGTCGGACATGAATCGTGCGTTTTTATCGCGTACGGTTTATTTTATACTATACGAAATACTTTTTATATATTATCGAAATAACATAATGTAAATAATGAGTTTATTAAATAATTTCATAATATTTAATAATTGTGTTCACCAACGTCCGTATGATATTGTGTCGGATTCCATCCGAAATAAAATGTACGATTTAAATAAATCATGTACGTGTATATATTCAATAATATATATAATGATACATGAATTAGCCTAATCAAAGAACTAATTACATGTATTACATAGAATTAGGCACTAATCACTAGTCCTAACTTATCGGGTGTCACACGCTGGTACACCGAACCATATATGTACGTACGATTTCTATGAACACATCTTCTCCAACTCAACCCGCTCCCACTGTACAGATTAAAATAACTACCGTGGCACTTTGTGAAGACTCTGGTTCATAACACCCGGCCAGTCGCAAATTACTTTGCCATTGGAGAATAGCAACGAAGGTCCGAATGCTCTAGTGTTGCCGTAATCCTCACACTAAACCTGTAGAAAACTCGAGATCTATGAATCGCACAACCATCTCAAGACTCCCACTAGTTGCCAAACTCCCACTAGCTTCGACACTTCCCTCGGTTCCAAACTCCCTAGAGTTCCCGACACTCTCAATAATATTCGAAAGCTCAATAGGACTTACAAGATTATCCGACTCTAACCCACTTGAAAATTCCCTATTGATTCCTCCAGAAGACTCGCTCTATCGTTGAACCAAACATCAATCGATACCCGAGCGCTGTTGAACACGTTCTATTTGACATCTTCTACAACCAATATCTCCAAGTGTAGGAGCTCCAACCCTCCTAATCATTCCAAAAGCATGGAATACCCGACCAAAAATATGGTCTCACGTTTCAACCCGCAAGCGATAAAAAACTCCTTTGACAACTCCACTTTCGATTACCAAACGGATGCGGTACCGTTTATTACCCATCTACCCAAACGAGAAAACCATCCTCTTGAGCTACGTAACAAACCTCACATCTTCAATAATCCAGACCGTATCAATAAAGTTCCCGAGATATCACGTCCATACACTCGCAACATCAAACCCTTATGTTTGATAACGTTCACTTATTCTTTTGCATGAGATTGCAAAGAATAAAAAAACCCAATCCAAAACCTAGGATTCCAAAACTCTCTCCGCAACAAACCATCATCGAACCCGACCATCCACTCCGTTAGCACCATCGTGAACAATCACCATCACAACGCAACCGGTTTCTCGCCATGTCATCACGTCACAACCCACTAGAATAAACCCTAACCTGTTTAATCTAGACAAACAACTCACCGAGCACATAAACTTTGCTTTCTGAGTTCTTCGAGATCCACCAAAAAAACGAGTTAGACGATCTCGATAATATGTTGCAATCAAATCATAAATTGTGTCGTTACAATCGTTACCCCCGATGATTATCTTCTTCGGATCTAGATCTACTCCGATTACCTGCGCACAATAATCCAAGATCTCTATCTCTCAATAACTAAAACCATAGCCATCAAACGAACCTCATATCGATCATGCTTTCATCCGTCATCGTTCCCAATCGCTCAACCTTGAGCTCTGATACCAGTTATTAGGGATTTGCAGCGGAAACATCCAAGTAACAACAACCTATTGTTAGCAAAAATCAAACCCAAACAACGCTTGTGTAAACGCGTTACACCCACACATAATAAATGGATATACAACTTTCTAACTAAGCAATTAAACAAGCAAACAAGATAAATAAACACGAAAAATACAACACAAGAATTTAACGTGGTTATATCCAATCTCCAACTTGGAGATTGGTTTAGTCCACAGGGCCAAACCAGAGAATTTTTATTTATTACTATTACGGCTCAAGGGTTACAATCACATAGGGGTTAATATTTATAGGGTATCACAAACTTGGACAACAAGCCAAAACAAAAACCCTAGCCCGTATAATTAATCTTCACGGCCTCATAGGCCCAACACGATTATCATCTCTATCTGTTTGAAAACTTTATGTTGTTATAACCCGTTACTCTAAGTTTCTCTTCTCCACCATTAACTAAAAAATATGTCTTTAGTATTCCTCAGATACTTAAGAGTATTCTTTACAGCTGTTTTATGACCTTCACCAGGATTCTGTTGATGTCGAATCACTATCCACCAAGCAAAAGAGACATCAGGTCTAATGGCATACATGATCAATCCTATAGCATATAGGACTCGACTCATTATGTCCAATCTTGCTCAGTCTTTATACACAGATCCTTTCTAATCTATATGTCATGATGTAAGGGTAGATTCCCCTTTCTTAGAATTCTCCATTTTAAAACCTTTTAAAATTTTATTCTAAGTACATGTCATGGCTAAGTCCTTTAAGACGTTTTGACATATCTTTATTAATCCTTATACCAAGAATATATATTGCATCTCCCAAATCTTTCATAGCAAAATATTTTCCCAACCATCCTTTACACTTTGTAATGTTGGGATTACAATTCCTATGAGTATTATATATTCATATATTATATCAAGAAGACTACAACACTCCCACTGACTTTGACATATATACATGACTTATCTTTGCTTCTAGAAAATTCAATGAGTTTGACTTTCTCATGGAAGCATGGATTCCATCTACGAGAAGCCTGTTTAGGTTCATAAACGGCCTTTTGAAGCTTACACATTCTTTTAGAATACTTTGCAATTTCAAAACCCTCTGGTTGTGTCATGAACACATCCTTTGTCAGTTTCCCATCAAGGAAACATGGTATTGACATCCATCTGTCAAATTTTATAATCATGAAATGCAACTATTGCAAGCATTATCCTAATTGACATTATCTTAACTACTAGTGAGAAGGTCTCCTCGTAATCAATTTAGAAGGTTTGATTATAGTCATTCGCTACTAACTTTTTGTAAGTGTATACCTTCCTATCCATGTTTGTCATCCTCTTGAAGATGCACTTACAACCCACTGTCTTAAGATCGGGTGTAACATTAACCAAATTCTAAACTTGGTTGTCATACATAGACTGGATCTCACTTTTCGAAGCTTCCTTCCACTTAGTAGCCTCAGGGTCTGCCATCGCTTCCTTGTAGTTAGCAGGTTCATCTAATTCACTTAGTGTACTATCACTAATCCTCTTCTTATATATGGAAACTATAGTAAAACTGGGGAGGATTGCTAACTCTACAACTGCGAGTGGGTAAAGATATGTCATCAAGTTCAACAGGTGTCACCACCTCTTGTTGAGTGTTAGTGTTTTTCACAGGTTCTTTATCGGTAGATCTTTGAATTTCCTCAAGATCAGTTGTACTCCCACTCTCCTCTTTAGATATCATTTCTCTCTCAAGGAACATTCCTCTTCGAGCTACAGACGCCATACTATCCTTGGGTCTGTAAAACAAATATCTAAACGACTCCTGTGGATAACTGATGAAAAAATACTTTTCAGATCTGGATTCTAGTTTGTGCTAAGTTTCTCGTCTAACGATAACCTCACAACCTCGATCTGGATGTGCCCAAGAGAAAAACCTTTTCTCTTCCACATCTCATAATTTATCTTTGAACTTTCTTGGTGAGTACTAGATATAAGATATGTGCGACTGTCTATAATGCATAACCCAATAAGGTTATTAAAAGTGTTGTCCGACTCATCATAGATTGAAACATGTCTAACAAGATTCTATTGCTCTTCTCGGCAACTCCATTAAGTTGTAGTGTTTTAGGAGGAGTCAACTGTGAAACTATTTCACAGTCTCTAAGATGATCAAGAAACTCGATACTAAGGTCTTCTCCTCCCCTATCAGATTGGAGTACCTTTATCTTTCTGCCCATTTGGTTCCCTATTTCATCTTGATACCTTTTGAAATTTCAAAAGTATGTGACTTATGTTTAATCAGATAAACATATCCATATCTACTGAAGTCATCAGTAACATGGTGGCGATTTCCTTCTTTTGTGACGCATCAGAATGGTGCACATACATCCGTGTGTACCAAGTCCAATAATCCTTCATGATCTACATATATCATCCAATTTGAGGTCGAATGATTAACACTCCATACTTTTGGAGTTGGGCGATACCTTTCCTATTTGTGTGCCTATGACTATTATGCCACAATTTGAATTTATCAAGCTTTTTAGACGAACCAACATTTAAATTACTTTGCTGATTTATCAAGCTCTTAATAATAGTTATAATTGGGAGTTTTTAATATAAAAATCATCTAATTGTATTTACATTATCTATTTGGATATACGTGTATTTTTAGATTTTTGAAGTACATTGAAGTAATATTAAATATAGAAGTAATTACGTACTTTCCAAAGAATATAGATGATATTTTATTTCATCAAGCTATCATTATAAGCTAGCAACCCTTACACCTTAATATTTACCAAGAAATAATAATTGAATATAAAGGGTCGGGATGCTATATATTCTTAGCCTCTAAATTATAAAAAAGTGTAATTTGGAAACTAACCCCGATTTTCGTACCATATATCAATGGTAAGTGTCCATCCTACCCACAAGAAGCATCAACGTCGGAAAAATTATTTATCCACAAATCACTCACATTAGATAATGCACGGATCCGAACCACTGACCTCTCGGTCACACATGTGAGGTTGGTCATTTGCGGAGGAGATACCATTTGAAATATTCCCAATTGGTAAGCCTATAAATATGTGCCCTTGAATAATATTCAATAGAGAAATTCTACTTTCAATATGAAAGTTTCCATTACCAACAACGTCTTCTCTAACAAATAGAAGATGACTAATCAACAAATTAAATGATCTTCTAGTACAACTTAAGAAGATCATACAATCAACCTCCCCCTCATCTAACTCTAGAAGGCAAGCACTCTCTTTCTCTTCTTTTTCGCGTACAACCTTGGAAGAATACAAGAGTAACAAACTCAACTAACGAGTCTTCCCTAACAAGTTGAAGACCTAAACACTCAATCTTTCTTCCTCAATCACATGGAAGAGAATTTTATGAGATCCTCCAACACACTAACAATTGAGAATCTCTTACAATAATATTACAGTAATAATGTAGTGGCACAAATTATCACAACACAATAATCTTACTACATGAATCAACTATTACCTATAAAGATTAATCTCTCACAAACACTTTTAATTAAATGGCTTAAATTATATTGAAATTAAAATGAATTTATTTCACAATTTTGATGACACGGTGGTTGTGACTAGAATAAACCACACAAATAAACAACAGAATTTCAAAAAATCCTAAATGGGTAGCCAAATTGTGACTTCAAAAGATCTCTCTTATTTCAGTTCATCATGACCTAGACTAACATAAAACCCTAGCAACCATATACTTATATAAAGCTCTCACCCTAAACAAAACTCGAAAAAAAAAAACATTATTAGACTAAAGACAAATATAAATCAAAAGGAAACATTCTATTTAAATACTAACTGAAACTAAATAAATAATAAAACATATAGATTATGACAATAATAAATTGTCATATTTGACTCTTCGATCTTCTCGAATCGTAATGAACGTTAGACTTCACGTGTTAATAAAGAAACGGTGGCTAAGCCTGAGAAGCTGAAGGCCAAAAATACATTTTCTGCATCATAGTCAAGTTCGTTCATGTTCTTGATCACCACAACAAGAGAATCACTATATATTTACACGTCTAGAATAAGAAAAAAAACGGTTGTATATTTTAGTGCATTGTTGGATTAGTAGACACTGAGTAGGTAATGCAGAGTGTATACCCGGCTAAGTTACTAGTTACTAGGATCAATCAAAATTGCAGCGGTCAAGGAGTCCGGGCCCCTTATGGGGTCCGTTACGGGCGTTAGGGGCAGATTGAACCTGGAATTGTGACAAGATATAATGAACCCAGCAAAACAGTTTGGAAAAATTGCTTTTTAACTTCCGATTATTGGTGGCATATCCGCATATGAACAAACACATACCACACACATTAACATACTGCGATTTGATTTTGTACCAAATATAAACCGATTCTATCATTTTATCTCAAAGCGAATTTCGTGAACCCAAACACGTTAGAGTCGAAATATCTCTTTTGAAAAGTGATTACATGATTCACAAAGATTATCCGCCTGAAATCTTACCCTGTTTATACTAAATTCTTTACTGTGAATCTCTCTCGAGAGTAAAAGTTAGGGGATCCTTATGCCCACTTAAAATGTACTATATATGGAAGGTATTACAAAAATGTATGTGAATACGCTCCGAAGATCCTCATTATCAGACCAGTTGTCGACGTTATTGTTTTGCCGGAGACAAATCATATATGGAGGGAGGAAGATTACAATTTGACGTTCACCCTCTTTTCATCTCAATCTCCTTACCGAATTTATAATAAAAAGACTCCTATTTATAGCGAGCCATCAAATTGTCCATCAAGTTAACTTACTCTAAAGTTATGATACCAACTACCAAGAATCATAATTGGAAAAAAAAAAAAATTGTAATCGGTTAAAAGAATGTGGGTTGGATTCAAGTTTTATAGACGATAATATGATATAATTGCTTTTTGAAATATATTTATTTTCTCTTTCAAATAAAATGTGATTTTTATTTTTATTAGTGACTGAGGACTCTATTCCTGTCCTCCAGTTACTTATTTTACAACCATTCAAAGCTAAAATACAAAGTAGAAAGCGACTATCTTAAATAATATTCAAAAATCACCAAAAGTAATTATTCAAAATTGACACAACTTTGACTTTCTAAAGTCAAAATCACCAAAAGTAATATTCAAAATTGTAATGGAATTCAAATTATATCATTCTATTAACTATTTCACAATGAACCGTGTAATTAGCCCTACTTACGCATAGTTCCAATATTATATTGATCATAACATTTTGTAATATATCATGATTGAAACGTTTATAAATTGACTTTAAAAAGTCAACATGTAAATAAAGGAGGAGCAAAAATCAGTGGGGATCAGAAGCAAATGCTATTTTTGCTGTCACAGGCTGGCTCTTAACAAATGGATATTATCCCACTTGCATGATTTATAAAGTGCATGTAATGAATAAAACAAATTATATGGTTAAATTTTTAACAACTTGGACTGCTATGATACGAGAATCCAATTATATATTATTCTTTATTCTTTTTCATATGATACGCAAATAAAATATAACAAAGTTCTTTTTCCTTTTCTTTTCTTCATCATTCAAAACTATAATACCACTTGTAACTTGTTAGAGAAATATACCGTACGCCGAAGCAACATTATAGCAAAACGAAATCGAAAACAAATAATAAAAATGATGTACACAAGCTGTACGTAGAAACCCTCGACTTTAAATATCACTACTCCCTCCATTGTAAATTTATAGTCCATTTCTCTTTTCGTTTGTTCTAATTAGACTGTCACTTCCATAATAGAGGACTATAATAGATTTAATTAATTTACCAGCTAATTAATGTATGTGTATGTAATAAAAATATATGCGATAAGTAAAGATAAAAAATGTCGTATTACAAAAGAAAAAAGTATAGTGTCATGATTATATCTTCTTGAATAAATTTACAAAGAGAGTATACATGAGGTAAAATCATGGTGATAGCAACTCTCAATAATTTGTCTCTCACCTAAGAAGATATGGATAAGGTAAAAATTGGTATAGACACAAGACAATGCATGGGACATCACAACAGGATTAATGTCGTAAAAATATACTAAAGCAAGTTTACATGTTTTATTGTTTTTACTATTATACGAAACTAGATTTCTTGGAATTATATTGTGTGTATGAAAGTTTTTAATAGTTTCTAAATAAAATTTAATAAGATTCATCTTATGGTAATGTTGTTCTCGGGCGTGATTAATATTAGGGTGGAGGTAGGATGGGCATCCGTCCCATTAAGTTTTTACAAATCGAAAAAATTTCCGTAGTTTTTAGTATGATATGCATATTGCATCCATAACTAGAAAATATAAAATAGTTAAAATAGTTACATTAAATGTGTATTTAGCCTAGTGTTGTAGAAGTGGATCTTTTGTTTACAAGGTCAAAAGTTCAATTCCCTCTTATTGCATCATTTTATCTTTATTTTTATCCCCTAGCTTGTTGTATCAACTTTATTACTTTATCCTTTCTATTTTTCCCTTCATTTTATGGATTACTTTTTTTTCTCATTGTATATAATTAATGTAATATTCATTTTTTTTTCTTTTTACATCCTTTCTTCTTATTTTGAATCAACATAGGTGTTAATTAAAGGGTTAAGTGTATTTTAATGTATATAAATATGCGTTAGACCTTCATTGTGTGTACATAACAAAATTGACCGGCATTGTATGTATGAAATTATCTATTTTTAGTACATTGTGTGTACTTTGGTAACGTGTATCAATTATAAGGTAACACATGGCATATCTTCAAGCTAACAAATCTCCATAATACACACAACATACAAAAATAAGTAGTTACATACATAAAATATAGGTCAAGTATGTTATGAAATTAGGTCAAGTATGTATGAAATTATCTATTTTTAGTACATTGTGTGTACTTTGGTAACGTGTATCAGTTATAAGGTGACACATGGCATATCTCCAAGCTAACAAATCATCATAATACACACAACATACAAAAATAAGTAGTTACATACATAAAATATAGGTCAAGTATGTTACATATACACAATGAAGATCAACACATAGTTATGTACATTAAAAAATACTTAACCCTTAATTAAACTATATATTTTAATGTGTATAATTTTTACTTCTTCTTCATAATCTATAGATATTTTGTGAAAGAAGCCGGACATGAATACTATTACTAGATATTAGTACAATTTTTCCTTTATTTTGTTTTCATAATCATATGTTACGATGTCTTTTAAACGTTACTCAGAACTGTTTAATGGGTATCATCATATCAGGAAAAACGTAACCACATTCCACTAAAATTAGTATTTTATTATAATTTTTGTGAGAGTTGCTCTAAATCTCAAACAGAAAATAACCGAAATCTCTTGTGAACTTCATCTTGTACAAGGCCCAGATCTAGAATTAGCCCAAAAGTCAAAGCCCATTGTTATTTAAGTCTACTATAGGATTTTATTTATTTATTTATATATTTTTTAATTGGCAACTTGTGAAAGTCCAAATATTATGTTTCTGGTAAAATGATCGTATAAATTCTAAAAATCTACCATTTGTTTGAATTTCTACATTTTTAAAATTCTATGTCACGTATTAATTTTATTTTGTCTACTAACGTATACAAGTAGTGATTAACTGAACTTGTTATCTTACTAAGGTTTGAGTTATTCGACTAGTCGACTTCAGTAAGCATGTTCACTTCATATCCGTTGGGGAAAAGAGGTTTTTTATATCAAGAGAAGATGTGTGATTCTCGTGATACGGCATATAAGATCACGGTTTAAACCTTTAGTAACGAGATATAATCTATTTAGTAGCAAAAAATAAATAAACAGAAATGACTTACAATTAGGCTCCACGGTTTAAACTTTCTCTTTGAAACTGTATTATAATTTTACCATAAAAAATGGGCATTGCCTGGACTGATGTTAATAAGCTAATGTGTTAAAAAAATTTGGCTTTATCTCTAGCTAAAAAGGCTTGGGCCAATTGGGCCATGACTTCTAAACTGATATATAGTTTTCGCTCAACACCCTTCAATAGGCATGAACAAAAACCGGGTTGGGCTCTACCCGACCCGACCCGAATACCCGAACCGGGTATTGGTCAACGGTCAACGAACCGGTTCCAGTAGAACCCGACCCGGACCCGACCCGGTTTTGGGTGGGGAAAACCCAACCCTATAGTACCCGGTTAGTACCGGGTAGGAACCGGTTCGGATTCAATACCCGGTTCCAAACCGGGTACTCTTTACCCGTCGGGTAATGTTTGTTCCAGCCGGGTACTCACTCCTTCCCAGTGAGTACCCGCCGGGTATCCATGGTACCAGCGGGGTACCCCTGCTTATTCCATTGGCTACCCCCTGCTTGTTTCTATGATCCACCTTTTTACCATTCACACCAATATTTACCTAAATCCAAGTGTTTTGGGATGTCGTTGTACAAAAAAGTACCCAAACGTGACCCTAATCAAGTATTTCAAAATATGCAAACATAAAATTAAAAGTAGTTTGATTAACCGTTATCAGTTAAAAGTGTCTAAATCACATGAGGCACGCAAGCACTCAAAATGGGGAATAGTCATAGGGGAATCCACGCTCCTCTTGCTCTCTCTCCTGCTGCCTTCGATACTCTTCCTGCAGCTCTGCCAAGGCGGCACTCTCGTCATAAACCGGTGGTGGATAGCTTGCTCCAGGCTGACCCCACATGGGTAGTTGTAGGCTGTAGGTCGGTAGTTGGGCACCACTTCAGAAAGTCTTTGGGTGTTGTGTGCCGACCAAGCGTTGTGGTAGCGCTGTGCTGCAAACTCATACCTGGTTTCCTGTGCAAAATCATTATGGCTAACCTGAATGCCCTGAATACCCTGCATAAGATCTAGCATGGATGGTAGTGCTGCGCCCTGTTGCTGGTAACCTCCCTGCTCCGGCTGCTCGTATGCAGCTTCTTCCTCTTGATGGCCCTGTTCCACTTGCCGATGTCTTCTTCTTCTGGGTTGTTGAGCCAATTGTTCCTCTTGATAGGGCACGTAAGTATTATTGACAACTGAAATAGCCTGTGCCCCCTGAAACTGAACTAACCCTACAGTTTTCGGTCTAGCCATCACTCGCTCTAAACCCTGAAAACTGATGTTGAAGGACTTGGCAATCCTAGTAACAAATTGTCCCCCACAGATAGGGGATGACCCTCTAATCCCGCTGGCATTATGATGTAAATACCAGGCAACAGCGTATGGCACATTGATATTCTCCTCCGCTACGAACTTCCTCAAATACCATAAGTCTTGGAAGCCGACTCTCTCTGTGTTCTCCCTTCTATGCGAAATGGTGTGCGCAAGACATCGTTGGATTACCCGCAATTGCATGTTATCCATGTCTTTGTATGAACTTCCACCTCTAGCATATGGTTTTGTTGAAAATTCGTGCCACACATCCTTGGGATAAAATTCGGTCTCGATCATCTCACTAGCCATCAAGTAATCCGCAAAATGATCTGCATCTAGCTGTTCTTGAGAATAAATGCCTAGACAGGCAGCAAGGTCCATCATACTCATTTTCCTTGGTTGACCTCCCAGTCGGAAAGTCATGAAAGTTTTATCAGTCGCCGTCTCAACATCCTCATTCATTTCATATGTGCAGTGGAATTCCACACATAGCTCCTTGTATACCTGCTCTTGAATTTGAAATATTCCTTCCCATTCTTCATATTCAAATGTTATGTGATGCACGAAATAACGTTGCCTAATCATATCCTTTATTCCATTGGCTACCCCTGCTTGTTCTAGTGGCTCCCAATCGACCACCCTTGATAAATCACATTCTTTCCCCCTCAACAAATTCAGTTTTTGACAGTACGTATTGTACTTTGTTAGCTTGTTACTAAATCTGAGCCATGGGTGAATTGTATCGGGAACAAGTAGAGCATCAATGCTCATCGGTTGAGGGCGGTCACCCTCTTCATCATTAGCAGTCCCAGATGTGGTGCCTTTTTGTCTCTTGCTTCTTCCCTACAAAACACAAATGAAAGAATTGCCATGAACAATTCATCCATCACATAAGAGCATAACCATATACACGAACTATTAGTTTGAACACTAAGAATTGCTATGAATACTTCAAATTGCCATGAACAAATCTAAATTTGCAATTCTAAGCATATCATTACATTAATGGATAACAATTCTGAGCATATCATTACACAAAATTAATTTTCCCCAAAATGTGTGTCAAGAACCCTAAATTTGCAATCTTGCATAATCATGTAAACTAAACACGAATTCATGCTATCATAAGGTGTGACCACATATAACACACAATATAATCAGAGATATAAACAACTAAAACTTTCCAACATTCAATTTTAAGAAAACCTAAATTTGAAAACTTCAATCAATCCATGAAAATTAAGAGCATTGAATGAAAAAGTTGTTAATCATACCTTAAACATGTTGTAGAAGTGTTATGCGGGTTGAATTCACTAGTTTTTGCTTGAAATATAGTTGATTTGGGGGTTTGGTGGTGTTTCTCACGGTTTTTGGAGAGGTTTGGGTATATAGGTTTTGAAGAAAACTGCCATGGGGGCGCCTAATATCAATCTGGAAACAAGAGTACCCGGCGGGTACAAGTAGTACACGGCGGGTACTCTTGTTTGGTTCCCGGTTAAGTATGAACTACCCGGTGGGAACATAAACGGGTAAACATCGAGTACCCGGTGGGTACACGTTGTACCCGGCGGGTACTCAATGCATTTTAGTTTCTGTTGAAGAATAAGCATGAGTACCCGGTGGGTACACTTGTACCCGGCGGGTACTGGATACCATCCAGCCCTTTTTAAACCGAAATTCCGATGCGCATAACTTTTTACTCGTAAAGACTTAAGACCTGAAATTTTGCAGGCACCTCCAATATAACATAATAAAACTTTCCATTTTGATACTTTTTCAAATTTCACGATAACAAAGAATTCGGCCATGTGACTAATTTTTGAACCATTTGGACACCTTTTGACCCGTTTACCATAACAACAACACTTCCAATTATTTCTACATAACTTGACAACTACTTAAAACAAAGTCTTCTAAATCATCATAAAAATATTCTTGAAATAAATAAGTCTTCATAATTCTTCAAAATCTTCAAGGTTTATTAATATCTTCGAATGCGTAGTCTTCATTCTTCAAAGGTCGAAATCTTCATCGGTGGTGATCTCCCGTGCAGCTTCATCGAGAGCAATTTCTTCATCAGAAAGTGATATTGCCATACCCGCTTCCACCTCGACATCGTGTATATCTTCTTCGTATTCCATTTCACCTTCAAGACTTGAAATGTGTTGTACACGTTCCGCGGCGTCTAGGTGATCCTTCAAGCAAATGCACATCTCTAATGAGGCCGGTGTGAGTCTTGTTCTTCGTATGGATAGTACCCTGCCACTAAGTGAAAAAGCGGATTCCGAAGCTACAGTAGAAGCTTGGACGGTTAGTAAATCTCGGGCCATGATGGTTAGAACGGGAAATTGAGGTTCCCTCCCTTTCCACCAAGCCAAAATATCAAATTTTGCAAATTCATCGGGTTGTATAGTGTTTAAAAAATCGGTTCCGGTATATCTCCCATACTCACTAGTGTTCGTTTGATTACCATCACCCCTTGCCCGTTTATGGTTTTCTTGCCTTAAACTATTATATAAGTTAATCATTGGATCGCGAGAGGAAGATGAACCAAACATTGTAGAAGCCGAGCTAGAACAAGCATTTGTTGAACCATATTTTTGAAAATAATGACCAAATAAATCTTTAAAACATTTGTTAAAATGGTCTTTTGTATTTTGTGCAAAAAATGGGTCCTCGTCATTCAATTCCAAATCTTGACAAATGTTATCGATAAGCAATTCCACCCCGGAGACGTTCAAACATGGGTTTAATGCGGCGGCACAACTAATTACCGGTGGCATTTCTCTAAAATATTTTCTTAGTTTTTCTTTCATGGGAGAGACCATGATTGCGTATGCATTCCCAAAAAATTCGTATTCACTTAGCTTTGAACACATTAAAAAAATTTGGTTAAGTACCAAATGAATCATGGGATAATAAACACCCGATAACAAAGTAGTGGCGGTTTTAAAAAGTTTGAGCAATTCGGTTACCTTTTGAATAATGTCCCAATATTCGATTGGAAATTCGTTTGCATAACCCCTTTGGACAAGTTGATGATGAAAAGCTTGTAAAGTCTCACGTTGGCGTAAACCACATACAAACATATTGTAAGTCGAATTCCATCTTACGGGCATATCCCAATTAGGGGTTAAAAAAATGGAATCCGTTTCTTTACACAATCTCATGTAACGTTTGTATCTAGCCTTGCCCTTACAAAATATATCTTGTAACATAGTTTTATAGGCCTCTTTTACTACATTTATTTGTGGAACCGCTAATCCGTCTTGCACAACCAAGTTAATAATATGTGCAACACATCTACTATGGTAGAAAATTCCTTTCAAAGGTGGTGCGTATTTTAGTATTAATTTTTGAACGGCATTTGTGTTATTACTCGCGTTATCAAACGAGATAGAAAAAACTTTTTGTTCTAATTTAAACATTTTCATTACATCACGTAACATGTAAAATAATCTTTGACCCGTGTGAGGATAGTCAAAGTTTTCAAAAGCAATGGTACGTTTCATCATTTGCCAAGTTGCGGGATCAACCCAATGCGCGGTAACACAAAGGTACGATCCGGGCAAACCATGAGGAGCCGACCAAACATCCGTTGTTAAAGATACACTTGTAGTTAAGTTTTCAAAACCGGTTATTAGTTGAATTTTAGCATTTTTCCACAACTTAAGTGCATCACGTCTAAGGGTAAGACGACTTACATGATTATATCGGGGTTGAAGAGTATTTTGAATAACCTTAGTAAACCGAGGGTTGTCGAAGTGGTTGAACGGCAAAGCTTCTTGAATCACAAAGCCGGCAAATGCTTCTCGACACCGGTCCGCTTGGTATGTGAAAATGGCCCCATCCCGTGACATGGTTGCTTGACCCTCCTCCGGATTAGTTTTGTTTGAACTACAATACTTTAAAGTATGTTTGTTCAACGTTGAGTTGGAGTCGGCTTTTAAAAAACTCCCACATCGTTTACAATGTGCCTTAGTCGAACCATCCGACAACAACACTTTGTCAAAGTTACACCAAATCTCCGGATTACGTTTTGTTTGAAAAACTTGAACAATAGTTGGTGCATTTGACGAACCAACAAAATCGTTAATTGAAGAACTTTGAGTTGCCATTTTGAGAGCGTTTTTAGAGGATGAGGGTAATGTTTTGAGAGTTTCGTATGTAAATCGTAAGCGTTTTGAGTGTTTTTTCACTAAAATGAGTGAGTTTGAGTGTTGTAACTAACCCAAACTCAAGGTATCTATTTATACTAGTTTTAGGATGGCAAAATGGTAAAAAAAAGTCAAAAAAACGGATATAAAACGGCTAAAACTTCAAACACAACGGCTAGTGAAAAAACCGGGTCCAAACCGGGTATTTAAACCGGTTTTTGGAACCGGTTCGGGTACAACCCGGGTACAACCCGATTTGAAATGTCTGGGTGTGTACCCGGTTGGGTACCCGCCGGGTACTCATAAAACCCGAACCGGGTACTGCCTACCCGAATTATAATCGGGTCGGTTTTCCGGGTTGTCACCGGGTCGGGTACACAACCCGGTTTTTTTGATCACGCCTACCCTTCAATAACACGTTTAAAACATACAATTTGTTTTTTTCCCCATTCGTTTTACCTTTACCAATAGTACAAGAAAACAATAAGGATTGAATACTATAAAATTCACCAGCTTTAATTTTTAGAGAGATTATTTCTTTTTGGTGGCTAAAAGATTCAAGAAAAAAAGATTTTATATATCACCAATAATCAACGATTAAATTGGCCTAATTACAATTGATCAACTGTGATAAAGAAAACATGGTGCATATTATGTAAAAGAATAATAATTTATCAAGAATTGAACGTATGTATCAAATCCTATAAACGTTTTGAAGAATCGAGCAACGGCATTCCTCTTAAAAAGTGTGAGATGAGAGCAAGAGCTCTCTTCGGTTGGTAGCTTGGCACTTGGTGCCCTGCCCCTCGAACTGTTGCCAATGTTAAATCTCCTTTGTATACTTGCACAAATCCGGCCGCCTACAGTAATTTACCGCAATTTAAGTTACTAAGATTCATCATTATAATGATAACTTAGGGTGCGTTTAGTTATATACCTCTTCTTGATGAAACCATGGATGCCATTTAGTTTTTATTTGAAGCTTCATGGAATCAATGGAATACTTTGTTGAAGTAATTGGTACTCTTGCATCAGTGTCTCCACTGCATTACAAAAAATTTGAAATTTATTATTGATCAAAAAAGCATTTTCAGACTAGTCATATAAGCGTAGATATGATGTAATAAGGCTACCTGAATACCCAAACGCGAAGTTTATACTTCATGAATTCCCTGAGGAGTGGAATAATTGTTGCAGGGCTATCTTGCCAACCTTTGAGGATTTCACTGCATACCATTTTGTGTAGTACGAAAGATTAGAACATATATTGTGCCATTTATCTAAAATTTCAGGGGACTTTTATTATACGAACCTGCATGGTTCCCAATCATGATCAAGTCTGGTTACATTGGCATGAATAGCTTCTTGAACATCTCGACGGTTCATGTAAGCGTAGGTGTAGAAGTCGCTACAAGGATCA
The DNA here is from genome assembly GCA_963422505.1 of Pseudognaphalium luteoalbum. Classification (NCBI taxonomy): domain Eukaryota; kingdom Viridiplantae; phylum Streptophyta; class Magnoliopsida; order Asterales; family Asteraceae; genus Pseudognaphalium; species Pseudognaphalium luteoalbum. The sequence goes on along the minus strand of OY730198.1, from coordinate 59,095,511 downwards.
ATATTTTGCCACTGTATGCACCAAACATATCCAGAGAGTAAGTACCTTTGTGTCCATAGTGAACTTTTTTTTTTTTACATTTAGTTACGGAATAATTCCCCCGTTTATAAATTCTATTTTGATTGAGAATGAGAAGTGTTTTTATAATTTTCATTTATGTAGTTAGTAAAAGGAAAAGTAGAGAATTTCGTTTATCAGAAACTCAAACTTGAACACACTTTTAAGTTTTCCTGTTTTTCTTAAGAACTCTATCAAAAAGTCAAAGACGTATATTTTACAACAATTTTGTGACAACTTGTAGTGTCGCAGATTAACGAGCAACTTATTGGAATAATAGGAAGCAAGTAAAATTCGTACCGATGTCTTCTTGGGTCTTGTAGTAAGATTGCCATCGAGACACAAAGGGGCATAGATGTTGTAAATGTCAATAGCTTCAATGTTATAATCAGCATCATTTGTAGCTTCTATACAAGTATCTGGTTGTGAAACTGCGTTTGGTGAAAAATTACAAGTTTTGCGGATTGCAGAAGCAGTTTCATCAGAAATTATAGCATGGGAACCGAAGTAATCATACATTCCGATTGTGTCTGTCTCATCATTGATCACCGCATTTCCAATCTACATTATAAGGATCGATCATTGTTAGTTGATACGGCCACGATCACATATAAATTCCACTTATATATTCTCATTTTACAGCTGATTTCTTATGATTTAGGCACTTTGATTCATCATCATCATAATCTAAGGTTAGATAATTCTTAATTAATTCTTAAAGCATGGAAAATAGTGTTTAGAAATGTATAGTCTTTGTTGTCCACATTAATTCACTGACCCTCTACAGTTTGTTAATTAAACATCTACTTGTTCTTGTAACTTGTAAGCAAGTTTCAAATAATAATTGGAAGGAGACAAAATATTGTCTAATAATTGCATACTAGTTTAGGACCCGCGAAATTCGCGGAATCGTCCATGAAAAATACTTAAATAATACATTAACGTATAATTGTTATTATTAGCTTAAGTTTTATATACTATATATACAATATTTTTTATATATATAAGATAATGTACATATCAACGGGTGAACTTTGTAACATACACAATTATATTTTAAATTTCCATGAGTATTAAATTTTAATTTTGTATGATATGAATATATGAAATTGTTCGTTATCTTGAAAGTACTGAAACTTTGAATTAGTTAATTAAAAAGTTAATTCGTCAGCTTTAGAATTTTAAATCTTGAATATACAATAGTTTATGGTATCTTGCTTTCGTTTTTTTATCGTGTTTTAGATTTGCATCGTATTTTCAATAATTAATTATTTTTTTGTTTGACCAAAGTTACATACATTGGGATAATCGAAACCCACTAATAAATATGAAAAATCGATAGGTAATACTTATTTGGTACCCAGCGGTTATTGGGTCAAGTACGGGTACAAATATTTTAAACGGGTATGGATACAAATACATTAAAACCCCGTGGAGCTCGACCCATTGGCATTCATAATCTTAGCATTGTATATTAGAAATGATAAAAAAATTAAAAAGACAGTGGTATGAGTCATATACACTAAAACCCGTCAAAACCCGATCCGTTGGCATCCATAATCCAACAATTGCAAATTAGAAATTCATAAAAGAATTCAAAAAAGGTGTTTGTATAAGAATTTAAATCACTGGGCGATAGAGTGAAGTCATAATTTTTTGAAATTGAAAATAACTTATTGGGGCTTTTTTCAGAAAATATAAAATAAAGAAGATTGTAAGAAGAGTTTGAATTATGGAAGAAATAATTAAGTATTTATTAAATTAAAACTTCCATAAAATATTTAGAGGATTATATACAATTAAAAAAGTAGATGATTTATATTGTAAATATTGAAGGGTCTATATTGTAAATATAGAAGGGTATATTAGTCTTTTAGTCATATAAAAATAGGGATTAATAATGTCATTAAATAAATGAATGGAGATCTTAATTGTTGATCTTCATCTAATGGCTATCATTCTTTCAAGATTTTTCTTTTAATATGTAAGATAGATTAGAATGATTACATTCAACTCTCTTAACCTTATTGATCTTGTTCTTTTGTGTCTTTATAGAAACGTGTTATTGCTATCTAAGCATAAGACCATATGACCACATAATTAACATGCACCATGGTCCTACCTTACATTGTAGGCCGGTGCACCAATGGCAACATTTGTGGTCTACCTCTAATTTAGCTAGCTTAGAGGGTGTACTTGAAGTTTACAAGGCCAAATTGACCACAAAAAATCTATATTACTTATTTGAAGGTTTTATAGAACTCTTTTATTATCAGCTAAATGTCTTAGATTCTATTGAAAATAAAAGATAATGGTGAAAAATACTTACTAGGATCCCTTTGAGATTGATTAGGGTTTTGTTAGCGATCAAGTTGTGATAGAGGATGGTTTGGGCTAATTGAGGCACGTAATGTCCTGCGTAACTCTCTCCCGCCAAATAAAATTCCCTTTCTTTATACTCAGGAAATCGCTCCAACCAATTTAACAAAAATTCGTAATTATCTGCGGCAGTTGATTTGTCACCCCCATTCTTGTAGTCTGACGATTTGTTAGAGTATGAGAACCCTACTCCGGCGGGTGACTCCAAAAATAGCACGTTTGCAGCTGAAGATTCCCCATTTATAACATAAGTATTCATTGCAACCAAATTACAGGGAAATTCTAAGTAAGACAATTTGTTTTACCGCGATTCCAAGCAAATTTGTTTCTGTAAAGTGTTTTCCCGTCACTATTGACTCGGAATGGTCCAAGCTCTTGCATTGCTCCATAGGCGAGTGACGAACAACCCGGCCCTGATTACACATCATTAGCATCACTATTAGTTATACATCTAAATTCTAATAACAATCATTTGATATATATTTAGATAAAATAATTGTAACATCGTCATACAAATCTACGATACAATCCAGTATCAAATTTGTTCTATTTTTTTTGTTACATTTTAAGAATATAAAGTATATGTATGGATGTATATTTGTATATGGCCATGTGCATCGAATGTTTTAAAATTGCACAAATAAGTTATATCCAACATTCATAACATAAGATAACATGTAAATGTGCAAGAGCCACAAGCAAATGATAGGCACACATGTGACTCTGTCATTTCCACCATGCTCCTCAAATGATTCTAAAACATGAGCTGTTTATTCATGTGGTATTTCACTTGATCCATTATAGACTAATGCAAAATAAAATTATGAAAATATGTGTTTCAAGTTTAATTATTTATTGAGCTTTGTAACAACTCTAAAACTAACGTTATAATGTTAAACAAGCAAAAAATGATTGTAGCTTAACGACTATTTGGGGATATGTAAATTGTTGTTATAGTATGAGTACAAATATATTAAGAATGTCTTATCCCTTAAAAACAGTTCAACGTAACTGTTGTTAGCATTTAATTTCTTTATTTATTATGTATCGTAATAGTTCCTTTTTCTTTTTATTATTATTATAATATAATTTATTTTATTTTTTGCTTTAGGATGAACATTTGAAGTGTAGAGATCAATAATTATTTCGTAATTAAAATTTATGTACACCATTGATATGAAATGAAAGTGTTTTTAAACAATTTAACGAGCAACCAAATAATTACCAATTAAACCTATTGATAAATTATAAATTAGATAATAACCATATATATGACCTAAAGTTATACGAACACTTATTGAATAAGACTTTTATGAACTTGTTTGTGAACATCATATAATTAATCATCTTTAGGTTACTTTCATTGTTTTCCATAAGTTACCGTGTTGCACATCGACTTAAAATGACAAAACCGTATCTAACTTATTATACTAAAACCTTAGTTTTTTTATGACTATTTGGTAGGGAGCTGATAAATAACACTAATATTGTTTCATACACTACAATTGTGCAATTATATACTTGTCCTGTTTGTTTTTAACTATTGTACAGTTTGGTTTATGTATCAAATTAAGTGTTGTATTTATCAACTCTCTATTTGGTATATTATATAAAATTAAATCTGCACTACTATATCATCATTAATAGGGGCGGAGACATGACGGGGGCAGTGTAGGCACCTGCCCTTAAAAAATTTTACGCAAAAAAGAATTTTTTTAAAAATATTAATGATATTTAAAAAATTTCACCCCTACTAAACTGTAGAAGAAAAAACAAAAAAAATTTTCAACCCCTTCATTTATATTTCCTGACTCCACCCCGATATGAACATTATCATCCACGTATCATTCTTGAAATGAGATGTGTGAGTCGATCAACATCATCAATTAACGTTGTGTGTCAATTAACGTTTTACGGTAAAAACAGTACAACTTGTATAGAAGAAATACGATTTTGTTAAAACACTATGACATATGTATCTTAATTGTTCGTTAGTTATACTAATCAATCAATTAATTAATTTAATTATTATAATTTAATAATAGAGAAGACATAATGATGTGAAGATATTTTTGAGGAATGAAGTGTTGGTCTTTTCAAGGCAGGACTAACTTATACATTTACTTCCGTGAACTAATTAGGAAACATTTCCCTAATTAGTGGCTTGATTTTTCGTATATAAAACCCAAATAACACATGAAAAATAATTACTCCTATTCCTATTACTTTGACTATGCATACAATATAGTTTCAGAAAACTCCGTTAAACAAACTATTCAACAATCAAATAACATATATACTCATTAATTTTTTTTATTGGTTGTAATATAAAAGCGGACATTTGATTAGAATTAGAACAACGCAAAATAGCAATATAAACATGTATAGACGGATGGAGAGAAGTCTAAAAATAGTAAATTGATTCTCTTAAATCGTATTCTAATATTATTGTTAACTTATTATAATTCATTGTTTGAAAATATCTAGGTTTTCACATAAAGAAATTATTTAATTTTCAAGTGTATGGTGCACATAATTTCTGAAGTAACGACACAGACAACAAAGGTTAAATGAACACTAATGTTACATATCAAAAGTATTGGGCCAAAGTGTTTACAAATGTTAACATGAACCCAATGAGAGTGACATCAATAATGTGAAATTATGATGCATGAATCAATTTTATGGTGTAAATATACTTTATTTTTTGAAATATTTGTATGTCAAGACAATTATTATAAGTTAAAGATGATGATATTTTACATCATAAAGTTAATTCGTACACCATAACTTAATACGATATAACTACTCAATGCACATTAATTGATCGATGTAAATTTTACTACATCCTTTTATAAATCATATTGTCACATTGAAGTCAAATTGTCCACTTCAAGTATTCATGTGTTTTTAGAAATTACCGCTACCTACATTTTTTACCCATAAAATATTTAAATATCACCTATATTCACTAAAATCGTTTTTAATTGGTTAAATCAAAATGAACATCTGTATTGGAACAACTTAAATAGTGATGTTGACACTTTGAACGAGACAGATCAAGTAATAGCAAATATGAACTTTCCCATTTATAGTTGTAGCTTGTGACAAAGATAGAAGTTAAAAATGCTCAGTGATGCATGGAATTGATTGTTTTTTCACTTTTTTCTGATTTTTAGTATAGGTCAAGTTTCCTATGGGGTGGGCAGGTAATACTTTTAGTCATATTAGAGACATTAAACAATATTTTATTTAAATCAGTAATTATATTAATAAATTGCTCAATCATCGATTAACGATCAATTGTTCACGTATATCGACAAAACACACAACAAGAATAATAGATTAGACAAACGAGTATTATGTATTATTATTATACTCGTACATCACTCCAAACAAACATGTTTATTTTACATATAATTTTGTTTCAATAGTTTATAATCCAGCAAAATGTGTAAATTGGCAGGAACATCCTGGCTCCGTGTGTTTTTGGCACCGGTCATTGTCCACCCCACAAGGATGATTCCGGGTAACTCCCCTGACACAGTGAGGACGTCTAAAGTTGGAATGAATCATTATTCAGCAAGTTCGTCCAGAGCCCATGTATTTTACGGGGTGGGCATTTTAAAAAATTATTGGAACATTAATTTAACTTTAAAAAACGAATGGGAATAACATTGCTAATTGCCGATGAACGACCAAATTTAGCTTCTTTTTCTTTTATATTCTAACAGCACACAACCTACATACGGTTCATATATGTTTTTTTCTTAAAACAATGAAATGCATACACCAAATAGTCATTAGCTTAACCGTATCAAGATGACTTTTTAATATTGAGGTTGTGAGTTTGAATGTAGGGATTGAACATGCGTATATATATTCGTGGAAAACATGAATATATCCGTAGTCGGGTATGTGAGTTTATTGTTTTTTTAAATAAATAAGTAAAAATAGATACGTACTAGTATATATATTAGTAACTTTTTTATTCATAGGGTGTTAATTTTGTTATAAACAATTTATAGGGTATTAATGCTGCATCGAACTAGTGTCCAACACACTCTATTCTGTCCAACCTTTTGCATCTCCGTTGGATAGGGAAATGAATATGATATCGCATCACATCCACATGCTACCATAATTTCAAACTTTCATGATTTTTTTATAAAGTTTCAACACTTTTTGATTGTTTTTTATTTTATTTTTTAGTTAGTTCTGCTTTAATTATGCCATTTAAATCATGATGTGAAATTATGATCATTCTTATCTTGACACCCATATCAAATAATTCAACTAGTAATGCCTAGATTAACAACTCTAATTCAAGTTAAACAATACTATTGTTCCTTTCTTCTCTTCATATATATGCGACTTTTGCATGCAATTTTGTTAAAGAAATAATTGATTGAGATTGATAGAAAATGATAACGACAGCCATGAAAGATTAACAAATTACCTCCATTAAGCCAAAGAAGAAGCGGCAAAGACTCTTTCGATTTTTCAGCTTCAACGAAGTAGTAATAAAATGCTCTGCCTGCGGTGTCATTAACGGTGACATAACCACCGTATTGATCGAACTTCACGTGCGGTTGACCGGGAAGTTTCTTGATTTTATCCATCTCTTTTCGACCATGTTGTGAATGAACAACTTTTGATTTGTGTAACTGTTTAGGTGGCTCGAAATGGCTTGTGTTTAAAGTAGGGTGTTTCGTTAGTTTCGCCTTATAGAGTCGACTCAAAGTATGGATTTGTTTGTTGGCATGAGTTTGATGAATAAAAGTTGTAAGGAAAAAGGAGAAGAAAATAGCTAAAAGGGTTTTATTCTCCATTGTTGTCTCTCTCTAGATAGAGAGAGAGAATTAAAAGAAAGTGAAATGTGTTAAATAATTTTGTGATGTTTTAGGGTTTAGATCTAAAGAGTGTGTGGAGTTTATATGGTAAGAGTATAGTTGACGTTGTACTTGTGTTGTGATACATGTGTGTGGGTCTCAAGTCTCAACTAATTGGAATGACCAAGGAACAAGTTATCTTGGTTTAATTAATCTTTGCTTAATTATTTAGAGGTTACTTTATGTAATTATTTAATGTATATTGTTAAGTATTTTGGTAGTTTCAAAAGTATGAATATAAATAATTTTGTAGACCCAAATAAGGTTTATTTAATTTGAAGATATAATATTGGTGCATAATATATATCGCTACAAAATATCAAAAAAGTTATGTGATACTTTCCCTCTATCAAATTTAGACACTTTCCTATTTTTTATTTGCCCTGAAAAAAGTCGTCCTTTACAAAATTAAAATAACCATAAATAATCATTGAACTCTCAAATTATTTACAATTTATTATAATTATAATTATTGCTATATAATTAATTAATTATAATAATAATTAACTAAGGCGTATTTGAGAGATTGGTATAATTTTTTTTATTTTATCAGAGATTGTTTGTAAATTAACAGGGTGTATTGAGATAATTTGAGATATCTATGCTATGTTTAGTTATGGAGAAATATCTCCATTTATTCTGTTCCGATTTTCTAAAGTTTTGTGTCCCTCAAAAACTAAAAGAAATACACGTTCAAATGTAAGTGTTGAAGTTTTTATTTTTCAAAATAGAATATGCAGGAAACCATAAATCATAATTTTTCTTTTCTTAGAAAACTTCTCAACAAATGTCAACTTGAAAACATTCTATTTATATATTATATTTTTCTTAGAAAATTTTCTGAAAAACTTAAAGAAGTTATCCGTAAATGCATCCTTGATGAGGCGCATTGAGATAATTTGGAATATTTAATGGAAATTGCAATATTTTGCGGCACATCTTTGATCTTTCCACTATATAGTATTGTAGTATAGTATTATAGTATGGTAAAAATATGGGAGCTGATAAATACAACATAAAATATGATTTATACATCAATTTTAGGTTATTGAACATTTGTACGGTAAGTAAAAACTGTTTTACAGTTTGATGCATGCATCATTTATTTTGTTGTATATATCAACTCCCTAAAGATATAGAGAGAAAAAAATCATTAGAGTACATTTTTTCTTTGTATGGAGAAAGCAATGAGATTCCGTCAATTGTAAAAAAATTAATTCACCTCAAGATATTAAAAACTAATTATCTCATAGATCGCAAATTAAAAAATTATGAAATTTGCACCATAACATTCAACTTTTTCTCCTCTTCGATTTAAGACATCACATGGTATATTTACGATGATTTTTTTCCTCACTTTTTAGTGGGTTCTACAAATTATTAAAACATGTGTTAGTTTTTTGTTGTACATTTGATTTAGGGTTACAGTTTGAATTTAGGGTTTAATTTTTTGTAGGGTTTAGGTTTTAGCAGGGTTTAAGGTTTAGTGTGATTTAGGGTTTAAGGTATAGTAAATCATTTAGGGTTTAGGGTTTTTTTGAGTAAAAGGGACTGTACCATAACAAAATTTCACTAGATCATAAAAAGAATATTTACACGTTTACAACGGGTTTACTCGAGAAGACACTTCTAGTAAACATCCTAAATACATACAAAATCACCTATTACTATCCTTAGTCTAATCCAAATCATATGTTGACCATCTTTACAATAATACCTTTAAACTCTAAAATGGTCAGTAGAACAAAAATTCAATCAAAAAGATAAAGGTCACAAAAATGACCATTATTACAATATATCCTAGAAAATAAAAATAAAAAAATCTCAAGTCTTTGTTCTTCATTCTTCCGATCTTCACATCTTCAGTCTTAGGGTTTGGAGTTTAGGGTTTAGGTTTGGACTTTATGGTATACCTTATGAGATCTCTAATGTAAAAGAAAAAATCGTTAATTTTTATAGTGCAATTTTTGTGATTTTTCGACTTACCATTTGAGAGATATTTAATTTTTGAAAACGTAGGGGAAACTGAGTTTAGTGACATGTGACACATTATTATTGATTCTTCCATCTCATAAAAAGTTGTTCTACTCATTCAAACTTCACTAATTGATGATAATATTGATAGTCCCGTAATCACTATTATGAAGTGAAATTGAATCACAATAAGTAAAGTTTAATTATAGAAGGGGGGAAAAACCTTTTATGATTTTAATCCAAGTTAATTTCCAAGTTTTTAATTGCGATATATAAACAGAGTATAACAGATATAGATATGACAGTTAAGGTAAATGCGCAATAGTAGCTGAACTGTGATTTTTATTAATCATAAAAAATTCACTAAGTATTGATTGCGGAATGGAATAGCCAAAGCTAATCCAAATCAATTACTCAAGCTAATCTATTACAAGATGAGTTGAATAGTAGTAGACAAACACGCTAACTATTCACTCGCTGCTCGTTGTACTGTGCTTAGACAAACTACTCACTGACTAACAAGTGATTAACATGTACAAACGGCAAGTTTCTAAGTACATAGTACTGCTCTATTTATAGTGCAAATATCTCGTATACATTTTTCTTCAAATCGTGATCTTGGAATGACATGTGTCGCTGTTTGATTGGTTTGATCTCCGAGTCTTGATTATTCTGTGGTCCCAATTCTGTTACCTCGAATATCGCGTCTTCCTTAACACCAATCACTTGCTGCCACTTAATCCCTTAGATATTTATGAAGATATGGGAGACACTTGCTGATATAATATTGATAAGCAACTTGTACTTGACTAGAAACTAATTGGAGTAGTCACTGAAGATGAGATAATACTCCTCACTCACTGTGAACTATCGTGCTCTTGTAGAATGACTTAAATTAAATATCTTCAGTAACTAGCTTTTATTTGAGCAGTGACTTTTGCCCTTATTTATTTAAAGATGTAAGACTCTCACTGCTAGTATCCGCGACACACCAAGTTGAGTTTTAATCTTTCTCAGCATATCAGATTCCTCGAGTAGAATGAATAGCGACCAATGATTAATAACATCAGCAACAGCAGCTTCGACATAATCATTTTCTTTATCGAGTTTGTTATTATTGAGTTGGTCAGTGACCAGTGACTCAACAATCTCCCCCTAAATGATTATGATCGAAGTTCCCTAGACAAACTAGTTGATGTTGAAATTTATAGTCAGTGCTTAAGAATTTAAGTATTCAGTGACTTGTACTTATGGTCCATTCATTTTTCTTTTTGGATTCTATTGATATGATTTGAGTTTTGCACTTTGGTTTTTTCAAAAGATCAGATATTATTGAACTGTAAAATGATAAACATTGCAAGTGGTTTCAGTTACAATAAATCTAATCTATTACAAAACTTATTACAGGCTGTTCCAGATTTCTTCTTCTTTTACAATACCAAGCTCATCAGCTAGCTCGTACTTCTCTGTAGAAGGCAGGTATTTGAACTGTCTGGCCAAGGCTTCTTCAATGATAGCTTTTCTCATGTGTGAATTTTAATCAAGCATGCTGGCAGATCTGATTAAGTGAACAAGCTGTTCATGATCAATCTTCTCTAACTCAGCTTCTCTCTTAAACCTTAGCATACCATTCAAGTCTCTGTATACCAGACCTTTCTCACCTTCAGTAACCTTAACTCCTTCTTTTCTTGGAACACCATCAGGGATATAAAGATTTAATCTTGACGTATTTGGAACTCTATAGATGCTGCTAGTACCTGACCTATACCTCGGGCTTGGTGGTTGCACTATTTCTTCACCATGTATGACAGTATCTTCTGGCCTGAGTAGCTGAAGTGTAACCATCTTTTGGAACAATCTGTCAATCTCATTAAGCACCTCCTTTTTTGCTGCACTTGATGAGTGACTCACAGCAAGTCTGATCTCATTCCATTCTTCATTGTGCATTTTGCAGACTTGATCCAAAGTGATTGCTTGAGTCTCTGTGCCTCTGTGGATGAGCAGCTGTGCTTGAGATTGATTTTTTGGTTTCTTCAGATTGACCTTGGTAATAGGAGCAAGGTTTGATCTACCAGTCATTCTAGCTGCATATTTCTTCCTATCGATTTCATTCCATAACTTATTCACTTATGTCTTTCCTCCCCCTTTCTTTTTAGAAACAACAACAGCCTTTTCTTGTTGCTGCTCTGCTTCTTCTACTTTTTGTAGTATACGAGCAAACACTGCATCAGCTTCTTCCTGATCTCTTTTCAATTTAAGAGACATTTCTCTTTCCTCAGCCTCCTTTCCACTTAATTCTAACAAATATTGCCTATCAGCATCTGATTGTTCTTTCAGCTTCCTTTTTCTTTCTTCTTCTTCTTTTGCTTCTACCTCAGCTTGAATTTTTAATATCATTTCTCGCTCCTTATTTTGTCTCTCTCTGATCTTTCTTGCTATTCTTTCCTCTTTTGTTTCATTGCTGTGAATGCTTCCTGATGTAGAATCAGAAGAGAGAAGGAGAGCTAGGGCAGAAGCAACTGGTATTGTGGTTTCAAAGGGATTTGTGGCTGTTGTTGTTATAATAATTGCCTCTGTTGGGTTGCTGGTAGTTGGAATTGGTAAGGTGATTTGTAAGGTTGTTGGTGGTGTTAGCGTTGCTGTTAGTGTTGTTGTGGCTACTTGGATTTCCTCAGATATGACAGTATATAATTGAGTCTTTGAAGGTAATTCGGGAGTTTCTAGAATGGTTTGTAAATGGTGCATGGTTGCTGATATATCCTCCTCAGTGACTATTTTCTTTCTGTGCTTGGAGGAGGTGTACCCAGATGTAGATGTTTCGCTGGTCCTTTTTCTTTTTGTGAGAATAGAAGAGATATATAGCTGATCCTCCATTTGTTCATCCGTATCATCTTCTTTTTTATCAGCTTCATTATCATCACCATCATGTTTGTTATCATGATTATCATCCCCATCATCACTATCATCCATATTTATATCATTTTCATTTTCATCATCATCCATGTTCATCCACTGCCTGCGAGCCAGTTCATAACTTACTGACTCCCCCTCGATCCTAGTTGCCTCATCAGCTGCCCATCCTTTGATTTTCACATCATACATCCTGAGTTCATCAGGATGAAACTCAGGGAATTCAGTAGGATCAAAATCCTCATCTGCATCAGCATCAGTATCCATGCTAACCCAATTTAGCTCAGCGACAACTTCTGCTTCATTTTCAGGGCGTTCAGCGATGGGTCTCAGAATATGGCCATCAAAAATAATTTTATTATGATAAGCATTTTTTGTAACATCATCAGTATCATCATCAGATTTCTCCCCTTGATGTTATCATGAAATGTTGTAGTCAGCTCTTGAACACTTTGAGTGAGAGTATTGAGATCAGTTCGAAGATCTGTTTGGGCATCTGTTGTCTTGAGCTGATGATCTACCATTGTGGGGATACCAGCGATGATTTTGTGAGTATGTGTGATGTAGTCTACCACAAACGAAGCCATTTCTAATTGCTGAGCAGTGAGAGTGGTAAGAGCTTCATCATGGGTGTGCAGCCAGATCTTTGCTGATGTAGCTAGGTCAGAGAGTGCCTAGATTGGATTTGGAGCAGCTGAGAATGGCTGAGTTCTGATGCAACAATGATTTTGACTTTTTCGTTGACAGCCTCACTCCAGGAAGGGATGACATCATATGCAGTTGCTAAAGAATGTACTTTATTGGTTAGCTCAGTAACATTACCTCTTAGGGAATCCCTTTCGTCAGTGAGTAGCTTGATTTGTTGTTGGGAAGAGGCAAGATACACGAGCAGCAGCTTATCAGTGGATTTAGATGATAATGGTTGTGGTGATGGTGATTTTTGGTGAGTAATAGGAGATGTTGGTGGGGTTGGTTGTGGTTGTGATTGAGCAGTGGTAGTGGGTGGTTCATCACCAGCTACTTGGGATATGTTGTCACTTGAAAGAGAGATGGTGTGTAATTCTTGTATAGGTGAAGTGACAACAGTAGCTGGTGGAGTAGTGGTGAGTGGTGGCAGATTTGATTCAGCGATAAGAGTGGTATATGATTTGTATGGTGGTGGTGATGGTTGTTCATTATCAGTGGTGGAGGTGGAGGTATCCATGGGTTGGGCTTCCTCGTCATCACCAGCTTGTGTTCTAGCTGATGGATCATCGGAAATAGAGATTGCAGCCTGTATCTCTCCCTGTGACTGGGGAGAGACATTGACAGCTGGTGTTGTGTAAGATGAGAGTTGGCTCGGGTCTGTAGCCAGTGGTGTGACATCAGCGATGGGTGTGTTATCACCCACTGATGTCACTAGCCCTTTATTTGAAATGTCATCATTTTGTGAGGATGACAAGTAGCTGGGGGTTTGACTCTCTGAAGGGGTGTGGGATGCACCCAAGTCACTGCTACCAATGGTTTGATACAATGGAGCTGTCTTGATAGTCCACGATCTCAGAACTAAAACTTAGTAATCAAGTATAAAGTGCAGCGGATAACAATATACTTGAAGTAAATGATCTAGAGAAGAGAGAAATTGCTTTGGTAAACTGATTGTATTAATGTAGCTCAGATAATACAAAAACCAAAGACTTAGAGAATTCTGAACATCAAACACCTATATATATAGGCAGAATTCTCTAGTCAATATAAGTCAAACATCAAAATTCCGAATCTATCTACTTACTGACTTCTACTTACGGACTACCAGACAGTCCGTAAGTACTACATACATACTGACTATATTAGTTACGGACATACTTGACTTGTACAGTTTCAGACTTATAAAATTTATCAAAAACTTAACATATTAAGCTTTAGTCATTATGCTCCAACAAACTCCCCCTTGGATAAAGCTTGATATGTCTTTGTACTTATACTTCTTTATTCGAACCCCGGATGCTTGCATCCCGCATGAATTCCCTGCTCAAGACAAACATGATCCACCCTTTGAAATTTTCGTGCTTGAATCATTGATTCTTGATCATCATCATGAATAATTTGATTCTTTTCCAGCATCGACAAATCTTCTTCAGCAAGATTTATTAAACTCAAAGGATCATATACTTTCACCACATTTCTGGTTGGCCATATAATATTTCCATTTTGCTCTTTGTCATAGCAAACTATGTAAGCTTCACCAGTATTGCTCACATAGTACCATTCAATGAAGTATGTGGTGAAATTTGTTGGTAGAATCTCCAGAGGGATTTCTTTCTTGCAGTGAGCTCCAGGATAAATAAGTTTCACCCTTGGTTGATTTGTAATTGGATTAATTTCCCAAGGATCAACCTTTCTCTTTGGCAATGTTCTTGGAAGATATTTCCATTCCAAATGTTTTTCTTTGTGCCAATCTGTATCCTCATAAATCCTCTGAATCATCCAATGTACGATCCCTCTTTCAGGATAATTCAAAATATTGATGCTTCCCAGATGATTCACATCACATTGAGACAGAGATCCAATTCGTTTGAAAGATCTTGAGAAGTATTGGAGTCCATCCGTTCTTTTTACCACAAAAACTTTGTTGTCAGAATCATACTTCCAGCTTATAATCTGTCCTTTTAATTTTCTGCTTTTGAACTTGAAAGTTTTCCTCTTTGACAACTTTTCTGCATTATCAATAACCTTCTCTTTGAACCAGTCTTTGTAAGGTTTCTCTTGAACTGGATCTTCAGGAAAATTTTGAAATAAAGATTCCTCATGCTCTTCATCAATACCATCTTCTTCTTCTCCCTCTTCTGGAGGTTCTTCATCTGAATCAAAATCTCCATTTTGATTTAATCTTTGAAGATTATAATCAAATTCAGCAATTTCAGAAACTTGATAATCATTCTCATCTTCATCACTGCCCCATACATATACAACTTCTTTTGTTCCCGAAGATTCTCCAACTTCCATCCGTTTACATGTAGGAGAATAACAGCCAACTGATATATGTTTCTTGGCCAACTCTTCTTCTCCAATATCAATCATAAATCTTTGTTCACTTGGCAACAACTCCCCCTCAACCTTATCATTTTCCTTATCTTCAGCAAAATCAAAGATATTAGTATCTAGCTCTTGTTCTTCTTCTAAGTCGTCAAATACAAGATCTTCAAACTCTGAAGTTGGAGCTAACACCGGAACATCACAGATCTGAGGAAGTGCAAAGTGTATTGGCTCTGGAGAATCAATAGGACTTGAAGATGTATCTGGAGAAAAATGTTGTTGATCTTCAGTCTGAGAAAAATCTTGATGAGGTTCATTTTGCTCAGTATCATCCTCATTTCCATCATTAGCATAAGCACCAAAAGCATATAAACCATCACCATCATTGTCATCCTCATCATCATCATTACCACCATCATCATCATCACCATCATTATCATTACCATCATTGTCATCCTTTTCTTCCTCTTGTTCATCTTCTTTTTCAGACTTCTCCCCTTGATCAACTGATTTTTCTTTTAATTTTTCAACTTCAAGCTCTAATTCTTTAATTTTTGTAGCTTGTTGATCAATCAGGTTCTTTTGAATTACAAGTTGTTGATTTTGCTCATTGAATCTTTCCTCCACTTTGACTGAATAGTCAATCAGTTTCTTTTGCATGTCTTCAACAAGCTTTAGAACAGGTGCAATTGCCTTTATTAACTTTGAGTCCACTTCATCAAGAGGAATTGATGGAATTGTAGCAGATGGCAAACTGGATGAAGTTGGAATGCTCGAAGATGTCATAATAGCTCCAGATGAAGGCATACTAGTTGAAGTACCAGCATCCTTAGAAAATACCGATAAAGTTGTTGTTCTTCGGATTTTCTTTGGTTTGATTGGAACTTGTTCAGCTTCAGGATTATAAGATGGATCTTGAGCTTCTTCTCTTTCTTTTCTTTTCCTTTCCTCCACAATCTTAGGATCTTCTTCTTCAGAACTAGAAGACTCAACTTCATCTGCAGTTTCAAGCTCAGTATCAGAAGAATCAGATGATGTAGTATGAACGACTTCAGCTATATCAGTAGCAGATGCTTCATGATCAGGTTCATCTTCAAACAAATCAGCATTTAATTCAATGTTCTCCAAGGTTTCTTCTATTTCATCATTCCCTTCCATAATAGCCACTTGTTCAATTTCAACTGGTGGTTCATTGGCTACAATATTTTCTATTGCGTCCACATTAACACCGTCTTGAGGTTCATTGGCTATGATATTCTGTGCATGTTCCTGGACATGTTCCTCATTTACATCCTCTCCTTCTTCTTCATCACTTGAAGATAATTCAAATTCAAATTGTGGAGGAACAAAGTTTTCATCTATAACATGTCCAAATAATTCTAGAGATGCAGGAACAGCCTTCTTTCTGTAATTGTGAACATCTGCGAATATCCTTTGTGGAACAGGAATATAAGTATATCTATCTCCTTCAAAAGTGAGTCCTTGGAGATGTTGATTAAAGATCCTTTGTAAAAACCGTGGATACATAAAGAATGCCTCTTTGCTAGTAAGATTCCCGACCAGTTGCTGAAAGATGAATCTTGAAAAATTGTATGGGATGTTCAATATGAGAGCAGTGATCATCTCAAGTAAATTGATCCCAACAGAATCATGTCCTGATTTCCTCGGTGATAAGGTGGAGACCATTGTATGTATCATAAACTTCCATTGAGGAGGAAAATGATTTTTCAAATATTGTTTGTCTCTAGGTCCTCTAGTACAACCCATCCTAGAAAGACAATCTACCACAATATCCCTTGGAATTATATTGTTAACATTTTCAGCATCTCCAAAATTCCAGGTTTGTCTTATCAGTTCTTCTGTGAGATCTATGGGAATTCCATTCACAATAGCTCGAATACATGGAGGATTATTACTTGGAAGGTATTCAGCCGAGTTCCAAAATTCAAACATATGTTCTTGAAATATATGTTCAACTCCCATAGTTAAGGCATAATGAACTCTGGAGCTTCTCAAAAAATTCAGAATTGGGTGAAAACAGTTGTTGACAGGCTTGTTTGGAGGATCCATAAGATAAGCAGTCACATTATGTCTCGGCTCAAAATCAATTACAACTCGAGCAATGTCAGCAACACCAGGTTGATCTGCCATAATGTGTATAACAAGCTATACAAAACAAACTGTTAAGCAAAGTACAAAACAAATAGAAACAAAATTATGCACATACTGAAAATTTTGTTAAGTATCAAATAATCCGAAACTAGAAATACATAGATTTGTATGTCAGCAACTAGCTACTTAGTACTAAGTATCAATACTAGGTCAGTATGTAATACTTAAGTCAGTAACTAGTAAAAACAAATTTCCTAAGTAAAACTAGGTCAGGAACTAAATGTTTAACAAAATTTCAGATTGAAACTAAGATTACATAGTCAGTATGTATGAAATAACAATAATCCGTAACTAATACTTAGATCAAATACCCGAGTATAGTCCGTATGTATAGTCCGTATGTATATGCTGACTTAGTAATCCGAAACTAAGTCCATATATTATAATGAGTCCGTAAGTAAACATTTAGTCAGTAACTAGATGTATACTAGTAGACTTAGAATAATTCAGGACCTAGTAGCAAGTATGAAGTCCGCAAGTTAACATTTGACTTGGTCAACAAAAGTCAAATAGTCAACGTCAGTAAGTAGGGTTGGTCAATAAGTCAATAGTCAATATTTGACTTAAGGTCCGTAACTACGATAGTTACGGACAAAAACCCTAATCCTAGTCCGTAACTAGGAGATCCGGACAACATTGACGACTGTTCATGTGAACAGTAACTTTTCCAGAAAAATCACGATTAAATCATAGATATTGAAAGATAGAGAATGAAAATTATACCTATGAATGCGGAATCACAAGGCGCACAAATCTATCTTGGTAGATTTGAAAATGATGAAGTAAACAGAGAGAAATCGATGAAAGCTTGCTCGGTTTTGTCAGATACTGAAAATATTAGTTCCGGACTAATTTGAAAAATTTTGAAAGTGTATGTCAACTCTGGTTTTCAGAAGGATATATACCTTTTCAAACTTAGATCCGGACTAACACTAGTTACTGAAAAATTCATTGATCATTTTGAAATTCAAAATTTATTTTGATGTTTTTCAAAAATGAATTTGGTTGAAACATATAGGATCAAAAAGATTAATCTTTGGATATTATCTAACCTAAATCTTAAAAGACATAACAATTTTAAAGAAAAAACTAATTTGAAAAATATAAAATCCTAAAAAAATATTTACAAGGAAATTATAACGAAATAAAATATTTTTGGTGGGGAAAATCTCATGAGTTGGGATCATATTGGGATATATGAATGTATTATGTTTATTATTGAGAAATGCAAGTTTATTTTGATTGTTAGTATTTTTATCCTTTTTAAATTTATATATCATTTCCAAAATATCTTTTCTAAAAATTATTTTATATATAATTATTGGTATTATTGTTCACTAAAGTACTCAAATATTTAAGTATCTTTTAGCATTATTGTTAATGTGCACATTATTCTATATAAGCTAAATATCAATATACTTCTGAATTTCAAAATACAGTAATATTTCTATATAGAGGGTGAGAATATGATGAAGTCTTTAAGAGTACACACATATGTTGAAATGACATTTTGTCACATATGTCATACCCTTGGTTGGAATTACAACTATATCTCAGGTCTATACAAAGTATAACAGAGAGATATAATTAAGTAAACCTTCTTCAAAATCATACCCAAGTCTAAGGTCTGTACAAAGTACAACAAATAGTGGATATGATTCCCCAGACAACATAATATAAAGACCCTAAATGATAGATCATACCATATTAATTTTCCAGAATTTAAGACATTTTATTGTTATTTTGAATCTAGAGGACTAGAATCTTGATAACTTTGTATCATTGATTTTGACTTTTGCTTGAGTCAATTTACTTTTTGCTTGTCATATACAGATATTTTGGATTATATAAAATAATATGCACTAATTATTTGACATTTCTTAGACGAGATACCTTAACTATTTGAATACCTACCAATATATTATATATAACTTAATTTAAAGAAAATTTTCTTTAAGAAATGTTACATAAATCTACTAACACATCAAATATAATACTTAGCATTTCTTTAAAAATTATTTTAATACATTTCCCAATATACTATCATTTCCCAACATTTTCCACAAAATCTCCCCCTGATTTTGTATTTTTCTAATGTTTTTGTATTTTTAAAATTTTCTATTGTTTTTGGAGTTTTATATTTTCTATTGTTTTTGAATTTTTTATAGTTGAAAGAAAAACAACAAACAAACAAAGCAGCAAATAACCTAGAATTGTAAAATACAACCTAAATATCCAATTTTTCAGTCAAGTTGATCCAAATGTTTCATACCGAGCATTGAGATAAGGTCCTCAAAGCGTGATTTTGAAAATGATTTGGTAAACAAGTCAGCACGTTGCTTACTTGTTTCGACATGAACCAAAATGATCAGATTTTTCTCATAGCAATCCCGTATGAAATGAAAACGTATTTCAATGTGTTTTGTTTTAGAATGCTGTACGGGATTGCGTATGATACTGATAGCAGCAGTGTTATCAATATTTAAAGGAGTTTTGGTCAAGAGTAAACCATAATCGCGTAGTTGTTGTTGAATCCACAAGATTTGAGAACAGCAACTAGCAGCAGCGATGTACTCAGCCTCAGCAGTGGATGTAGAAACAGTTTGTTGTTTCTTGCATTGCCAAGTCACCAATCTTCCTCCAAGAAATTGACAACCTCCTGATGTACATTTGGAATCAATGCCGCAGCCTCCGTAGTCTGAATCAGAATATGCTGAAAGTTCAAAGTCACCATCATTGGAATACCAAATTCCAAGATTCGGTTTTCCTTTGAGATATCGAAAAATCCGTTGTACTGCTCGCAAGTGAGTTATCTTCGGATCAGCTTGGTACCTAGAACAAACAGACACAGCAAACATGATATCTGGCCTAGATGCCGTTAGATACATCAAAGAGCCTATCATGGAGCGATATTCTTTTTGATCCGTAGGTGAATCTTCAGAGGCAGGTCCAATCTTTTCAGTTGTATCAATGGGAGTGGAAAATGGCTTTGCCTCTAACATCTTGAATTTCTTCAAGATATCATTGGCGTATTTTGTTTGATGGATAAAGATTCCCTTATCCATTTATTGGACTTGTAATCCTAGAAAGAAAGCCATTTCTCCCATTGAGCTCATCTCAAATTTGGACTTCATAATGTCCTCAAATTCTTTGCACAAGCTGTCGTTTGTTGATCCAAAGATAATGTCATCAACGTATACTTGCACTAGCAGTAAATCTTCCTTTGACTTCTTTATAAAGAGAGTGCTGTCAATTCGTCCTCGTGTAAATCCATTTTCCAACAAGTGTTGTGACAAAGTCTCATACCAAGCTCTCGGGGCTTGATGTAATCCGTAAAGAGCTTTGTCTAGTCGAAACACATGATTGGGAAATTGAGGATCTTCAAAACCCGGTGGTTGTTTGACAAACACTTCTTCATGAACTTTCCCATAGAGAAAAGCACATTTGACGTCCAGTTGATAAACTTTGAAGTTCATGTATGAGGCATAAGCTAAGAATATCCGAATGGATTCTAGCCTAGCTACGGGTGCAAAAACCTCATCATAATCCAAACCTTCAACTTGAGTGAAACCTTGAACAACTAATCTCGCTTTGTTACGAACCACAATCCCTCGATCATCCTTTTTGTTGCGAAAAACCCATCGAGTACCAATTGGATGAATACCTTTTGGAGGATCCACCAATATCCAAACTTGTAGTTTTACAAATTGTTGTAATTCTTCTTGCATGGCTTGCACCCAAGAAGATTCTTGTAAAGCAATTTGGACATTCTTTGGTTCTATTTGTGATAAGAAGCAAGATTCCATTTGAGCTATCCAACAAGAGGTGGACACTTGTTTTGGTTGAACACCAAGTTGAGTTCGTGTCTTCACTCCATCTGATACCTCTCCAATGACGTTTTTCAAAGGATGTTTGAATTTTGCATTTATACCCAAAGTAGGTTGTGATTCAACTTCCATGTTTGCATCAAGATTCGTATCCTCAAAGTTACTTTCCACCGCATCATCTGAATCATCATGATTAAATAATTCAGTGGAAGTTTCTTGAAATTCCTCATTTTCAGGATCCGAATGATTTTCAGCTTCATTTTCTACTTGTGGAGTAGAATGTCCTTCTTCTTCTTGAGGAGTCGAAGTTGTAGGAACAGATTCCGGAGGAGTTACTTCTGATAAAACGGTTGGTGTAGGAGTAATAAGAATCGGCTCTGAAGGAGAGGAGATCACCGGAATCACATATTCAACATATTGATAATGAGAATTTTCTGGAGATGTTGAATCTTCTGGAATTAGAACAAAAGAATTGAAGAATGAATCATAATCAAAGAACTTTTCAGGACCAATACCATCGGGAGATTTTGAATGCCTTAAGAATTCCACTTCATAAACCTCTTCCACCCGATTAGATGTCTTGTTATACACCCTTTTATTATGAGAGTTCACTGAATATCCTAAGAAGAAACCGTCACCAGCTTTTTCGGCAAACTTTGACAATCTCTCTTTGGTCTTCATGATTAAACACGGACATCCAAATGGTTCCAAAAAATGAATATTCGGTTTCCGATTATGCAACAGTTCATAACTCGTCTTCTTCTTGTCTTTGACAACATGTACTCGATTGAGTACAAAACACGCCGTATTCACTGCTTCAGCCCAAAAAGTAATCGGTAGTTTAGAATCTGATAACATAGTTCTCGCTGTTTCTACTAATGTCCGATTCTTTCTTTCTGCCACTCCATTCTGTTGTGGAGTATAAGAAGCACTAAATTGATGTGTTATTCCATGTTGAAGACAAAACAGTTCCATTAAGTGATTCTTGAATTCCGTTCCATTGTCACTCCGAATAACCTTCACTTTCATTGAGAAAATTCTTTCCAACTTTAGAATCAGAAATTTAATTTTCTCAAATGCTTCATCTTTTGTTGCAAGGAAATATACCCATGAAAATCGTGAGTAATCATCGGTAATTACCAAGCAATAGATTTTTCCTCCAATACTCCGAATGTTTACTGGACCAAACAAATCCATATGAAGTAACTCCAATGGCTTGTTGATTGAGTTCACCACTTTTGGTTTATGAGATTTTCTGATGAGCTTTCCCTTTTTACATGATATACAATGATCATGTAACGAGAAGTTTTGTTTAGGCACAACGATCACTAAATCGTTTTTCACCAGATAATTCATTTTCCGAAAATTGATGTGACCCATTCTCCGATGCCAAAGTATAGAATCTTTCTCTGAAGCTTTTACTAACAAACACGTGTGATCCTGAGTTGTGGTACTTGATCTCATATCCAGAACATACACGTCTTTTTGTCTTGGAGCTCTCATAAGTACCCATTCTTCAGGAACTGTGAAACCAGGTTTGAGTATCAAACATTCTTCAGAATTGAACCATGTTGATAAGTTCTTATCACAAACTTGGGATACACTGAGAAGATTGTGTTTCAACTCTTCAACAAAGTTTACTTTTTCAAAACTCACTTCACCATTTGTCACTGTGCCCTCACCAGTGATTTTTCCGCCCTTATCTCCCGCAAACGATACATGTCCTCCATATTTATGTTTAACATCATTGAGCAAGGACAAATTCCCAGTCATATGTCTTGAACAGCCACTATCAACATGCCAAATGTTGTCGATAGATTGGGAAGACTGCAAGACATAAACATGAAAATTATTAGTTGCAAATGGACACCCAAGCCTTTGCGGCTTTGGGTTGTCCAGTAACGGGATCATCTATCCAGACATCAATCTCCTTCATTCTTTGCTTAAAGTTATGAGATAAAGAAGTTGAATCTTCAACAGGATTCTTTTCTTTTGGGACATTATTTTTAAAGATTTTCTTAAAACCGTTGAAAGATTTTCCTGTTGAACCGGTTTTAACCGTTTGTTCCTTGTTCATCTTCTTTTGTTTCTTTTTAAGAAGAGGTATACAATCTTTTAAAATATGTCCACGAACCCCACAAAAGAAACAACATCTATGCTCATATCTTTTGAATGATTGAGAACTGGAATGAGAACTCCTTGGAGATTTATCATTCAAAGATGTCTTACTTCCTTTACCCTTGCAATCATTGCATTCTTTGGATAAAAAGGTAGTTTTTGTTTGCTTCACAGGCTTAGAAGATGTATATCTTTTTAATAAATTAAAAGCCTTTTTATGAGGAGTAAAGATTTTAGCTTCTTTGTTGTCAGTAAAAGAAGTTGTACCTTTATCCTGTTCACAAGCATTTGTTGAAGCAGGAACAAAAACTACTTTATCATGTAAAGTCCCCTTACCCTTTTCACATGAGTTTTTAGAAACTTCAACCTCAACAGTCTTTTCTTTCAAATCAGTAGAAATCTTCTCGGGAGATGAAGTATAACAAGATGGTGGTGGAACAATATGATAACCCAACCCTGTCTTACTTTTAGTATCAGTGATTTGAGAGTGAATAATTTCATCTAAAACCATTGATGAGGTAGACATGTTGGAAAGTTTTCGATTTAATTCCAAGATTTTAGAAACTTGATCTGCTTTTTGTTTAGATAAAGATTTTATATCAGTTAAGTATTTATCAATAACAGTTTGCTGATTTAAAATCTTCACTTTGAGATCATGAATCTCAATTTGATAAGCCTCAATCTTTTCAGAAAACTTTTTATCATTGTTCACCAGAATCTTGTTATTTTCTCGAAATATTTGTGTTTCCAAGAGTAACTCTTGATTCTGTTTTTGTAAAAGACTGATCTTTTCCCCCAGATCAGTACATTTACCACAAATTTCCTCAGAAAGATTAGAGTCGACCTCATTGATTTGAGCCATAAAGGCTTGTTGATGTGAATGCTCTTCAACGTGAGAACTCCAATCATAGTAATCATCTACTGTTGAAACCATTGCTTGAGAGGTAGAGGCTTTTGATTGTGTGACAGGAGGAACTGCTTGATATTGTCTGGGAGTGGATTCTTGAGCATTAGAAGGTTTGGTAAATCCCGAGCTTGGATTTTTACCTTTTTCACACTCTCGTGCAAAATGACCAAAGTTTTGGCAATTATAGCACTTTACCTTAGATTTATCAAATCCAGGTCTCCCTCCAAGTTTAGACTTACCAGTTCTTTGAAGAAACTTTTTCACTTTTCTTGTGAACATTGCAAGATTCCATTGCAAGTCCATTTCTTCAAGATCGTCTAGGTGAATCTGATCATAATCTTCTTCAATAAGTTCCACATTTGCTATTCTATTACTTATGAAGGCTTCATAAGAAGCAAGAAAGGCTGTAAGAACTTGTGCATGTTCTTCAGTTGCCTTTGAAACACTAGGACTAGCATTTGATTGTGGAACATATTGATAAGATTGAAAAGAAGAACTTCCTTCAGATGAAGAGCTTGGGTATTGTGAATAAGTTGGTGTGATAGGAGTAGAAGCACTAAACAATGCTGTGGTAGATGTTTGTACTTGAACTTTGGAGCCATAAACACTCGGATTTTGCATTGTGCGGTGAGCCCTAGAGTGTTCCTTTTTCTTGATGGAAACATCATAATTTTGAAGCTTATTGAATAAGTCTTCAAGTTCCATGGCACCAAGTTGTTCCTCATCTTCCAACATTGCATCTACCTTACTATCCCAACGTTGAGGTAGAGCAGAGAGTAATTTTTCATTAATTTCTCCTCTTGAAAGCTCCATACCATGTCTTTTGAGTTCACTAGTAAGTTGGGAATACCGAACTATTAGATCCTCAAATGATTCGTTAGGTAAGGTAGTGAATGCATCAAATTCCTTCTTTATGAGATCACACTTATTCTTCTTATATTTGTCATTCCCAGCAAATCGTTTCTTCATTGCTTCAAACAATTCAAAAGCAGTTGCTAATGATTTCCATCCAGACATAACTTCTTGTGGAAGTGCCATTGAAAGAATAGATTTTGCTTTTTGATCTCTAGCATATTCTTTCTTCTCCTCCGTATTAAAGAACTTGACAGGTTTGGGAGGAATAGGTTCTCTTTCCCCAAAATTTCCTTCTAAGCGTGGCTTGATATATTGCTCTGTAAGTGGGATCATGAGTTCCGGATCATATAGAGCAATAAAGGATTCAAACCTATAGAGCCAATCATCAAAATCCTTGAGCATAAACCTCGGTGGTTTGCTCGTGGTGCCTGTCTCTTGTTCGTTTTTAATCATGGCTTGAAATTGAGCAGTTGTCATAGACATGTTTTCTGCAAGGGATTAGAAATGCAAACCCAAACACAAAAACAATTCCAAAAATCTCAAGTTCAAAGTTAATCCGAAAGTATACTCAGCAAGTATACTCCGTATATACCAAATAACTCCGTAAGTAGTATTCAGTAACTGAGTTCCGTATCTTTGAATTAAACCACGGAAGTCAAAACTACCAACTGTTTTCAGTATCTAGTATTTAGTAGCAAGATTCAGCAAGTAGCACAATCTGGAAGTGTTATCAGTAATTACCAACTTTTATGCTCAGTATCTAATTCTCAGTAACTAGATTCAGTAACTAGCATAAGTCCGTAACTAACACTTAGTATCTCAATCCGAAACTAGATTTACCAAGTAATGAGTTGGCAAAAATCAAGTTTATCTTTTCCGAAACAACAATTCAGCAACTAAGCAAAAAATTAATCAGTCCGAAACAAGCACTCAGTATCTAGACTTCAGTAAGTAGAAACATTTCTGTAACTAAAATTAGTTTCGGAACAGAAGTCAACAAACTCGTAACAAACTCGTAACAGAATTTCGCGCCAATCTAGATACGGACTAAAACGGTTATTTTTGCTAGTTTCGGACAAACAAACAACTAGATACTGACTTAGAATCCCAGATTTTCAAAGTGAAATTACTTTCTCAATACATCTTCAATTTTAACGATCAAGATATGTATGCACTCGTAATTGAAAACCGAACACTCGTGTATTATTAATTTCAAGTTTAAACGTGTTAATCAAAAATCCGTACAAAATGAATTTGAAACAGAATGAGATTTCAACGAATTGAACAATGAATTTGATCAAATTGAAAGCATAGAATGATTCGGAATCACTTACAGTGATGTTTTTGACGAAATTGAGACTGCAAATGATGAAATTGATCAAAATGAACTTCTGATCAAGTACTCCGTATAACCAAACACTCCGTATATCTCTTTAATCACTTCTGAATCAATCCAGAAGTAATCCTAATCACCTCCGATCAATACACTCAGTCAAATTCCTCAAAAACACACTCTAAATCAATCACTAAGCTCACTAAGCAGCTCTGGTGGCTCTGATACCAATTGATAGTCCACGATCTCAGAACTAAAACTTAGTAATCAAGTATAAAGTGCAGCGGATAACAATATACTTGAAGTAAATGATCTAGAGAAGAGAGAAATTGCTTTGGTAAACTGATTGTATTAATGTAGCTCAGATAATACAAAAACCAAAGACTTAGAGAATTCTGAACATCAAACACCTATATATATAGGCAGAATTCTCTAGTCAATATAAGTCAAACATCAAAATTCCGAATCTATCTACTTACTGACTTCTACTTACGGACTACCAGACAGTCCGTAAGTACTACATACATACTGACTATATTAGTTACGGACATACTTGACTTGTACAGTTTCAGACTTATAAAATTTATCAAAAACTTAACATATTAAGCTTTAGTCATTATGCTCCAACATGTCTGCAATTTACCCTTTGTAGAATTGCTGGACTTTCGGGAGTCCAGCGAAGCAGTTGAAAGCTTGGGTTTATCAAGGTGCCCGCAGGATCTGAACGTTCAGTCGCTGCTTCACCCTTGGCATCCTTAGACGTCTTCTTTTTGCTTTGTCCCTGATCCTTTAACCCTAATTTGGATTTTCTTTTGGGAGCAGTGGGTGGTTTCTTTATTGGTGGTTGACCAATAGTAGTTACTGGGGGTGTGGTCAGTGACGTGGTCGATGGAGGGGCAGTAACTGACGGATGTACAGAAGTAATAGGCTGGGGTGCAAGTATCCCCGGTTGTTTCATAAAATTTGGGAGAGACTCATTGCTGGTTTAGAATATATTTGACTTCCTACCAGGGTAGGTTTAAATCCAGTGAAAGGTACTCTATCATAGGCATCAAACTCATTTTTGAAGATCAGTAAAATAAACCTAGGATATGGCACATATTTTTCCCTGGTAGGCTCAGCGACTCTATTGACCAGTTCATCATAGATCACACTTGCATAGTCAACTTTCATAGAGTTGTGACCAACTAATATGTGCCTCAAGGGAGCTAAATTGATCATAGCTCCCTGTTTTTGTACCAAGACACTGAATAAAATTTGAAAATAAAGCATCTCAAACACCATCCATTTTTTATTTATGAACAGTGGAATATTTACGATTACCATTTGCATCAACAGAGTATTTACAATCAATCTCAGTGAGATTGACTATGCCTCCCTTGGCAGTGTCTCCGTCAGGCAGCGGCTCATAAATATCATGCACTGGTAGTTGCAAAACAGTGTGAATGGTGTTTGCAGTGATTAGTATGTTGGTTGCCCCACTATCAATGTATCCCTAAATTTGAGAGACCCCCTTAACAACTGAATGAGTACAAGTAAACCAGAACTCACTCAACCATTCAGGGTTCATCTCACCAGGAGATAAAGTAAGAGCAGGGAGAATAAAGTGATTATTTAAAAAATTTCCAATCTCCGCGTACTCTGGTTTTGTGCAAGTTACATTTCCCAAATAATTAGATTTTGGGACTGTTATAACAAGATCCTCGCTGACTGCAGAGGCTCGAAAAGCTTTAATCTCTGCAGTAGGTGTATACGAGTTCGGAAAGAATTTTGATCTTGCCATTGCAAACCCTAAAAAAATCAATTTGCAGGTTGTTTAAGATTAGGGTTTTGAAAAATGAGAAAGTTTTTTGAATAAATGAAAATCAAAATAGCGTAAAATGAAAAAGGATTCAAGTCTCTGAATTTATAGTGTACGCTATTTGATAATCATGTGGTTGAAAATGAGGAGTCGTGGACGATGGTGGTGGTTAGTGGTAGTGGTGTAGGGGTGATGATGGTGGAACGTGGTGGCATTAATGGTGATGGTAGTGGTGTGCCAAAAAAGTGCAATGACGTAAGAAAGAGAGTGTCAGAATCATACGACTTTTCCGTTATAGCATAAAACATTTATTTTGAAATTCGTTAAATTAAATACAAATTAAACGTATTAAATATAACGAATGTTTGTCAATTTATTTACCACCATTAAATGCTGCAACAGGAAGTCCCTGATGCATATAATCAATAAATTGATTATCCACCAACAAGAAATATATATATCAAAAGGAGATAAATATAATCTTTTATCCAGCTGAGACTTTATCTCGCTGATTTAAGCACAACTTAGAATTCTGATTAAATCATAGAGATGCAGTTACTGCACTGATATAAGTCAAGTCTATCATCTTTAGATACTTATATTGTTTTTATTTGATAACCAATGAGTATAGATTATGTTTCATATAAATTGTATAACATATTACTATATTAAATTTCACTGATCTAGTTACAACTTAGAATACTAACCAGATCAGCTAGAGATAATATAGAGCAATGATATAAAATGAATATTAAAATATAATAGATACTCCTGTGACTATACGAAATATAAAAGTAGTTGAACATAACTAACTGATTATTACTCTTACTGATTAGATCAGTTGAAGTTAAGTGATCAGTGAATGTGCTCTACTAAAGTTATACTTCACATAGTTATTTTATTGAAAGCAATTTTAAAATTTAAAAATAACTAATTAAGGTTAAAAACTTATTTAGTCATTTAGGTTTAACATACCAAGCTCGCTGATAAGAAAGTTAAATCTTTTCTCATCCAAAGGTTTTGTAAACAAATCAGCGAGTTGATAGTCAGTTGGAATAAAATGTTATTCAATGTAACCTTTCATCACATGGTCCCTGATGAAATGATATCTGACATCAATGTGCTTTGTCCTTGAGTGCATCACTGGATTTTTTGCAATAGTTCATTTTGACTATCACACTAGATTGGTATTTCAGTGAAGTCAAATCCATAGTCAGCAAGTTGGTTTCTCATCCAGAGAATTTGAGCTGTACAGGCACTGGCAGCGACATATTCAGCTTCAACGATTGAAGTTGAAACTGAATTTTGTTTCTTGCTGGACCAGCTAACAAGTTTTTCTCCCAGAAACTGACAGCTATCAGATGTACTTTTTCTATCCAGCTTGCATCCAGCATGATCAGAATCTGAGTATCCTTTCAGTGAAAAATCTGAACCAGATGGGTACCAGAGACCAAGATTTGGTGTACCATTCAGATATCTGAATATTCTTTTGATAGCGAGTAAATGTGATTCTTTTGGATCAGCTTGATACCTAGCACACAGACATGTAGCAAACATAATCCCTGGTCTACTTGTAGTTAGATACAGTAGTGACCCAATCATACCTCTGTAAGCAGTAACGTTTACAGATTTACCATCAGAGTTAGCATGTAATTTTACTGCAGGTGACATGGGTGTAGCAAGGGATGAGCAATTAGTGAAATCGAATTTCTCTAATAATTCTTTAACATATTTTCCTTGATTTATAAAAATTTCAATTTTGGTTTGCTTTATTTGCAGACCAAGGAAAAATGTTAATTCACCCATCATACTCATTTCATAACTTTTAGTCATGAGTTCAGAAAATTCCTTGCACATGTCACTGTTAGTAGACCTAAAAATGATATCATCAACATAAATTTGGACTAATATGACATCTCTCTGATCACTTTTGATAAATAATGTGATGTCAGTCTTACCTCTGACATAGCCACATTTTATCAAATAGACAGAGAGAGTATCATACCAGGCTCTGGGAGCCTGTTTTAGTCCATACAGGGCTTTATCAAGTTTATAAACATAACAAGGATGTTTTGGATCAATGAATCCAGGTGGTTGCTTGACATACACTTCTTCCTGCAGCTTGTCATTTAAGAAGACACTTTTCACATCCATCTTATATACTTTGAATTTCTTGTGAGCTGCATAGGCTAGAAATAGCCTGATTGCTTCAAGTCTAGCCACTGATGCAAAGGTTTCGTCATAGTCAATGCCTTCTTGCTGATAGTAACCTTGTGCAACCAGTCTGGCCTTGTTTCTGGTTACTACTCCATCAGTATCCATTTTATTTCTGAACACACATCTTGTCCCAATTACCGATTTACCAGCAGGTTAAGGCACTAGCTTCCAAACTTTATTTCTTTCCAACTGATATAGCTCTTCTTGCATGGAAGCTATCCAATGATGATCAGTGAGTGCTTTATCAACCTTCTTTGGTTCCATCAGTGAAACAAAGCTTACAAACAAACAATAGTTAGCAGCTGCTGATCTTGTCTAAACCCTGGATTGTGGATTACCAATAATTAATTGATTATCTATATGTTTTGTTCACTTAGTCATTCGCTGAGGTTCAACAGTGACTTGATTATCCATTGTGGGTCCATGTGACAAATCAGTATTGGAAACATGAGTGTTATTGTTATCTGTGCTTTGATTTGGACAGTGAGTTGATGATGATGGGTTATGAACAGGTAAAGATGATGTCCCTGAATTATTCTCAGCTGAAGTAGAGCTAGAGTTGTTTTCAGGTACAGCTTCTTCCCTTTCAGAATCTGATGAGAAATTTTCATATTTCTCATCTATTGACTTCTTTTTGACTGATGACTCATCTTTTATTTAATTCATTGAAAACAAGATTTTCATAATCTTTTGGATCAGTGAGTGACTCATCATATGATTCATCAAAAGTAACATCCACTGATTTCTCAATACATTCTCTTCGTTTATTATAAACTCCGAAAGCTTTTGAGATGATTGAGTAACCAACAAATATTCCTTCATCAGCTTTTGGATCAAACTTTCCTAAGTGATCTCTTTTGTTCAAGACATATAGCAGGTACTACCAAAAACATGGAGAAAACTTATATCAAGTTTTCTCCCCCTTAACAACTCATATGCTGTCTTATCATGTCTTTTAACAATCAGTGACCTATTCTGAGTATAGCAGGAAGTACTCACTGCTTCAGTCCAGAAATAGGTCTTAAGACCAGCGTCAATGAGCATTGACCTGGCTGATTCAATTAAGGTTCTATTTCTCCTTTCTGCCTCCCCATTTTGTTGAGGTGTCCTTGGAGCTGAAAATTTTTGAGAAATACCTTTTGAATCACAAAAAATTTCTAGGCCAATGTTTCGAAATTCAATGCCATTATCACTTCTTAAATATTTTACCAAACTGTCATTTAAGTTCTCCATTCTCTTGATAAAGGATATAATCTCACTGGCAGCATCACTTTTGGCTTTAAGAAAGAATACCCAAGTGTATCTGGAGTACTCATCTACAATCACCAAACAGTATTTCTTTCCACCAAGACTTGGAGTGCTCACTGGACCAAACAGATCCATATGGAGTAGATAAAGACATTCAGTCACTAAAGAGATCTGTTTACTTTTGAAAAAAGAACTGTGATGCTTTCCCTTCTCACATGCTGAACAAAGTTTATCTTTATCATAAGACAATTTTGGTAGTCCAGTGACTAAACCATTCTTGCTTAATTTATTGATTACCTTTAGATTCAGATGTGAAAGTCGTTTATGTCATAACCATTTTTCTTCTGAAACAGTCCTGGAATAAAAGCATGTCCCTGACTGAGCTGAGTCCATATTGACAACATATGTATTTCCCTTTCTGTTAGCAGCCAACACAACACTCCCTTTCTTATTGTAAACAACACCAGCTTCATGATTAAATAGCACTTTGTTTTTGGAGTCACAGAACTGACCGATGCTTAATAAGTTGTGCTTCAGTCCCTCCACATAAGCTACTCGCTTAAAAATCACATTACCATTGGTTAATACACCATAACCTCTTATCTTTCCAACCTTATTATCACCAAACACTACATCAGGCCCTCTTTCATCCTGGTAGTCACTGAACAGGGACTTACATCCGGTCATATGTCTAGAACAACCACTGTCCAGATACCAGATAGTCTCTCTAAGAATGCCATGCATTAATAATCAAGATTAGTTCAACTGGTGAACCCATCCTGAGATGGGTTCATAGTGGCTAAGCCTTAATTTTGGCTTCCACTGATATGCATAAATGGTGTCTGAATGCTCACTTATGATTACATGTTTTGAAAATGGTGTTTCTAAGCATTCAGATGATAATTGTTGCCTATTTCCACATTTGTAACACTTTCTATTTGCATAAGTGGCCTTTTTAACTTTCTTTGATTTAAGTTGTTGAGCTGACACCGACTTACAACTTTCCTTGCAGATTTCTACCTCTTGTTTCTTTGACTTAGGGTCACTGATAATATTATTATCAGTGACTGAAACAATGTCAGAGAGGTTGCTGATATCTTTTTGATCATCAGCGACTGATTCAGTGAACTTTGAACTTTATGATAGATTATCAGCTTTAAAACTTTTGCTTTCACAATCAGTCTTTACTACATTGCAACTATTAGTGAGTAGATCACCTTTTATGAAATAATTTGGTCTTGGCTCACTGATAATTGATATTGGTTCAACTACAGTTTCTGAGCAATATCCATCAAAATTAAAAATGGGATTAATCTTCGTAGAGTCAGCAAGTGAGGCAGCATATCCATAATCACCTCCCAAAATAGCTTTTTCTTGTTTTGGAATTTGATTATTTACACACTAATTTACTCTCATGTTTGACTTACACCAAAAATCCATAACCCTTTTGAGTTCCAAAAATTGTGTCTCAAATTTTACTTTCTCTTGAATACACACTTGATTTGCATGTAATTGTGCATCAAGATCTAGTTTTAAATTTTTTTGTTCTTGATACATTTTCCTCTTGATCAAGAAGTTTTGATTTTAAGTTGCTGATATCATAATTCTGATTTCTTTGACGTCATCATGGAATTCAGCGTCATCAGCCATCAGACAGTAATCCTTATCTAAACACATCATTGCTTATTCTTCATCAGATGATGAGGATGAGTCAGAGTCGCTTATTGAACCCTCTTCAGCGACAATACCTTTTCCCTTCTTTTTCCCAGATTTGGACATTGCCTTCAGC
Source organism: Pseudognaphalium luteoalbum (assembly GCA_963422505.1). NCBI lineage: Eukaryota > Viridiplantae > Streptophyta > Magnoliopsida > Asterales > Asteraceae > Pseudognaphalium > Pseudognaphalium luteoalbum. The sequence goes on along the minus strand of OY730198.1, from coordinate 59,062,017 downwards.
TTCTTGTACTTTGCTTTGTACTTGTACTTGTCATTTCTGAAGCTTGGCTTTAGTTCAGGGATAGGATTTTTTGACTTTGATCTACAATCAGCTACAAAATGACCAGGTTTACCACACTTGTAGCAGTCACCTTTTGATTTGAAATTATCAGATGATGGAGCACCAATGAATCTTTTTGATCTGGTGTTCCAGTGTTCCTTCTGAAATTTGCAACCATCATTGCCATGTCCCTTTCCAGCTTTTCTAGACCCTCATCATATTCATACTCTGACTGTTCTTCAGCCTGATCACCTTCTTCATCAGCTAACAGAGACTTTGAGCTTAGCTTAGAGACTTTTGATTTATATCTCTTATCAATTTCTTCAAGCTCAGCTACAAGGGCTTCGATATCTTTTGACTTCCAAATGTTGCACAAATGTGCTCACTCTGATCAGCTTGCTTTTCGGAATGCTCCCAATTGAGCAAAATACCATAGACCTGAGTAAGATTAAGAGTTGTATAATCATTCCTCTGTCTAGTACAGGTAGCAATAGTTTCCCAGATTTTCCTTGGCAAGAGCTCCAGGAACTTTTCAACAACGAAGCTCTGCTCTTTTCCTATACCAGCATTTTCCATTTTATCGATCAGTGACTGATATCTGGTATAAGTAGAGGACGGGGACTCATTGGGTTCCATTGCAAACAGTTCATACTGTCGAGTGAGATTGACTTCCCTGCAGCGAATAATATCAGGAGTTCCAATATATATATTCCTAAGGGTGTCCCACATGTCTTTAGCAGTTTTACAAAGCCTAACAGATTCAAACACTTCATCAGGAAGTGACATGCCTATGTAGATTTTAGCTTGTTTATCTAATCTAACCAACCTCTTGTCCTCATCAGACCACTGTTCCTCTTTATTTGGCACAACCTTTTCTGGTATTGCAGGAGTAGTTGCAGTGGCTACAATAGCAGGAACAATTGTGGTTGGGATATGAGGACCATTGGTTATTACATTACAGAGACGATCGTCAACGAGATCCACTAAACATATCATCCGGGACATCCAGGTTTCAATCCTAGAGGGATCAAACGCTGGAGGTTTGGTAGTAGAACCATTTCCCTTTTGATACTCAGAGTCAACACAACTGTACTTTACTGATTCCATTACTGATCTGGTTAATTGATTTAAACCAACTCTGCTCTGATACCAATTGATAGTCCCCTAATCACTATTACGAAGTGAAATGGAATCACAATAAGTAAAGTTTAATTATAGAAGGGGGGGTTGAATACAATTTAAAAAAAAAACTTTTATGATTTTAATCTAAGTTAATTTCCAAGTTTTTATTTGCGATAAATAAACAGAGTATAACAAATATAGATATGAAAGTTAAGGTAAATGCGCAATAGTAGCTGAACTGTGATTTTTATTAATCATAAAAACTAACTGAGTATTGATTGCGGAATGGAATAGCCAAAGCTAATCATCAATTACTCAAGCTAATCTATTACAAGATGAGTTGAATAGTAGAGGACAAACAGGTTAACTATTCACTCTCTGCTCGTTGTACTGTGCTTAGAGAAACTACTTACAGACTAACAAGTTATTAACACGTACAAACGGCAAGTTTCTAAGTACATAATACTACTCTATTTATAGTGCAAATGTCTCGTAAACATTTTTCTTCAAATCGTGATCTTGGAATGACACGTGTCGCTGTTTGATTGGTTTGATCTCTGTGTCTTGATTATTCTGCAGTCCCAATTTTGTTACCTTGAATATCGCGTCTTCCTTAACACCAATCATTTCCTGCCACGTAATCCCTTAGATATTTATGAAGATATGGGAGACACTTGCTGATATAAGATTGAAGAGCAACTTGTACTTGACTACAAACTAATTGGAGTAGTCACTGAAGACGAGATAATCCTCCTCACTCACTGTGAACTATCGTGCTCTTGTAGAGTAACTTGAATTGAATATCTTTAGCAACTAGCTTTTATTTGAGCAGTGACTTTTGCCTTTATTTATTTAAAGACGTAAGACTCTCGCTGCTAGTATCAACGACACACCAAGTTGAGTTTTAATCTTTCTCAGCATATCAGATTCCTCAAATAAAATGAATAGCGACCAATGATTGATAACATCAGCAACAGCAGCTTCGACATAATCATTTTCTTTATCGAGTTTGTTATTATTGAGTTGGTCAGCGACCAGTGACTCAACAAATATATTATGAATTAATATGTACAAAATAAAATCATTCACCGCATTACTAAGAAATTATTATATTGAAATAGGTTGACGAATACTTTATTATTTTCTTAAAATATATATCATGGGTGGTTGAAATTTCCACATGGAAAATAGTATTGTATTCTGTATTTCTGTTGTTGGATACATTAGATGTTTTCAGTTTTGAGTAATATAGGACACCTTATTTCAAAAAGATTTTCTGCTTTGCAGTCTGCACAAAATAACTCTACTATTAAAAATCATTAAACTCATAAATTTATCTTTATTTATTACTCTCAATTATTTATTTTATAAAATATTTCATTCAAACTTGTTTTGAATATAAGTGCAAATTTGAACCCAACTTAAATTCAACAAATTTTTCATTAAACTCATAAATTTACCTTTATTTATTACTTTCAATTATTTATTTTATAAAAATATTTCATTCAAATTTGTCTTGGATATAAGCGCAAATTTTAACCCATCTTAAATTCAACAAATTTTCTAGAGAACAATAAAAGTATGACGATGAGAGTATCAAAAGTCCAATTACCTTATAGTAATTTTTGTGTTTTCCTTTTTATTTTAAAGTTGGGGATTGTAGGGGAAATAAGTTACAAATGAAGTTTGTACTTCAGTACAGGGACGTATTTTTCACTAAAAACTATTCATTTCTCGCTAAGAAAACATATCACATTAACAAGTATACTCTTGCCTTCTTTTGCGTATGATAAATGTGTAAAAGGGTGTGAGGGTATATATCTTTCACCTAAGAGCATATGGATTGGAAGTAGACAAGCATTGGCGTTCATTGACTTGAACGTCGAGACCCGACATTTACCACTTCTGACCGGCATTCAATTTCATCGTTCAAGGTCAGTGTTTAGCCTTGAACGTTGATTGCACATGCATTTAATAATTTTTTTTGTTTCACTTTTCCTTTTATTTGATTTGTTGAACGTAATTTTTTGTGGGCCATTTGAACTTCAAATTGATTATTAAACCATTTCCCTCAAAATCATATTGTTTTAAACTTTAGTATTCAATCGAACAATGAGCTGAATATTTAGAGCAAGCGCAACCGATCCTTATGCTCAAAGAATCACCTTCGTTCAATATAAACATTGACCATTAACATTTTTCATCTATACTCACTTTCAACTTCCATATTTAGTTAATTGTTACTCTTGGCTTAAAACCCTTGAATTTAGCAATGTTTTGAAAACCGTTTTTTTAATCGGAATAGTGAGGGGTCCAGTTGCGGTTCAACCGGTTAGATCGTCGGCCCAAAACCAGTCAAAAATCGGTCAAAACACGATTTAAAAATAAAAAAAAAATTCAAAACCCGGTCAAAACCAGTCCGGTTCTCGGTTTAACCGTAAAAAACTAGAAAGACCGCCGATTCATTGACTGGTCAAACTTAGCCCAAAATCGATTTTCAACGATAACCCTAAAATCCCAGTCCAACTATTTCGACCGGACCAGTCTAACCGGTTTTCAAAACGTTGGAAATTAGTAGACATTTCGTGCAATCAAAACGTCACATGCAAAACATGTGACCATCATGAGGAATGTTCATTCCTTTTCATTAGAATTAAAGTTTCTTGTACTCCTCTCTTTCCTAAATGCGGGTCTTTTCTTAACAATACTAATATTGATGTGTTGTTATTGTCTAGTAATAAATCTAATATTAACATATTTATCTAATGTTCGTCACTGATTTCATAACTACCATTCAAAAAACATATTTATCTAATGTAGGAAGCTAAATCGTATCTTGCCCTTACTATGTATGTGTAAGTTAATGACTTTACTCTTACTCAACCATTGTTACACTTCATATTTTTGAATAATTTGTGCTAACCTTATCTACTTGACTTTCTACAAAAAGATAAGAAAACATGAATAGGAGTATTCATCGATTATTCGATAAGATATGCCAAATCGCAATCGGAAACCATACATACATGATTCTAGTTTGCACATCTTGTCATCCTTTGCCAAATAACTCAATCGCGTGCAACTCTAGATTAACAAAAGCATAACTTTCATTTTCTCCTCTTTTGTGAGACCAAGATTTAGTCTAACTTTAACAAACAAGAAAATTGCTCAATTTCACGCGAGGTATTGTTGTTAATCTTAATCATAAAATATATAGGATAGACAACTAATAATTAATTTAGTAATTCATTACCAACTAGTCTAATTACAGAATCACTAATGCCACAATTTAGTATCACGTCAATAATTAAACGTTGTTAGAACTTATGATCGGTACGGTCTCTATCTTAGACCTAACATTTATCTAATAATAACTCTTCATTATGAATTTGGTATTATGTCATTATTAATCATATTACACACTGAACATCTGAAAACACTTATATTGCGGATTAAGATCCCTTTCATGATAAATTATAACAGTAAATGCCATTTTCTTTTACACAAGTGAATTTTTTTTTAAATTTTTTTTGTCTATTTGTCAGGTGACGTAGCATATCATGTTGGTTTTAACATGAAGCGATCTCAATAGTTGTTTTGCTAGAAACACTATCAAGTCGTTATAGACTTCCAAATCCTTAATCCTGCAACTAAAATCACTCTTTGATCTCATATTTGTTCCCAACTTCCTCCATTTCATACCTACCATATAAAGCGAATCGAATCACAAAAATTAGATCCATATCTCATTGAGTTCATTTACTGATATACCGAGAAGTTGTGATCTAAATCCAAATCAAACACAAGCTACGTTGCAAAATCCCGTTTCTAGATCATAACTTTCAGGGTTTAGTACCTGAAAATACAACTAACTTGTACCCGATATCTATTGTGTGAACCCAACTTACATATGCTATTTTCAATGAATCAAACTTTCAGAAATGGTGTTTAAATGTATTTGGTGATCTGTAGATGATTTGTCAAACTCTCCGGATACCACGTGACACCTTCAACGAGTGACACATCAGCTGATTACATTAAAATACCCTTTTTGAAAGTTTGATGCATTAAAAATAGCATACATAAGTTGAGTACACACAATAAATATTTGGTACAAGTTAGTTGCATTGCCAGGTAATAATTCCTAACTTTCACACAAAACTAATAGCCATATAAATATATATAATCCAAATAAGTTTGTTGGCATGATTTAAGAAAGGATTAATCTGGAAATGCATCCAACTTGTCCCGAATGTCTATTGTGTGTATCATACTTACGGGAGGTGTATTTAATGTATCCAACTTTCAAAAACGGTTTATTGTATGTATTTTGATGATGTGTCGGCCGTTTACGATGCCACGTGGCATCCCTAGAAAATGACACGTCATCAAAATACATACAATAAACCGTTTTTGAAAGCTGGATGCATTAGATACACCTCCCTTTAAATATGCTACATACAATAGGGGGACAAGTTGAATGCATTTTCAAATACTTAACCCTTTAAGAAAAAACCCAATTGCCCACATGACATTATTCAATAATTGATCACTTAGGGTCAACTAAACCATGTGCAATACATTTCCAGTTTCTTTCCATTACAAAAACTATACAATTTTAAAACCAACATTTCAAGGTTAATTACCATGATCTTCCCATGATTCAAGCAAAATATATGCATATGCATAAATATATATAATATAATTAATATGTACACTCAATAATGTTGGATGTCGTACAAGAATTGCCATCTAGTACTTCCAAATCATATCGGATATGAAATTATGAATTTCTTAAAGAATAATTAGGATAGTAACATGCATGAACGCCACTCGATTATATAATGCCCGGAGATTGTCTGTTCCTACTGCCTTCTCTAAGCCACCATACCCTCGGATCCCCTATCATAACTTAATTAATGCGAATTATAAGACGTTCAACAAACGTATATATGTTAATTAGTTATGATTAGAGTGGTAAAAATAAGCTGAACGACTTTTTATGTGAAGCGATTCGAAATTTCTATTATAAAGATCTAAAACGATTTTGTTTGACTTATTACTAATGTTTTTTAATCCATATGTCGACCTCTATAGATAATCAATCAGGTCACGGATCTATATTATAATTAGTAGTTATAACGGCGTTTAATACTTTTTTAAAAATGTTACAGAAGGTTTTAGCGATATATAGTATATATTAGGTTGTATTAATGTCCCTTACCTATTTTAGATGTTACATATAATTCAAATCGATTCATTTACTTAGAAACGAATAAAACAATTCAGATTATAGCAATGACCCATATGTTCGTAAGAGGGAACACATTCGAAATTGATTAGAAATCTATCTGGTGGATGGTCATAAAAAGGGTTGAAAATGGTTATGAGATTAGACAACGTACATACGAGTAAAAAGAAGACTCAAAACTTCATTCCGGTTATCCATTTACTCTGAATATATCATTTTGTGGAAAGACAGTATATCATAATCAAAATCAAAATAAAATACTAGAATATATAAACTAATTACATTTCTTTCATGAATGATTTGGCCGGTGTCATTATTGGATAGATAATCGGACTATTTTCGAAAGAGCCAACCCAACTTCACGAGTTTTATTAATCATTAAACTATTGATTATTTTAACTATAAGTTATAAATAAATTACATTAAAAGCCAAAATGTTTATGGAAAAAGATATTTGTTATGGTCTAGTGTCGTATGAAGACAAGTATGTTAGTTGAGGCATGGGTTCTCTATTCTATCCATTTATGTAATCATTGTACCTAATTGGCACATTCGAAGTGATTCATACACAAAATCGTGTTTTCGATTGCGATAATGATAGAATAACGTTTTACGAGGTTACATTCTTGTCTGGACCAACACAAGTAGACACATATTGCAGCAAAGGATTGTAAAAATACGTTTGTAACTAATCGTGTTGGTAATTTTGGTTTATTATTATACGTTTTGGGGTTTTGTGGATAACAAGAAGTTTCGAATTTCGTGATTTACTCTAAATATTAAATAACATGATTTCTATTAACGAGGTCAATTTTTTATTTGTTACTTTGTGCGGGGTGTGAAGAAATGGTGTACAATTTCTGGGAATGTGGTTGGACGATAAGTGATGAATAAAAATAAAATTAGAATATGTAATATGTAGTCATAGAGTGTCATACGCTACATTTTCATTTTTTAAAGTAGCATCTAGGTTGGGAATGGGCTTTAGTGTAGTGGGTACTTAAGGGTGGTTGTTAGGCTTACACCTTGATTAAAGAAAGAGAATCCATTATGCTTAGTGGGCTACCTATTATCTAGGCCCAGATGACGGTTTTTGCTAGCAGACTTATGGGCTTCCAAACGTCAGTAACCTCAAAATTATATATATATATATATATATATATATATATATATATAATTCTCCCGTTAATGTAAAAAAGAAATTATTTAAATATATTTATAATACTTTATAAGTTTTCACCCCTCAAAATTAAATAATTATAAAATAAATAGACCCACAACGTATGTTTCTTTTAGTGGTTTTAGAAAGGAGGAAGAAGTAGCATGGCGATACTAGTAGAGATGCAAAAACCGAACCGGTTTTTTTCAAAACCGTTTTTGAAACCGAAACCGGTTTTAATAAAAACCGGTTTTTATATAACCGTAACCGGTTTTCGAAACCCGAACCGGTTTAACCGGTTTTTCGTTTTGGCCACAACCGGTTTTTTTCCGGTTTAATAACCGGTTTTTTAAAAAAACCGGTTTTAAATTGGAAAACGGCTCCTAGCCGTTGGAGGAGCGGGATTTTGAATTTTTTGGACTTTTTTGGGTGCTTTTGCCCCCTCAATGACACTATAAATACCCATGGTTAGTTTAGTTTCAAAACACACCAATTTCTATCTATTTCTCTCATATTCTTTCAATTTCTTACATATTCTCTAAAAAACTCTCTCTCTATATATATACTTTTCGTTTGCAAAATGAAAAATATACAATCTCAAGCTTCCGGTTCCGTTTCCGTTAGTAGCAATGTACGAAACAAAGTTTACACAAACGATGATATCGTGCAAATTATAACGACGAAGCGGAACCCGGATATTTGGGTGAATTATGAATTGTGTGTTATGAATGATGGGGCGAAAAAGGCTCGTTGCAAGAGATGTGGGCATTTTTATAACTCCACATCAAACTCCACATTACGAGCTCACATGAACTCGTCTTGTAGAGCAATAAGTGGAGATCCCTCACAATCGACACTTGGTTCGGATGGTGGGGTATTTATATATGACAATGATGCTCTTCGAGAAGATTTTACCACGTTTGTCATCCAAGAGGCGCTTCCATTCAACCACTTTGACAACCAACGGCTTACGAGTATCATCAAAAAGAGACTACAACCGCGATACCAACAAGTAAGTCGTACTACCCTTAGAAACGATGCGTTTAAATTATGGAAAAATGCTAAAAAAGATATAATTGATGGTTTTCTAAACTATAAACATGGCGTTTCTATTACTTGTGATGTTTGAACCGCACCACATGGTACGGCAAATTCTTATTTAGCCGTTACGGCCCATTGGTTTCATCCCGAATCTTGGTTACTAATGAAACGAACAATTGCTTTTAAATTGTTTGGTTATCCACATACGGGATGTAACTTGCGAAAAATTATAAATGACACTTTAATTGAATATAATTTAGACGATAAAGTTTTTACAATTTCACTAGATAATGCGTCAAATAATACAAGAGCTATGAATTTACTAAAATTACGTTTTAAACCATGTTTAAATGGCGCTTTTTTTCATTCTCGTTGTGTTGCTCATATTATTAATTTGGCCGTGCAAGCGGCATTAAAAATATGTGATAATTTACGTCAAAAATTTAAGAATTTATTAGTAACTATATATAGTTCAAGTAACGAACGTCAAGCTAATTATAGACATTTTCGTGTACAATGTGGTGAAACTCCCCTAGGCCCATGCTATGATAATAATACTAAGTGGAATTCTACTCACACTATGTTTGAAAATATTTTAAGACAACGTGATACTTTAAATGCTTTTAATACGTTGTTAGTTGATAGAGGTAAGTCCGTGGAAGTAACCGATTTTGAATGGGATCAACTTTATGATTTGACTAATTTTTTAGTAGTTTTTAAAGATGCTACTACTATCCTTTCGGGTGTATATTACCCAACTAGCTCCTTAGTTCTAAACCAAGTTTTTATAATGACAGAAAAATTGAAAGAATTAGAACTTTCGTCATTTTCAATTTTTAGAAAAATGGTTAGAGCTATTAAAAGGAAATTTATAAAATATTTTGGTAGCATGCCTTTGGTTTTTACTTGTGCCGCCGCACTAAATCCAACTATAAATGTTGGCGGCGTACAACGTTTACTCACGACTATTTTGGAAAATTTAGATTTAAACTTAACCGACGACCCAAACTTTATTACAAATGAAATTATTAAATTTGACAATGGGTTTACACAACTATTTGAGATTTATGCAACAAAAATTGGTTACCAACCAAACCCAATTGTTGATTCCATGCGGGCGGGAACATCTCGGGCATCATCGAGTGACATAAACATAAACCTTTATAACACTTTACTTGAAGACGCTACAAAGCGTCATCGAACTTCGGCTCCAACAAGCGAGTTGGGACACTATAAGTCTACAAACTTTTTAACCACTTTAAGTCCCGAGGCTTTTCGTAATTTTGACATTTTGAGTTGGTGGAAAGAAAGAGAAGTACAATTTCCAATTTTATTCGCTATGGCTCGGGATTTATTAGCCGTCCAAGCTTCGACGGTAGCTTCCGAATCAGCTTTTTCTACTAGCGGTAGAATCATATCAGAAAGATGATCAAGACTAACCGCTGAATCCGTGGAAGTATGTGTATGTTTGAAAGATTACTTGGATGGGGTAGATAGGATACAAAATGTAACAACGTTGGAAGGCCCACTATTAGGTAATGTTGAAGAGATTATCCAAGATGAAGAAGTCGCATTAGGGATATCACCTCCAACGACCGAATTAGATGAAGGTGAATTTGAACCATTTGAAGTTGAATCCGTAGACGAGGATGAAGTTTGGGACGAACTAAGTGGTTAAGTGTATCCGGGTGATGGCCATGCTGAAGCTCGATATACTTTATCACACGATTACATTTCCGGGTGATGACCATGCCGAAGCTCGAATGTATTCGTATTTGTATTTTATATTTTTAGTTGTAATTGTATCATTCAAATAAAAGTTATGTTTGTATGTATTCATATTTTTAGTTCCATTTGTATTTTAAATTTCCAAGTTATGAAGACTTTTTTGATTCAATAATATTTTAAGAAGACTTATATAAGACTTTTGTTTAAGTTATTGTTCAATTATGTTTCCATTACTAATGTTCTACGAATTCAATAAAAAAAATTAGTCTCAAACATTGTTTTTCCTTAAAAAGCTTAACGTTCGAACCATTTGGAATTAGAAGTTGATAAATGCAAGGAAGTTTTTACTAAATCCACGGAAAAGTACAACTCTTTATGCTTACAGTACCACTTTTTATGCACATGTTTCCTTGAATTTAGTAAAAAATTCCTTGAATGTATCAACTCACTTTGAATTTTATAGACTTTTTAGATTCAATAATATTTTTAGGAAGATTTACAAGCCTTTTGGTTATGTTATTGATCAATTATGTTTCCATTACTAATGTTCTACGAAGTTAATGAATTTTTTTTGACCCAAACGTTGATTTTCCTTGAAACGCCTAATGCTCAAACGTGTTTGAATTTTATAGACTTTTTAGATTCATTAATATTTTTAGGAAGCTTTACAAGCCTTTTGGTTATGTTATTGATCAATTATGTTTCCATTACTAATGTTCTACGAAGTTAATGAAATTTTTTTGACCCAAACGTTGTTTTTTCCTAAAATGCCTAACGCTCAAACGTGTTTGAATTATATAGACTTTTTGGATAAAAGTTATGTTTGTATATTTTATTTTCATTTGTATTATTAAAATTTTGTTATACAATTATACCGAATTCGAATTCGGAAAAAAAAACCGAAAAAAATAACCGGTTAAAACCGGGTCAAAACCGAAAAAAACCGATTCCGAACATTTAAAACCGAAAAAAACCGATTCCGAAAAACTGAAACCGATAAAAAACCGCTTTTTTAAAAACCGGTTTTTAAAAAACCGAAAAAACCCGATTTTTTCGCACCCCTAGATACTAGTATTAGAAATCAACATACAAAAAGTTACTGGTCTAGTCGTTTCGGTTAAATATGCCGGGTTGAATATCTTGTATTTGTCTGGTTTCTATTGCGGTTTTATTAGTTAGGTACATTATAATGAATCTTGATGTAGGGTGAATTAAGTAACACAAATTAAAATTGTTGATTCCCAAAAATACCCAAGAATAATCTCTTCTAATTAACGTTGATTCACAAAGAATACCACAATTAGGCAAAAATTCAACTCAAATGATCAACACAATTTGAGAGAAAACTTAACTTTCATAACTTCATCAACTAACTTCATTCTATTACAACTTCTATGCCTTATAATAGCAAAATAAAAGAAGATAATAAGTCATGAAATATCAAAAGTCTAAGACTAATCAAGAGTCTTATAACAAATTAAAGTAAACATTAAAAAACCAATGATGGTACTAAGACCCATAACAATAAAGATAAATGCATGTAATTTTTTTTTTTTCAAGAAATATTCCACCCACAAATAAGAACTGTTGTTGATATAACATAGATTAACTTGTTATCCAAACTAATCTATGATCTTAAATTGGTTGTTGGTAGCTCATGATCATTTCCACATCATTCCCCCTAGCTAATTTGGGACTTGTCCTCAATTCCTTTCACATAGACTTCGTTCCCCTTTCATCTTGCATCTAATTTTTCAATCACTTCCATATTTAATTCTTGCTCGACGGTGGCTATTATGAACATCACTTTTGTAGAACAATGAGCAACCACACAATTCAACAATCAAATCACTTTTTTGAACTTGATAACCATTTGTAAATAATTTGACAAATTCAATAACCATATCAGATTCGAAAGAATTGTGATCCAAATCAAACTCAAAAGAAGCAACATCAAAATTTGATTCATGAGATTTAACACCCACCTCAAATCCAAAAGATTCGACATTCATATCGATTGATGCTACATTCACGCAACTTCCTCCATCCATAATGATATCACAATTGTCATTTTTGTTGTTGAAACTCGGATGGAATATATATGTCTTCCATTTCTTCATAACTAGAAAACCCAAATTTTCCATCGAGAACACTTTTTATAAATAGAATCTCACCTTCATCGAGTTTCTCTAATTCATCATAGACATCATAAATTGTCATTTTGAATAGGAACCTGGCTCTGATACCAACTGATGTAGGGTGGATTAAGTAACATAAATTAAACTTGTTGATTCTAAGAATACCCAAGAATAATCTCTTCTGTAACAACTCGCAAATTTAAACGTAATTACGAGCATTAAACATTTGCATTATTAGGCTAATTCCCTACTTTGAGTGAATTCACAACCCATTTTAGAGGTAAGTCTAGCAAAGCCCAACTAGTTGTTACGCGTAGTATTACACATTTCGTAATTAGTATAATTACGTACAAAACATTCGGAAACAATCGCGACAAAAGTATACGACCGTTGGTGAACAAATTATTTGATAATATGAAAATTATTAAATAACGATATTTATTTATTAAATATTATGTTTATAATATTTACAAAGTATTTCGTTGCGAATAACGTTTATTTCGTACAACTAAAACAACTTAAACAACTTAAAACCCATTTGTAAAATTTAAATAAAACAAAGTTATAATTTTATTTCTCAACTAAATTATTTTAAATAAAAAGAAATATTACAACTAAAGGTATAACCGAAAGCATATTTAAAAATCTATCATTTAAAAACATTTTAACGTTTAACGACCGGTAAACGAACACGGGTAAAATACCACAAATTTAGGACAAAGTCCCCTCCCTTTTTCTTGACTCCAAAAATCTGCCCCAAACACCCCCAAACCCCAATCTCATCCTCATTCTATCTCTTTTCTTCTCCTTTCTCTCATCTCTTTTCTCTCTAACTCACTACCAACAACAACAACAAAAATCAACAACAACATCACCACCAACACTTGTAATTTCGGAATCGTCATCATCTAGAGCAACAACAAGCATCCATCATCATCATCTCATCTCCTTCATCCTCAAGATTCACCATCTTCATCCACTTACCTAACTTTCGGATTTCACTCGATTTGGTATGAAAAATCACTTTTCTTTCACTTTTCCTTTGTTATTATAGTATACAAACATGTTACAAGCCATATTATGAAAGATCCAAACGTTTTTGGGTGAAAAATTAAGTTTTTCGTCGATCAGTGCGTTGTGTCGCACGGGACCAAGAACAGTAGTGCGACACAACCTTTTGTGTCGCAGTATCATTCTTACGTCGCATTATGCGACACAACGCCTTGTGTCGCATACATTACCCTATGTCGCATACTTGCGACACAACTACTATGTCGCAACATTTGCGACACAAATGCCTATGTCGCATTTATTTGCGAATGTCGCAGGATTGCGACACAACCCTTGTGTCGCAGAACCTTTTTGCGACACAATACTTATGTCGCAGAACTCAGAACCTTAAAAATACATGTTTTACACTAAGTGTCGGAACCAGATTTTACCACTTGATTTTACTCCGAATTTGGAATTCGAATGCGTTTTCACCACAGCAACATAGTAGAAATAAAAATTTTCCAAGCTGATCCAGCTCGACCCCAGCCAGGGGCTCTGCCCCTTGGACCCCGCCAGGGGTTGCCACCCCTTGGACCCCGCTACCAGGGGCGCTGCCCCCGGACCCCCGTACAAATTTCCATTTTTATGAAAACACAACGAAACTGCCAACACTACTTTGAAATACTTTTACGAAACCTTCACCAACGAGTTGTACGAATTTACAAATAAACAATGATCTTTCATGGATGAACGAGTAACATGGTCTGGTTGTTATCCAACCACTTATATGACTATTTCCTACGTTTAGGACATTAGGGACTTTACCCGGACTACGCTTTGCTAGCACTCGCACATTACTTAACTCAACAGGTGAGTTCACAGCCCCTACTTTTACTTTTTCAACTACTTTTGAACAGGGGTGGAAAACATAGTCAACTGTTTTACTTATTGCCATAACTGCTTTTACTCATGTGATTGTTTATCATACTTGTTTGCTCACACGATTAGAGTGCTTGAACTGTTAAACTCATACACAAAACTGGAATTTATGATACAACATTTTCATATGATTGTCGTGTTAAACTTTGTTTGGCATACCGGAGAACGACCGGTACTTTTATAAAGACGCTGGAGAACGACCAGCTACGTATTTTAGTGCCAGAGAACGACTGGCCAAGTGGACGGGAGAACGACCGGTGCGTATTTCGCTGGAGAACGACCAGCAGTGTTTGGACGGGAGAACGACCCGTGCGTATCTAGACCGGAGAACGACCGGTAAACTGTTTTATTGGACGGGAGAACGACCCGTGCGTCTTTTGACCGGAGAACGACCGGTACTGTTTTGGAAAATGCTGGAGAACCACCAGCTACGTATTTAAACTGTATTTGGGTAACATCCCACGTAAACTGTATTTTGGGTAACATCCCACGCGAACTGTATTTTGGGCAACATCCTAACCGAACTATATTTGGATAGCATTCCACTAAACGTTTATTCAACTATTATGGCAATACTACTTGTGAACATATTTGATATTCAACAACTGTTTACGAACGTATTTGGTTAAACAAACTGTAATTGCAACATGAAACCTGTGAATTCACTCAACCTCGTTGTTGACTTTTACTATGTTTTTCAGGGAATTAGCTGCGCATGTAAGAACCGCCTGCACGTTGGAACATAGGCTACCCACGATGAATAGGATGCCAACTTTTGACAACTGGATTTCTTCTATATAACTGAAATTGTTTAGTCATATTTACGAAATCTACTTTTGTAAACTTAATACTTTTAACTTGTATGATTCAAGGAATCGTAAACTTTGCAACTAATATACTTGGCATCTTAATATATTATGTTCTGTTGTAATCATAAGCTCTGATACGTATGCATGTACTGTGTATTGTGGCACTCCCCATACTTAATTAAATGCTTCCGCTAAACTCCATCGACGAAATTGGGGGTGTTACATCTTCTAATTATAGTTGATTCATAGAGAATACCACAATTAGGCAAAAATTCAACTCAAATGATCAACACAATTTGAGAGAAAATTTAACTTTCATAACTTCATCAACTAACTTCATTCTATTACAACTTCTAAGCCTTATAATGGCACAATAAAAGAAGATAATAAGTCATGAAATATCAAAAGTCTAAGACTAATCAAGAGTCTTATAGCAAATTAAAGTAAACATTAAAAAACCAATGATGGTACTAATTACTATAATGATAAAGATAAATGCATGTAATTTTATTTTTTTCCGAGAAATATTCCACCCACAAATAAGAACTCGTTGTTGATATAACATAGATTAACTTGTTATCCAAACTAATCTATGATCTTAAATTGGTTGTTGGTAGCTCATGATTATTTCCACATAAGAATCTAAAAAAATCAATACTTCGACAAACAACCACCATAAACACCAAATATTTTTATAAAGTAGTTGTGTTGTCAAGATGATGACGAAAGAGGTGGTGGCAGTGGTGGCGTGGAGAGGCGGAAGAAGATGGAGAAACATCACGGTTGATTACGTCCGGTGGAGGCCGGTTCACCAACGGTGGTGGTTCGCACCTCAAACTCTCCGGCCATAAAATACGCCATCGTTTCTCCGCTTATTTTCCCCCGATCACGAACACGAAAACGGTGATGGTGGAGCAGTGGTGGAGCGACGGTGGAGCAGCGATGGAACGACGGTGGAGCAGTGACAGCGAAGAACGGTGAAGGAGGTGGCGACGTCGGTGAACGGTGGTGGTTAGTTAGTGTTTGTGTATTTTGTAGAGAGAGAGAAAAAATTAGAGAGTTTGTGTGTGTTTTTGTGAGAGAAAGAGAGAACAAAAGGTTGCCCTAAATTTGACCCCGATCTCATATTTCATAAATTGCAATAATGGTTCCTCCGCCTAAAATCTTTGCAAAATGATCCCCACGTGATTTATCTTGATCTGATCATTGATGAAGGGAATGGATGGTCTGGATCACCTTGCTCTATTTGTCCTCCCTAACTCACATTCCCCTATGATCTCAAATTCATCTATTAACGATTGTTTAAAACGTATCCAGTTCCCTTAGAGTGATCCCGAGGGCCCATTCCAAGCGGATACAAAAGAATTAAGGGAAAGTGTATTTAAGTTTCTGTGAGTTCGAGAATAAAGTGAAGGAATCTGTTAAATTGTTTCTCTATTGTGAAGAACTAGAGATAGTAAGGTACAGGAGATTATATTTTCATTGTCACATAAAAAAGGAGATAGCATAGTAAAACAGATTTCATAAAAACAATAAACTTAACAGATAATCAGTTGTGCATTAAAATTAGAGATTATACACATTATAGGATCAAAGTTACCTAATATCCGTATGAAGTTTTCTTCATCATTCTCATAAATTTTTCTGCACTAACTTCCCCATCACCTGAACAACATGTAACCATATAGAATATGGAATTTAATCAAATCACATGCTAAACACGCTAACAAAAATCACATGTATGCAGTGAGAAAAACTAGAGAAACGATCGATCATCTGCTTCCTCCACCATCACATTGATCTCCTTATCGGTAAAATGTTCACCCAACTCCTTTAATATATTTTCCCTGTATTTCACGGGGAAAATTTTACTATTAGTATTACTCGTAGTATTTCTAATGTTTTATTTTTATTTTTAAAACACGGGTCGATAGAACAGATTCTTACATTTTAATCGTGGTCAATGAGGTTGAAGCTTTTTTAAGCTCTTGTTTGCTATCCCTCTCCCAATCTTGGCAGTCATCATGTAGACAAACTCATCAAAATCAATTGCACCACTCACATCTTTGTCTACGTCTGCTATCATTTGATTAATTTGCTGAGAAACAAAGAGACAACACGCATTCAAACATGTCTAGTTATAAAATTGAGGCACAAGTTTCTACATTCACACATGTCTAGATAAAAAATTGAGGCACAAGTTTCTAAAGAGAGTGAATGAGAAGACAGTATGAACCAGATTCATAAGGTATTGAAACACTTTACATTACACATTTAGATGTTGCCTCACCCATCATTTCAAAATCAAGGGACCTGAAATGAAATTAAGGATGTTATTGTTTGCATAATTGCAATACTATACTAAATGTCTGTAATTTTGACCTATTTGTTGATGAATAGATCAATTGGGTTATGTTATATCTCCAAGAGCACAAAGATAGCTAAAGGAAAATGGGCTATATAGGTTAAACGGGTTGAAAGTGTTTGGAAATGTACTTTTAGTTCATACAAACTCTGACATTAATTTATTTAAAAAGTTGTACCGTTATGTAATATTATAGTTTTAATAATTTTTTTTGAAAGAATAATAGTTTATAAAAAATTTGGTAAAAGGGTAACCGAGACTCTTGCGGTCCTTTTACCCATTTCGACATGTGCACAAAGTTACCCATTCTAACCCATCACTCAACCCACCATTTTGCCACATCTAGTTATACGATTATACGAAGCTCATACTTCATTGCAACATTCAACTCACGATTATACGAAGCTCATACTTCATTGCAACATTCAACTCCTTGGCATCAATGGTTCCTAGGCATGTAAGCGAACTGAACGTTCGACGAACTATTTGCGAACCGTTCGGCAGGAAGTTAGTTTATATTCATTCGTTTCGTTACATGAACGAATATGAACGAATTTTTACGGTCGTTTAATTATATAAACGAACATGAACATATTTTTTATTCATTCATGTTCGAAAACATGTTCGTGAACGTTTGGTTAAACGTTCGTTTATTAGCTAATAGTTTAATTAAATTAATACCTATTTGTATATCTTATTTTGATTAAGCTAATTCTAAATAGAATATTATTAAATATTTAGATATTTTCAATTGATAATATTAAACGTTTAGATATTTTTACCTTACATTTCCCTGCACTCAATCACAACTCCACTAGTTCTCTATCCACTAGTTACAGATCTGCTGCTCTTACCTACGATCGAACCAAGCAAAGGAGTTTATTATCATATTGTGATCATTTTATAATGTTGAATATTCATTGCAAAGTTTATAGGTTCAATAATAATTCATGTATGTTTGTTGAGGTTCTTTTAAGGTATTAATGAAGAAATGCATTAAATTATGTGTTTGTTCGTGTACGTTCGTTTGTCTTCGTGAACAAACAAATTTTCTTAGTGAACGAACATGAACAACAAAATCCATTCGTTTATCAGTTCATGTTCGTTTGTTCGTCAATACCTTAATGAACAAACACGAACAAAATCCGTTCATGTTCGTTCTGTTCGTTTAGATGCGTGTTGGTTCCTATAATCAAGAGAACAGGGCACACACGTCAAATCATATTTTTTAAAAAAAATTAAGATCATGGCTTATAGAGTTACCAGAGCTAATACTATCAGTATCGAAAAGCTCAAATGTTTTTTAATCTCTTGCCTTTTCTGTTGCGTTAACCCATGATGATGTCCTCTAGGTTTCTCTCTCCTTGATGCTTCTCCATAAATACCCTGAACAAAACCCAAACACAAAGCGAGAATAAGTTGATCAAAGAGAAAAAGAACAAAAAATATATAACAGATTTATCTAGAACAACATGTAGCCAAATGGTATGACACCCGCCAAATTAGGACTAGTAATTAGTACCTAAACAACTATTAATACATGTAATTAGTTCTGTGTTAGGCTAATTAATATATCGAAATATATATTGTTGAATATATACAATTACGCGATTTGGCTAAATCGTGCGCATTTCAATCGAATGTAATTCGGTTCAATTCATACGGAAGTTGGTGAACAATTTTATTAAATAATATAACATTATTTAATAACGTTATTATATCCAAAATGTTATTTTAATAATATTTCGTACACAATTCGTATCGTACAAAAAATGACTACGCGACTAAAATATTAAACGCGCAAACAATCAAAATAAAGTTAAGTTATAGTTTGTAACTCAATTCTTAAGTAATTAGTGAAATACTTCAATGAAAAATATCGAATAATTATCCGTATTTTAAACTTATATTTAAACGCGTGTAAAATAATTTAAACGTTTAAACGATCGGGAGAACGAACACCGCACGGAGCGCAAATATGGAGAATGAAAAAATTGGTGAGGCCACCCCTTGGTGACCCCACCCTTGGCCGACCCCCATACCCCCCCCCCCACCCCCCCTCATTTTTGTCTCATTTCACAAAAACACACACACATCATCTCTCTCTCTTTCTCCATCACCACCACCACCATCTCCAAAACCACCACCTTAAATCACAAAAGAACACCGTCAAACGACCTTGGATTATCTTTCCCATTTGGAGAAAAACGTTCACCTCGCAACGATTTACGTTTCTATCTTTCCAGATTTCTGTCGCGTAAACTTGTAAGATTCCCGACAATTCTCGAAAACTCTTAGATTTCACTTATTTTTCACAAAAGTTGTTTATTTAAGCTTGAAATGTCAAAATATGGGTTGGTTAAAAGTTTCAAGTCAAACAGAAACCGGAAAACACGTTTTCGGCTCATAATCCGGCCAACAGACCTAAGTGTCGCATAGACCAGTGCAACGTAGCGTCACTTAATGCGCCACTTAAGTGACGCACTGAGTGTCGCTAAAAACCCTAATTTTTGCTTCACTTGCCTAAGTGCCGCATAAAACCCCTTTTCCCGACACTTGCCTAAGTGTAGCAAAATCAATATCCGACACTTCTAGCGACACTTGTCTAAGTGTCGCCTATAATTGAATTCTGATTCCATCCGACACTAACCCTAGTGACGCATGACCCTGATACCGACACTTGTACCCGACACTTGCTTAAGTGTCGCCCCTTATGCGTCACTTCCTCAAGTGACGCTATAAGTGTCGCATGAAATAGAACCTGGAAAACACAGATTATACTAAGTGTCAAGATTTGAAAATTCATCACTTAATGATACCCAAATTCAAATTTTAGATGCGTTTTTCATTAAGGCAATATAGTAGAAATAAAAATTTTTCAAGCTGACCTGACAGCTCGACCCCAGCTAGGGACTCTACCCCTTGGACCCCGCCAGGGGTTGCCACCCCTGGAACCCCGCTAACCAGGGGCGCTGCCCCCGAACCCCCGTCACCTAAGGTTTGTAAATGCTTTTTAAGTATAACACTTTGAAATCAAAATAATAATGTTGAAGATTATTATTACAAACAATCACTAACGGGCCGTACACGTTTTCAAAACATAATCAAATCAACCAAATCATAGTAATTTGAACATTCTAGTTGGACGAACAACTACAAAGGTAATCTTTATAGATACCTGCTCACATTTATAACCATCGCGTGTCATGAACACCCTTAGGTTACAAGTCTTCGGACATCGATTCTCGGCTAATCAACTCAAGTTTAATTATTTAAACTCTCAAGACTCAGATGAGTCTCATAGCCCCTATTTTACTGTTTTACTCAGGGGTGTGATATCATTCCTCGTTTTATTTTACTATATGAACGCAAGTACGAAATCAAACAAATACTACATGAGTTATCTCACTAATCTTTTCAAAGCCATCCTTAGCATAGTTTGGTAATACGTTGTATCGTGAATATTAGTATATGCTACCATATAAGATTGACCCTCCCCGTCCGGGTTAGCATGCACTAATTGGGTAAACGGATGTACTAATATTTGTTCAGACGAGTGTAGATTAGGCACTCGTGGGAGGCACCTCGATCAGGATACCTTAAATGTGGACCTGACACCTCGAGTTAAGCTCAGACTATGTGCTCATGGCTGTAAAACTTTTAATTTGCTTAATTGCACTTTAAATTCAATTAAATCTTGCGGTTCATACAATATGTGTTGACATACAAACCTGTGAGCTCACTAGCGTTTCGCTGACCCATTTTAGCATGTATCACAGGTACTCAGTAGTAGGTTGGACTGCCTTCAGGATATCATTAGCTCGAGTCATCATGCAAAACATTCAGAGATTTAGCTGCATTATTATATTTTGTATAAATTAATTATGTATGTAAATCTCTCAATTTAGAAACTGAGCTAATGTAAATTATATTTTGATGTAAACTTTATTTAAATCAATACAATTGTAAAACGACGCATATAGTGGTCGTTCATTATATATCTTATGTGCTGTGATCATTGATTAGTCACGCCCCGACCCAATTCGCTTCCGCAACCCGAATTTGGGGGTGCGACAAATGGTCAAATAAACCAAACAATTATATTAAGGGTGTGTTTGGCAACCCCATTTTAGGGGATTATGAGGGATTCTAAGAGATTGAGCTTCTAATTTTAAGAATCTCAATCCCTTACAAAACTAAAATCCTTGTTTGGCATCAAATAAAAACTAGGGATTCTTTAAAAAAGAATCATTTGAAAAAGAATCCCTTAGAACTAGCTTATTTTTAGAATCTCCATCCCCTACTTGTAAAGTTACTATATTACCCTTATTTTAATTAATAAAACCCTAGTGTAATATAATCTCATGTCCTTTTGTATCATTTTACATTCATAAACTCCAACCCTAGCTAATTTGTCAAACACTTATTAAAAAATAAAAGCTCCATTTTCAGCTTCTAACTTCCAGCTCCATCTCCAGCTCCATCTCCATCTCTAGCTAGTTTTACCAAACACACAAGATTCAAACATCGGCATGCTTTATAAATAGTTATGGATATTTTTTTTCAAGAAATGATTTTGTTTAAATTATTGTGCTAGATAAATGTTTGATAGTTATTAGCAAGAATGGTAAACTATTGAAAATGCTGATGGGCCAATAGGAAAGTAAAGATTTTTCTTAGAGATATATTACAATATTTCTTAACTTATGAATTTTGAACTGTAAAGTGAACTGTAATCGTGTGCAATGGGTTTCAGAAGTGACTGTACTATTTCTGGGTACCATTATTTCTATAGCTAAAATTTGGCGGTCGGTTTGTTGCTCTTGTGTATGCTTTTGGTGTAAAAGCATATAATGTGATTTTTATATTAAATTTTGAGTAAATATTTTGGTTTATCATATTCATTTCATACTTAAAGTGTTTCTGACACTTTTAACTCCAGCATTTTAGTCAACTGCGATATGTTCTCGTAGCAATAATCAAAAGCTTGACCAACAAATATATGTCTTCGAGTAGGCATGTAACCGAACCGAATGTTTAGCGAATAACTCACAAACTGTTCGGTAGGAAGTTCGCTTATGTTCGTTCGTTTCGTTATATGCACAAACATAAACAAAATTTTACTTTCGTTTAAATATATGAACAAACATGAACATATGTCTCGTTTGTTTATTTATGTTTGTGAACCTTCGATAACATGTTCATAAACATTCGATAACATGCTTGTTTGTTAACTAATAGTTTAACTAAATTAATACATATTTGTATATTTTATTTTAATCTCATCTAAATTCTAAATATAATTGTATTAAATATTTAGAGATTTTTACCTTTATAGTTCACTCCCACACACCTCCATTTAGATGTATATATATACGATATGTTAATTTGTGTTCACTTAAGGTATGTATTCACGAAAAAATGCATTAAATAATAAATTCGTTCGTGAACGTTTGTGAACAAACAAATTTTTTTAGTGAAAGAACATGAACAACAAAATCCATTCGCGTTCGTTCATTTATTCGATAAAACCTTAATGAACGAGCATAAACATACTTCGTTAGGTTCGTTTACATGCCTATCTTCAACGGAATGAAAAGATGAATGTCACGAACGTTATGTTGGTTATAGAGAAAATGATCATCTTTTTCATTGTAAATGCTTTTAAGGTATATAAGAAATAGGGGAAATATATGGTATCTATTATAATGTATTACCTCTAAACCAATCAGATTGTTCATTTTAACTATAACATGTACACTTTTAGGATTTTTTTTATTAATTAGATGAATAATTATTTGAGACAACTCAATATAGTAATATAAACCTTGTGGTGAGATGGTACGAATTGACGGAATAGTATGTATTTTATTAATAGAAACAATGTTCCATGAACGTTGAATTTGCTAAATTTTGAGTAAATTAGGACTTACACTATCAAATGTTGCACAATCAGCAGATCAGCTTCTCTCAATCTGATAGTTATATTACTTTGATAATAAATACGGAGTATATATTTATAAGTAATTACAATTTACATGTCTATACTAGATGGGTGTTGATATATACAACAAAAGTTTTAATTCATACACTAAAATCATGCATTACAGTGTTGTACAGTACTGTATCATGATGCGTAAAAGGTGGTGTATGAAATAAGTTATTTGTTGTATTTATCACTAGCCATACTAGATTAGTTACATGTCGACTAATACCATTTTTCACTTTATTGATATAATACTATAAAATATGACATGAGAAGCCGTTCATGAACTATCCGAAAGTGGTCTGAATGTATGATGACGAAGTAAATGTAACATCCACCTAAATGGTCCAGGGGTAATTCGGTAATTCCCTATATTTAAATATTACTATTTGTTATATTATAAATATTATGTGTAATTATATGTTTCGATATAAAACTTAGGAAATATAGTCAAAGGAATAATTGTGACTAGTGAATTATTATCCGTTTTAAATAGTTATAGTTCACGGTAAAATAAAATAGTTTTCCCGCAAATAGTATTTAGGTTCCAGACAATAGGGTTATAAGGGGAATAATATTACACTGTTAATATTGGGTCGGTTTAATGGATATGCCAACTTAAACTACTTTCCCAAATTGATACTTCATTTCCTTTGAAAACCCTTGTTTGCATATTTAAGAAATTTCACCAAAGATTAAGAAACAAACTTAAAGGTTGTGATTTGGGGTATTAACATCTGATTCAACATCATCATCTTGCTTTCTTCACAGCAATCTTGTAAGTGTTCTTGTGTTTATGAACTCATTTGCTATAATTAGTTAAATTATGAAATTTGTTATGGAATTGAAGCTTGTTGTTGTTATAATAGATTTATGTGATGTATAGGCTGTTAGAACTAGTTATTTGCGGAATTGTAAAAGAAGAAACTGAGTGTAATGTAAGTTTGGTTGTGAAAATTGGTTAGGGTTCGTGCAGACAATTTTGTGCAGGTCTGTAGAGTCTGGATTTTGAACCTCACCCGATCGGGTAGGTTACGATTCCCGGACGGGTATGCATGGTTACCCGAACGGGTAATTTGACCCGATCGCGTAATTTAGAACAAAATGGTTACAGAACGGGACTTAAGTTAAAAATCTAGGAAGTTTCTTAGTTACCCGACCGGGTATGGCTAGTGACCCGACCGGGTATGGCCAGTGACCCGATCAGGTATGCTTATTAATATCAACTTTTGTATATGTGATATCGCGTAAAAAGTCAGGTTTTTACTACCGATATCTCTCTTATTCTGGAACAATTCTTGGCACTTTAACTCAAAAATATTACAAATTTGTAATATTATGTCAAGATGGTAAAAACAAGGTTGCATGATGAAAATCAATCAAAACGGGAGGAAAATGAAGATTCCACACACGTTTGAAGATTCCAGACATAAAAACGAGGTTTCAAGACCAAGGAGCCCATCACCAACATCTATCTGACCCAATATGTTCATTTTCAAATTATGAATCCAACAGAAGAAGAATCAACTAAAACGGACGAAGAACGAAGATTCTACGCACTCCAGAAGATCCAAACGATTCGTACGACACATCTAAAGTTCAGAGACATTTTTTTGGGATTTCTTTTCATCAAAAGCTTCGTTTTTGAATTACGAATTCAATGCAAAAAGAATCAACGCAAACGGACGCATAACGAAGAAAACACGCACGAATCGAGAAACGAGGCAACGGGCAGCGATCGGTGCGGGTGGCAGCCAGCCGCCGCCGGCCACTACCCAGCCGCTGCCAGCTGCCATGGTGCTGCCACCGGCTGCCACCCTCCCGCACAGGTTGCGCTTTTTTGTCCTTTTTCGTTCCCGGTGCTAGACCTTTTCCTACTTTTCGTACCTGGTGCCACTACCTTTTTCACCTTTTGTACCTGGTGCCACTACCTTTTCCACCTTTTGCTATCATGAGCTTTGGGGTGCTAACTTGAGCCAAATTTCCTCTATAAAAGGCAGCCCCTAGCTCTCATTTCAACACACCAAGTCACACACTCATATACACTCTCATATTTACACTCCCATTCTTCCATTTTCACTTTCTCACTCTAAAAATCTCTTATATTTTAGTCTAGGGTTATTGTAATTAATCTACGGATTAACATAGAGGTTAGAGCGAACGTTAGGAGTTTGGAGATTCATCTTTGTACGTGTGAACGAGTTGTCTGTCATAATAATACGCTGCTGCGCATTTATTTCCGGGTGATATCGAAACCTTTATCATACTTGCTTTATTTCATATTCTAATTATGTATCATTGCCTTGTATGTGATTTGTCTATTGCCATGAATTGCGAGTAGTTTATTATTGTGATTGTTGATGATGTAGATAATTATAAGTAAGGATGACGTTATATAATTAAGTGTACGACAATTGTAAACGTGATGTAACGGCCCCTATTCGACAGTTTATCTGATATAGTACTGGAAACGTTTTATACGGAGTACAAATGTATGGAAGTCGATAAACGACCGAAGGTAGTTACATCACTGGAATCAGCTCTGGTTTAACAGTTGGAATTCCGAAAGGATAATACAACTTCACAACTAACTGGTATATCCTACGAAAGTCAATACACAATGAAATGATGTTCGAAAACGCGTTCAGATAAAATAGGAATTAATGACCTTTGTACCGTTAAGACTTTATGAACTTGAGTTTAATTTATGGAGTACCCTTTCTAGTTATCCACGTGACTGCAACCTAGTAATTAGGACTTGATCAACCTTAATTATGGTAAGTAGTTATTTGTGCCCATGACATGCAACAAGTAAGACACAGTGAACCCACTCGTTGTACATATTAGGTTTACATTTCTGCATCGCTTTTTATTTAGTTAGTTTAGAGTGTCACATTCACCGTCAATTACCCCTGACCGCATGTCTGATGTAAGAAGCAGTCGAACTACCATGCAAAGTACACTGTCCGATTACTGAAAGGCATGGCCTGCATATGAAACACGTTTTTATAAACTGCGAATAATCTAGGGATGTATAACTGTTTGAAAAGGAGAACTCAAGTCATAAGTTGAAGTAACCAAACCTTAATGCATAAAACAAGACTTAGGAATAAGGATAACATCCTCGTGATTTAAATACCTTAAAACACTCAGCCTTACACAATCAGCGGTCAAAACATACAAAGTTATTAATTTGCATGCTAATAAAATACAAAGCTATTTTAGGGGTTAAGAAAGGTCGGACCTATGATACGATACGTTACTGATTCATGTACCTCGGCGTCAAGCCAAAATAGGTTGTTTATCTTTCAACTAGATAAGTATTGGAAGTTTGCGTATTGCTCCGATCAGAATCACGATAACGTAGTTCCTAGTGACATGCCAATGGGAAATTTAGTTGGTAGGGTTCTAGAGTTTACACCTGATAGTTTAGACCATTACATTTAGCATTGTCCCTGTTTAATCTGTCATCCTGAAACATTAATTATCGAAATCTCAGCAATCACATGTTTATCTTTATCTGCTTTCCTGTAATTTACTTTTCTGTATTTTAATTACATGTCTTTAGTTTAAAACCCCCAAACCTACCTACTTTGTTCCATCCTAAATACCTCCTACCGAAAGCACCAGCTTTAATCACCCACACGTTTGGATTCATAGAACGATCTTAGGTCATACTTACCGCTTGCTATCCAGAGTAGGTAGTACGTATAATTTAAGCCCAGCAAAATATAAATTTTAAAACCCCTGCTGCGCCCGCATCACCATCAGGAATCGCAACGACACTGAACCGACGGTTGCGGGCCCAACAAGTTTTTGGCGCCGCTGACGGGGAATCACAAACGTACGATTCGAAGCCGCCTTAAGTAGTAATATTTAGGAGACCCTTCCGATTGAAATCTTCTTAGAAATCTTCCGAAAGTTAATTTAAGTAATTAGTATTAATTAAGTATTAATTAGTTAGGATAACCTTAAAAATGACAACTCGAAAACCCACTTCTTGCTTCATTTCAATGGATGATACGGAATTCTTCGATTACTTAGAAAAAGAGTTAGGATCTGATTTCTTTTCACCTTCTTCTAAAACTAAGGAAACCTCCGACACCCAAGAAGAATATAGGACCTCCCTTCCAATTCCAAAACATTGCCTGGATTTTGATGACATGGACCAGTTACCTGACCTTGCATCATCTCCAGAAGATCACTCGCCAACTTTACACCTACCTGATTTACCAAATTCTTCCCACTTCGATTATTTTCCTGAAGATAATTCTGAAGAAAAACCTCCGAAGTCTTGTGACTTAATCACCCTCATTCCCGAAACATCGGTGTATACCCAAACTACGCCCGATTCTCGGAATTACGGCATCTTTCCATTCATTTCACACAACCACCAATACACCATTTACCGAGTGGTGGTTAAGGTTCCATCAGTCGAACCGGAACAACCTTGTTTTGAAGAACGCCACCTCGGTGCCTCTTTCAATCCTTCCCGTAGGGTAGATGTCTATAAAGCATTCGTCAGGCAGTTAACCTATGCCGATCTCCTGTATTCTTACGAACAACGAGAAACGATTGCCACATTAGAAAAACAAGTAGAATTCCTTCTTTGCCTGTTAAGTCATGAATGCGAAAGCACTTCCACAAATTTCAGAGACCAAGAACTAAAGTTTATAGCAGATTTAGATCTACTTTTTGAATCACTCGCCGACATGGATTTTCTTCCAACATCTATGATGTTAATCAATCACAGTGTCGCCGCAATGATCAACAAACTTGAGTTTTGGGAAGAACAAGATCCGATGATTTCTATCATCATTCCTGGTAAAATTCCTTTCTTTGTTGACCCCGCCTCCTACCTGATCTCAAAATTACGAGACGTTTTTCCTGATTCCACCAAGGAAAGAATCGACACAGTTTTCTTCGCAAAAAGAAAAGACCTTCACGTTAAGCTTACTCGAATCTTTGCCTTTACCAAATACCCTTTCACTTCCGTACAAAAATCCACAATCAGTGAACTCTACAGGATAGTTAAGTCTACAACCGAAGACCCTGATTCCCAGGAAGAGAACGCATTTCTGGAAGTCATGAATAAACTCACTCACGAACTTAATTACAAAGATCAAGGTCCACGCGTCGGTTTGTCAAACCCTAAAAAGATAAGGAAAACGTATAATAAGTTAATTGGTGATCTTATCAATTTAGGATACGAAGAACGAGAAGTCCTAGGATTAGAGAATCGTCATTACTATTTAGTTTATAACACCATTTTGGAACTTTCAAAATGTTTTGTGCTGAAAAACGTTCGCTTAAGGGAGCAAATCTCGACCCTTTCCCTATGGAGGGATCGCAACGAATCTTAAAACAATTCCTTCCGAAAAAGGTCGAAGCTCGCGACTTTAAATGAGCATATTTTAGTATAAATATAGTAATATAATAAAATTGTGAAAGTTTCCTTTGAAAAAAAAAGAGAAAAAACGTTTTTTAAATTTTTGCTTGAAAACACGTGCGCGACAACAAGAACGTACAACGTTAAGCTTTTAGCCAAAACATGTATATTCAACAAGTCCACGTCAGACAACTAATTTTAAAAACAACCAAAAATAATTTAAGTTTAATATCTCAGGATTGCTTTTAATTGTTCCACAAAAATGTACGCGCTTCTTAAATTGTTTACAACGTAACGAAAGACTAACAAGTAACTAGTTACAATAAATACGTTTAGGATTCGTAATCATTATTAGTGGGACATTAGAAATTAATCTAGGGAAGTACTTAGATGTACATAGGGGACCATGTAAGGAATATGGTACATGGGAGTATGACAAATATTCTCATGGACCACAAGCCTTCCATTTGATCCCATAATTCAAAAATAACACAAAAAAAAAAAACTTCTCTTCTCCTTCCTCCCTCACCCTAAAACCGGCCACCCTCCATCCACCATGGATCACCACTCAATCTTCACCAACCTCTCTAATTTCATGTCCTTTTGAACTCCTCATTGCATGATATTCTCGGTTGTACGTTCGTTTTGAAGCATAACACACTAAAACAAGGTATGATCATGAAAAACCCACTTTGAACTTAAAATGTCTTATTTTAGGAAGTTAGCTAAGATAGTAGCTAGGAGTTAGTATTTTTCTTGGTTGAATGCTTAGAAACTACATGCTACTACCACTTACCCTTGGTAATTCATGCTAGTTTGGATCTTTCTCAAGAAGATGTACCTTAACCTAGTAATTAAATTAGCTTGATTAAGTACTAGTTGTTAGATATTTAAGTAATTGTGGTGTTTTAAATGATTGCCCTATGTTAATTGCGTAATGCGGATAAATTAGGATTAGCAAATTTGACTTTTGAAAAGTCAAGTTAACTAGCATGCATAATTAGAATAATAAATAAAAAATTACTTGAAAACTCTTGCTTACTAGGACACTTGTACTTGCTTGACTAGTCAAAATAGGCAATATAGAATCATTACTAGAAACAAAAATCTTGAATAAAACCAAACACATGGATGACATAATTTTTGTGCATGACCTAGCTTGTTATCTAGTAGGAAAATGCCTAAAAATAATGTTTACATGTTTAGGTTATAATTTTGGTATGCGGACAAATTGGAATTATCGTCCGAAGTAAGTTTTGACCTAAGAGTCAATTTGAAGTATTGCATTTTTAAAAAAATAAAAATAAAAAAATAAAAATAAATTAATTGCGATTTTTATTCAAAAACCTTACTTCAAATTGAACTTTTAAAAGTCAAAACCTACAATGAGACTATAAACTGTGAAATAATGACATTTCAAATTTGGCTAAACACCAGACTTTGTAAACGACATTACTTCACAAGTTAAGTTACCGCCATCCCATGACTATATGTTTTCACACATTGATAATTGCCTTACTATTGTTACTTGGGGGCATTTGATATTTACTGTAATCTTTGGACTGTCAAGAATTTAAAGCCCTCATTTCGAATTTTCCATTAGAAAATTCGGGAAGCGCTTAAAATTCCACCTTTCTTAAGACCTATTACTTTAAATTTCTCATGTTCTCAGGTACTATGAAGAAAAAGATAAAACCAGCACGTCCACTTACAACATCTCTTGCATACCTTAGTACAACACCAGCATACGACCGGATGGCACGAATATGGAGAGATAAACCTTTTGGTCATTTTAAATATGTAGATTGGGAAAAGCTAAAAATATTGGGGTTCAGGCAGAAATTAGAGAGTCTAATCAGTTACTCAATAGAGTGTCAGCAGTTTGAGTCATTCAAGAGATTGTTCAGCATTGACGAACCGGGGTATATGGAGATGATCACCGAGTTCATGACCACCTATACATTTGAGCCAGGGAGTAGAGTGGAAGATGGGGTGATCATGTTTAGATATATGGGGAGCCTATTCACCTTGTCATTGGCTCAGTTTGCACGTCACCTAGATCTCTATACTCCAGAAGAGATAGATTCACCCCTGTTTACTGATGGAGCTACCACGATTTCTCTCACGACTACTACCGCAGAGGCATGGAGTCATTGGTCACCAAAGCCATATTTCTAGGGTATTAAAGCTACCCAGCTCACAGACCCAGTCATGCAGATTCTGCATAAACTACTGGCTTGTTCACTTGTTGGGAAACACACGTCTAATGGCCGAGTGTCTGAGTTTGATGTTATCATGATGGCATGTATCCTCGAGAGGAGAAACATTCAGGTTACCCATCTAGTTGCCCAACGGATTTTGGAAGAGAAAGAGTTTGGTGCAAGAAGATCATTCATGGGCCCAGTAATTACTAGGTTGATTCAGAAAATGGGATTGATTAGGACGACGGAGATAGTAAAGTTTAAAAGCCTGCCAGGATGGAGTGCCCAACCAATAGTCTATAATTTTCTAAGGAAAATGGATATACTTAGGATTCTGAAGGATGGTACCGTTTACATCAGGGCACGATCATCAGACCCTGAGAGTATTGATACATTGGCAGCAGGTCTAGTCCTACCCAGGGAGTCCAGGAAGAGGAAGCAACTGAGAGAGGCCCGAAGTTCAGACTCTGATTCAGATGAGGATGCACGAGATTCTGATGCCCCAGTTGCACCACCACAGCCTACTAGGCCAGGACCTTCTGTCCCGGCCCCTAGAGCTCAGATACCAGCTTACATATACCATTACGGGACACCCCCAGGACCCGATTACTGGTACTGACTGATGCAGATGCAAGTCAGAAGCTATAGAGCTATGAGGCAGCAGATCGCAGGGATACCAGTGAGCCCACTTCCGGACATACCGTGCGGGATGGGCCGAGCCTCACCACATTTGTATCCCCCTGCAGCAGCACCTCGCCGATCCAGTCCATGGCCATGGTTTACCACCGCAGACAGTCCCACTCAGGCCACAGGCACCGCGAGCACAGATCCCCCTTCAGAGATAGCAGATTCCCTCAGTCGTCGGCTCAGCTAGAGGACAGGTTTCGAGTAGCAATAGGATATCCAGAGCCCCTACTCGAGCCACATTTTTTTCAGAGTCATAGGACTCTTAGGAGCACCAGCCCTGCAGCTGCACCGATTGCTCCAGTATCTTCTCACAGACAGACCGATCTATTCAGAGAGCACTCTCAGCAGGGGATACATGAGACTCCATTCTATAGCTTTGACATGCCCGCAAGGGAGTTTGTTGACCAATTGATACATGACGGGATATTCACCATGGGTACACCAGACGCAGAGGATGATAGGGATGCATCAGATAAGGGCACCCACTATCAGCACGATGACTCTTCATCAGATGAGACATCTCCCATAGCATCTTCGACTGCAGTACCACCACCATCCGAGCAATAGATTGCTCCGCCTTCTTACTTCTTTCTCTTTTCTACCAAGACTTTACTATTATTATATGTATTTGATGTACTGTGGATGCATAGACATCACATCTATCCAGTTATTACTTTATCATTTTATTACTTTACTTTTCTTATCAGCAGCTATTACTTGATTGAGTTGAGTGGTTTGTTTGAAAAACTATAGAAGACCTAAGCAAGGGAGGACTGTGGACCACGCAATGAAGAATGCCGAGAGCCATAAGCTACGAGCCACGGACCAGCAACCTTCCAACAAGGAGCCGATAACATGCACAGCAAAAGCGGTACACCGTTCCAAAACCCTCTACCCGTTTTGATTACCTCATCCGATATTCCAAACACTAAGTGTGGGATCATAAAAACCACACTACGAAACAATCCAATAATAAGTAGAATCTCTAAGTGTGGGATACTTCAACAAGAGGTACTCAATAAATAGATTCGAACATTAGGGACAATGTTCCTCTAAGTGTGGGATATACGGCTTTCAACCGCAAGTTTTTACCTCTTGTCCGTAAGCCAAACAACATTTTCATTAAAAGACTAAAAATGGATGAAATTTCAAAATTTTCAGATTCAAAAACATCGTTCTTTAGAAATCCTATCTTTCAAAAGTATAAATTACAGCAAGGAACGAGTTTTGACAACGAAACAAAACTGTTTTAGAATAAGATACGGACGAAAAAGGCAACACATGGATAGGCGCCGATATACGCATTTGAATTAGAACTTGCTCTTGTAATACATTTTGAGATCACACCGATGAGTGTCATATGTACAACCTATCTTGATAACTTCTAAGGAATCCAAACACCCTTCCACCATCAAACATCCAACCACTCAACACTCACTCTTCACACCCAATCAAAACCTCCTAACATTCGTCCTGAACCTACAGAAGTTTCATTTTCCAACGAATTCTCAAAGATATTCTTGATTTTCCAAGACCTCTGCAGCCTAACACAAAGCCATCGGAGCGTTCCCCAAAGGATGAGCATCATCCGTAAAAGGAGCTCCAAGAAAAGAAATTCAGCAAAAAGCTTATATCGGAGCGTTCCCTAAAGGATGAACATCATCCGTAAAAGGAGCTCCAAGAAAAAGAAATTCAGCAGAAGCTGCTCAAAAAAAAAAAAAAAAAAGCCCAAGGATCAAGAAAAAGGGCCAAGAAAAGGAAAATTCAAAAGAAAAAGGCTATGTAGTCCTTTCAAAATCTGAGAAATTCCAGAGAAACTCTCTCAAGAAAAGTTTCGAGAAAATACAAGGAAAACCCTCACACCTTCTTCACACCAAAAACACCCGATTCCTTCCAAGATATCTCGAAAGGTTAATACCGTCCTCATCAAAAGTGATGAAGATTTGATTCTCGATCAAGCCTATGACGAGAATGCTGCATTTGCCTAGTCATGATCATCATGTTGCTCGAAGAAGGTATCAAATTCAATAAACCCTTAGTTTCCGGTAAAAACTCTTTCATAACTGTAACTTTATATTCTTTGGAAAAAGGTATCTCTAAAAACTGATGCAATTAGAATCATTCCAGAAGCTTTTAAGAATGAGTTTTCTTGAGGACAAACAAAGTTCTAAGTGTGGGATACTTGATATCGCGTAAAAAGTCACGTTTTTACTACCGATATCTCTCATTCTGGAACAATTCTTGGCACTTTAAATCAAAAACATTACAAATCTGTAATATTATGTCAAGATGGTAAAAACAAGGTTGCATGATGAAAATCAAGCAAAACGGGCATAAAACGAAGATTCCACACACGTTTGAAGATTCCAGACATAAAAATGAGGTTTCAAGACCAAGGAGCCCATCACCAATATCTATCTGACCCAAGATGTTCATTTTCAAATTACAAATCCAACAGAAGAAGAATCAACTAAAACGGACGAAGAACGAAGATTCTACGCACTCCAGAAGATCCAAACGATTCGTATGACACATCTAAAGTTCAGAGACATATTTTTGGGATTTCTTTTCATCAAAAGCTTCGTTTTTGAATTACGAATTCAATGCAAAAAGAATCAACGCAAACGGACGCATAACGAAGAAAACACGCACGAATCGAGAAACGAGGCAACGGGCAGCGATCGGTGCGGGTGGCAGCCAGCCGCCGCCGGCCACTACCCAGCCACCGCCAGCTGCCATGGTGCTGCCACCGGCTGCCACCCTCCCGCACAGGTTGCACTTTTTTGTCCTTTTTCGTACCCGGTGCTAGACCTTTTCCTACTTTTCGTACCTGGTGCCACTACCTTTTTCGCCTTTTGTACCTGGTGCCACTACCTTTTCCACCTTTTGCTATCATGAGCTTTGGGGTGCTAACTTGAGCCAAATTTCCTCTATAAAAGGCAGCCCCTAGCTCTCATTTCTACACACCAAGTCACACACTCATATACACTCTCATATTTACACTCCCATTCTTCCATTTTCACTTTCTCACTCTAAAAATCTCTTATATTTTAGTCTAGGGTTATTGTAATTAATCTACGGATTAACATAGAGGTTAGAGCGAACGTTAGGAGTTTGGAGATTCATCTTTGTACGTGTGAACGAGTTGTCTGTCATAATAATACGCTGCTGCGCATTTATTTCCGTGTGATATCGAAACCTTTATCATACTTGCTTTATTTCATATTCTAATTATGTATCATTGCCTTGTATGTGATTTGTCTATTGCCATGAATTGAGAGTAGTTTATTATTGTGATTGTTGATGATGTAGATAATTATAAGTAAGGATGATGTTATATAATTAAGTGTACGACAATTGTAAACGTGATGTAACGGCCCCTATTCGACAGTTTATCTGATATAGTACTGGAAACGTTTTATACGGAGTACAAATGTATGGAAGTCGATAAACGACCGAAGGTAGTTACATCACTGGAATCAGCTCTGGTTTAACAGTTGGAATTCCGAAAGGATAATACAACTTCACAACTAACTGGTATATCCTACGAAAGTCAATACACAATGAAATGATGTTCGAAAACACATTCAGATAAAATAGGAATTAATGACCTTTGTACCGTTAAGACTTTATGAACTTGAGTTTAATCTATGGAGTACCCTTTCTAGTTATCCACGTGACTGCAACCTAGTAATTAGGACTTGATCAACCTTATGTTTGGTAAGTAGTTATTTGTGCCCATGACATGCAACAAGTAAGACACAGTGAGCCCACTCGTTGTACATATTAGGTTTACATTTCTGCATCACTTTTTATTTAGTTAGTTTAGAGTGTCACATTCACCGTCAATTACCCCTGACCGCATGTCTGATGTAAGAAGCAGTCGAACTACCATGCAAAGTACACTGTCCGATTACTGAAAGGCATGGCCTGCATATGAAACACGTTTTTATAAACTGCGAATAATCTAGGGATGTATAACTGTTTGAAAAGGAGAACTCAAGTCATAAGTTGAAGTAACCAAGCCTTAATGCATAAAACAAGACTTAGGAATAAGGATAACATCCTCGTGATTTAAATACCTTAAAACACTCAGCCTTACACAATCAGCGGTCAAAACATACAAAGTTATTAATTTGCATACTAATAAAATACTAAGCTATTTTAGGGGTTAAGAAAGGTCAGACCTATGATACGATACGTTACTGATTCATGTACCTCGGCGTCAAGCCAAAATAGGTTGTTTATCTTTCAACTAGATAAGTATTGGAAGTTTGCGTATTGCTCCGATCAGAATCACGATAACGTAGTTCCTAGTGACATGCCAATGGGAAATTTAGTTGGTAGGGTTCTAGAGTTTACACCTGATAGTTTAGACCATTACATTTAGCATTGTCCCTGTTTAATCTGTCATCCTGAAACATTAATTATCGAAATCTCAGCAATCACATGTTTATCTTTATCTGCTTTCCTGTAATTTACTTTTCTGTATTTTAATTACATGTCTTTAGTTTAAAACCCCCAAACCTACCTACTTTGTTCCATCCTAAATACCTCCTACCGAAAGCTCCAGCTTTAATCACCCACACGTTTGGATTCATAGAACGATCTTAGGTCATACTTACCGCTTGCTATCCAGAGTAGGTAGTATGTATAATTTAAGCCCAACAAAATATAAATTTTAAAACCCCTGCTGCGCCCGCATCACCATCAGGAATCGCAACGACACTGAACCGATGGTTGCGGGCCCAACAATATGTATGTGTCTGTGTTGAAATTTATAGTGTAAGCAAGTTATTAACTCATTGTTGTTATGTTTTCAGATCCACCGAAGACTCAGTAACATTAGATCTCTGAGTGGAGATTAAGATCGACAGGTGAGTAGACGTGGATCTTTCGGTGTAATTTGGTGATAGCCTATTTGGTTATATCAAGTGATGTTGTTTATTAGTTGAATGTATTAAGCTGATTAATTATATGTGATTATGTGTTAAATAATATTTTGGCAGATTGTGTTATGGAGGTCAACGATTGTTGGGCTGGGTTGCTACATGTTAACCAACATAGGAATTGTTAACATTTGTTGTGAATGGAGCTTATGTTGGTTCAAGGTAGTAAACTGTAACACCCGGTCAAAAAGTCAAATTTTCGCGCCAAATTTAAATTTCAAATAATTGTATTTTTATATGCGATTATAACAAAGTATTCGAAAATTTTATATATAATTATATATATAATACTCAATGATTAATTAATAATCAAAATTGAAAGAATCTGAAAACACTCAGAAACCAAGTTACATATTTGTAACTCAAGCGAAACATTTTTATTTGAAATATTTGTGAAATTATTAAACAAAATTATAAATTTATAAATTTATATTATGATCGAGTACAAAAACGCGGGTACTTTGTAATGTGGTTGGAGACCACAGTCCCCAAATTTGGGGATCTGGATTTGGATAAAACAAACTCCACCCCTCCCATTCTTTCATTTTTATTTCTTAAAAACATACACACACACCCATCAAACTCTCTCCATCTCTTCTCTCCATCTACACCACCACCACCGCCGACCGCCGCCACCGGCAATCCCCACCGCCGCCATCATCATCATCATCTTCGAAATCATCATCTCCATCTTCATCATCAAGAACACCATCACCAACCAAACCCTTGAATCTTCAAATCGTAAGGATTCCTTCACTTTCCATCGTTATTTCTTGTTAAAAACACTTAATATATCATGTATTAACATTATAACAACAAGATTCGGCCTTAAAATGGGCTAGATCGTGTTTTTGGTGAAAAATCGTTCGAACAGGTCCTGATGTCGCAGGGACCAAAAACAGTGTTGCGACGTTGTCAACGTCGCAGCCCAATGTCGCAAAAACACCACGAGATCGCCTGATGCGACGTCAACCACAATGTCGCATGAGATTGCGAACGTCGCATATAGTGACGTCAACCCTTATGTCGTACTAGACCCTGATGTCGCATATAGCGACGTAGACTCCAACGTCGCAGTACAATCGCACTGCGACACCAACCCAACGTCGCACTTAATGTCGCAGGTCACAGTGCCTTAAAAACCTATGTTTTTCACTAAGTGTCAAGACTCGAATTTTACCACCTAATTTTACTCCGAAATGAAATTTCGGAGCGTTTTCACTAAAGCAATGTAATAGAAATAAAAATTTTCCAAGCTGACCTGGCAGCTCGACCCCAGCCAGGGGTTCTGCCCCTTGGACCCCGCCAAGGGTTGCCCCCCCTTGGACCCTGCTACCAGGGGCGCTGCCCCCGGACCCCCGTACACGATTTCCAAACCTGAACGACAAATGAATACCTACACAACTTGCTTAGACAAACTGATTTGTCTCGTACTCATATAACCTCACGTGTTTAGGACACTAGGAGGTTACCCATCGGACGACGTGCATATCGTAGGATCGCTAACTCCTCGGGTGAGTTTCATAGCCCCACTCGTTCAACTGTTTCAACTGTTTTACTGTTTTCGGGGTGAGACGCATGCTCAATTACTGTTTTTGAATTATAATGCTAAACTTTTATAATTCACACGTTTCTATATCACCGTTTGGAAATACGAATGCGTAATACTTAGGAATTACACCCAACCTATTGTTGTGGAACAATATCACTGTTTAACCTAGTTAGGTTACCATTGTACACCATTAGATTGTTGTCTAACAAATCATCACCTGACTTGGTTAAGTCACTATGATACATTGACCTTACTGTCGCGGGACAACCTTATTAACTACAATAGAACTGGTTATGTGACAACTCTCCAAATTAGGTACTGATTAACATTTAAGCATGTGCATTCTTACGCTAATTTCCTGATTAAGTTTAAAACAAAACTTTTGATGTGATGTAAGCCTAGCAACCCAGTACTTTTAAACAAAAAGTATTACTAATACGTAAGTATTTAAAGTTACGTACAAACGTATCGGAACAATCCCGACAGAAATCGATAACAAAACTTGGTGACACAAAAATTATTAATAATTCAATTATTAATTACAAGTGTTATTATATCTATAACATATAGATAAAATGATTAAATTATACGTTTTACATAAAACGTATTATAATTCAAACAGAAACAATTTTAAAATGCACCCAAAGGTCAAAATGAGAAAAGTTCAAATTTTCTCATTCATTCGAAAACATTTGGAACATTACTTCAAAATATGAATCCGAAATTCGACTGAAATTTGACACCCAATTGGATGGTATCAGTCCAATGTACAAATTTGTACAACAGTCTAAAATAATGAAAATCTCATCATTCTAAATTTAAATAACGAACCAGGAGAACATCTACAAAATAAAAATATAAAATGTTAAATTTTATATTGTATTAATTATACCCGTACCTGAAATTAACGGGCAAAACTTTGCCACCAAACTTCAATAATTGGGAGACCACATACTGTGATCTCCCATTCCCGTTTCAATTTCATACATCTCCCTCCATATCTCTCTCAAACACACACACACAAAAATCATCAAAACAACCTCCAATGATTTGAGGCTGTGTTCATCTTCTTCTTCTTCTTCATCATCTGGAGTAGCAGAAGGAGTAATAATAATAACAAGGTGCAAACTATAACAATAATCATCATCATCAACTCACGGCATCATCATCATCGTCATTTTTCTCAAAGTGAGGAACTTTCTAATCTTAATCTCTTTGCTTAAAATTCGTAATCTAACATGTTTATGTATCATAATCTATGTATATAACACCATAATTTGATGATTGTTTGAGTTGTTCTTGAAATGGGTTTGTATGAAACCAAAACTTAAAACTCAAAAATTCACATATGAACACATGATTGGAGCAATGATAAGTAGTAAAATACAATGTATACATGATGTTGTGATATTAGAAATATGTAAAAACGAACCAAAACACGAAACAAAAACATGTATATATATGTATATATCGCACAGACCACGAACAGAGAGTGCAAAATGACAGGGACGGACCAAACCTATCGGTTGGCTTGGGCCAGCCGATCGGCTGGAATGAGTGAGCCGAACGTCTCAACAAACTGAGCCAATCGGCTAGTTTTTTTGAGCCGAACGGTTCGCAATGTTTTAGCCGAACGGCTGTGCAGCCTGTGCTAGGCTGGGCGGTTTAGGCCGAATAAATGGTTTACTGGGTTTTAACTGACCCGATCACCTAGCGAACTTAAATCTTCAGAATGTTAACTTTATTCTATTTTAAAAATTTTTCACATACAAAATATGTATGTGAATCTAATTTATTAGAAGTTTCACACACAAGGTTCCATGTTAACTCTATTTTGAAATAGCTGCACATACAAAATAAGTATGTGCATCTAATTTGTTAAAAGCTTCACATAGTAATATGATGTTAAGTTACCTTGTGAAATAGATTCACATGGTTAAAACCCATGTTAAGCTTACTTTGTGAAAAGCTTCACATAGTTCAAAACCCTGTTAAGCTAGTTTGTGAAAGGCTTCACACGGTTCAAAACCACATTAAGCTATTTTTGTCAAAACTTAACAAACAATAAAGTGATGTGAAGCAAAAATTATAAAAACTTAACACAAGAATTTGGTGTTAACATAAAGGAAATGAAAAACTTCACATTGTAATATTATGTTAAGCTATTCTTGGTTAAACTTCACATAGTGTAGAATTATGTTAAGCTATTTTTCGGCTAAACTTCAGAAAGGGTAATATTGTGTTAAGCTATTTTGTTAAAGTTTAACATAGATTTTGGTGTTAACATAGAAGAAGTGAAAAGCTTCACATGGTATTAACACCATGTGAAGCTATTTATGTTAAAACTTACCATATAATTTTGATGTTAACATAATGAAGTGAAAAGTTTCACATAGTATTAACACCATGTGAAGCTATTCATGTTAAAACTTAACATATAATTTGTTGTTAACATAATGAAGTGAAAAGCTTCACATAGTATTAACACCATGTGAAGCTATTCATGTTAAAACTTAACATATAATTTGTTGTTAACATAATAAAGTGAAAAGCTTCATATGATACAATACTGTGTTAACATATTTTATAAATATGTATATAAGTATATATATTTACATACGGATAAACATATGTCCACGACGAAACAAACGAATGGAACTCGCGTTTTTACAAATGAACTTACGTTTTACAAACGTACGACAGATAATATACAACAAGTATATTTTTATACATATATATAAATAGAACAATTATATATATGTACGAAGGGAAACGAAATGATATTTATATATATATATATATATATATATATATATATATAACTACATGTATATATATACTTAAAAATATACACGACTTGAGATATATTATTTGTATTTCAACATATAGTCACCAACAACTTGTATCATTTAAGAAATAAATAATTTCTTCAAAAAAATTAAATTATTAACATAAGTTGATGAACGATCAAAGTACTTATGTTAATACAATTGTGGCTTAGGTTGACCTACCTTGGGCGCGCTATTCATCCGCTAGCTATCACATCACTACTACTACGGTGAGTTTACAACCCCTATTTTTAAATGTTTTCTGCTTTTAAACATAGGGGTGTTAAACATAGAAATTGCATGCCAACACATACAATCAAATTATAAATTGCTTTATTGCTTTTATACAACTGTTGATTTATGAAATTACATTTTCACAAACTGTTTTGGGAATTAGACAACGCATCCTAGTACGGACCCAGACTTGCAATGTATGCATAAAAAGACCTTATGACATACATACTATAACCATTAGCTAGGTGACTCTAGCCACTGAGTATACGGATAGTACTATTGCCGTGACGACCCTCCTACGGTGGAGCGTATACTTAAATGTCCATTCAGGCAAACAACATAAGTTCTGGTTGTGGCTTGGTTATAGGGTTAGGTCGCGTTACTTTAACCTGCGAGGTTTAGCTCACCTTTCAGGGGATCATAGTCTAAGTAAATTACCACATACTTTAGGAAGAACGAATCCTACAACTGTTAAATACTGGAAAACATACCGGAAACTTATTTTATACTGGTACACAACCAGTTACATACTTTTAGGGTAACCACCCTACATAACTTGTATTTTATAAATGAATAACAATTCATTTATACAAACTTGGTTTAACTAACCACATACATATACAAACCTGTAAATTCACTCAACATATTTGTTGACGACTTTCTCTATGTTTTTCAGGAAATTAGCTGGGTAAGTAATCGCATGCATTCAGGATGGACAACCCTGGACTACTTAGGATGCCACACACTGTTGGGACCGCTTTTGAGGATTTCATTTGTATAACTGCAGACATTGCGGTCATACTTATGAAATCTTATTTTAAACTTATGTATTATTGTTAAAACTAAATTGTTTTAAACTCCACTACTACTGATATGACTTACATAGTCGTACTACTTTTGTAACAACTGTTAAACTTGGCATCCTCGTTAAATAAAGTTGTGCGATAACCATATGCTCTGAGTATGCATGTATTTGTTGGTTGAAATACTGTTCGCAGCCACGCCACGTTATTAAAGCTTCCGCAAACTAATCATAACTAATTGTAATTACCGTTTGGCGGGGTGTGACAGGTTGGTTCTACCAATACAGGATTAGTTTTCTTTTAGGAACTAAGACTGCACATACGTTCAGGATGTTGAAATTGGAATTGAACTCAAGTAAACAATAACCCAAGATTTCCATATACATGCTAGGCTTAGACTAGGTGTATACGATGGTATCGTATGCTAGTACAGATTCGTTACACCAATACATAACAACTAGGTGATGATTAGTCATACCTAGGCATATTGTAAAGCACATAATATTTAAGTATTGTATACACATATTTAGATACAATACGTTACTCTCATGCGTTGCATGACTCATGGTTACACGTGTTTGTCTGAATTGACTTATATATATATATATATATATTTATATATGTATACACATATTTGTACTCAATATCGAGCACTTGGAGCTACGTACAATTTACTTACTTATATAAATATACATATACTCTGACAAACACGATCATACTAGTCGGACATGTCGTAGTACTGTCGGCTCTCAACTACTCAAGTCGGGCATGTCGTAGTACTGCCGGCTCAATTACAAACTTTTCTTGCGAGCAATTCGATCGATGCCAGATAGGCACAAAACGATGCCACAGTGAGAAGTGCGCACCAAACGATGCCACGGTAAAGTGGGCACAGAATGATACCACGGTGAGAAGTGGACACAAGTGCGATATTACGGTATAGCGATACACTCGATGGATGGGCGAGCTTATGCTCATGATCCACACTCATTCACGGATGGGCGAGCTTATGCTCGTGATCTGCAACAAGTTAACGGGTCGGTGGAGTTTCCACGCGAGGCCATTAGCTCAATCATGTCCGGGTTAGCTTACACTAAATGGTCAAACGGACACACTAAACATTTCAATCATAGATCTGTGGGTATACAATTAACTATTACTGGATGCAATACACTAGTTACTCGATCATAGTCTGTGGGACTACAAGTTAATAATTGCTGGACGCCACATATTATGCCACGGGTGCATCCTCACGTTTTATACAACATAAGTAACACCATTACTTGTTAACATATGACGCGGTCATACAATCACACGATTCATACTTAGGCATGTATTGCCTCACGACTGTAGACTCAA
This sequence comes from Pseudognaphalium luteoalbum, assembly GCA_963422505.1. Classification (NCBI taxonomy): domain Eukaryota; kingdom Viridiplantae; phylum Streptophyta; class Magnoliopsida; order Asterales; family Asteraceae; genus Pseudognaphalium; species Pseudognaphalium luteoalbum. The sequence continues at coordinate 59,018,445 of OY730198.1, read as the reverse complement.
TTATACCTGATGGGTATCTAGGCATACTATGCCACCCCCTTTATATACTTAGGTACACGTCAACACTATTTGGGTATGAAATACCCCGTTAGATGTATACACACAGGTATTACAACAACATAACAAAACAAATCAAAATCGTAGATTTTGAAACCATCTTTCTAAACATACAAGATATATACTTTATGTTTCAATTATAAATCCTATGAACTCACCAGCTTTATAGCTGACTCGTTTTAGCATGTGTTCTCAGGTGCCCAGCAGGATTAGGATTGCTACAAGATCATGCTAGCTCGAGTCGCATGTTTTCACAATTGGATTTCCCTGCATAACTTTTGTATTACAAATTATGTATTGAAATTATTTTGGTGAACTCGCAACTTGTATACACTTTTATTTTGGGAAATGTATAACTATTTTCAAACGTCTCATTTAGAGTCGTTCATTATTTACCTTTGTGCTTGTGATATTTGATTTGGTAACACCCAACCCGACCGCTTCCGCAACCCGAAATTTGAGGGTGTTACATAAACAGTTATCGCGGCTGAGGGCGCCACAAGGGCCACCGATCCTCTTAGTGATGTTGAGTTTAAGTGTTAAGTGTTATAAATAAACAGTGTTATTCTAAGTTGTACTGTTAGTGACATGTTGACTCACTTAGCTTTGTATTAATCCTCCACATTACTCCTTGCAGGTTTTGATATGATTTTGGGCTGGGCAATGAGTGGACTTGAAGAATGTTTGACCATAGATATACTCTGATGTTATTTTAATATTTTAATGTGTTTTCATTTAATAACGCACAGGATACAGTTTAATAGTTTGTAAACTATAATAGTGGATACTTATAAATTATGTAATATTTTGTAGATGACATCATGTCATGTATGTAAATATTTATGAATGGGATTTCGCTTTCGGATTTTTTTTTTTAAAAGTGTTATAAATTTAGGGGCGTCATAGTAAATGATCGCCAAATTTTCAGAAATTGTTCGCCATCGTCGTTTTGCACGGGTACCAGGCTAGTATAACCGAATACGTAAGTAAAACTACACTCAATCTACTGACTATGAAGCTAAGACGAATAAAGAATGTATATATTGGAAAAGTAAGAGTATTTATAAATAAAATGAAATGTAGAGGCATCGAAATATTAGACATCACAAATTTGAAGTAGGTTATATAATATAAATATAAATTATATTTATAAGAGAGTTGGTGCATCTTAAAAGTAGGGCTAAGTGTCTGGAAAAGCATATAATTATGCTTTAATTTTCATTGTGTGAACGTAACTAAATTGATCTCCATTGTATGTACGAAACTATTTATTGATCTCCATTGTGTGTATATTTGTGACGTATTCTCAGTTATACGGCAACACTTGGCATCCGTACAAGTTGACAACTCACAAATATACACACAACGGTGATCAATAAATAGTTTCGTACATACAATGGAGATCAATTTTGTGACAATCCTCCATTTAGGGTATTAATCCTTTCTTAATTGCATGCATTACCTAGAGTAATTCCCTGATTAGTGAATTCAAAACAATTTTTATGTGTAAAGTTTTGTGAAACTTACTATGTGATATGTGACGTATTAGACTTGTAGTTATATGTATATATAATTACGTACGAAATGAACACATTAAACTCGACAAACTGGATACAATATTGTTGGTGATACGAAATAATTAATAATTCGAAAATTATTAATTACAAATATTAGATATTTATATTATTGAAATAATATAATAACTTATACGTTTTATATTAAACGTATCAAACGCGAATCATAAAGTTCCAAAAAAAAAGAAAAAAAAGAAAAGAAAGAAAGAACTTCAAAATACTTTTGAATAATTTTTGTTTGAAATTATTATAGAAAAGTATTAGAACAAGAATAAAACGGAAACCTTTAGACTGCTATTTAGGACGCGTTATACAGGAACATAAACATTATTAAACGTACCTAAAGGTCGAAAATAATAAAAAGTATTTATTTTCCCGTTCCTGTTTTAGTATTTGGAACATTACTTGAAAATAGAAATTTCAAATTCGACTGAAATCTGGCACGCAATTTCACCGTACAGTACTACTACTGTAAATAATTTTTATTAATACTTTTAATAAAGGATTTCATTTATATAACTATCAATTATGAAGTTTAAGATATAAATTAAAATAACGAATAATTGATTAGTATACGAGGTACCACAAATTATACCCGTACACGAAATTAACGGGCTAAAAACTTAAACTTTTACACATTGTAAAATATCTGGAGACAAGGTTATACTCCCTCCATACCCTCTTTGAAAAATTAAACCGTAAATCATTTTTTTATATATTTCCTTCTCACCTACATTTCACCACCAATAATTCACACCACTACACACACACTTCTTCCCTGTAGTTTTTGGTGATTGGAAACAGAGAGCAGGAAGGAGCATGAGGAACAACAAGAAAGAAATTAAACAACATCACCACTTCCATCATCCTACACCTTCTTTACTTCCCTCATCAAAATCATCGAACACTTCAAATTACAAACAAAATGGTGTCTTAACCATTGATGCCAGCCGATCGGTCGGTTTTTAGGAATCGCTTCCTGTCGTTGCGGGCCTCCCTCTTGGCTGGATCAGTGGGTTTTAAAATTTGTTTTTTTTGCTGGGCCTAAGTATACTAAAGCTATGGGTGAGTACAGCGATAGGTATGACCTAGGGTCGTTCTTCAAACTACAACGGGCATGGGATCTTGGACTTTAGTTATCTATGGGAATTTAGCTAGGATTTAAAAGAGGTTTTGGTTTGTTTTGGTTTTAACTAACTACTAATTATCTAAAAATAAAATAAAGTAAAGTGGAGGTGAGGTGGCAACGAGAACTTATAGGTGAAGCGAGTGTTTACTATGATAATTACTCATGCTATTTAGGGGTAGTTAGTGGGATAAAGCCTTAGTTAAGATGACAACAATATTTCCTAATGAGCCATAACTCCTAGCCTATTATCTATCTAACGTAGAGTTGTCCGCAATCAGATAAATAACATGTCACGTGGATAACAGTTATGGAATGTAAACTACACCGGAAGTTATCCCAAATGTAGCAACCAATTTAACCAACAACCATCCTCGAGTCTTGTTCACCAATCTCGGACATTTGAGATATCCGAATCATGGCATGAATTGTTGAATAAACAAAAACATGAACAGGGGTTTCCTACCGGGACAAGTTGGGATGGTCTGGTCTAACGGCTGATTAAATTGTTCATCATTATTTCATATAAATCATTTTAACTATTCTATGCATGTTAAAATGGTGTATGCAATTGATAAATATTCGAAAACCAAATCATGCAACTAATCAGCATAACAGATACTAGCATGCAAACCCTAAGCAACAATCAAACAAGAACATGCAGAAAGGCAACATAGCAGGGATCAATTATGCAGAGTGACGGGGTACATGGTTAAGTCACAAGTGTCCCGAAAGTTCTCTCTAAGACACTTGTTAAATGACCTGAATCTAATCTATCTCTAATCCTACGCTCCGTGTCTCCCTCTGGTAATATTTCAACCAGGAGAACACCGACCATGTCAAGTTCAATGATCATCAGAAACAGAATAATTAACGGCATACAACTAGCAAATGGCCAAGCCTAGAAGGATGTTACTAACCACAACATAAGTTGGATAGATAAACATTTGAGATTCAATTCATAGATTCAAATATAATTTAACAGCATATAGACAGAGTAACAACATGATTTAAGTATAACTACTCTAGCATGGCAACTATCATAGCAAACACAGATTTGTCTAGCTAAGCATGGCAATAATCCTAGCAAGTATATCTAAACAAGTATAGCAACAGCACAACATTATTTAAAATAACAAGATAGAGATTATAATAGAACCTGACAAAGCATTATTACAAATCGTGCGACACCACAGTCTCAGAGCACCTCCGTTACAAGTAAGCTACTTATCTACCAGCTTAACTAATCTAATTAACTAACTAACTAATTTTTAGAGAGAGAGTAATGAGAGAAAGTGTGTGTGTAGTGTTGTTGTTGAGAAGTGTGTGTTGGATGATGAAATGAGGCTTGTATTTATAGAGATCGCACAACCGTATCCGTAGACCGTATCCAAACCTTCAAACGCACAACCGTATTACAAAGGCGAATAAAAATTAGATTTTATCACCCAAACGCACGATACGGCTGAGCTGGACCGTATACGGCTGAACTGGACCGTATACGGCTGAGCATAGGGTGAATACGGTTGAACTGGGCCGTATACGGCTGAGTACAGGCCGTATACAGTCTGTGCAGGCCGTATACGGTCCAGGCCCAGCCGTATACGGTCTGGACCAGCCGTATACGGCCTGGTTTAGCCGTATGCTGGTTCTTCGGTTCTTCGTTTCTTCGTTCGGGTGTAACTTCTTCGTCGTTTATCCATTTTGAGCGTTCTTTATATCCACGCGTTCGTATTTTCCTAACGAAGAAAATGACATAAGTTAGAGGTCATAACTCTTTGTTTAGCTCAAAAAGTGCTGGAACGAGTGAACGAGAATTCTTATGATCGTATTCGTTAGATTTATCGTGTTTTGAAACATTGTCTATATTTTGGCCCATGTGACGAGTTTTAATGATAAATTATCTATTTTGATTAGTTTCATCACATATTGGGCTAAAAAGGTGAGATTAATGCACGTAAAAACATGACTTTTTGCGTGTTATCAAATATCTCACACTTAGACATTTGCTTGTCCTCAAGCAAACTTACCCTCTTAGAATTCACCATAAAAAAAAGTTTTTGATTTCGACCCACAATGAAGAATTCACACAGATTGGAAACAAGTATTTGCCTGTTAGATAAATAAGAGGTGTTCACATGAAGTATCTAAAGGTTTTCAAGATGATTCACTTAGGCAAACTTTCAATTCTCAAATTTGTGGAATATACATGACTGGGCGATCTCACTGGTGGTCACTCAATTCACTCAAAGTGTATCGGGGTTCCTATTATCCTAAGCCAAATGAAAAATCGCTCAAATACCAGTCGTGCAGCACTCGTCGTCATAGGCTTGCCCGAGGATCAAATCTTCATCACTTAGACAGGAACGATACTGATTATCCCAGGATATTCAAATGGGTTGTAGTGTTTGGTGTGGGTTTAAAAAGGTATGGATAGATTGGGGGTATCTAGGTTTTTAAGGGTGTTTGCTTATCTTGGGACTTCTGGGAAAAAAACTCTATCTAGATATCCCTTTTAATGAAAACGGAAACGGATAACACTTTTGGGGGATAAGATAGCTATTTTGATTTCTATCTTTTGAAAACACACGGAATGATATTTCTTTTGAAGAGTCGAGTTTTCGAGAGAGTTGAAGCACTTAGCTTTATTTCAACTATTTTCTTTTCTTTGCTTCTCTATTTCTATTTCTATTTTTGGGCTTAGATTTTTCTTGCCAAGAAATTTCTAAGGGATTTTCTTTTATTTCCCTTCTTGAGATCCCTTCTTATTTTCATTTTTCAATCCTTTGATGATTTTTGAGTTTACTTTGGTGCCAATTTTTCGCACATGACTCTCGATTTTTTCTGTATAGATCAATAAAACGCACACGAGAAGTTTTAGTAAACATTATTTGTGATTTTTGGAGTAAAAGCAAAAAGGAATACCTAAATATCTCTTTTTTTTCAAAAGTACTAAGATAAGTTTCTGGTGGGTAGGGGAATAAGGGGTTAAAAATTTGGGTGAATAAAAGAAAAATAGGCTAAGGCTCCACAGGCTTTTCTAAGCGGATCATCAACACTAAAATTGAGTGTTGGAAGGGTTTTTGGCTTGAAAAGATATGTGAAAAGGGGTTTAAATCCTAAGGAATGTCAAGGTCCTCTAATCGTACCTATGTCATGTATGACACCTGTCAATGTGATCTCGAAATGTATACCTGGGGCAAGTTCTAATTCAGAAATGCGTGCACCGGTCACACACAACAAATGAACAGTGAAGCATTTAAAATGAATGCTTATAAGGCTCAAATTCATCACTGCAAAAATGGGTTATATGTGTCCAGTCGTGCGATGCCCCTCTTAGATCCTCATCTTAAATTGTTTAGAATCCGACCTGATTTCGACCTTATATTTACCAACTTTTGACATACTTGTAAAAAAAATTTGTACTCATTCTTGAAAAACTTATTGGCCAACTGAATGAGTGATAATTTCACTGTCGAAGTAAAACTGTTTAGGTTTTACTGAATGAGTGACAATTTCATTGTCGAAGTTTTAACCAATTTGCTTTTATTGTGACTAAAAAAGTTTTAAAATTTTTGAAAATTTTGGCAAAATAAGGGTTAAAAAATTATTTTGAGGACTAGCATGTTTCTAGATCAACTTAAACAGATATTTTGACAGAAGAGAGATATACCGCTATCCCACACTTAGAAATAAACATTGTCCCCAATGTTTCTACACTAAGTAGGGAGAAAATCCCACACTTAGGGTTTTGGTTTAGGAAAAATGTGAATTTAAAAGTTATAAGAGAGGGGGATCCCACACTTAGAGATTTAAGTGGTCAATAGGCATATCGAAGTTATATTAAAGTAGGAAGAACGGGTTTAGGAGAGATACTTCCCTACGGACAGTGGGCACTGGATATAGGACCATATTCGTGTAGGGTTGGTGTAAATATTTTGCTGGATTGTGAGGATCAGACTCTTTTCAAAGCTCATCCAATTCCTATGAAGATAAGGTCTACAATGTCATAAAATACCATCATAATCATTAGTTCAACAACATAACAGGTCTAATGATAAATAAAGATAACTAAAGATAAAATAAGCTAGAAATCGTCTAGTAAATCATCCATGTCTGGATCAAATGCTGCAAGTGCATCAGGATCTGGATCTGAAGTGAGTAATAAGGCAGCAGTGTGATCAGACACCATGGATACATCAGTGGGATTCTGAGGTGGCCTAGAAGGAGCAATAGCAGTGGGAGGAACAGTCTGTGGTGGGGCAGCTGGGAAGAAGGACAAAGGTGGGAGAGCTGGCCTGGGACCCTGACCAAGCTGATACGGCTGGTCGGCGAGTTTTGGCAGTCCCATCGCTTCTCTGATATCGGACTGAGAGCCACGCTGAATCGAAAGCTCACTGAGCATCGCCCAAGTCACCATCGGATCTGAAGTGGTAACTCCAAAGTCAAAAAGTGGGGCAAATACAGGAGCAGTCTGAGCATGCTCATCAGTAGTGGTGGTTGTCTTCTTTCTTTTTCCTCTGCGGGTCCTCTTCTTCTGTTGTTTCTGAGTAGCTTGTCCTGAAGTCTCAGCTGAAGCGTCCATCCTGAAACATAAAGATAAACAGGTAATGCTATAGTTTTAAAATGGGTATACAAATGCAAAATAATCAGATGACTTCAAGAAATGTTTGTTTATATGTTAAAGCTTTGCGAGGTCATCTGTTCATTCGCATTTGTATACTATGAATAAAACTTATCTGATGTATATGTAGGAGTGTGGCATTGTCAGATACTTGGGTTATCCTGCATCGTTAGTTTAGGGATGATAATACTAAAGAAAAAATAACTAAGAAATAAATAAAATAAGATAAGCAATGGGGTGCCTCCCAAGAGCGCTTGTTTAGAGAGTCCCTAGCTTGACTCCTTGTACCTACTAGTCGGCTCAAGGTGGTTCAAAGATATAGACTTCCTCACCAGAGGGGAAATCTTTGATGTAGTGCTTTAAGCGATGGCCATTGACTTTAAAATTACCGTCCGGGGCTTCTAGTTCGACTGCTCCGAAGGTAAAGACTTTTGATACAACAAATGGTCCGCTCCACCTTGATCTGAATTTGTCGGAGAATTTCTTGAAGCGCGAATTGAAGAGAAGAACTTTGTCTCCGGTCTTGAACTTAGAATATTTGAGTTTAGCATCATGAGTATTCTTTGTTCGTTCTTTGAAGTGCAGAGAGCTATCATATGCTTGGTCTCTTAATTCGGCTAGTTCATTCAGTTGCATTTTCCGATGTGATCCAATTGCAGAACGGTCTAAATTACAACCTCTTAGCGCCCAGTGAGCTTTATACTCCAACTCTATCGGCAGATGACACGCTTTTTCGTAGACTAGTCTGTAGGGCGTGGTTCCTAGTGGCGATTTATATGCGATTCTGAATGCCCACAGAGCATCATCTAATTTTTCAGCCCATCTTTCCCTATGATTAACCACGGTTCGTTCTAAAATTCTCTTGAGCGCTCGATTCGTCACTTCGGCTTGCCCATTCGTCTGCGGGTGGTAAGCCGTAGAGGTCTTATGGGTGACACCATAATATTGTAATGTCCTCATAAACTGAGCATTACAGAAGTGCGTGCCTCGATCACTAATGACCGCCTTTGGAGTACCGAAACGTGAGAAGAGCTGCTTTAAGAATTTTACCACTACTCGGGAATCATTTGTAGGAAATGCTTGAGCTTCGGCCTATCTGGAGACGTAGTCGACAGCAACCAGAATATACTCTTTCCCATATGATTTTGGGAATGATCCCATAAAATCCAACCCCCATATATCAAAGATCTCGCAAGCTTGGATGTTAGTAAGTGGCATTTCACTTCTCGATGAAATACTTCCAAACCTTTGGCAAGCATTGCAGCATTTCACCAAGTCGTGAGCGTCTCTGAATATAGTAGGCCAGTAGAAGCCAGAGTCATATACCTTTCTTTCAGTCATATTTGCTCCGTGTTGTCCTTCAGTTGGTCCGTGATGACTTTGGTGAAGAATGTTCCTTGCCTCCCTCTCGTCTGCGCATCTTCTGATGATTTGGTCCGGGCACACTTTGAATAAGTATGGATCGTCCCAATAGTAGTTCTGATGATTTGCGCTTTCTAGAGGTGGGCATTCCTTTTGGCACAATTCCTCCAACCAGATAATTTGCGTAGTCTGCATACCAAGGGTTGTAAGTGAATTGAGATCCCTTTTGGTATTTTCTGACATTCATGAGTTGTTCTTCAGGAAACTGGTCTTGAATCTCTCTCTCATCAAGCTTCTCCATCGACGGATTTTCCAGACGACTAAGATGATCTGCTGCGACATTCTCGGCTCCCTTTTTATCCTTGATTTCTATGTCAAATTCTTGGAGGAGGAGAATTCATCTAAGTAGTCTTGGCTTAGCATCTTGTTTTTTTGAAGAGATACTTCAAGGCTGAGTGATCTGTATAGACAATAGTTTTGGACTATATTAAATAAGAACGAAATTTATCAAAAGCGAATACTACCGCAAGAAGCTCTTTCTCTGTTGTGGTGTAATTTTCTTGTGCATCAGTGAGTGTCTTGCTGGCGTAGTAGATTGGCTAAAACTGCTTCTCCTTCCTTTGCCCTAAGACAGCTCCAACAGCGAAGTCACTAGCATCGCACATGATTTCGAACGGAAGACTCCAATCGGGGGCGACCATGATCGGTGCATGTGTGAGCTGATCCTTTAAAATGTTGAAAGCTTTAAGACAGTCATCTGAAAAGACAAACGGAGTATCCTTCTCGAGAAGGTGCGTCATAGGTCGAGAGATCTAAGAGAAATCCTTGATAAAGCGATGGTAGAATCCGGCGTGACCTAGAAAACTGCGAATGGCTTTAACAGAAGTAGGTGGCGGAAGTTTGGCAATAGTCTCAACTTTGGCTTTGTCAACTTCAATTCCAGATTTTGATATTCGATGTCCTAAAACTATTCCTTCTTTCACCATAAAGTGGCACTTTTCCCAGTTTAAGACAAGATTTGATTCTTCGCATCGGGCTAGCATCCTTTCAAGGTTGGAAAGACAAGATGTGAAGGAATCACCGAAGACTGAGAAGTCATCCATGAATACCTCCATACACTGTTCAATCATGTCATGGAATATTGCCACCATACACCTTTGAAATGTTGCAGGCGCATTGCATAAACCGAATGGCATGCGGTGGTAGGCAAATGTACCATATGGACATGTGAATGTCGTCTTTTCCTGGTCCTTTGGATCGAGAGGAATTTGAAAATAGCCGTAGAAACCATCGAGGAAGCAGTAATATTCATTCCCTGATAATCTTTCCAACATCTGATCGATGAACGGCAGAGGGAAGTGATCTTTCCGGGTCACTTCATTTAATTTCTGGTAGTCGATACACACCCTCCAGCCGGTGACGGTTCGTGTAGGAATCAATTCATTATCTTCATTAGCGATAACCGTCATTGCTCCTTTCTTTGGGACAACCTGAACTGGGCTGACCCATGGGGAATCTGAGATAGGATAGATCAAACCAGCATCCAAGAGTTTGATAACCTCTTTCTTGACCACGTCTTGAATCTTCGGGTTTACTCTTCTCTGTCTCTGTATGGAAGGTTTGAAGTCGTTTTCCATGAGTATCTTGTGCGTGTAGTAATTTGGACTGATCCCTTGTATATCAGAAATCTTCCATGCAATCGCCTTCTTGTGTGACTTCAAGACCTGGATAAGTCTTGCTTTCTCTTTAGGTGAAAGACCTTTGGCAATTATGACGGGTAGATGTGAGGTTCCTTCGGGAAAAGCATATTCCAAGTGAGAGGGTAGTTCCTTCAGCTCCAATTCTGGCGGTTCTTCGATAGAGGGTTTCATTCGAGCGATCTCGTCTGTTTGTAACTCGTCATACTCCTTTTGGAACTCTGATTCTTCTGGAGATGAGTCGGCTGTAGTGGCTGATGCTATTTCTACTAGTTCTATCTCATTGGAAAGCGCGTTCTTCTTTAACTCGTATTTGCAGGTAGATGATGAAGAGGTTGCATTATCCTTAGTGATGATGACATCATTGTTGTCGGTAAGTGCGAACTTTTGAAGTTGAGCTTTAGAAGAAGTACTTATGGTGATTTTTGGATTTGATTTCTCACAACCTTCAGATAGTTGTGGCAAAGTACCGGAATCCATCTCCTCGAAAGATTTGAGAATCTCAGCTACAGACGGAGACGATTTGGGTATCGGAAAAAACTGATTTCTTCTTAAAAGTGGGATAGGGATGCCTTCGCCTAAAGGAACAGCAACAACAGAGTTGTTCGTGGGAGAGTAGTTAGGCGGTGCTAAAGGATTCTTCATTTCAGGTAAGGGAAATAGCAGCTCTCCGGAAGGTGCTGATTGGTTGGAGATAGCCGAGCAGAGTCCGATGTCATTCGGGCAAAGTCTTCTTTTGGTAATGACAGTGCTGGAGAAAGGTTCATTACTGCTGACTGCTAGAATCTCCTCCAAATGCTCATCATAAATTTCCTGCATGGCATCCACAAGACCAAGATCTTCTCCCATAGGGTGCTTCATCAACTTATCGACATTAAAGGTGACTTCCTCCGCTCCGACCCTCAATTTAAAGATTTTTCATTTACATCTATCACAGCCTTGGCAGTGTTTAGGAAAGGTATACCAAGGATGAGGGGAACGTGGGCATCTTCCTCAATATCCATAATGACAAAGTCAACCGGGAAGATAAATTTACCGACTCGGACCATTATATCTTCAGCAATTCCTCGGGGGAGTTTAACTGATCTATCAGCTAATTGGATGGTCATTTGAGTGGGTAGCAGTTCACCTAATCCTAGTTTCTTATAGAGAGAGTAAGGCATAAGATTGACACTAGCTCCTAGGTCAGCTAAGGCGTTACTAACTTGGATGTTTTGAAGAAAACAAGGGAATAGTGAAACGGCCAGTATCTCCTAGTTTAGGTGGAAGGCCATGTAACATGATTGCTGAGCATTCAGCATCTAAGGGTAAACTAACTATTTGTCTTAATTTTTCTTTATTTGAAATGAGTTCTTTGAAAAACTTAGCACAGCTAGGCATCTCTACTAAAGCATCTAATAGTCTAACGTTAAAGTGCAGGCTTTTAAACATTTCTAGATATTTCCTAAATTGTGCTTCCTGTTTCTCTTTCTTAAGCCTACCAGGGAAGGGTATCCTAGTTTGTGGAATGATTTCTGGGGCTTTAGGTGATACTGGATCTGGTGCAGTGACAGGGGTGTCACTAGGCACTGGATCAGTGGTCGGTTCAGAGATAGGAAGTTGATTTGAAGAATTATCTGAGGACTTCTCATTTCTGGTTTCTTTACCTCCTCTAGTGATGACCATGATTCCTCCTTGGTTCTCAACTTTTAAAAATAGTTGTTTAAGACTAACTTCCAGGTTTTTGATCAAATCTTCTGATATTTTAAGTAAAGCATCAATTTTATCTTGAAAATATATTACTTGTTTGTTTATGTTCATTTGATCAACTATGAAATTAGTCAAAGTTTCATTATAGTATTGTTGAGAATTTACGGGGGAATCTGACATATTAGAGGATAAAGGTTGCAGAAACTGAGTAGGTGGGTTATTGGTTGGCCGCTGAATGAAAGGTCTAGAATGAAAGTTCGATTCAGGGTTTTTAACAAGAATTTCTTCCGTACCTTTACGAGGCTGAGGTGTGGAAGATTGAAGATTCTTGAAGACTCTGGAGAGATTGTCCACTTGAGCTTGCAGAGCTTCAAAGGATAGGTTTGAAGTACTAGTTACTTCCTTAGCCGTTTCTCTAAACTCCCAGTCATGTTGATGCATTGCTATCGTCTCAACTAGCTCCCAGGCTTCTTCAAAAGTGCGTGACATGAAATTTTCTTGAGAAGGAGCATCGAGGGTTGACTTGTGCTGAGGAGTCAGACCATTGTAGAATATGCATATTAGGTTCGTCTTACCCATTTGATGATTCGGACATCTGTTAAGCATCTTGTTAAATCGTTCCCATGCTAGATACAATGATTCATTAGTTTCTTGTCGGAAACTGACGATGTCATCCTTGAGCTTGGTTTGCTTGGAAGGAGGGAAAAACTTAGCCATAAACTTAGTAGCCAACTCTTCCCAAGTATGAATCGAATTGGGTTCGAGTTCATCAAACCAGGTTCGAGCACGCGAAGATAAAGAATAGGGAAAAAGATATAGTCGGAAGACTTCTCTTGAAATCCCTAATTGCTCACAAGAATCAGAAAGATTGATGAATCTATCCAAATGTGAATTTGGATCATCAAGCGGAAAACCGTGAAATTGGCAGAAGGTTTTGAGTAACTTGAAAACGCTAGGCTTAATTTCGAAGTTTTCATCGGGCAGCATGATAGGTCCTCCTCTTCCTTCCAGTAGTGGTGCACAGGTTGAGGCGAGAGTAATAACATTCGTCATAGCTGATGAAGTTCGGGTTTGGTAGAGAAGAGAGTTTTGGAAAGGAAAGAACAGAAAAGGAACTTTCGGATGATATTGATCTTCCGAAAGGATCGCTAAATAACTAAGACAACTAAATTCCTAAATCGGTCGTTGTAGTCCCCGGCAGCGGCGCCAAAAATTCTTGATGCCAGCCGAACGGTCGGTTTTTAGGAATCGCTTCCTGTTGTTGCGGGCCTCCCGCTTGGCTGGATCAGTGGGTTTTAAAATTTGTTTTTTTTGCTGGGCCTAAGTATACTAAAGCTATGGGTGAGTACAACGATAGGTATGACCTAGGGTCATTCTTCAAACTACAACGGGCATGGGATCTAGGACTTTAGTTATCTATGGGAATTTAGCTAGGATTTAAAAGAGGTTTTGGTTTGTTTTGGTTTTAACTAACTACTAATTATCTAAAAATAAAATAAAGTAAAGTGGAGGTGAGGTGGCAACGAGAACTTATAGGTGAAGCGAGTGTTTACTATGATAATTACTCATGCTATTTAGAGGTTGTTAGTGGGATAAAGCCTTAGTTAAGATGACAACAATATTTCCTAACGAGCCATAACTCCTAGCCTATTATCTATCTAACGTAGAGTTGTCCGCAATCAGATAAATAACATGTCACGTGGATAACAGTTATGGAATGTAAACTACACCAGAAGTTGTCCCAAATGTAGCAACCAATTTAACCAACAACCATCCTCGAGTCTTGTTCCCCAATCTCGGATATTTGAGATATCCGAATCATGGTATGAATTGTTGAATAAACAAAAACATGAACAGGGGTTTCCTACCGGGACAAGTTGGGATGGTCTGGTTTAACGGCGGATTAAATTGTTCATTATTATTTTATATAAATCATTTTAACTATTCTATGCATGTTAAACTAGTGTATGCAATTGATAAATATTCGAAAACCTAGTCATGTAACTAATCAGCATAACAGATACTAGCATGCAAACCCTAATCAACAATCAAACAAGAACATGCAGAAAGGCAACATAGCAGGGATCAATTATGCAGAGTGACGGGGTACATGGTTAAGTCACAAGTGTCCCGAAAGTTTTCTCTAAGACACTTGTTAAATGACCTGAATCTAATCTATCTCTAATCCTACGTTCCGTGTCTCCCTCCGGTAATATTTCAACCAGGAGAACACCGACCATGTCGAGTTCAACGATCATCAGACACAGAATAATTAGCGGCATACAACTAGTAATTGGCCAAGCCTAGAAGGATGTTACTAACCACATCATAAGTTAGATAGATAAACATTTGAGATTCAATTCATAGATTCAAATATAATTCAACAACATATAGACAGAGTAACAACATGATTTAAGTATAACTACCCTAGCATGGCAACTATCATAGCAAACAAAGATTTGTCTAGCTAAGCATGGCAATAATCCTAGCAAGTATATCTAAACAAGTATAACAACAGCACAACATTATTTAAAATAACAAGATAGAGATTATAATAGAACCTGACAAAGCATTATTACAAATCGTGCGACACCACAGTCTCGGAGCACCTCCGTTACAAGTAAGCTACTAATCTACTAGCTTAACTAATCTAATTAACTAACTAACTAATTTTTAGAGAGAGAGTAGTGAGAGAAAGTGTGTGTGTAGTGTTGTTGTTGAGAAGTGTGTGTTGGATGATGAAATGAGGCTTGTATTTATAGAGATCGCACAACCGTATCCGTAGACCGTATCTAAACCTTCAAACGCACAACCGTATCGCAAAGGCGAATAAAAATTAGATTTTTATCACCCAAACGCACGATACGGCTGAGCTGGACCGTATACGGCTGAACTGGACCGTATACGGCTGAGCATAGGGTGAATACGACTGAACTGGGCTGTATACGGCTGAGCACAGGCCGTATACGGTCTGTGCAGGTCGTATGCGGTCCAGGCCCAGCCATATACGGTCTGGATCAGCCGTATACGGCCTGGTTCAGCCGTATGCTGGTTCTTCGGTTCTTCGTTTCTTCGTTCGGGCGTAACTTCTTCTTCGTTTATCCATTTTGAGCGTTCTTTATATCCACGCGTTCGTATTTTCCTAACGAAGAAAATGACATAAGTTAGAGGTCATAACTCTTTGTGTAGCTCAAAAAGTGCTGGAACGAGTGAACGAGAATGCTTATGATCGTATTCGTTAGATTTATCGTGTTTTTCGACCATTTTAGTTGACTTTTGAAACATTGTCTATATTTTAGCCCATGTGACGAGTTTTAATGATAAAGTATCTATTTTGATTAGTTTTGTCACATATTGGGCTAAAAAGGTGAGATTAATGCACGTAAAAACATGACTTTTTGCGTGTTATCAACCATTTTCATTATCATCATACGGTTCATTCATCATCACCATTTTCGGTTCCTTAATCATCTTCATAATCATCATCATCATCGATAGAAATCATCATCATAAATTCCATTGTGAGGAACACTTTTCCACTTTTAATTTCATTTATATAAATTATTATAACTATAAAAATTGTAATGATGATTGTGTAGTAACTAGTTATAACATGTTTAAACTTTATATTTGTGGTTGATAATGACTAAAGATATGTTAAAATCGAAGTTAAAAATAAAAGTTATACATATACACATGTATATCAGAGACGAGATGTCTTCGAGTGTTGGTTAATACAATATTAAACACATAAATACAATGTATTACAATTAGAAACTAATAATGACACTTAGCCTAGTGGTAATGGTGTGGAGATTGGAAGCGAAAGGTCATGGGTTCAAACCCCATGACCTGTTTTGATGTTGATATATTTTTGTGAAGCATTTGGGCCGGACCCAAGTTGGGCCAAAAGTGAATCTGGGCCGAAATCTTTTTGGACTGAAATAGTTATTGGGCGGAAATGTTGTTGGGCTGGGTGTTGGGCTGAAAACAAAGAAATGAATGGATGAGTTTAGTATATGAGCCAGACACAGTTGGGCCGAGTCCAATTGGGCCGAAAGTTTTAAAACATAAATATATCTTGGGCTAAACTAATGAATGTATATTGGGGCAAAAGTTTGTATTTTGTTAATGGGCCAAAGTAATTAGTTAATGTATTTGGGCCACATCTATTTGGGCCTCACTTTGGGGCCAAACTATTGGACTTTGATGTTGGGCCAAACTAAGTGGGCCAAGCCCAATGGGTAAAATGATTTCAAAAACGCAAACTAAATTCGAGTTATATATATGTGACGAGTTAAACGAAACGAATAATATTAGTAACACGACAAATGAATTATATATATATACGCGACATTTATAATATACGTATATATATAATCAATGTTGACATATTCAACTAATAAGTATATGTAAATATATACTTGTACGCAACGATTATTTTAACGCAAATATCACCAACAACTAAAATGTTATAAACATTTCAACTTAACGATTAGTCCATATACTTATGTAAATTATATTTAATTGTGTCTAGGTTTTTGAGAGGCACGTTCGGACTAATGTGTATTACTAGCCGAGGACTTGCAAACAGTGAGTTTACAGCCCCTACTTTTAAATGTTTTCTTCTTATAAACACAGGGGTGTTAAACATAGAAATTGCATGCCAACACATGCAATCAAATTATAAATTGCTTTATTGCTTTTATACAACTGTTGATTGATGAAATTACATTTTCACAAACTGTTTTGGGAATTAGACAACGTATCCTAGTACGGACCCAGACTTGCAATGTATGCATAAAAAGACCTTATGACATACATACTGTAACCATTAGCTAGGTGACTCTAGCTACTGAGTATACTGATAGTACTATCGCCGTGACGACCCTCCTACGGATAGGAGCGTATACTTACATGTCCTTCAGGCAAACAACATAAGTGCTGGTCGTGGTTTGGTTATAGGGATTGGGTCGCGTTACTTTAACTTGTGAGGTTTAGCTCACCTTGCAGGGGATCATAGTCTAAGAAATTCCCACATATTTTTAGGAAGAACGAATCCTACCACTGTTTCTTACCGGAAAACACACCGATTACTTAATTTATACGGGCGAACCACCAGTGATATATTTCAGGATAACATCCCACATAAAGCTTGATATTTTAGGGTAACAGACCTACAAAACTTATATTTTGTAAATGAATAACATTTCATTAATACAAACAAACTTGGTTAAACAAACCACATACTCATATAAACCTGTAAATTCACTCAACAATATTGTTGACAATTTCTCTATGTTTTTCAGGGAATTAGGATCTCAGGTACTGCGCATGCATTAAAGGACGTAAGCTACCCAGACCATTTAGGATGCCACTTTTGGGACACTTGGATTTCTTCTGTATTACCAATCACATTGGTTATACTTATGAAATCCCTCTTTTATGAACTTGTGTTTATTAAAACTCATGTTGTTCTACAACACTACTATTGTACGACTTTATCAGTTGTACCCGTTTTGTAATGACTTTAAACTTTGGCATCTTAAATATATATGTTCTGTATGATCATATGCTCTGATACAGTGAATGCACTATTATAACGTCAGCACCCCTGCTGTTAAACTGTAAACTTAAAATGCTTCCGCTTATTAACTAAAGCTTCCGCTAAACCATTAATAAACGTGATTACCGATTTTGGGGGTGTGACAAATTTAGTTACGTTTACATAATGAAGATTAACATAGAAATTGCATCCCAACACATGCAATCAAATTATAAATTGATTTATTACTTTTATACAACTGTTGATTGATGAAATTATATTTTCACAAACTGTTTTGGGAATTAGACAACGTATCCTAGTACGGACCCAGACTTGCAATGTATGCATAAAAAGACCTTATGACATACATACTGTAACCATTAGCTAGGTGTGTTGAGACATAGTTTGTGACAACAGATCTAGCTTGAAATAGGACTGGTGTAATTGTTATCATGTTTGTACATTGGTTTAGATTTCTAAATGAATAGTTATTGTTAATGATAGACGTATTTTGTAATTAACATTTACGTTTTATGCGAGTCGAGATTTCAAGTCACAGCGAGTTGAGCTGCGAGGTGAGACCTGAAATCGCAAAGCAATAGCATTAAAGCTATAGCGAGCCGAGTTCACTATTGGGCTTGGGCTATGTAGCGATTCGAGTCAACTCGCAGGCCCAGCGGCTGCGAGTTGAGACGACCTATTTATATGTTTTTCTTTGTGAAAACATATATAACTTTTGATTGAACTTTTGCCATTCGAATAACACACCTACGAACTCAAGTTTCCAGAGAAAACAAAACCTAACGGCTAAGCTTTGACATTTATTTGTTTAAAGCTAAGTATTAGATTTCTAAAACGCGAACTTATTCGTTGTTAGTAAGATAACACCGTATTAAGGAATTCCGCACCTTAATATTACAGATAACGAAGTTATCGATCCAAGAACTAAAGACTTACAATTGGTATTAGAGCTTTAGGGCTAAATACGAGTAAAGTTCGAGGTTTTAGTATTAATCGTGTTTGATTCGGATCGTTTATACGTGCATTAGTACATATTAACGATCAAAATCACTCTCTGGACGATTTAGGGTTTGTTTACGGTCGAAATTTCCAGTTTCAATCGTAAAAATACCTAAAATTTTTGTTTTCGGGTTTTTCAGCCATTTCGCGAGTCGAGATTAGGGTTTCAGATAAGTCTGCGAACCGAGTTGAACTTGCGAACTGAAGTGAGTTCTGCGAGTCGAACCTCTTTGCGAATTGAAATATTCTGCGAACCGAGATCTCCTGCGAACCGAGATCACTTGCGATTGACATCACTGCGATCCTAACTGATACTTGCGAACCGAGATTCTGCGAGTCGAGCTGAGATTGCGAGTTGAATTGAGTTTCTGCGAGTCGAGTTTTCTTTTTCTGAATTCGCAAATAAAGTTTAACTTTTAAACTTCACGATGTCTGACCTTAGCAAAATGATTGAGATGGAACACGAGATTGGAAAATCTAATGTTCCACCTAAATTGTTAAGAGTTGAGGATTATTATACCTGAAGGGATAATTTTGAATCTTACTGTATATTTCATGATCTATCTATCTGGATGTGTATCAAGAATGGATACACGGCACCTACACAAACTGTTGAGAATGCTATTGTGGTTCTCACTTATCAACAGATGAGTGAAGCACAAAAGAAGGAATTTGAGATTGAGAACAAGGCTCATTCTTCAATCAAGATGAGTCTTCCTAAGGAACTTAATCATCAACTGAAATCCTTCCAAACTGCTAGAACGTTGTGGACAGCTCTTGAGAAAAGGTGTGAAGGTAGTCCACAAGTTAAAGCAGGCAAGAGGAATCTCCTGAAAAAGCAGTTTACTGTGTTCAAAGCTTTGAAAGGATAAGATCTTGATGCTTATACCACAAGATAATACCATTTGCTGAGTGAGCTAGATGACCATGAGATTGTAACTACCGAGACTGAGAAAACCGACAAGTTTATTGAGGGTTTACCATCTAAGTGGGAAATGCATGGCATAATGCTTAAAGACAATGATGAGAGGTATGCAACTATGACCTGAGAGCAGGCTATTGATAAGCTCAGAGGTTATGATTTCACCAAGAAGACTAGAGATACTGATTCTGATCAGGCTCAGGATCCGGGACTATATCATGGAAAATCTACTATCTCTACCGCTTCCTCGAGCTCGACCACTGCTTTGTTTGTTGGTAATGCTGATGGAAAGGGTGAAATGATTACTGATGAGTTGTGTTTCGTTACATCGTCTGGTAGTGAAGCAAAGGGAAAACCAACTGAGAAGTCACCTGAGGAGCATCAAAAGATGCCTATGAGTGTGAAATCTGCTGAACAACAACTATCTGTTCTTGCTTCCTTTGTAGCTTTGTATGAAAACTACATTCAGGGTAAAATCAATGATCCAATTATGTTTGACGAAGAATACGATCAGATAGACTCTGAGTATCTTGAAGAAATAGAACTTCAGGATCAACTTGCTATGTTGTCAAGAAGAGTAAAGAATTTCTTGAAGAAAACTGGTAGAAAGGTAGTTGGCAATCGATCAGGGTTTGATAAGACCAAGATCAAGTGTTTTAACTATCAGGGTTATGGACACTTTGCTCGAGAATGCCAAAGACCTAAAGTAGAAGTTGGCAATGGAAAACAAGGTTCGGGAAGCACTCTTGCTTCCGAAGCCTTGGTTGTGAAACAGTTGGATGTCTCTTATGAATGGAAAGCTCAGTCTGAGGAAGCTTTCATGGCTGACATTGATGAGTCTACATCCTACATGCCTACTGATGCAGAGTGTGATGTAAAGGTGCCTGAGGTTGAAATGAAAGCAAGTGATGAAGACGTGTTGTATATGGATTCAACTGAAAATATGAATCCTGAAGACTTTGTAGCACGCATGGCTGAAATTCAAACAGACAAGAAAAGGGTATGTATTGATATTCTTACTCTTGCTGATGTCTGTTATTTAGTTACTGATTTGCAGTCATAGGTTAGTGTTTTAACTGTTGCAAACAAAAACCTGTCTTCTCAAGTTAGCATATTGACTGAATCTAATAAGACTGTTAGATCTGAACTTGAACTAGCTAAGATTGATGTGCGTAGGTTAAGTGATGATAAACAGGACTTAAAAGATAAAATTAAGTCTGATGCTTTTGATAGGATTGCACTTAGAGATACCATTAATAAGAAAGCTGTTATCATAGATGGTCTCTATATGAATCTAAAGATTTAAATCAGACAATTGCTAATAAGGAGAAAGAGTTAGCTGATTGTAAATTGAAGTTAGTTGAGCAAAACCGAAAGATAGAAAATTACAGAACCACTGAGATGGATAAGATGCTTGATGCTCAACGAAGTGTAAAGGATAAGTCAGGATTAGGTTACAATGAGACACCTCCTCCTTTCAATTCAAATTACACTAGGCTTCCAGAAGATGTTGAGATTACTGAAGTATGTTCTGTAGAACCAGTAACTAAACCTGATCAGTCAGAGGCACAGAAGAATCTTATTAAGAATCCTTCATCTGATGATAGTAAGAAAGTTCCTCACACCAAAGTAACGTTTGTACCGGGTGGAGTAATTAATGATACTAAGACTGATGAAGTGATTAATAAAGAACATGTTAGTGATCCTTTAGTGCCTAAGATGCCGACTGCAGATGCAAAAGTTGGTAAGTCACGGAAACAGATGTCCTGCTTCAAATGTCACTAAAAAGGACATGTGGCTTCTTGTTGTCCAAATAAGAAGTTGGAAGCATCACATAAGTTAGTGAATACTGAAAAGACACCGACCACTTCTAGTTCAATTGTAGACAGGCTAGACTCCAAACCGGGATTAGGCAGCAAACCTGTGAACATTCTGAAAAGAGATGGTAATCATAGTGTCTCTCCACCTAAATCTAAAAGGCCTTATACTCTGAGCGAAAATACTCTCAATAAGCCAAGAGATAAGACACATTCGAGGTTTAGGACTCCCAGTAGAAACCATAGTCAGTTTGAAAATGGTTCTACTTCAAGTGCACAAGGAACTAAGTTTGTGCCTAGGAGGTTTTCTACTCACTCTCCTCATAGGCCTAAGACGACAGATCATCAACAATCTTAAACTCCTGTGAAAGTTACCAAGACTCCCGATGGGAATAGTTATGGTTACTTTAAGGAAGTTCAGATTGCAGATGATCAGGGACAAACCAAGACCGTAATGGCTTGGGTCCCTCTTGAAAACTAATTGTATACAATTTGTTATGTGTAGGAGCAAACTGTGAACAAGGACATCTGGTGGTATGTAGACAGTGGATGCTCAAGGCACATGACAGGAGAACGAAGTGTACTGAAGGACTTCAAAGAAGGTTTCAAGCAAAAAGTTAATATTGCAGGAGACAAAGGAGGAGTAATTACTGGGAAAGGAAAAGTTTCAAATGGAATTTTGACTCTAGAAGATGTGAATTATGTTGAAGAAGTAACTCATAACCTAGTGAGTGTTTCCCAAGTCTGCAATAAAGGTCATCCAGTTCATTTTAATGAAAAGGAGGCTTTAGTTCTGAAGCCAGACTTCAGAATTCCTGAAGAATGGATATTGATGAGGGCACTAAGGAAAAAGGACATCTATGCTATAAACATGGGTGTTTCTAACTCTTCAATGGCGTCGACATGCTTACTATCCAAGGCTTCAGAAGTAGACGCACTTTTATGGCACAGGAGAATGGCACATCTGAACTTTCAAAAAATGAATTTTATAACCAAGAATGGATTAGTTCTAGGTGTACCACAGAAATGTTTCGAGTCTGAAGAAAAGTGTGTTCCTTGCCTAAAAGGAAAGCAGCACAAGAAACCACACAGGTCTTAGACTGAAAACTCAATCTCCTCGTCATTTGAATTGCTAAACAGTACCACATGGACCTCTTTAGCCCTATAAGCAAGAGAAGTCTAGGTAGCAAGTGGTACTGTTTAGTTATCATAGATGATTACTCTAGATTCTCATGGGTATTCTTTTTGGGATCTATGGATGAAACTCCTGGAATATTCATGGAATTCTTAGATCTAGTAGAGAATGTCTATAAAACGAGAGTAAAGCGTATTCGTAGTGATAACGGAACGGAATTCAAGAACTCAACGTTGAATATCTATTGCTTAAGCAAAGGGATACAACATCAATTCAGTGCACCATATGAACCTCAACAGAATGGTGTTGCTGAAAGGAAAAACCGAACGTTGATTGAAGCTGCTAGAACAATGCTTACAGATTCAAAGCTTCCGGTCATACTTTCGGCAGAAGCAGTGAATACAGCATGTCATGTTCTAAATAAGGTTCTTACGGTCAAAAAGCGTAACAAGACTTGTTACGAATTATTGAATAATAAGAAACCTAATCTGAAGGGATTTGAACCCTTTGGAGTTACATGTACGATATTGAAAACAGGAAATCAAGCTAAATTTGGCGAAAAGGCTGACGAAGGATTTTTCCTAGGTTATGTGCCCAATTCGCCTAATAAAAGAGTTTTCAATAAAGTCATGGGACGACTGGAAATCGTTTATAACCTTGAGGTTACGAGCTATGTACCTGCTGTACATAAGGGATTAGATTGGCAATTTGACTATTCAGATCTCTTTCAGTCATTTAAAGTTCCCATAAGTGACTTTGTCAGTGATTCAGAGATCTCTGAGCACTTATTGTATGAAGATTCGGACAATGGTCCCTCTCCAACATCGAGTGTTCCGAAATCTAGAATTAGGACAACGGATGACTCAAATGAAGCTTCTTCAAGTGGGTCACAACAACCTTCAAAGGATAAGTATCAAGAAACAGAAGATTCTGAGGATGATCTTCAAACACAGTTTGATGATATACTTACTCCTTTGAACCACTTAAGGTTATCTTCAGCTAGTTCAGAAGATATGCCTTTATTAGAAGAGATTGGTACTAACTTAGGAGATGAGTTAATAGTTGACCCTATACCGGTTACAAGAACGAGTAAGAATCATCCCGTTGAAAACATCATCGGTGATATTAATACTCCTGTTCAAACTAGGACTCAATCTAAAGCTAGTACATTTGAAAATTTAGAAAGCTTGTATACTGCTATGAAAGAGACAGGAATTCCTAATCAATGTCTATATTCATGCTTTATCTCACAAGTTGAGCCTAAAAATGTGCAAATGGCTCTCAAAGAAAGCTCGTGGGTTGAAGCTATGCAAGAAGAACTGCAATAGTTCTCAAAATTACATGTATGGGAGTTGGTTGACCTTTCAAAGGGAGAATATCCAATTGGAACTAGATGGGTATTTAAGTGTAAGAGAGATGACTGGGGAGTCATTACTCGCAATAAAGATCGTCTAGTTGTTCAAGGGTTTAATCAACAAGAAGGAATAGATTACAACGAAGTGTTTGCACCAGTTGCTAGGCTAGAAGCAATTAGAGTATTCTTAGCATTTGCCTCCTTTAAAGGTATAAAAGTTTATCAGTTGGATGTTAAGAGTGCCTTTTTGTATGACAAAGTTGAAGAATTGGTGTATGTTTCACAACCACCAGGGTTTACTGATTCTGACTATCCAGATAGAGTATATCGCTTAAATAAGGCTCTATACGGATTACATCAAGCACCTAGGGCATGGTATGGAACACTATCAACGTATCTACTTGAGAATGGATATACAATAGGATCAATTGATAGTACACTTTTTGTAAAGTGGAGCAAGAATGACTTTCTACTTGTACAAGTGTATGTTGATGACATTATCTTTGGATCTTCTGATGAAAAGATGTGTCAAGAATTTGAGAAAGTCATGAGAAAAAGGTTTGAAATGTCTGCAATGGGAGAGTTAAACTTCTTCTTAGGATTGCAAGTTGATCAAAAGAAGGATGGATTCTTTATTCATCAATCTAAATATACATATGAGCTATTGGAATGCTTTAAGATGGATGAAAGTATGGTCTACAATACTCCAATTCCAGTCAATCATAACCTTGGACCAAATACATCGAGTGATAGCGATGTGGATCCAACTCTTTATAGAGCCATGATCGGATCACTAATGTATCTAACTGCCTCTAGGCCTGACATTATGTTTGCTGTTTGTATATGCGCAAGATATCAGACAAATCCGAAAGAGTCACATATGCAAGCTGTGAAACGGATCTTTCGTTACCTCAAAGGGAAACCGAAGCTGGGACTTTGGTATCCGACTGATGGAGACTTAGATCTCATAGCTTATACTGATTCGGATTATGGAGGATGCAATCAGAATAGGAAATCTACAACCGGAGGATGTCAATTCTTAGGAGGTAGATTAGTTTCCTGGCAGTGCAAGAAGCAAAGCTCGGTAGCCATTTCTACATGTGAAGCTAAGTATGTTGCAGCTGGCAGCTGTTGCTCTCAAGTTCTTTGGATCCAACAGCAACTGCAGGATTATGGGTTAAATATAACCAATACTCCTATGATGATTGATAACGAATTAACAATGTCGATCACCAATAATCCGGTGAAGCACAGTAGAACTAAACACATTGATATTAGACATCATTTTATTAGAGACTGTGCTGAGAAGAATTTGATAAAGTTAGTTAAGGTTCCATCTTTGGATAACTTAGCAGACTTATACACGAAGACATCCGACAGAGCTCGATTTAAGACTTTGGTTCAACTTAACGGAATGAGAAATCCAGAGTGATTAGTCTTCCAAGGGTATTTTTGTAATAGTTAGTAGTAAGTTTTATGCTTTTACTATAAAAAAAATAAATAAAAAAAAAGGGGGGGGGGGTGTATGGCATTCATTTGCTTGTTACCTGAGGGGAATCACCTCCAATAAAAGAACAACCGAAGTTCTTTTAGAAAAGCTTTAAGTTTTGGCTGTAAAAACTTGGGAAATGATAGTACATTAGGAGAATGAGCTTAAGAATAATAAACCTAAGTGCTAAGATTGATGTGTTAATAGATTCCTATAAGTTTCATTAGAATTGCATACTTACCTAGGAGTTTACTTATATTTATCTGATTATACACCTATATCCACTGATAATAACTTGTGTCCTTTATATAAGTGATAAGAATAACTAAAGTCTATTCAGATTCATTATATGATATACTGGTAGACAAATTATTCTTAGATTTATGAGCAATTAAGAAATTCTAATTTTGCGTGTCATATCTTTTGTGAACTGTTATATACTGTATGACATATGTCTTAATTGATGAATGATGGTACTGCCATACACTGTTATCATACATTTATCTACAAATGACAAATAGTTGCAAGTATGGTTATTAGTGAAACTAACAGATAACTCTATTGTACGTGAGGACAGACCTGTTGCCTTTAGTTTTGCCAATAGTCTCAAACTTATTTTAATTATACTAAGGGATCCTCTGTTGTACGTAAGTACCGATCTGGAACCACTAGTATCTTTAAAGGATGTTTGATATTTGTCAAAATTTTAACTCAAGTGTATGTTATATGTTTCGAAAAGATACATCATTTAGTAACCTCTACCTTGAAATTCAAAGATGCAGTGTTATGTGTTTTACTTAAGTTCTTCAGTATATTATATAACGGAACACTTTAGATATTGTTCACATTAATAATAATAAATTTTGCTCAAAAATCTATGTCTAATTTGTTTATGTGGATCATAATACCGGTAGTCGTCTTGAACTGTCTATGATATTGGAATGTTCACTTTTGTGAATAATTAGTTCCTAATAAATAAAAAGGTTATTTTTTAATTTACAGTTATGTCGTGTGGATAAAGGTAAATAAGATATAATTTTATAAATATATGTCTAATACTGGTTAATTTGTAATTTTATTGTACTTATATGAATTTCATGAGGTATGCATACTAACAATCGTCTTGTTCTTATTAAAATCTAATATAAATGGCTTATTCTTCCTAATATGATCCCTAAGCAGTTAAAATTTTAAGCATTTTAATTTTAAATTCGTTTGCTTTCATAGGATGTTAGTACTCTTAAGTTTTATTTCTTATTTTGTAATTATGTTTAATGATAAATAGAAGTTTTATTTTTTTTTAAAATGTGTTACCCTTTGGAATTAAATTATACTGGATATTTATTTTATGTTGAACAAACGTACTTTGACAAATGAAAAATAATCTATAGGTTACGTGGAATGTTAATCGAAAGTCTTCCGACTCACATGTAGTCGAGCAGCGTGTCCTGATTTTATATCGGCGGTTAATTTTTCTATTATAACTTATATATATATTTTAGACTTGTCTATATACTTAAGACCATAAGGTATATAAGTAAATAATTTTAGCTCGAGATTTTCTTTATACAAGATTAACTGTATCACGGATTTAGTCGGTTAATATATGTAAGAAGATTATCATTGAGGAAATATTATGCGAAAACATTTTCTTTAAAATGTTTAGGCTACATAGTTACAGAGTTAACTATATAATTGTGAATGGGTTTTAATTTATACTTAGAATTTAATTCGCATTTTTATTTAATTTAAAACTTGCGAGTTTGACTAGTCAACGCTGCGAAGCGAGACTAGTGCTGCGAATTGACTTTAAATTTGCGAATCGAGTACAATGTATAAAA
Source organism: Pseudognaphalium luteoalbum (assembly GCA_963422505.1). NCBI lineage: Eukaryota > Viridiplantae > Streptophyta > Magnoliopsida > Asterales > Asteraceae > Pseudognaphalium > Pseudognaphalium luteoalbum. The sequence goes on along the minus strand of OY730198.1, from coordinate 58,991,193 downwards.
GGGTGGTCAAACGAGTCAAACTCTCACCGAACCCACTTCACTTTTGCGAGTTCACTTAAGCTTGCGAATCGACCATACAGCGAAACGAGACGAAATTTTATTTTCGTTTGATTTCGATTTTACACGTACGAGGAAGAGTTTTTGATCCGTAGCTTTTATACACTTTCGAATTGTGATTCCTTTGAGGTATAAACCAACGGATTTCACCGTATAATTAACTCGAAATCAAAAGTTTTATAAACTTAGGGTTTGTTTTTAATTTAAAACGATTTACGTAGATTAAAGGTGTTATTTGACAAGAATCTTGTGGATTAATGTTAAATGAACCTTAATGAACGTGAACAAATTGATAGATCTTAATAACATTGATAGATTAATCGATTTTAGTTTCAACCCGTAACACCAATTCATGTTAGAGTTGAACACAGATTCAACTCGCAGATCTACATTAGCGAGTTGAGATTCTGATCTGTTGACTTATTGACGATGCGAGTCGACTATGATACTTTGGCTTGTTGACTTGTGGACCGAGTTGATTAGCGAATCGACTTGCGATTCGAGCTGCGGATTGACTTGGTTAGCAAGTTGACATGGCTGCTAATTAAGTTGCGAGTTCAGTTTTGATTTTTGCGAGTTGAATATAACTTGTAAAAATAAAGAAGGGAGGTTAATTTTAAGCTATATACGACTTATTAGTAATAAGTTATATTATTATATACGACGTGAGACTGCGAAGTAACAAGTTATATATAATTTTAAGCTAAGATGTTTGATGAATTTTGATTCATAGTACGTTATAGTTTAAAATTAATTAACGTGCGTTAATTGTTGTTGACATTTGTGTTATTACAGATATGGCACGACAATTCGATAAAGGTCACAACATTCTAGTTGATCTTGATATACGAGCAAAGGGAGCTAGCAAAGTAGCTTCAGTGCTTACATTTTTGGCACGTTCACATATTCGGTATGCTATTACGGAGTCTCTGCCTATTTCTCAGACGATACTGCATGATTTCTGGGAAGGTATCGAGTATGATCAGACTGTTGTCCCTCCAGTTATTCATACAACGGTTAATCAGCAACCGATTGTTTTTACTACTGGAAATCTTCGTGAGATTTTACAGCTTGGGACGGAAGAACAGGAGAACGGAGATATAGAGTTTCCCATGGATTTTATTGAGGGAGCTATAGGCCGTATGGGATATACGGGTGATAGACGAGGACGTCAGTTCCAAAAACCTTTGGTTATTGGACAGTGGAGGTTTTTGTGGCACGTGATTGTCACAGTTTTTGCACCAAAGAAGGGAGGTTTCGATGAGTTGAGCCCTGCCCTTGTATCAGCTGTACTATCCCTGGTTTATAATAAACCATACAGTTTTTGTGATTATCTTTTTGGCGAGCTGGTTAGACAGATTTCGGGTTCTGTCAGATCACGGTTTCTAGTTTACCCGCATTTTTGTATGCTGATTATTCGCGCTCGTCTGCCAGAGCTTGTTATTCCTGAGCCGCACTTACGCATAGATACTATCGGGCTTAGAGGTTACAATGCTATGTTTTTGTAGATAGTGAGGAAGGAAGGAGTAGTTAAGCCTGAGGAGAGAGAACCTTTTGGTTCTATTGTTGATCGTGCCTATGTGACACCACCGAACAATGGTTGGCTAGACGTTGGTGCTGCTGCTGCTGTTCCAGACCTGATAGCTGATGTGGTTCATGCTGAAGATCAACTAGAGCTGATCGAGGATGTCTTGGAGCAACCTGGACATGCTGGGGAACAGGTGAACCCAGATGTTGCTGCTCAGGTATAACAGGAGGTGCTTGTACAGCATGATGATGCTACTGATCCTGTTCTACGAGCAATTGAGCAATATGTTGCTCCGGCTGAGGTATAATTTTAATTATATAATAATATAGGTACTTAGTTGATAAATTATTAATATAATTTATTATATAACGATAATGATATAGATAATTAGTTGATTAGATAATATTTCTAATTATAAATTATAAATATCATTATGATCAGGGAGCTGAGACTGCAGACCCAGAGGTCACTCGACCTGAGGGTGAGCAGGGACAACTTGATAGATCTGAGGGTTTACCTTCTAAGGTAATATATCAGATTAACCTTAAACATATATAGAACTTGTATGATAAAGCTTCCATCTGGAGGCCATGATGGTGAATCGGCTTCAGATGATGATGATGATAGTACTCCTTCTCCACCTCCAGATGCTGGTTATATTACATATCGATCTAGGATGATTCCAGATCCAGCACTGAAGGAGAAGAGAAAGGCTAAGGAAGTCGACCCAGACTTCAGTATTCTTCATGAAGGTCCTGAGGAAGAGGATACACCTCTTATCTCTCAACGCCGTTGAAGGACCCTTGAACCGGACCTAATCGAATCCCTTACAATCAAACGTAGTGCGGAATCTCACGATTGATAACAAAACATTAAACAGATAAATAATGAGTCAAACACAAAGTATATGAATTGTATACCAATAGTCGATCAGCTTATATTGATTATAACAGATACAATACACTTTCTGATCTCACAAATTCGTCAACACTAACTAATGAGCCATATGTGTCTATTTATACTAGACCTAATCTGACCTTTGCGACACAAGCTGTGTCGCCAAGCTGACTCATGCGACACAAGATGTGTCGCCAGGTTGACTATTGCGACACAAAGACCTTGTGTCGCCAAAACACAAAATGTAATTAAAACAAACGTTATCAACTAACGTAATTACATATCAAACGCATTACAGACTTAGACCAACTGACAGACACACTAAGATGCACCAACAAACTCCCCCGTGTCTTCAGCTTGGTCTTCAAAATTTCTTCAATTAAGCCCAGCCTGTAGGAAACATGCCTCCAGCATGAATCCCATGCGTAACACACACAGTCACAACTTTCTGGAATTGTCTTGCCAGAATCGAATTCACAACATTTCTTACGTTGAAGCGAATTGGATTATCAAACAACTTCCTCAAGTCTTTTTGTGACAAATTGATCAAGCTCATAGGATCAAAAACTTTAAATTGAGCTTTCTTCAAACCGTAAAGCGAAGTTCTTTCTGGATGCTCAGATTCTGGAACAAAAATGAACACAGCTTCGCCTGTATGAGGATCAAGTTCCCAATAATGAAATCTTCTTAGAAAGTTAAAGGGAACTATCTCCAATGGTATCTCAGTTAAACAATCAGCTGGCGGATAACGCATTTTGCAAATCGGCTGCCTTGTAACTGGATCAAGTTTCTTCCTGAATATAAATCTCTTACCAAGCGTTGGTTTGATAAAATTATATCTTTTGCTCTTCACTTCACGACGCAAAATCGTCTGTACAAAATCAGCTCTTGAATCCCTAGTTGGATTTATCAGTTCCAGTTGAGCTAGACGATTTATTTCTCCCTTTGGCAATGTACTCAGCTTCTTAAATGATCTTTTGAAATACTGAATGCCATCACTTCTTTTAATCATGAAAATACCTTTGTAGGTTTTCCAGCTTTTAATAATTCCTGTATAATTCCCACTAACCTTATATGTCTTGAAAGTAACGGAAATAGATACACAAGGAATAAAACTTATCACAGGCCGCTCAAAGGTTGAAGTAGAAGCAGTATCAGAAACCGGTGTAGTTTCTGGAACATTTTGCGAAGTTCCAGCTAGCTCTGCTTCATCTTCCGAAGAATCAGTCTCGATTGTTGGAGCATCATCATAGAATTCATCAGGATGCATCTCCTCTTCTTCAATCTCGACATCATCATTTATTTCAAATTCAGGTTCAGATGCCTGACTTACCTCATTAACCATTTGCTGAATAAAAGATAGATTAGCATTTGAAAAATCTACAGCTAACGGTCTTGGTTGACCTGGAATGTCATCGACAGAGAAATAATCCAAACGAAGAGATTCATTATCATCAGAAATATTTACATTATCGTCTACATTGTCAGTCTGTGTTCCGGCTGAAGCCCTAGATGTTGTTTCTATGGCACACAGGCCTGACTCCCCCGGAACGACAGCTAGGGATTCTAATTCTAAAACCCTAGTATTCAAAGTAGGAACCAGAGCTGCTTGTTCTTCTAACACTTTAATCTGAGCAGCCTGAACTTCCAACACCGATGCCTGAGACTGAAGCAATTTAGCTTGATTATCCATAGTCTGCTGCATCTGATCCATTCTTTTCAACAATTCCTCGATAACCGAAGGAAAAGGTTGAATGGGAACCTCAACACGGGGAATGTCAACCCGTGGCCTCCAAGACGACGTAGAAGTACGACGAATAGACGGAGGTGGAACCCAGTCTTCATCATCAAGATCAGCACTTCTTGGTCATTTGCCCAGATCAGGGCGAACATAACTCATACCTGCACGAATACGACGTTGTATTCTTTTGAACCGACGAGGATCAAAGCGTTGAATATTTCTCAATGCATCTCTGGAGGGGATATCCCTTGGAGAAGTCTCAGGAGTAGAGCCTCCATCTGAATCTTCAGTAACTGGATCTTCACAATTAGGCTGATCAGCCTGTTCTCCAGTCTGGAAATCCTCAATTTCCTGTAACAGATCATCGACCTGTATGTGAGCATCATGGAGGTGCAATTCCTCCTCCTGAATTCCCTGCCCAGGTGCAGGCAAAACGTCCATAAAACCGTCATCGGGCGGCGCAACATAAGCATCATTGATTATATGCCCAAACAACGGAAAGTTGTTATTCGCATTCGCACCAGCCGCACAAACCGTCCAGATTCGGACGTTCATGGGAGTAGGACGCAAGCGTTCGCGAGCATTCTGCGGAAGGCCGGGAAGCTGAGTGTCCAGAAACAGCTGAATGAAGCGTGGATATAAATTCCAACGCTTATCCCCGGCGTTAAGATTATCCACCATGGCCCTAAAGATATACCCAGAAAAGTTGAAGGGCTTGTTGTAGATTAATGCCAACATGGCAGAAGCCGTAGAATGACTAATGCCGTCAAATCCTGCCTTACGAGGAGAAAGGCAAACAATAAGGACATGCATCAAATATCTTCAGACCTTAGGCAGATTCGCCTTGCGATATTGGTCGTTGGGCGCACCTGGATAGCCGAGACGTGTCATAGCCCCGACAATAAACTCATTGCCAAAAAGAGTAGGCATCTCTGTAGTATCTCCAAAGTGGAAGAATTCCCGAATAACCTGCTCGGAGATAATAAGTTGGCGATCACCAACAGTGTAGATAATCCTGGTAAATGGCAGCTCGGAGTTGATCACCGCATTTTCCCAAAACTGAGCCACCTGGTCCTTGTAGATAGTGGTTGTTGCGGTGATAGCAGTATGAATACGAGACCGGCGTAGAAATGCCACCATTGGCCTATATGGCGCAGCCGTATCCTTCGAGTCATCCAAGAATGCCACAATGTTGTGACGTGGCTCCCATAGAATATCACCATCTGCCATTGCTGTGCAAAGTAGAGAAATAAAACTCGCAAACAGTTAGCATTAGCAGATTTAATCGAAACACACAAATCAATTTGTTATTGTATGCGACACAGAGAATTGTGGCGCAGAAAGTCTGCGACATAATCAGAATGTGTCGCTAATAGAACAAAATTGATTATTCACAAAGTAAGCGACACAAGGAATTGTGTCGCTAAAAATAATGCGACGGACAGAGTTGTGTCGCATTTAGCAATTAAGTCGAGTTTAATCGATTTTATGCGACATAAAGAGTTATGTCGCAGCAATCAGGCGACATAAAACATTTGTGTCGCCAAGAGGATGCGACATAAAAGATGTGTCACATAACAGAGTGCAAATTCACATACATAACACGCAAAGAAGTCAAATACGCACAAAATAAGGGCAGGCTAAGATCCAGGACAAAAAGCCAAGATTCAAGACAAGGCCAGGCTAAGATCCAGGACAAGGCTATTGATAATTAAGAATAATACATAGTTGATTACAAATTATCACATTTCTAAACCCTAAACCCTAAACCTAGATAGTATCCTCGGATACTATTAATACACAAAAGGCCAAGATTCAAGACAAGGCCAGGCTAAGATCCAGGACAAAAAGCCAAGATTCAAGACAAGGCCAGGCTAAGATCCAGGATAATGAGGGGATCTCACCAGACCACCAAAAACGGAAGGTAATCGATCAAGCAAGAATGCTATCACGACACCTGAATGCACGTAAGCTTCCACGACCGGAAGATAACCCTCGAAGTCGCGGAAGTGCAAGACATGATAGTCTTTGGGCAGAAGCAGTAAATACAGTAGTGTATAACACCATTGTCCTGAACGAAATCACCTGCCATGGCTATACCATAATTGGACAAAAGTGAGGAATAGGCTAAACTGATTTAAGCGACATAAGATATGTCACAATGACATTTGGCGGCATAAAAGTTATGGCGCAAGATGGCATTTAGCGACATAAAAGTTATTGTGCAAGATGGCAGTTGGCGACATAAAATTTTGCGTCGCAAGTGGGAGCGACATAAATCGAAATTCAGAAAATCTGTGACATAAAAAGTTATGTCGCAGGTTATGTCGCAATGACGAACTGCAAGTCCCAACTCAGAAAACCCTAACCTCTAATTTGGGGTTTTTGAAAACAAGACATACCCTAGGGTACGCCAACACACCAGAAGCACGAAAACATGTATATTAACAAATAGGAGTGTGATTTTCGTGTCTAATTAACCCAAACAAGTGAACCCTAAACACCCGTAACTAAAATCAACGATTTAAGCGCAAATAAGCAGTAATATAGGGTGAAACTAGTACCTATCGATCGAGTGGAAGGTAGAGAACAAGAAACACGAGGTTGATTGCTAAAATAAACGCCGGACGGACGAAATCAAAAGACGACGAACACCGCAGATTTTGTGTCGCAGGGGTGGATTTTGTGTCGCAGGGTTTTGATTTTGTGTCGCTAAAAGTGTGAACGGAGAAAGTGACTGGAGTGAGGTATTTATACCTCTGCCCCACCTAGCGACATAAAATGGCGACATAGAAGGCGTCGTAAGATATGTCGCAGAACAGAACTTGTGTCGCAGTGCCCAGAAAACTTGATTTTTAATTTCAAGTTTTGTAACCCGATGGAAGAGTAACTAGTTGGACTTGTTAGAAATAGATATACAAATTTAAGATAAAAATTAACTGAATTACTAAACCTAAAATAAAACTAAAATTAATTTTCTTTTTGGTGACGTAGTTATTTTGTCTGCTAAGGGATCATATTAGAATAACATGCAATTTTTAGAGAATGGTAAGTGTTATCTCGATTATCAGTATATGTGACCACTTGAAATTTACTTAGCATATTTAGAACACCTTTGATAAATATTATTTCAAGATGATAACTGATATTGTTTGACCACCTAAACATGTTACATCTACGGCTATGAGCAAAATTTTATTGTTATTATGAATAATTATCTGTGGTCCCCACCATAGACATACCCCTATAATTTAGACAAGAACATATCTTCCAAGATAGATAAAATAGAGGAAAGTCATTTTTAAGAAACAAGTCAGCGGTTACAGGTCTGTACAGACGTATAACAAAGCGACATAGCTTGATTCAGGTGTAAGCAAAACCAGACTTGGTCAAACCATTTTGGCGACCTTGTGAGGTATCTTATGATTTAAGACTTTTTCAAGTTCTTTGACTTGCGTTTGCTTAACTTTTAAGTATATACAACTTAAGACCAGGTCTGTACTTACGTACAACAGAGGAAAAAAGAAGTATATACCCCCAAAATATTTCATATTATAAACTAAAATGGAAGTATGCCAAGCTGTATTAAGGAATTAAGATACTTAATCATACATCACAGGATGTTGACCACATGATAATAGACATGTATTATAATTACTTTTTAATTGCTCAAAGGCCAGTGTAACGTGCCTACCAGTACATCATATGATGAATCTAATGTTTATAAAAGCTGTGGTAAGTATGCTAGATAAACCTACTGATACATCAAGGATAAACCTTAAAATTTTCATTTTGTGCATGCACCCTAATGTACTATCATTTCCCTAGTTATTTACAGACACAACTAAACGTCTTTTTACAAATGTTGCAACTGTGCATTTCTTTAATACTAAAGAGTATAAAGAGTGGCTGTTGCGTTTTTTTTATTTTATTTTATTTTATTATTTTTTTTTTTTAACGAAAAATAGTCCAAGTCCAAAGAATTACTTCTTAAGCTGAAAGAAGCGCAAACCAATCATGTTGACAAGTTTATCAAATCGGGCATGAGAAAAGGCCTTAGTGAATAGGTCAGCATTCTGTTTAAGGGTATCTATATGGACGAGGTCTATTAAGTGTTTCTCATAGCAATCCCGTATAAAGTGAAACCTAAGTTCTATGTGTTTAGTTCTAGAGTATTGTACGGGATTGCGTGTAATTGAAATAGCAGCAGTATTATCAATATGTAAAGGAGTCATAGTAAGAAGTAACCCGTAATCGCGCAATTGATGCTGAATCCACAGAAGCTGGGAACAGCAAGTAGCCGCAGCAACGTATTCAGCCTCTGCAGTGGAAGTAGCCACCGTCGTCTGCTTCTTGCATTGCCACGATACCAAACGTGATCCAAGAAACTGGCATCCACCAGTTGTTGACTTCTTATCTATGCTACAGCCGCCATGATTAGAATCCGAATAAGCAGTCAGTTCAAATGATTTTTCATTGGAGTGCCATAGACCAAGAGTTGGCCTATGTTTGAGGTACCCAAAAATTCGCTTTACTGCTTTCATATGAGAAACCTTCGGCCTAGCCTGATATCTTGAGCAGATGGACACAGCAAATACAATGTCCGGCCTGGATGCGGTCAGATACATGAGAGAACCAATCATTGAGCGATAGTCCTTTTCTTTACAATCCTCGTCATCAATGGCCGGTCCGAGATTATGATTGATTTCAATGGGGGTTCCATAGGTCTTGCAACTAAGCAAGTCATACCTGGTTAACATATCAGTGACATACTTGGACTGATGAATGTAAATTCCTTTGGCAGACTGCTCAACTTGAACACCCAAAAAGAACGTGAGTTCCCCCATTGCACTCATCTCAAATTCAGACTTCATGAGATGTTCGAAGTCTTTACACATGGAGTCTTTGGTAGATCCAAAAATGATGTCGTCGACATATACTTGTACCAGCAATAAGTCTTCTCCATCCCTTTTTGTGAATAATGTACTGTCAATACTACCTCTTTCGAAACCATTTTTAACTAGATGAGTTGCAAGCCTCTCATACCACAGTCGTGGTGCTTGATGCAAACCATATAATGCCTTATTAAGTTTACAGACATATTCTGGATGTAATGGATCTTCAAAACCAGGAGGCTACTTTACATAAACGTCGGTATCAACCTGTCCATACAGAAAAGTGCTCTTGACATCAAGCTGATAAACGATGAACTCTTTGAAGGATGCGAAGGCCAAGAAAATACGAATTGACTCCAGTCTTGCAACAGGAGCGAAGACCTCATCATAGTCCAAACCCTCTACTTGATGAAAACCTTGAACTACAAGCCTTGCTTTGTTTCTAATGACCACCCCTCGATCATCTTTCTTGATTCGGTAAACCCATCGAGTGCCAGTTGGATGTGTACCCTTAGGTAACGGTACTAATTCCCAAACGTGCAGCTTTTGGAATTGCTGCAACTCCTCCTGCATTGCTTCAACCCAGTGTGGATCTTTTAAAGCATCTTCTATACGTTTAGGCTCTACCTGAGATAGAAAACACATTTTAACCTCAGCAGAAAGACATGCAAGAGAAGCAGGCTCAGAAGAGTCAAAAGGGGAAGCAGGATGTGAATCTGCAACAACTTGACTTCTTGTCTGAATCCCCTTATCCAAAGGACCTATAATATTCTCTACTGGATGGTCCTTATTAACACGTGAACTAGGAATCTCGTCAGGCACAATGACAGAGTCCAAGTTTGTGAAATCGGCTTCCTGTGCCGATTCAAACTCCCTCGTATTCTCAAATTGTTCATCTTCATCATCAGACACCGCAGGAACATCGGTATATGTTTCTTGGTTTCTTATAGATGATTCAGGAACATCAACATTTGGTTGAGAAGGAGGTGGAGTAGCAGAGGCAGTTGGAATCTTTGATCTAGATGGCTGTAAAGTATTAGAAGATAAATCAAGGCCATGAAGTAATGTGACCACTTGATCAACATCATCATCTTCCTTAGGCAGATTAAATGAATCAAAGATTGCCTCATAATTAAACAAATGTGCTGGTCCCTTTCCTTCCGGATTGTCAGAGTAACGAAAGCACGTGACCTCATAGTGTTCTTCCATACGCTTAGTTGCCAAGTTATACACACGTTTGTTTGGAGAATTATTTGAAAAGCCCAAAAATAACCCTTCACTAGACTTTGCTCCAAATTTAGCAGCTCTCTCTTTCGTTCCTTTTTCCCCAGTTCAAATCCGGGTGTACATAATGGTGCAGGGATAGCCAAATGGTTCAAGAAACTGTAACGAAGGTTTCCGGTTATTAAGCAGTTCATAAGACGTTTTATTGTGCTTTTTAACCACGGAAACCCGATTAAGAATGTAACAAGCAGTATTTACTGCTTCAGCCCAAAAAGAGATAGGCAGCTTAGAATCTGCCAACATTGTGCGTGCGGCTTCAATGAGTGTCCTGTTTTTGCGTTCAGCAACTCCGTTCTGTTGAGGAGTTCGTGCGGCGCTGAATTGATGATCAATTCCTTTTCTTAAACAGTACAACTCAATTGTTGAATTCTTAAACTCAGTACCATTATCCGATCGCAGTTTCTTAATTGACAAATTGCATAGGTTCTCTAGTTTGTCAAACAAATAAATGAGAATTTCAGGAACTTCATCCTTAGTAGTTAAGAAATACACCCACGAAAAGCGAGAGTAGTCATCAGTTACTACCAAGCAGTATTTAGAATCTCCCATACTCTTCTTACTAACAGGTCCAAAGAGATCCACATGCAGTAGCTCCAAAGGACTTGAAACAGAATTAATCACTTTTGACTTATGGGACTTCTTGTGCTGTTTCCCTTTTTGACAGGAAACACAAAGATCATTGATTCCAAAGGATTTCTTTGGAACTCCACGCACAAGATCGTGCTTCACCAAATAATTCATCTTTCTGAAGTGCAGATGACCCATACGTCTGTGCCATAAAAGTGATTCTTTTTCAGGAGCTTTCGAAAGTAGACACGTATGTTGAGTTGTTTCAACAGTCTTCATATCTAGAATATAAATGTCTTTTTTCCTAGGTGCCATCAGTAGCACCCATTCCTCAGGAATTACAAATCCTGGTTTCAAAATGCAGCATTCAGTTTTGGTAAATGCTGTAGTGTACTCTTTGTCGCACACTTGTGATACACTGAGCAGGTTGTGAGTAAGCTGCTACACAAAATTAACCTTTTCAAAACTCACTTGCCCATTAGTGAGTGTACCCTGTCCGGTAATAACTCCTCCTTTATCACCGGCAAAAGCAACGTATCCCCTGTTATAATCCTTGACTTCAGATAGCAGAGATAAGTCGCCTGTCATATGTCGCGAGCAACCACTGTCGATATACCATCTACTGTTTTGAACTGCTTCAGATTGCTGCGACATCAAAAATAAAGAGATCAATGAGTAAGGGAGACCCAAGCCTTAACAGACTTGGGTGACCTAGTAGCATCATCCACAATGATTACATCAGTCAAAATTTTATTTTTTAGCAAATCAAGATCATTGCCTGATGAATCATTGTCAGATGAAGAGTCAGAACATGACTCCTTGATCTTCCAAACCTTTTGAAGTTTAGATGGTTGCTTGTTAACACTATTGAGCTTATCATGTTTAACTTTGGTTGGCTCAATATTGTTATTCTCAGAAGTAGTTGGTGGAACTGCAGAACCTCTCATAGATTTTTTTGAAAAACTTAGAGAGTTAGAGGTTCGTGCATCTCCCCTTCGACCATACTTCTTAGCAAGCAATGGGCACATATTAATCAAATGACCTTGTTTCTTGCAATAGAAACAAGATCATTGCTCAACATTATCAGGAGATTGAGGTTTAAACCGTTGAGGATGGCCAAAAAATGGTTGTGCCGAACAAGTACACTGATGTGCACAAGCAGAAGTTGAACCTTGAGATTTATTTTTAGAAGATTTTTTGTTAGATTTGAAAGTTTCTGGTTTAGAAATCTCCTTTGTAGGTTCAGCCTTAGCTTTACCTTTCATTTTATAAATCTCATCATAACCTTCACTGGTGAAGATATGATGGTCGTTGGTTACATTCTTCTTTTTCAAATAACCGTATTCTTCATCGGTTATATCCTCAATCTCAATTTCCTCCTTCAAACTAACTGGAGGAATCAACTTAGTAACAGATTTGACAGATTTGGAAACTACAACAGGCTTAATAAGCTCAGCCTTAGTTTCCTGTTTCTCAATGGGCTTAAATGGTTCAGCCCTGACATCAAGCTTCTTAACTGAGTTAACCTTAGGAGCCTTCAAATTTTCAGGCTCACTAGTCGATGCCTTAACTGGCTCAGGCATACTAGTAACAGGTTTTTGTCACTCATATTGAACACTTTCGGCCGTATCATCTTGATGATATTCTGTTGGTGGTGGGACTTGATGAAAACCTAGTCCCTCCTTCCCAACGTGAGGCCTACTTATCCTTACCTTAACAGGTTTGACAGGTTTTGTATCTACTTGAGGAACAGTAGGTACAAAATCTTTGATGATTTCTTGCTGAAGCATAGGCAGATAATCTTTTAGAGGTGGGACATGGTGATAACCAAGTCCTGCCTTACTTTTATTATCTGTCCTTTGCTTTTGAAGAATTTCATCAAAAACGAGAGAGGATGTCGAAAAATTTGATAATTTTCGATTTAAAGTAAGAACTTCAGCCTGTGAATCAACAAGTTCTTTTTTAACAAAAGTTAACATATCGACATAACTTCCTATTTCATCTTGTTGTTCAAAATTTTTGGCTTTTAGTTCTTTCTTTTCTTCAAAAATAGCCATTAATTTCTTCTCGGATGCCTTATAACTTTCTTTCAACATTTCATTATTTTCTGTTAATTGTGAAATAGTAGCATTAAGGCGTTCGTTATCCTCTCTACACCTGTTTAACTGGTTAGTAAGTTTGATGCATGAAACACAAGATAAAGGTTCATCATCTACCTCATGAACCTCAGCCATTAGCACAGTATTCTCGTCTTCTTCATCAGCTGCATCTGACCAGCTGTTGTCCCATGGAGTTTCTGTCAGCATTAAAGCAGCTGACACCATGGCTTTCTCTTCTGCCTTAGTTGGTGAAGGCTTGGTATGACCTGAAGATGGTGTCTTATTCTTTTCACATTCACGAGCAAAGTGTCCATAGTTCTGACACTTATAACATCTCACCTTCCCTTTATTGAAACCAATGCCTTTTTCACCCGGATTATTCACAGAAGTTCTATCGGTTTTCTGCAAAAAAATTCTTCACTCTCCTTGTCAGCATAGCCATATTCCATTTTAAATCCAACCTCTCCAATTCCTCTTGATCAATTTGACCAAAATCTTCATCAGAAAAGTCACCAGCACAGGCTAAGAATGCTGAAAATTTGGAAGAGTAATCTTCACCAGAAAAGACTCCAGAACTCTGAAAATAAGTACCACCTGATGGAGTACTGGTAGAAGCATTTCCACTAGCATTGCTAGCGATGAATGCGGTAACAGTAGGCTTGTTTGAAGATACCGGAACATCAACTCCATATAATTTTGGATTCTGGAGATGTGAAGTGGCCTTGGTCTCTTTTCTTTGCATCTCAAGAAGCTCAACTTCAATGTGACCAATGAGATCTTCGAGCTCCATGTCCATGATATCTTCATCTCTTTCCATCAATAGCACTCGAGTATGCCACTTCTTGGGAAGTGAATCTAGAAGCTTCTTGTTTACATCATTACGCTCAAGAACTACACCTCCTTCCATTAACTCAGTGACCAATTGGGAATATCTGCTGCACAGATCTTCCAGAGACTCATCCTGAAGCATATCAAAAACTTCGTACTACTTCTTGATTAGATCAATCTTTTTCTTCTTGTATTGATCACTGCCACCACATTTCTTCTCAAATGCTTTCCAAAGATCATATGCAATCTTATGTTGCCTCAATTGTCTCATGATAGGTTGAGGCAATGCCATAGTGATTGCAGCATGAGTTTTTCTTTCCATATCAAAAGCTTTATGTTCCTCAGGAGTCATTGATTTAATTGACTTCTCAGGAACTGGACCATTGAAGACTCCTGTTCTTAGAGGACATTCATATCTTTCCTCTAAATATATCATCATTTCAGGGTCATTTAATCCAACATAAGATTCGAAGCATTGACGCCAATCATAATAGCTCATTCCTGGCATATACATTGGAGGTTTGTTTCCAGATCCAACCTCGTTGTTTTGTTTCAACATTGCTCCAACAGACTGAATAGAATGTGCTGAAGATGATGTCATTTTAAGTTACCCGCAAAAACAATCGAAGACACAAATAGCAAATAGTTATGCGACACAAGTATGTGTCGCAGAGGTTCAAGTGACACAGAGATTATGTCGCAACAAATTATGTCACAAAAATTAGCGACGGAAGAAAACCAAGTCTTATGTCGCAAGCTTGTGTCGCATGCTTGTGTCGCCTAAATTAAGGCTTATGTCGCAAACCAGAATAAGCTTGAGTCGCAAGCTTATGTCGCCAAATTAAAGGCGTATGTCGCAGGTCAAGAGAAGCTTGAGTCGCAAGCTTATGTCACCTAATGAAAGGCATATGTCGCAGTAACCCTAGACGCGACACAAAAGTTATGTCGCAGAATAGTGTCGCAGAAACGGCTGACCAGCGACCAAAAAACCCTAAAATCGAAAATTCTCGATAACCTAACGAAAATTCACGATTAGAGGACGAATAATAATCCCAAAATCTTCCAGAAACACCAAATAACAATTTCTAAGCACCTTTCAATGAAGATTTTAACTCAAACTTGTTGTCTTTATCCGAGAAACGTATCAAAATGGATTCAATAACGCCAAATCCTGAGATTTAGGCTCTGATACCACTTGAAGGACCCCTGAACCGGACCTAATCGAATCCCTAACAATCAAACGTAGTGCGGAATCCCACGATTGATAACAAAACGTTAAACAGATAAATAACGAGTCAAACACAAAGTATATGAATTGTATACCAATAGTCGACCAGCTTATATTGATTATAACAGATACAATACACTTTCTGATCTCACAAATTCGTCAACACTAACTAATGAGCCGTATGTGTCTATTTATACTAGACCTAATCTGACCTTTGCGACACAAGCTGTGTCGCCAAGCCGACTCATGCGACACAAGATGTGTCGCCAGGTTGACTATTGCGACACAAAGACCTTGTGTCGCCAAAACACAAAATGTAATTAAAACAAACGTTATCAACTAACGTAATTACATATCAAACGCATTACAGACTTAGACTAACTGACAGACACACTAAGATGCACCAACAGCCGTAAGTGTTCCAGGACTTTGACCATTCAGGATGGTATATTTTATTTAGAGTTAGATTATCTTAACTTGTTGTTTATCAGGAGTTCAACTGAGACAGTTAATTCTGTGACAATTTCTCGAGATACACCTCAAGTAGAGACGACGATACCGGTGGTTACTGAACCAGTATCTGTACCATCTGAGGTATGAGATAAACGTTTAGTACTACAAGTGTTATATATTTAATTAGAGATTGAGACAGAGTTATCTGTAACAATTACTTCTTTAATTGTATCTAACTTTACAGGCTGAGAAAATGCTAGAGTCAGTGGAACCAGAAATGGTCTCCAGGACTATTGAGAAGGGAGTTGCTGAACTAGTGCATGATGCATAGTTTCCAACTAACAAAGCTAGTAGATTTGCAGCTAGTCTTCTCACGAAAGCTTTATCTCAAGCTATTCCACAGCTTACACCTGAGTCTCACATTGCTTCGCTTACACCACCTGGACCATCAACAATTTCTGTCATTCCGACAACTGATGCTGAGAGGATAACATCCTTAGAGTCAAGAGTCAAGGAATTGGAACAGACTACATCCAAGATTCCAGGGTTGTTAGCTGAGAATGTTTCTCTTGCTCAACAGATGGTTCATATAAGTGAATCTCATGTGACTCTGCTAAAGACTCATGATACTTTGCTTGCTGATTTTACTGCCCAAAGACTGAAGCTTGAACACTTAGAACGCTTAGTGTTAAAAGTGCATTCAGGACAGTCAGCAAAGAAGATGAGCTAGCAAAGAAGAGAAGAGATGATAAAGATGATGATCCCAGTGCACAGAAGGACGGTGAGCTAACTGGTCCTTCAACGACTAGTCAGCAAGCTATGATTCAGGGGGAGTCTGTTGGTGTTAGTGCAAGTGGTGATGGTGCTGGTACAAGTGCTGCGGGTACAAGTGAAGCTGGTAAGATAGCTTAGACTTGTGTAGTTATTTGTACTTAGGATTTAGTTGAATTATGATTGTAAATTATAATTGTAACTGAATAATTGTAACTTAAATGTTTTGGTAATATATTCGGCTTGAGATTATTATTACAAGTTAAATATATTAGAAATTGTTTAAGTTATTTGATTCTGAAAAGTTAAATAAATTAGTGATCGAAAGTCTTCCGACTCATTGCGAAGTCGAGCGGCGTGTTCTGATTTATTTCAGCGGTCAAAATTTATTTTAACTTAGATATTTTAGACTTGAGAGTTTTTATAACTGCGAAGTTAAATATGTATGATTTTTAACTAGACAAATGATATATAATTGAAAGATATAATTGAAAGTTAAGTTTTTATTATATAACAGTTCAATTAAGTCTTGAAAATTATATAAGATAGTTAATTGTAAACTTAAATGTTTGGTGATTATTCACAGTACATTAGAGTTTAAATTTAATTAATGTTTGTTAAGTGTTTGATATAAGACTTAGGAAATCTTAGGTTGATTCAGGGTAATCAATAAAAGATTTATAACTTATATTTCGCGTTTATATTAATTACACAAAAGGATTAATATTGGAATTCTTAGATTGATTCAGGGAAATCAATAAGAGAATTTAAATTATTAATTTATTTGTGTTTATTTGTTTTCTCTAGGAATGGAAATACTAGATCTATCAGATTTAGAAAGTGATATCTTGGATGAGATAGATGAAGAGATTGATTATGATCTTGAAGAGGGAGAATTTCAACCACCTACAGATTGGACTGCTGTTTCTGAGATTGTGCAAGACATGAGTGTAGATCTAGATGAACATATAGATGAACACCATGTGAGCCCATCTAGGACAGAGGTTGTTATTGATAATGAAGAAGGTCCAACAGTTGTCGATATAGATGAAGATATCGATGATTCAACCGAGTCTGAAATTGAAGTTCTTATTCATACGAATAATCCTGCTGTGAAGTATAGGAAACTTCCGAAACAAAAGAAGAAGATTGGAGTTTCGGAAGTAGATATTACAGGAAAGCGAGAACCACGCAGAGGGATTATAGGTTGGTACTTTGACTCTGAGTTGAAGCTTTTTGCTATTAAAAGATTTGACAGAGTTCAATATTTTGAGCGAAACCTTGCAGTGTTTAGTTCTTTGCCTAGATTTGAAATTGGAGATTTGGCTCGATTACCTTTGAAGAACCCAAGTGATGATTTTGTTGGGAGATATGTTGAACGTATAATCAAGACTGAGGTTCGAGCTGATAAGTTTGAAAAGATTAAGCCAAGAAAAGGAAAGACCATTAAGTTGGCAGAGAGAAGTCAAAGGACAGGAAGAAGAAGAAGAAAGAAGGTTTATCCATCAGTTAAGTGTGTACAGCAGATTCCGCTGAAAACAATGCCACAGGATATTTTGGGAAATATGAAATGTTGGTATGTGGATTCAGAAACTGGAGAAGCTGTCATGGTTGAAGCAGATGATGAGGTTGAAAGTGGTGAGCTTGAGATCTTTAAAGTTGATGACCATCGACACTTAATGAATATGTCGAAGAAAGATTTGTTAAAGTTACATGAAAATAGAATCTTGATGACAGAAGCATGGGGTGATTTAGCACGAGATTATCAAATGATGGTTAAGACTTGTATAAAAATGAAGATACATGCAGGAAGTAAAATTTACAAATAAAGACTAAAGACAAGCGTGAAGATAAAGGCGCTAGAGCTATTGTCAAGGGGGAGTCTGTTGAGACATAGTTTGTGTCACACCCCGCCTCGGCGGAAGGTTGCGAGATGCGACTATCATGAGATCACTACACAAGAATTACAATGAACGACCACTACATGAGTCGTTTTGAACATACTTCATAAAATTTTAAATTGTCTTACAGACTTAGAACATTTGTCTTAAAAGTTTACAAACAATTCCCATAAGTTACAAAATAGTTAGGGGTTTAAGAATTTAAGATCAAAAGCAATGTTCGTCCATGCAAATGTAGTTCCTAACTTCAAAAGGGGTATGCCATCTTCACAAATAGCAAGCATCTTAATTACCTGAGAATAACATGTAAAAATGGGTCAACATAAAGTTGGTGAGCTCATAGGTTTTAATAGTTGTAAAACATTACCGTGGATCACGAGATTTCAAGTTATATTGCCATTCACAATATAGTAAAAAATTGTATTACTATTGCCATAAGCTCATGAATTGAAACCTTAACATTTAGTGCCTCACAAGTGTCCTATCCAAAAACTAGTAGTTCTCAAATGACAATGCACCCGTTTGACTTATAGTCATGTTGGCGCTACCAACCCGGATGGGGTCGTCAACCTAAATAGATCTATTCATGACATTCACGTTTAAGTCCTTAACTAACAATTCATGATAAAGGCCTACATAATGGATAGTGTCAACTCATGCAATACGTAATAGTTTAGTTTGTGTCCACAAAGAAAAGAACATGTATTCTCACCCCAAAAACATGTCAAAGCATTTAAAAAGAAGTAGGGGCCATGAGACTCACCTTAGTGAGAGAGCGGAAAGTTGCAAGTACTTGTTTGGGTCTCGGTGGGGTTTATGCGTCCAAGATCACATAAAATGTTTAAGTTTAGTCATATAGTATAAATATATTAATTCTAATTTTTGTAAAGTTTCATCACCCATAGTTTTAGTTTAAGTGTCACGTTTTATTCAACCATTGACGGGTGCATTTACACCCTTTTAAGTAATTCTTAGTAAAAGTCCAACTTATTTCCAGAAACTTCCAGACCAGACCCTTAAATCGGCTTGTAGAGAAAAATGTGTGCATTTCTGGAAAAAGTTTAAAACATGAAAGTTGTAGATCTTTTCAATACGCAAATTTAAAAAAAAATGCATCTTCTAACTCTTCCTAGAACTCAAGTTATGACCATTTTAGTAACCTATGTTTTTCTAGATAGATTGTGTGTTCTTGTGTATAAATTTATAGAACGTATTTTAAACTTATATTTGAACATAATCTTGTTAGATGAGCTTTATAACATTAAAAATCAGTAACAAAATGGTAGTCTTTATTTAAGTTTTCATGGAGTTATGATCTTGTAAAGTGAGGTATATGAATTTGCCACAACATACGCAATAGTTTCGTATGGGTTGTTTGGAGGTCGAATACTCCATATTTTTGAGTGAGACCACTTGGGTCTGAAAGCTAATACATAAAAGTAATTTCAATGGAAAAATGTTGGTATTTTGTTAAGTATACACGGATTAATGACCTCACAAAGTGAGATATAGAAATCTGGACAGATTGCATGTAATGTGTATGGGTTAGGATTTTGAGTCATAGACTATTATCCTAACTCCTAGGTACCAAATCATTGTTTTAGTCCTTTTCCCACATGCATTTGCCATAATTTTTCCATAGATTTTGATTACATTTACATGCATGAAATCTTTGAAAGATTTATAGATATGTATAGGTATATTTTACATCTTTTAAGACTTGACATAGGTTTGATCATGGATTATCACCTCTTTTTAACACATGAACATGTACAAGTGAAAATCTACAAACATCAAGTTATTTTGTAGGCTTAGCCATACTTTTCAATATTTCAAATTAAAAGAAAAAGAAATACGCATTGCATGTATACATATATGATTGTAGGCATAGCCATACATAAGATCATAACAAAAATGAAATATAAAGTGCATATATACATATGTAGATTTGTAGGCATAGCCTTACATAAAATCTTACATATGTATATAGTAAGATACAAGATGTATATACATAGATATAGATATATTTTTATAAGTTTTGTATTATACATCCATGGGTGATGATTAGTGTGAAAAGTGAAGACATAGAGTAGAGAGATTCGTGTATCATCTTACCAACACAAAGGGTGATGAAAGTAGATTGTTTTGGGCGGATTAAAGGGTTGTTTGAGTGGTGATTTGTGGTGGTTTAGTGTGGTTGCTTATGGCAGATTTTTGGAGAGAAAATGGGAGGAAGATGGTGTGAGGAAGAGAGAAATGGGTGTGTTAAAGGAGGTGTATTAAAGGATGGGAGGTGATTAGTTGGTGATTAAATGTTTTAATTAATTAAATTAGTTTTATTTAATTAATTTATAATTAAAAATCAGATTTTTATTTATAATTTAATTAAGTTTTTAAATAATTCAAATATAAGTATTTATTTAATTATTATGTTGTATTTCATGCAAAGGTGGTGATTTGTTACTTTCATGCAAATAAGTGTCACCAAAATTCACCTCTTGAACCACATATATATATTTATATATATATATATATATATATATATATATTAGATTAGTGTCTACTAAATAAATTAATAAATATAGACGTAAGCACTTTGTCACATTATATGCATCCACGGATAAACGCTTGTTTAGTGTCAGGTTGTAACGATAAGGCGCCTAAATTCAATGTTATTTAATTATAGGCATTAATTCACTAAAAATTATAGTT
This sequence comes from Pseudognaphalium luteoalbum, assembly GCA_963422505.1. Classification (NCBI taxonomy): domain Eukaryota; kingdom Viridiplantae; phylum Streptophyta; class Magnoliopsida; order Asterales; family Asteraceae; genus Pseudognaphalium; species Pseudognaphalium luteoalbum. The sequence continues at coordinate 58,970,232 of OY730198.1, read as the reverse complement.
TAACTAAAAAAAATTCTCCAAGTTTATTACCTCAACGGAGTTGAGTCATAAATTATTTTTGCCGGTTGTCACATTCTCCCCTTGTTAAAAGAATTTCGTCCCGAAATTTAGTTCGTGATCTCGGGTGGTACAGGGTTTGAGAATAGGTGGGGATACTTGCGACGGATTTGATCCTCGCGCTCCTAGGTGAATTCCGGACCTCGTTTCAAATTCCACCTAACCTTTACAATGGGTATACGACTCCGCTTCAAGGTTTTTATTTCTCGGTCCATGATCTCGATTGGTTCTTCGACAAAATGCAATTTCTCATCGATTTGTACTTCTCCGACTGGTATGACAAGTGATTCGTCTGATAAACACTTTTTCAAATTTGACACATGAAACGTGTCATGTACATTACTGAGTTCTTGAGGCAACTTAAGTTTGTATGCAACTGGACTAATTCTCTCCAGTATCTCGAATGGTCCGACATATCTGGGGTTTAGCTTTCCTCGTTTCCCAAAATGGACTACGCCTTTCCAAGGCGACACTTTCAACATGACTCTATCCCCAGTTTGAAATTCTAGCGGTTTGCGCCTTGTATCTGCATAACTCTTTTGGCGGTTACGGACTGCCTTTAGTCTGTTTTGGATTTGCACAATCTTCTCGGTCATTTCGTGTATAATCTCTGGACCAAGGAGTTGACTATCTCCCACCTCAGTCCAACATACAGGCGATCGACACTTTCGTCCATAAAGTGCTTCGAATGGGGCGGCCTTGATGCTGGTGTGATAATTGTTGTTGTAAGAGAACTCGCATAGTGGCAGGTGGTTCTCCCAGCCACGTCCAAAGTCGATAACACATGCGCGTAACATATCTTCTAGGGTTTGAATTGTCCTTTCGCTTTGGCCATCTGTCTGAGGGTGGTATGCGGTACTCATATCCAAGCGAGTACCTAGAGCTTTTTGGAGTAATTGCCAAAATCTAGAGGTGAAACGGCTATCTCGATCAGAGATAATCGAGATGGGCACCCCGTGCCTTGTCACCACCTCTTTCAAGTAAATCCTAGTCAATCTTTCCATTGTGTCGGTCTCCTTGATTGCTAGAAAGTGGGCGGACTTTGTCAGGCGATCAACAATTACCCAAATCGTATCACAACCATTTGCTGTCTTAGGAAGCTTAGTAATAAAGTCCATTGTTATTTTCTCCCACTTCCATTGGGGTATTTCGGGTTGTTGCAATAGACCTGATGGTTTCTGATACTCGACCTTTACCTTGGCACACGTCAAGCATTTACTAACATAGGTGGCCACCTCAGCCTTCATGTTAGGCCACCAATACAAGTCCTTAAGCCCATGGTACATCTTGTCAGCACCCGGATGGATGGAATACCTAGATTTATGTGCCTCGTCCATTACCAACTTCCTCAAGTTACCAAAACTTGGTATCCATATGCGATTTATATAATATCGGATTCCATCGGACTTAACCTCAAATTGCTTATCCATACCGCGTAGAGATTCGCCCTTTACATTCTCCTCCTTGATTGCCTCGAGTTGAGCATCACGAATTTGAGAGGTAAGGTTCGTATGAATGGTCATACCTAAAGCCCTAACTCGTAGTGGTTTCATCCGTTCTTTTCTGCTCAAAGCATCAGCTACAACATTTGCCTTGCCCGGGTGATAACGAATTTCGCAATCGTAATCACTGAGCAATTCTACCCACCTACGCTGTCTCATGTTCAGATCCTTTTGATCGAAAATGTGCTGAAGGCTTTTATGATCTGTAAACACGGTACACTTTGTACCATAGAGGTAATGCCTCCAAATCTTGAGTGCAAACACCACTGCTCCCAATTCCAGGTCATGGGTTGTGTAGTTTTTCTCATGCACCTTAAGTTGACGAGAAGCATAAGCTATGACCTTCTCCTTTTGCATTAACACACATCCTAGCCCTTGTCGTGATGCATCGCAGAAGACTACAAAATTTTCGGTTCCCTCCAGCAATGATAATACTGGTGCGCTACAAAGTTTTTGCTTCAACAATTGGAAAGCTTCCTCCTGCTCATCACTCCAATTATACTTTGCTATTTTCTGAGTTAGCAGTGTCAAAGGTTTGGCTATTTTAGAAAAGTTTTCGATGAATCGTCTATAGTAACCAGCAAGACCTAAGAATTGCCGTACTTCTGTTGGGGTTCTAGGCATCTCCCAATTTTTTATAGCCTCAATCTTGGCAGGGTCGACATGTATTCCTTGACTATCAATAACATGTCCTAGAAATTGCACTCTTCGTAACCAAAACTCACACTTTGAGAACTTAGCATACAACTCCTCCTTTTTAAGCAACTCCAAAATTGATCTCAAATGCTTTTCATGGTCCTCTTTGTTCTTCGAATAGATCAAAATGTCATCGATGAATACAATGACGAACTTATCTAAGTACGGTTTACACACGTTGTTCATGAGATCCATGAATACTGCCGGTGCGTTAGTGAGGCCGAACGGCATTACTTGGAACTCGTAATGACCATACCGAGTTCTAAATGCCGTCTTTGGGATGCTTTCTTCTCCGACTCTCAACTGATGATACCCCGATCGTAGGTCAATTTTTGAGTAAAAACTCGAGCCTTGCAGCTGATCGAATAAGTCATCAATTCTAGGGAGTGGGTAACGGTTCTTCACGGTTAGTTTATTCAATTCCCGGTAATCGATGCACATCCTTAAGGATCCATCCTTCTTTTTCACAAATAAGACGGGAGCTCCCCAGGGTGAGGAACTTGGCCGGATAAACCCTTTATCTAAAAGCTCTTGTAGTTGACTTGACAACTCTTGCATTTCGGAAGGGGCTAATCGATATGGCGCTCGGGCAACGGGTGCAGCACCAGGCACCAAGTCGATATGAAATTCCACTTGCCGGGCTGGTGGTAGTCCAGGCAAGTCTTCAGGGAAAACTTCGGGAAAATCCCGCACGATAGGGACATCCTCGAGTCGTCTCTCTTCCGGTTTCTCCTCTACAACATGAGCTAAGATTGCTTGGTACCCTTTTCTTAGGTACTTCTGTGTTTTCATGCACGATATGATGTTTAATCTCGTTCCACTCTTTTCTCCTTGTATTATTAAAGTTGCTCCGCTAGAGAGGGGTATGCGGACAATCTTATCATAACATACTATTTCAGCACGATTCTTGGACAGCCAATCCATGCCAACGATGACGTCAAAGCTTCCTATTTTGACGGGTATCAAATTTATGGGAAAGATTTCGCTTGCTAAGTTTAGGGAACAGTTTCGAATTATACTATCAGCTTCAATTAATTTACCATTAGCTAACTCTACCGTGTATTTAGTGTCTAAGGCAGTTGGGGTGATATCAAGTAAGGGGCTAAACTCGTTAGACATGAAACTCTCATCAGCACCAGTATCAAATAAGACTGAAACAACCTTGTCATTTAGGAGAAACGTACCCGTGACTAGGTTGGGATCTTGGCGTGCTTCATTGGTATTGATCACGAATGCCCTGTCGCGCGCTGCATTGTTATTCTGATTTTTCAGCTTCGGACAATCCTTTTTAAAGTGTCCAGCACTCCCGCACCCGTAGCATGTGTTTGGAGTGTTAGTGTTGGCGACAGGTGCAGGGCTCCGACAATCCTTGGCTTGATGGCCAGGCTTCTTACATTTCCCACATGCGTTGCTACAGGGACCTTTGTGGTGAAGGTTTCAACGCTTACAATATGGTTTGTTTCCAGCATAACCTTTCTTAGCATCTGGCCCTGCAGCATAAGCCCTAACTGTCTCGGTCTTCTTATTTTGTTGTTGGCTGGTGTTTCCCCTAGAACTTTCCTCCCATTTCCTTTTACCATCAGAATTCTTATCAACATTTCCCCTTTCCATTGCCCCACGTCGTACAATTTGATCCATTAAACTGTGTGCCATGCGGACGGCATCGTGGATCGTATTGGGCTTGGATGAAGTTACATTTCCTTGGATTTGGGAGGGAAGTCCCCAGATATAACGTTCAATTCTCTTGTACTCGGGAGTGACCATAGATGGGCAAAGAAGTGCCAATTCATGGAATCTTCTTGTATATCTAGCTACACCAGCCCCAATGACAACCAGATTCCAAAATTCTACCTCCAACTTCTGTAGTTCGTTCCGAGGACAGTACTCTTCCGTCATCATTTTCTTAAGATCTTCCCAAGAAATCTGATAAGCAGCATCAATGCCCACCGAATGGGCATATGAATTCCACCATGATAACGCGCCATCTTGAAGGGTTCATGTTGCATACTTAACCTTACAATCTTCCTTGCAGTTGCTAATACGGAAAACTGATTCTAGCTTCTCAAACCACCGAACCAAACCGACAGCTCCTTCGGTTCCATTGAAGTGATGGGGTTTGCAATTCGAAAAGTCCTTATAGGTGCATTCTCGGGTTACATTTCCCAAACCTCCTCCGGTTTCATTCCTTCTACTGGTTCTTTCGTTTCCATCGTTCCTCTTAGTCCTTTGGGTGGCGATTGCCTCAGCTACTCTTTATGCTACAAGTCGCTCGATAGCTGCATTACTCATCGTGGGTGTTCTCTTGGGTGGCATGTTTCTTGAAATTACAAAGCACAACAAGACAATGAGATACTATACAAGATAGAACTTTATCATGTGTGTAAGGAATAAATAAGTACAAACCACACAACCAAAGTCACAAGATAGTAAGATTAATAACCCAACAAGAGCATAAACTTAGTCAAAATACTTGATTCATTGTTCACAAAAAACAGGCCGGGAATGAAACATCCGGAAAAATACAAGCAAATCCATAAATTTATCCTCTAGGCACAACCCGCCATAGTAGGTTAGAAATCGAAATGAAACTATCCGCGAAAATGGCCCAAAAGTGCACTAACACGTCCCAAACTCTGCTCCATCTCGAACATACGCTGCTCTGTCCTAATTGCGCGCTCCTCCGCTAACTCAGCACGCCTCTCGCTGTGCTCCACCCGTCGGTGTAACTCTGTGACTTCCTCTCGAAGCATCTTGATTTCATCATCAGCACAGTAAACCGAGTAGTCCATGTTACTGATCCTTCTCTCAAATTCAGAAACTTGTGCCTGTAAGAGTTCCACTTTACCGGAATGTGACTCATCCTGGTCGTACTCCAACTGATTAAGTCTCCTCTCCTGATCAACCAAACGTGCTACCACAACGGGGATAGTGTGATGTACAGGCTCCAAAGTGAGAGAGGGTATGGGTGTAGTGGTGGAGGGCTCCCCAACCTCCAGTGTCTCGGGTATCCCTTCTTCTCTTCTCCAAGACTGAATCTGCTCCTGCATCCAAGTCCACTTGCGAGATCGCACTCGCCTAGTAGTAGTGTTGGTAGTCTCGGTAGGAGGAATGGAGGGGGTCTCAGTAGGGGGGATGGAGAATGTCTCAGTCAAAGGTGGGAACACGGTTATCCGAGGGGTACGCATCAATCGTGGTCCCCCGGGGCGGAATGATCGGAGTGAAGAGGCTGGTTTTGGTTTGGTAAGGGGAGCAGGGGCAGCCTCAGTAGGTATGACAGGGGAGGGATGGGATTCTTCGGAATCGGACTTGTCCTCAGTAGGCTCGGACTCTTCCTCCATTGGCTCGGTCTCATCCTCAAATGGCTCGGTTTCATCCTCAAATGGCTCAGTCTCATCCTCAAATGGCTCGGTCTCATTGGAGGAACCAGTCTTCTCAACTCGGGTAGCGGACACAGGCATGAATGAGGGTGACTTAGGTGAGGTGATGGGGAACGGTGAAATCTCGGGGTCGTCGTCGGACACGATGTGGAAAGGGCTATTAGGGTTCGACATACTCTGTCATATAAGATAATAGTATATAAATAGGGAGTATATAAAATAAGTAATTATTTAACATGTATGTACTAACTTATCAATTAACAAGTAATAAGCATGCATGGAACCACATTCGGTAAGTAGGCAAGAATGTATGGATTTAATAATTAGCAAGTACTCCTAAAAGTCCTTATTCTAGTCATGGCTATAGTCTAGGCCCACTAATGCAACCTAGTTCACTATAACCTTGGGCTCTGATACCAATCTGTCACACCCCGCCTCGGCGGAAGGTTGCGAGATGCGACTATCATGAGATCACAACACAAGAATTACAATGAACGACCACTACATGAGTCGTTTTAAACATACTTCATAAAATTTTAAATTGTCTTACAGACTTAGAACATTTGTCTTAAAAGTTTACAAACAATTCCCATAAGTTACAAAATAGTTAGGGGTTTAAGAATTTAAGATCAAAAGCAATGTTCGTCCATGCAAATGTAGTTCCTAACTTCAAAAGGGGTATGCCATCTTCACAAATAGCAAGCATCTTAATTACCTGAGAATAACATGTAAAAATGGGTCAACATAAAGTTGGTGAGCTCATAGGTTTTAATAGTTGTAAAACATTACCGTGGATCATGAGATTTCAAGTTATATTGCCATTCACAATATAGTAAAAAATTGTATTACTATTGCCATAAGCTCATAAATTGAAACCTTAACATTTAGTGCCTCGCAAGTGTCCTATCCAAACACTAGTAGTTCTCAAATGACAATGCACCCGTTTGACTTATAGTCATGTTGGCGCTACCAACCCGGATGGGGGCGTCAACCCAAATAGATCTATTCATGACATTCACGTTTAAGTCCTTAACTAACAATTCATGATAAAGGCCTACATAATGGATAGTGTCAACTCATGCAATACGTAATAGTTTAGTTTGTGTCCACAAAGAAAAGAACATGTATTCTCACCCCAAAAACATGTCAAAGCATTTAAAAAGAAGTAGGGGCCATGAGACTCACCTTATATTAATTCTAATTTTTGTAAAGTTTCATCACCCATAGTTTTAGTTTAAGTTTCACGTTTTATTCAACCATTGACGGGTGCATTTACACCCTTTTAAGTAATTCTTAGTAAAAGTCCAACTTATTTCCAGAAACTTCTAGACCAGACCCTTAAATCGGCTTGTAGAGAAAAATGTGTGCATTTCTGGAAAAAGTTTAAGACATGAAAGTTGTAGATCTTTTCGATACGCAAATTTAAAAAAATAATGCATCTTCTAACTCTTCCTAGAACTCAAGTTATGACCATTTTAGTAACCTGTGTTTTTCTAGACAGATTGTGTGTTCTTGTGTATAAATTTATAGAACGTATTTTAAACTTATATTTGAACATAATCTTGTTAGATGAGCTTTATAACATTAAAAATCAGTAACAAAATGGTAGTCTTTATTTAAGTTTTCATGGAGTTATGATCTTGTAAAGTGAGGTATATGAATTTGCCACAACATACGCAATAGTTTCGTATGGGTTGTTTGGAGGTCGAATACTCCATATTTTTGAGTGAGACCACTTGGGTCTGAAAGCTAATACATAAAAGTAATTTCAATAGTAAAATGGTGGTATTTTGTTAAGTATACACGGATTTATGACCTCAGAAAGTGAGATATAGAAATCTGGACAGATTGCATGTAATGTGTATGGGTTAGGATTTTGAGTCATAGACTACTATCCTAACTCCTAGGTACCAAATCATTATTTTAGTCCTTTTCCCACATGCATTTGCCATCATTTTTCCATAGATTTTGATTACATTTACATGCATGAGATCTTTGAAAGATTTATAGATATGTATAGGTATATTTTACATCTTTTAAGACTTGACATAGGTTTGATCATGGATTATCACCTCTTTTTAACACATGAACATGTGCAAGTGAAAATCTACAAACATCAAGTTATTTTGTAGGCTTAGCCATACTTTTCAATATTTCAAATTAAAAGAAAAAGAAGATGAAGATGAGAAAGGATATGCATGTAGGCTTTGCCTTACATAAGTTTATAACAAAATGAAATACGCATTGCATGTATACATATATGATTGTAGGCATAGCCATACATAAGATCATAACAAAAATGAAATATAAAGTGCATATATACATATGTAGATTTGTAGGCATAGCCTTACATAAAATCTTACATGTGTATATAGTAAGATACAAGATGTATATACATAGATATAGATATATTTTTATAAGTTTTGTATTATACATCCATGGGTGATGATTAGTGTGAAAAGTGAAGACATAGAGTAGAGAGATTCGTGTATCATCTTACCAACACAAAGGGTGATGAAAGTAGGTTGTTTTGGGTGGATTAAAGGGTTGTTTGAGTGGTGATTTGTGGTGGTTTAGTGTGGTTGCTTATGGCAGATTTTTGGAGAGAAAATGGGAGGAAGATGGTGTGAGAAAGAGAGAAATGGGTGTGTGTGTGAAAAGTGAGAAAAGGGAGAGTGAGGGTGGCTTAAATAGGAAAAGTTGAGAGGAGAGAGGGGGGGGGGGGGGGGGGGGCGGCCAAAGGGGGGGGGGGGAGGGGAAGGGTTGGGGTTTGTGATTGGTGGAGAAAGGAGGTGTATTAAAGGATGGGAGGTGATTAGTTGGTGATTAAATGTTTTAATTAATTAAATTAGTTTTATTTAATTAATTTATAATTAAAAATCAGATTTTTATTTATAATTTAATTAAGTTTTTAAATAATTCAAATATAAGTATTTATTTAATTATTATGTTGTATTTCATGCAAAGGTGGTGATTTGTTACTTTCATGCAAATAAGTGTCACCAAAATTCACCTCTTGAACCACATATATATATATCTTACATTAGTGTCTACTAAATAAATTAATAAACATAGACGTAAGCACTTTGTCACATTATATGCATCCACGGATAAACGCTTGTTTAGTGTCAGGTTGTAACGATAAGGCGCCTAAATTCAATGTTATTTAATTATAGGCATTAATTCACTAAAAATTATAGTTTAACTAAAAAAAATTCTCCAAGTTTATTACCTGAACGGAGTTGAGTCATAAATTATTTTTGCCGGTTGTCACAGTTTGTGACAACAGATCTAGCTTGAAATAGGACTGGTGTATATGTTATCATGTTTGTACATTGGTTGAGATTTGTAAATGAATAGTTGTTGTTAATGATAGACGTATTTTGTAATTAACATTTACGTTTTATGCGAGTCGAGATTTCAAGTCGCAGCGAGTTGAGCTGCGAGGTGAGACCTGAACTCGCAAAGCAATAGCATTAAAGCTATAGCGAGCCGAGTTCATTATTGGGCTTGGGCTGTGTAGCGAGTCGAGTCAACTTGCAGGCCCAACGGCTGCGAGTTGAGACGACCTATTTATATGTTTTTCTTTGTGAAAACATATATAATTTGTGATTGAACTTTTGCCATTCGAATAACACACCTGCGAACTCAAGTTTCCAGAGAAAACAAAACCTAACGGCTAGGCTTTGACATTTATTTGTTTAAAGCTAGGTATTAGATTTCTAAAACGTGAACTTATTCGTTGTTAGTAAGATAACACCGTATTAAGGAATTCCGCACCTTAATATTACAGATAACGAAGTTATCGATCCTAGAACTAGGGACTTACAAGGTGACTCTAGCCACTGAGTATACGGATAGTACTATCGCCGTGATGACCCTCCTAAGGATAGGAGCGTATAGTTACATGTCCTTCAGGCAAACAACATAAGTGCTGGTCGTGGTTTGGTTATAGGGTTAGGTCGCGTTACTTTAACTTGTGAGGTTTAGCTCACCTTGCAGGGGATCATAATCTAAGAAATTCCCACATATTTTTAGGAAGAACGAATCCTACCACTGTTTCTTACCGGAAAACACATCGGTTACTTAATTTATACGGGCGAACCACCAGTGATATATTTCGGGATAACATCCCACATAAAGCTTGATATTTTAGGGTAACAGCCCTACAAAACTTATATTTTGTAAATGAATAACATTTCATTAATACAAACAAACTGGGTTAAACAAACCACATACTCATATAAACCTGTAAATTCACTCAACAATATTGTTGACAGTTTCTCTATGTTTTTCAGGGAATTAGGATCTCAGGTACTGCGCATGCATTAAAGGACGTAAGCTACCCAGACCATTTAGGATGCCACTTTTGGGACACTTGGATTTCTTCTGTATTACCAATCACATTGGTTAGACTTACGAAATCCCTCTTTTATGAACTTGTGTTTATTAAAACTCATGTTGTTCTACAACACTACTATTTGTATGACTTTATCAGTTGTACCCGTTTTGTAATGACTTTAAACTTTGGCATCTTAAATATATATGTTCTGTATGATCATATGCTCTGATACAGTGAATGCACTATTATAAAGTCAGCACCCCTGCTGTTAAACTGTAAACTTAAAATGCTTCCGCTAATTAACTAAAGCTTCCGCTAAACCATTAATAAAAGCAATTACCGATTTTGGGGGTGTGACAGACTTGGTATCAGAGCCATTGGTTATAGCAAACTAGAAGTCAAAAAGTGACCTAAAACCTTAGAGACCTATACTATAGCCTTGGCTAGAACATTCATTGCATGCATACATACCTTACATACATCTAACATACGACTGACATGTCACCTACGACTTCTTTTGTCTCAGCATGTCGAGGCACAGTCCGATCTACTTGTATGCTTCTGATGATGAGCCGACTGAGGATTCCTACCATAGCAACGCTAGCACCGGAGTTGTGAGTCCACCAGTTCACCCAAGAGCTCTATCTGATGACACTGGTGATGCCTACATCACCGCACCACCGAATGCACCTGTGGCCCCACCTACTACTACTTCCACTGACCCTACCACTCGTATGTTAGGGTCTACCTTTATGGCGACACGCCATATGACTGCTGGACCTTCCAGAGGACTGGTACCTAGGAGGACACCCCGGATGTGTGTCCGAGACTTCCCTAGAGGACCACTTGCGCCCCGTGACAAGGCGTCAATGGCAGAGGAGAGAGAGATACATTGTGACGAGCCGCCACAGAGGGTACCTAGGTTAGCTCACTTGGAGTGGATGACTCCTATGTTAGGGCGGTGGAGGTCGTTGGAGGGTTTTCCCTCTACTTTTGAGATCGGGGAGTCCTCCCGATCCTCTGCACCACTGCCTACTACTGGAGAGCCTATAGAGTTGACCCTCCCTACCATTGTGGCTGTGATTCGTACCTTGTTTCATATTTCTGGTGGCAGGGGTGTTCACCTTGCAGAGCTACAGAGCGATGTCTCCCGTCTGGATGGAGACATGATAGACATGCGTGAGCGTTGCCACTTCTTGTTGAGCAACATGGTTGCTGCCAGAGAGATAGCTGAGACCGCACGTGCTCGTGTCAGGGTACTGGAGAGACGTGCGAGGACAGCAGGGTTGGTGATTGGAGCTTGTGTGATGATAGCTGTGCTGAGGACAGCTGTGGGATTGTTTTTACCTTATTTTTATTAGACCTACGTATGGCGGTTTGTGCCTACTAGGTATTAGATTGATTACTTTTGGATGATGGATATATATTAGTAGGTCCATCACGTATTGTATAGACCTGTATCAAATGGGTAGGTGTATGTATGTACCAGATATGTACTAGATGGAAACTGTTGTTAGAATGGGTGTATGTATAGAAAAACCCATTGTCTTTTGTAGAGCGCTAACCGCTGATAGGGCGTATTAGGGATCCCATCTTGTTTTGTATGAAACTATTGTATCAGCGCTACACCTTTTGATATAATATAACATATGTTTGGTTGTATTTCGTGTTCATTACATTTAACAATGACTATAGTATTATATCTACACTTATATACGTGTGTTAGAAACGATAACCAATCAATAACACTTGAAATCATTCCTTGAAAACCATGAAACATACCCCACTTTGATTATTGATTCTTATCTTGAATTCCTTTGAACCTGATTGTGTTAAATGATGATCAAAAGAAATATGTATTTGGCATTATATGATGACGCCTGGTCAACGTGATTATATTGTACTAAGTACATATGGGCGTTTCAAAGTCGAGCGACATGTGATGTAAAATCCTATTCTTCAATCCTCTATACTGTTCCCTTGTTAAACAATGTGAAATCTTGTTCATCACATTCATTATCTTGGCATTGACTTCTGCATTTTTTTCATCGCAGAACGGAATCATGCCACCAAAATGACGGATGACTAAGAACAGTCGACGAACGACTACTTCTTCCATTCCTGAAACTGTTCCCCCACCCAACAATGAGGAAACTACTGAACAAATGATCGCGCGTCGAATAGCTGAAGGTATTGTCGAGTATGAAGCAAGCCGAAATCGCGATAATTGAATGATTAACAGCGGATCTACTCCTGTTAACACTAAGACACCTGCGAATACTCGCCGAGGGTGTTCATACAAGACATTCCAGGATTGTAAGCCAATTAATTTTCATGGTACCGAGGGTGCTATTGGCATTATACACTGGATAGAGAAGACAGAGTCGGTATTGGACATTAGTGACTGTTCACCTGACTGTATGGTGAAGTATGCCACCTGCACCCTTGCTGACAAAGCTCTTACTTGGTGGAACAGTCAAGTCCAATCACTTGGACGACCAGTTGCCTACTCCATGTCATGGGGAGTACTGAAGAACATGATGTTGGAAGAATTCTGTCCCCGTAGCGAGATGCAGAAAGTTGAAACCGAATTATGGGACATTAAAATGGTTGGTGCTGATGTCACTGGGTATACCACTAGATTTCAAGAGTTAGCACGATTAGTGCTACATATGGTGACACCCGAATTCAAACGCATTGAGCGTTACATCTGGGGACTGGCACCTCAGATCCGTAGCCTTGTTACATCATCAGAACCTGCCACGTTCAGGAGTGCTGTTACTCTAGCTCAGAGATTGACCGATGAGGCGGTTAGAATCGGGACCTTAACCAAAAAGGTTGTGACTGGAAAGGTTGAGCCAAGCGGCACTGAAGCTGATAGTTCTGGGGGTGCGAAGCGTAAGTGGAATGGCACAGGGAGCGACCGTCAGGGTCAAACAAATAAAAAAAGGATCTGGGAACCCAAAGTCCTATGCTGCCACCACTGTGTAACCAAAACCATACTTGGGTAACAAACCAAGGCGTGACAAGTGTAACAAACACCACGAGGGTGAATGTTGGTTTTGCAAAAACTGTAGAGGTTGGGGTCACAAAACCCAAAACTGTAAGGTTAACCCTACACCTAGGGAAAACACGGAGCGCCAAAATCAAGGGTGTTTTGAATGTGGCGACAAGGGGCATTATCGGAATCCCAACAATAACAACCGGAATAATCAGAACCGCAACACCAACAACCGTAACAACAATGATAACAACCGCGGTAATAACAACAACAATCAGCCAGCTCGTGGACGTGCGTTTGTGATTGCAGCAGCAGAAGCACGACAGGATCCTAACACAGTTACTGGTACATTTCTAGTAAACAACCACTTTACATCTGTGTTATTTGATTCTGGTGCTGATTTAAGCTTTGTGTCCACTGAGTTTAGACCACTATTAGAGATCGAATCCCTTAAGTTAGATAACAAATACACTGTAGAGCTAGCCGATGGTAAGTTGATTGAAAAAGGAGAAATAGTACCAGGATGCACCTTAATGTTGGAAGGTCATTCTTCAAAATATCCACTACCTCACATCGATGACTTGTTTGATCAACTGCAAGGGTCAAGTTACTATTCGAAGATTGAATTGCGATCTGGTTACCATCAGCTGAAGGTTCGGGATGAGGATATCCCTAAGACTGCATTTAGGACTTGATACGGTCATTATGAGTTCCTAGTCATGCCGTCTGGGCTGATAAACGCGCCAGCAGTGTTCATGGATCTAATGAATCGAGTATGTAAACCTTATCTTGATAAGTTTGTCATTGTGTTTATCGACGACATATTGATATACTCACGGACAAAGGAAGGTCATGAACAACATCTGAGGACAATTCTTGAACTGCTTGAGAAAGAGAAACTTTATGCAAAGTTCTCTAAATGTGAATTTTGGATGCGTGAGGTTCATTTCCTTGGTCATGTGATAAATAACAAAGGAATTCACGTGGACCCATCCAAAATTGAGGCTATCAAGAACTGGGAAGCACCGAAAACCCCATCAGAGATACAACAATTTCTTGGGCTAGCCAGTTATTACCGACGATTCATCAAGAACTTCTCAAAAATAGCTCAATCGCTTACAGCTCTAACGCAAAAAGACAAGAAATTTGATTGGGGCGAGAAGCAAGAAAATGCTTTCCAATTGTTGAAACATAAATTGAGTACCGCACCTATCCTATCGCTACCGAAAGGAGTAGAAAACTTTGTTGTCTACTGTGATGCTTCACATCAGGGATTGGGTTGCGTATTGATGCAAAATGACAAAGTCATTGCTTACGCGTCTCGACAATTGAAAGTTCACGAAAAGAACTATGCGACGCATGACATTTTTGCAGTCATTTTTGTACTTAAGATTTGGAGATACTACCTATATGGTACAAAGTGTACAATCTTCACGGATCACAAAAGTCTCCAACATATATTCAACCAGAAAGAACTCAACATGAGACAACGTCGTTGGGTCGAATTACTGAACGATTACGACTGTGAGATTAAGTATCACCCAGGAAAAGCAAACGTTGTAGCTGATGCCTTGAGTCGCCCGTAGAGTTCGAGCTTTGGGTTTGACGATCCACTCGAATCTCATTACTCAAATTCGTGACGCTCAACAATTAGCCTTCATTCCCGAACGCCTTAAGGAAGAATCCTTGAAGGGGATGGAGAAACAACTTGAAACCAAAGACAACGGAGTGTTGTACTTCATGAACTGAATTTGGGTTCCTGGTGTAGATGAATTGCGCCGATTGATTTTGGACGAAGCACATAAGTCCAACTACTCGATACATCCTAGTGCAAATAAGATGTATCACGATTTGAAAGGATTTTACTGGTGGCCTGGCATGAAACGAGACATTGTCACATACGTTAGTAAGTGCCTGACTTGTTCAAAAGTCAAGGTTGAATATCAAAAGCCATCTGGACTTTTGCAACAACCCGAAATGCCCAAATGGAAATGGGAAAACATCACAATGGATTTTATCACAAAGCTACCCAAAACATCATCTGGAATGGACACCATATGGGTGATTGTGGATCGACTGACCAAGTCAGCTCATTTTCTAGCCATCAAGGAAACGGATAAGATGGAGAAGCTGACCAGAATCTATATAAAAGAAATTGTTTCGAGACATGGAGTGCCATTATCCATTATCTCTGACAGAGATGCTAGATTTATATCTCGCTTTTGGCAAACACTGCAACAGGCCCTGGGTACTCGACTAGATATGAGTACTGCCTACCATCCGCAAACAGACGACCAAAGCGAGCGAACGATACAAATGCTTGAAGACTTGTTATGAGCATGTGCGATTGACTTTGGAGGTAATTGGGATACTCACCTACCTCTAGCCGAATTTTCCTATAACAATAGTTATCACACCACCATACAGATGGCACCATTTGAGGCGTTGTATGGACGCAAGTGCCGATCGCCACTCTGTTGGGCAGAGTTGGGCGACAGACAATTATCAGGTCCTGAGATAGTCCAAGAAACTACGGACAAGATATCTCAAGTGCTTAACCGATTGAAAACAACACGTGACCGACAAAAGAGTTATGCCGACAACAGACGGAAACCTTTAGAGTTTCAAGTAGGTGACAAAGTCCTACTCAAAGTAGCACCCTGGAAAGGGGTTGTACGATTTGGCAAACGAGGAAAACTTAACCCACGATACATCGGCCCGTTCAAAATCCTTGAGAGGATTGGTCCTGTCGCCTACAAGCTCCAACTACCGCAAGAGCTTAGTAGTATCCATGAAACCTTTCATGTATCTAACTTGAAAAAGTGTCTTTCCGATGAAACACTTATCATCCCTCCTGACGAAGTTTTCATTGACTCAAAACTAAATTTTGTGGAGGAACCTATCGAAGTTATGGACTCGAAAATGCAAAAGCTTCAACACAAACGAATCAAACTGGTTAAAGTTCGTTGGAACTCGAAGCGCGGTCCTGAGTCTACTTGGGAACGCGAGGATGAAATGCGAAAGAAATACCCTCAACTTTTCGAAGACAGGACGGAGACTCACGACTCAACTTAAATCTCGGGACGAGATTTCGCTAATGGCTTATAAATTCCTTAACGATCTTTATTATGTTTTTTTGAATTGAATTGTTAATTAGTCGTGGAATAACTATTAACAACTATCAAGAAGATTGAATAACATGCACAAAATTGTCACCAAAAGCTTCAATATTATTACGATAATAATAATACGAATACACGGCTGTATTAGGGTTTTCACCTTGAAGCTAATCGTAACCTATGATATTCTCTGTCTAAACTAGGTTACAGGATCTCTATTTATAATACATAGAGTCCTATACAATCTACACTTCTATGGAATGTATATCTATTCCATAATAATCTCTAACAAACTTAACCGACTCAAAATAACACTAACAGTGGGAGTAACTTACTTTACACCAACAGTGGTAGTAAGTTCCCATTACAGACACTAAGTGTTATTACATTAACAGTGACACTGCTGCTACAAATATACTAGAAGTAGCTAGTCTTCATTCCTTCTAACAGTGGCAATCAATTGAACTAACAGTGGTAAGTCTTCAACACTTGATCAATTCTGCTCAGATCCCAACAATCTCCCCCTAAACTTGATCAATCTTGCATTGCATTAAGTTTCTGCATTCAACTTCATTCTTTTGTAGAAGATTTAGAACCTTTTGAATTGCTATTTATCTCTCTTATGGTACTGATTCATTATTCTGTAGACTATATCTTTGCTCTTGGAATTCTTCACAGCAACTTGCAATTTCTTTGCAATCAACTGCTTCAACAATGCTATACTAAGAACATAGTCTCTTTCATCCAGCATATAAATAAATCTTCCATTTCTGAGAGCTATAAACTGCACACATGCCCTAACAAAATGTCTCCAATTGCCTATTGCTTCAGCACATAAAAACAATTCTCCATATACCTCAGGCTCAAACATCATTTGTATCCATTCCCAAACATGCCTTTCAAGACTGACTTTAAGAGTTTTCACATCCTTTTCTAAGCCAATCTTATACATATCATATACATCAAACCTGTTTACTCTTTTAAGAATATCTTGCATTTACTTATGAAAACTGACAGCACCATTTTTCCTTTCAATCCTAATTTCATAAGTAACTGCATCAGTCTCTATTGATACTGCTTCCCACTTGATAATTTCAGAGTAGTCTTCACCATCCAAATTGATGTTTTTTGATCTGTCAGGCTTTATTATGATCAACTTTTCTAAGATCTCCTCATCCCTATCCAAATCACACACATTATCATCCATCTCTTGTAATTTAGCAAATGATCTCCTAACTCCTTCAACCTTCAATCTCAATTCTTTTTCCTTTGCAAGCTCTTCATCAATCAGATCATATCTTTCCTGTAATCTTCTCTGAATTTCTGCATCATCTTTCTTTTTCTTTTCTAACCTTCTCTTTGCTTCAGGATTGACAAAAGGATTATTATCATACAACTGTTGCAGTTGTTCCAGAGACATTTTCCTTAATTGGACTGTAGGAATCCTATCTCCTCTTAGCTTACACACCAGGTCATTTTTCAATTCTGCCCTTGTAGGTTTCTTTGCTCTTTTTCTAGCAGCTTCTTTTTCCAATTTCTCTTTCCTTTCTCTTTCAATTTTCTTCTTTAAAGCCACTTGCAGAGGGTTACCCTTTTTCTTTTCTTCATAAGCTTGATACACAGTATCATCATTTAACCCCTTTTCTTTCATTTCAGCATACACTCTGCTAGCTTTTTTAGTCATCTTCACAATCTGACCATTTTCAAGCATAACATCCACTTCATCAACTTCAGATGTAGGAGTTTGAATGGACCTCTGAGTAGACACTGACCTCTGTACCTCAGGTGCTTTCTTTTCTGTTCTTACTCTCTCCTGCTCATCCAATTCTGCTTGCAACCTCAATGCATATTCATGATCATGCTCAATGCTCCTTTGTACCAGTTTGACCTTTGATTTTGGCTTTTCTACCAATTTACCCTTGCCTTTGTCTTTCGGATCAATCTTTGGAAGCTTAGACTCAGGTTTATCCAATCTAGTTGATTCTTTGATGACAAAAGGTATTTCTGGTGTTCTAGCAGTGGTTGATGGGTTTGTAGTAGTTGTTGTAGCATTGGGTTGTTGAGTTATGGTAGCAGTAGGTTGTGGTAGCAGTAGGTTGTGAAATTGTAGTAACAGTGATAGATTCTGTATGAACAGAGGTAGTGTTAGCAGTGGTAGCCACCTTAGCAGTGGGACTACTTGACTTGCCTTTTCTGATCTTTTCCATCTTTTTAGCTTTGATACTGAACAATGGTACTGATTTCTTCCTACCATATGTAAGTTTAGGATCTGATCTTGGCTTTGACTCCCCCTCTGCCTCTGCATCATCACCACCACCTTCCATCTTTTCAGTTTCTATACTCACCAAATCATCAACTGGTTGTACCACTTCTTCACTATCTTCTATATCAATAATCACTTCTGTTTCACCATCAATCCTCTCCACAGTCTTTTGCATAACACTTTCAACAATCTCAGTCTGCATAACATCTTCCAATACTTCAGTGTTAGCATTAGACATAGCATCTGTTTCACCTACAACCTCATCTTCATTATCATGCATAAACACATCATCATTGAACATATCCTCTGCATTCTTCTCCCCCTTGTTGAAAGTGTCATTCACCAATAAAGCTTCTATAACAGCAAGCCTTTCTTTGAGATCAGCAATTTCTTTTTCCTGCTCAACAATCTTAGCAGCCTGCTCTACCAGCTTAGCATCTTGAGCTTTATTCACCTTATTCTCTTGCATCAATCTCTCCCAAATTTTATCCACAACCATTGTCAATTGTACACTCTTCAATTCAATGTAAGTACTAGCCTCCTCATCATCAGAGTGTGACCTCCTAGATGAATCATTGACAAAATCATCTTCTGCCTCATGCCTAGCATGATCAACAGAAGTCCCCTTTGTCTTGGTACTGGGACCTTCACCTGTTTCATTACTCTTAGGTTCAGCAGTAGAAGTTGCCTCTAGTTGGGTCTTATTGATGTTACCACTGCCCTCCTCTGTCAGTGGACTAGTAGAAGTAGTGGCAGCCCTTCCAGAATGACCACCCATCTCCTGTGGGGTCACTTGCTGTGGTGAAATTGATGGCTGAGACAAGTGAGCAGCAGGAACCTCACTTGCCTATTTTCTTTTCTTTTTCTTGGGTTGTAGGTGGGTAGGTTGTTTATTCCCTTGTTTTCTTTTGGAACCCCTAATTGGTGTGTGTTCAGACTCAGTTGGTACTACTGGCCTGTCACCAATTGGTTCAGATGTAGTTGGTGGTACTACATCTGTGGTGGAAGGAGCAGGAAGCATTGTAGAAAACAACGCTGTTTCCTTCCCAGAAAACTTCTTATTGGTATTCTTACCCATCTCTGTAAATATTCTAGCAGAAAGAGTACTAACACCAATAATAAGTTCTTGTGCAACTAAACCAGGGATTTGTGTGTTTAAAACAAGTTGCACAAATCTAGGATACATAATAAACATATCCTTTTTCCCTTTTGTGATATTTCTTATCATGCCTTCAAGTATGTATTTTGAAAAATTAAATTTTTGACCCCTAGCCAAACACACAAGTGCATAGGCGATTTGGGTGCCAAATTTATTGAAAGCAGTTCTTTTAGATGACAAGCAGTGGAGAATTGTATGTATTAAAAATTTCCATTGAGGACTAAAGGGTGATTTAAAAAAGGTCAAACGTGTATAATCACCCTCATACCCCATTAATCTAAGATTAGCATACAAATCTCTGTCATCAATAGAGGATATACCTGCAGCATCATCAAGAAGAAGTACTTCTCGAAGAGAATCCTCTAATATCACCACCTTGGTTCCATGAATCGTGGAAACCACTTGATTGTTGCCCTCAATCACTTCTAATCTGGCATTCTTCCAGAATTCGGTCAAATGACCCCTTGAAACCCTTGGAGATACGGTAAGCACAAGAAATATATAACTCGAACGAAGAAAATCCACAATTTGTGTGAAATTTTGCGCCGATGAGGGTTTCATTAGAAAAGCGATCATATTGTGTTCTTCATAAACACTTAATGTAAGATCGTTTGAAGAAGAAGCCATAACTGTCAAATTGATTGTAGTAGAAGTGACGGTTTGATTTGGAGTTTAATAAGATCTCTTACCCATACTACTTATGTTGGTTGGTCCAAACAAGTCCATATGCAATAAGTGTAGAGGTCTGTGATTAGAATTTACAATTTTGGTCTTAAAAGAAGTTTTGTGTTATTTGCCTTTTTGACAGGCAAAACAATGATCATCACATGAATACACCTTTTCAGGTAAACCTCTAACAAGCTTGTTTTTAGCAAGTTTGTTAATGGTTTTGTAGTTCATATGACACATCCTTCTATATCACAGTTCAGACTCATCAACAGTTTCTTTAGAAATAAGACAGTTTGATTATGGTTGAGGTGTCATATTTGCTAAGTCACACTTATAAACATTATCCTTTCTGGGAATTTTCATTAAAATCATGTGCTCAGGAATACTCAATTTCTCAGAAAGAATAAAGCATTCAGTGTCAGTAAAATAGACTGGATTCTTTTTATCTGTGATTTGACTCACACTTAGAAAATTGTACCTCAACTGTTCCACAAAATACACATCATGAAAACTTATCTTATCACTTTGCACTGTTCCTTTTCCTGTAATCTTCCCACCTTTGGGATTACTTACAAATGCTACATATCCTCCATCACATGATTTAAAGTCCTGTAGCTTTCCTTTATCTCCAGTCATGTGCCTTGAGCAGCCACTATCAACATGCCATAAGCTCTTTGGCTTGCCCTGCACAAACATCAAAAAGAGAATTAGTTTCTCTTGGGAACCCAAACCAATTTGGTCTTGGGTTTCCCATGTGCATCATTAAAATCAACTCTCTGGAAGACAATTGATTTTGATGCACTGTTAGATTTGGAAACTTTGGATGTAACAGTGTTCTTTGGTTTCCAAATCCAACTGATTTCAGACTTAACAGTGGGAGTTGGCCTAACAGTGGTAACCCTTAGGCTTGTGTTAATTATTTTAGCAGTGGTAGCCATACTTGGTGCAAACATTCTTTTGGAATTTTTAGCACTAGCAGTGGCTGCATGCTTAACAGTGGTAACACTTCCCACTGTATTAGTCTTTTTACCTCTGTTGGCTTTGTTTGGTGGTAGCAGTGGCTGCAGTTGTACCACTGTTAGCCGTATTCTTCATCCTCTTGACAGGGGCAACATGATTAACTTTTGATTTAAAATTTTGTTTATTAATCATGTTTGCTGCTGTCCATAATGGTTTCACATCCCTGGTGAAATTCTTAGGATTGTGATAACAATCATGTTGAAGATGATTGGTTTTTCCACAGATATAACAAGATTTTTCTTTTACCAATTGAAAGTTCTGCCCCAATCTTTGTGAAACCATTTGGTTCCAATTTCTTTGATTGCCTCTTGGTGCAGTTTTATTAAGAAGTTTAGGTGAAGAAAGTCTTGTTTTGCAATCACGGTTAATACAATTATCATTCAAATTTTTCACTGATTTTGACTCCCGCTTAACTGTTTTACTAACAAATCCTAGACCCTTTCTAGACTTATTAGTATTGATCACTTGTTCTATCTGTTGTTTGGCCTTTTCTTGAAACATCCTTTTACCCTCTTCTAGTTTATCAACATTTAGTTCAGAAACTAAACCAGTAACCTTTTCGCTACCTCCACATGATGAATTAGATGATTCAAAACTTCCAGATGTACTATCACTCTGATCATCTTCCTCACACCACTTTCTTATTTCAACTTTATCAAACTCTTTATTACACTTCAAACTTTCAATTGGATCAACCCTTTTAACATCATCTACCATTTCTTCTTTTAACTTATTTAAATCTAAATCAGTTTTAGAAGGAAAGTAGTTGTTGTTATAAGGTGGAGGAAATTATTATATCCCAATCCAGTCTTAAACTTATCATGTATTTGAGAGTTGATACACTTTTGTACATTTTGTGAGGCATATTGTAGGTTTTCTACTGATAACTTAATACTATCTCTCTCACATGTGACCTCAGATAGTTTCTTAGTTAACAATTCTACCTTTTCATTCGACACTCCTTTTTCCCATTTAGCATAATCAATGTCATATTTAAACTGAGTTGCATTAATCTCATGTGCTTTGATTTGCTTTTCAAGATTTTCAATAGCTGCAATGGTTTGTTTATTTTTTATTTCCCTTTGTCTTAATTCATCACAAACTTTCATATGATGGTCCCTATAATGTTTAACAGTTTGTTTACATACAGCAGAACATAATTTAATTTGTACCTCATAGGGAACATCTGACTTTTTGTCAGATTCAGCTATAGCCATCATACATTGATTCTTCATCACATGTTCTTCTTGATCACTCCAGTCCCATCCGCATCCATCATTGAGACCAAAGCATTTGATGAAGCACCTTGAACAGGTATGTTTCTTGATTGAGTTCCACTGCTCCCTGACCTTTGACCATTACCATTCTGCTCTTGCCTGGGACTCCTGCATTCTCTAGCAAAGTGTCCCATCTTATGACAGTTGAAACACTCAACTTTTCTCTTATCAAACCAGTTGGCATCATTCCTCTTGTATGCAAAGTTATTCCTCCCAGTTCTCTGCATAAATCTCTTTGCCCTCTGAGTTATCAAAGCAATCTGTAGTTTGATATCCATCTCTTCTAAATCATCTCCATCAAACTGTTCTAGATCTTCATTAGTAAGTGAAGAGTTCACATTACTAGCAAAAAAGATTCTAGAACCTGATCATTAGATTTGATCTCAGATGATCCTACTCCTCCAGACAAATAGGTAAATTTTTGTTGACTTGATTCACCCTTTGATCCACCCATGGACATAAAGGTTGTATTGTGACTATATCCAGATGTCTGCTTCTTGCTTTCTATCTCAGATTCAAAATTTCTTAGGTCATTGTAGATGTCTTCTAACTCCTTAACTTCTAAATTTGCACTCTATCTTAGACCAACAGTGTATATAGTCCATTCTTCACCTAATGACCTTAAGAACTTTCTGTTCAGATCATCCTTATCAATCTTAACCTTGTGGTTTTCCAGATCTCCCACAAGTTTAGTGAACCTATCAAAGGTTTGAGTCAAAGTTTCTGACTTGACAGAATTAAAGTTCTCAAATTGCTGTTTAAGCATAGATCTTTTATTCTTCTTAGTGTTCTCATTCCCTCCAACCCTTTTCTGTATTGCTTCCATCAATTCTTTAGCATCATCACAGTTTTCGAATCTTCTTTGATATTCATTGGGAATTGATAGAAGTAGAGTACTTAAAACCTTGTACTCAGTTGATCTAACCTTTCTCTCAGCTTCTGTTGTTGGTGGAGGTCTTTCTTTGACACCATCACTGTCTACTTTATAAGCAGGACCATTAACAACAACTTCCCACATCTGATAATCTGTGAGAAACATATATTGTTTGATCCTGACCTACCATAGATCAAACTCATCAGGTTTGAGCATTGGAATCTTTGTTGCCTGTACCCCTTCGTTTAACTCTGTGGCCATTGCAGTTATCTTCTTATAAAACTTAAATCTTCAAGCTTCTTGAATATCAAAGCAAAACTTGCTCTGATACCACTTGTTAATCCCTTAACGATCTTTATTATGTTGCTTTGAATTGAATCGTTAATTAGTTGCAGAATAACTATTAACAACTATCAAGAAGATTGAATAACATGCACAAAATTATCACTAAAAGCTTCAATATTATTACGATAATAATAATACAAATACACGGCTGTATTAGGGTTTTCACCTTGAAGCTAATCGTAACCTATGATATTCTCTATCTAAACTAGGTTACAGGATCTCTATTTATAATACATAGAGTCCTATACAATCTACACTTCTATGGAATGTATATCTATTCCATAATAATCTCTAACAAACTTAACCGACTCAAAATAACACTAACAGTGGGAAGAACTTACTTTACACCAACAGTGATAGTAAGTTCCCATTACAGACACTAAGTGTTATTACATTAACAGTGACACTGCTGCTACAAATATACTAGCAGTGGCTAGTCTTCATTCCTTCTAACAGTGGCAATCAATTGAACTAACAGTGGTAAGTCTTCAA
The DNA here is from genome assembly GCA_963422505.1 of Pseudognaphalium luteoalbum. Classification (NCBI taxonomy): domain Eukaryota; kingdom Viridiplantae; phylum Streptophyta; class Magnoliopsida; order Asterales; family Asteraceae; genus Pseudognaphalium; species Pseudognaphalium luteoalbum. Next base: position 58,946,039 of record OY730198.1, on the reverse strand, counting down.
CACTTGATCAATTCTGCTCAGATCCCAACAGGGGAGAATGTGAAAATCCTTCATTTAGGGTATTAATCCTTTCTTAATTGCATGCATTACCTAGAGTAATTCCCTGATTAGTGAATTCAAAACAATTTTATGTGTAAAGTTTTGTGAAACTTACTATGTGATACGTGACGTATTAGACTTGTAGTTATATGTATATATAGTTACATACGAAATGAACACATTAAACTCAACAAACTGGATATAATATTGTTGGTGATACGAAATAATTAATAATTCGAAAATTATTTATTACAAATATTAGATATTTATATTATTGAAATAATATAATAACTTATACGTTTTATATTAAACGTATCAAACGCGAATCATAAAGTTCCAAAAAAAAAGAAAGAACTTCAAAATACTTTTGAATAATTTTTGTTTGAAATTATTATAGAAAAGTATTAGAACAAAAATAAAACGAAAACCTTTAGACTGCTATTTAGGACGCGTTATACACGAACAGAAACAATTATAAAACGTACCTAAAGGTCGAAAATAATAAAAGTATTTATTTTCCCGTTCCTGTTTTAGTATTTGGAACATTACTTCAAAATAGAAATTTCAAATTTGACTGAAATCTGGCACGCAATTTCACCGTACAGTACTACTACTGTAAAAAAAATTTATTAATACTTTTAATAAAGGATTTCATTTATACAACTATCAATTATGAAGTTTAAGATATAAATTAAAATAGCGAATAATTGATTAGTACACGAGGTACCACAAATTATACCCGTACACGAAATTAACGGGCTAAAAACTTAAACTTTTACACCTTGTAAAATATCTGGAGACAAGGTTATACTCCCTCCATACCCTCTTTGAAAAATTAAACCGTAAATCATTTTTTTATATATTTCCTTCTCACCTACATTTCACCACCAATAATTCACACCACTACACACACACTTCTTCCCTGTGGTTTTTGGCGATTGGAAACAGAGAGCAAGAAGGAGCAAGAGGAACAACAAGCAAGAAATTAAACAACATCACCACTTCCATCATCCTATACCTTCTTCACTTCCCTCATCAAAATCATCGAACACTTCAAATTACAAACAAAACGGTGTCTTAACCATTTTCATTATCATCATACGGTTCATTCATCATCACCATTTTCGATTCCTTAATCATCTTCGTAATCATCATCGACAGAAATCATCATCATAAATTCCATTGTGAGGAACACTTTTCCACTTTTAATTTCATTTATATAAATTATTATAACTATAAAAATTGTAGTGATGATTGTGTAGTAACTAGTTATAACATGTTTAAACTTTATATTTGTTGTTGATAATGACTAAAGATATGTTAAAATCGAAGTTAAAAACAAAATTTATACATATACACATGTATATCAGAGACGAGATGTCTTCGAGTGTTGGTTAATACAATATTAAACACATAAATACAATTTATTACAATTAGAAACTAATAATGACACTTAGCCTAGTGGTAATGGTGTGGAGATTGGAAGCGAAAGGTCATGGGTTTAAATCCCATGACCTGTTTTGATGTAGATATATTTTTGTGAAGCATTTGGGCCGGACCCATGTTGGGCCAAAAGTGAAACTGGGCCGAAATCTTGTTGGACTGAAATAGTTATTGGGCCGAAATGTTGTTGGGCTGGGTGTTGGGCCGAAAACAAAGAAACGAATGGATGGGTTTAGTATATGGGCCAGACACAGTTGGGCCGAGTCCAATTGGGCCGAAAGTTTTAAAACATAAATATATCTTGGGCTAAATAAATGAATCAATTATAGTGGGCTAAACTAATGAATGTATATTGGGGCAAAAATTTGTATTTTGTTAATGGGCCAAAGTAATTAGTTAATGTATTTGGGCCACATCTATTTGGGCCTCATTTTTGGGCCAAACTATTGGACTTTGATGTTGGGCCAAACTAAGTGGGCCAAGCCCAATGAGTAAAATGATTTCAAAAACGCAAACTAAATTCGAGTTATATATATGTGACGAGTTAAACGAAACGAATAATATTAGTAACACGACAAATGGAATATATATATATATATATGCGACATTTATAATATACGTATATATATATAATCAATGATGATAAATAATATATATATATATATTAGAATATATATATTCAACTAATAAGTATATGTAAATATATACTTGTACGCAACGATTATTTCAACGCAAATATCACCAACAACTAAAATGTTATAAACATTTCAACTTAACGATTAGTCCATATACTTATGTAAAGTATATTTAATTATGCCTAGGTTTTTGAGATGCACGTTCGGACTACTGTGTATTACTAGCTGAGGACTTGCAAACAGTGAGTTTACAACCCCTACTTTTAAATGTTTTCTGCTTTTAAACACAGGGGTGTTAAATATAGAAATTGCATGCCAACACATGCAATCAAATTATAAATTGCTTTATTGCTTTTATACAACTGTTGATTGATGAAATTACATTTTCACAAACTGTTTTGGGAATTAGACAATGTATCCTAGTACGGACCCAGACGTGCAATGTATGCATAAAAAGACCTTATGAAATACATACTGTAACCATTAGCTAGGTGACTCTAGCCACTGAGTATACGGATAGTACTATCGTCGTGACGACCCTCCTACGGATAGGAGCGTATACTTACATGTCCTTCAGGCAAACAACATAAGTGATGGTCGTGGTTTGGTTATAGGGATTGGGTCACGTTACTTTAACTTGTAAGGTTTAGCTCACCTTGCAGGGGATCATAGTTTAAGAAATTCCCACATATTTTTAGGAAGAACGAATCCTACCACTGTTTCTTACCGGAAAACACACCGATTACTTAATTTATACGGGCGAACCACCAGTGATATATTTCGGGATAACATCCCACATAAAGCTTGATATTTTAGGGTAACAGCCCTACAAAACTTATATTTTCTAAATGAATAACATTTCATTAATACAAACAAACTTGGTTAAACAAACCACATACTCATATAAACCTGTAAATTCACTCAACAATATTGTTGACAGTTTCTCTATGTTTTTCAGGGAATTAGGATCTCAAGTACTGCGCATGCATTAAAGGACGTAAGCTACCCAGACCATTTAGGATGCCACTTTTGGGACACTTGGATTTCTTCTGTATTACCAATCACATTGGTTATACTTACGAAATCCCTCTTTTATGAACTTGTGTTTATTAAAACTCATGTTGTTTTACAACACTACTATTTGTACGACTTTATCAGTTGTACCCGTTTTGTAATGACTTTAAACTTTGGCATCTTAAATATATATGTTATGTATGATCATATGCTCTGATACAGTGAATGCACTATTATAATGTCAGCACCCCTGCTGTTAAACTGTAAACTTAAAATGCTACCGCTATTTAACTAAAGCTTCCGTTAAACCATTAATAAATGCGATTACCGATTTTAGGGGTGTGACAAATTTAGTTACGTTTACACTATGAAGATTAACGTATAGTTATACGCATTTGCAGGAACTTAAGCTTAAAAAGTATAATTTTAACAAGTTTTCTTTTGATAATTTGATGCGTCAATCTGTCATAATATTTCATTACTTTTACCTGTAATGTTTTATTAGCTATCATTACCTTTTATAAAAAAAGCGCATATGTACTAAAATGTTGACACATCATATGTAACACCCCCATATTTACTGTTTGGCGGAAGCAAGCATTGGGGTGCTACTCAACAATAATCAAAACACACAAGGCATATAATGAACGACTCTATATGTGTCGTTTTACAGACACATTGATAATATAAAGTTTTACAACGTATAAATATTTACAAAATCCCAATAATTACAATATTTAGAGATTAATCGGCATAACATAGTTACAAAATGTAGTAATGCAAAATAATCTCCTGATGTGTATGCTGACTCGAGCTATGGGCATCCTGAGTGAACAGGTGTAACACCCGTCAAAGTAAGGCTAGTCACTAGGTCCTAATCATTTTGTAATACGTGTAATTAGTGCGGTATTAGGCTAATTGTACGTATCATTACGTGTATTAATATATATATGCATCTACGCGATTGAGTTAAATCGTGCATTTTATTATATCGATCGAATTCCGATACACTCATATGGAAGTTGGTGAACATCATTTTATTAAATAATATTAAATTTATTGATAAGCCTAATTATTTCAAAGCATTATTTCAATAATATTCTATAAGTATTTTGTATCACATTAAAAAGCCCTACGCGACCGAACAGCGACCGACAACCGAATAAAGATCAAAATATATTTTACAAGTTTAAAATATATCATTTTATGTGAGGACATTATTTAATTTGTAGTATTCTAAATTAATAACTACAACGTTTTATAAAAACGTCACATCTTATTTATAAGCGAAACCCGAACCGGTGAACATGACCAACACATTTTCAAATCCGTTTACTAAATGTTTTCGAGTATTAACAATTAAGATTTCAAATTTATAAATATTGAAGATTTAGTTTTTATTTAAAAAAGTATGTAAAATAGTTAATTAACATCACAAATAAGCGTTTAAACGACCGGGGAAACGAACACCGCATGGAGCACGGGGACGGGGATTGAAAAGTGGAGGCTTTCACCAAAACCCCCACCTTTCCCTTTTCCCTTTTCCCTTTTCCCTTTCATTTCATTCCTCCCTTTTCTTTTCTCTCTCTCTCTCTTTTTCTCTCATCCATATCCACCACCACACTTCCATCACCAAAATCCACCATCAAACGACCTCGGATCATCTTGCCTCTTTGAAGAAAAACGTTCACCTCGCGATGATCTACCTGGCTATCTTTTCAAAATCTTCAAGCGTTAACTTGTAATTTCCGACAAAATCTCGAAACTCCACGATTTCAAGTGTTTTTGACATGTTGTTGTTTATTTAAGATTGAAATGTCCAAATATGGGTTGGGTAAAAGTTTCGGGCCAAACGGAAACCGAAAAACACGTTTTCGACTCAAAATCCAGCCATCAGACGTAAGTGTCGCATAGGCCACAGCAGCGTAGCGTCACTTAATGTGTCACTTAAGTGTCGCATAAAACCCTAAGCTTGCGTCACTTACCTAAGTGCCGCATAAAACCCCTTTTTCCCTACACTTCCTAAGTGTCGCAAATTCAATACCCGATACTCCTAACCGACACTTCTAGCGACACTTGTCTAAGTGTCGCCTATAATTGAATTCTGATTTCATCCGACACTAACCCTAGTGACGTATGACCCTGATACCGACACTTGGACCCGACACTTGCTTAAGTGTCGCCCCTTTATGCGTCACTTCCTCAAGTGATGCTATAAGTGTCGCATGAAACAGAACCCAGATTTTTACTAAGTGTCGAGACCTAAAATTTTATCACTTAATTTCACCCAAATTCAAATTTTAGATACGTCTTTCATTAAAGAAATATAGTAGAAATAAAAAATTTTCAAGCTGACCTGGCAGCTGGACTCCAGCCAAGGGCTCTGCCCTTTGGACCCCGCCAGGGAATGCCACCCCTGGAACCCCACTAGCCAGGGGCGTTGCCCCCGGACCCCTGTCACCTAAAATTTATAAATACTTTTAAGTATAACACTCCAAAAATTATAACAATATTAATGAGATTATTATTACAACCAGTCACCAACGGTCCGTACATGTTTTCAAAACTCAAACTTATCAATCAAATCAAATCATTGGACATCACTAGTTGGATGGTCAACTAGCATAGGTTATCTTTTAAGATACCTACTTATTTTATTTAAACTTGCGCTTATAAATGCCCAACAGGTTACAGTCTTCGGCACCCCATTTTACTTCACCACATTTGCTTCATTGCAACTCTTCAGGCTCATGTGAGTCTCATAGCCCCGACTTTTTTTACTGTTTTTACTCCCGGGGTGGAAATACATGCTCTAACTGTTATACACGTGAACACGAGTACAAAACTCGCTATATTCTGCATGAGCTGTTTTCTAATCACTTTTAAGTCCTCTAAGATCATAGTTCTGGTAATACTTTATGTAGCGCGAATGTTAGTGTATGGTACCATATAGGACTGACCATCCTCATCCGGGTCATCAAACACTGACTGGTTAAACGGACGCATTAACTTTTGTTCATACGAGTGTAGATTAGACACTCGCTCGGAGGCACCCACGATCAGGCACTTTATTGTGATCCTGACACCCACGTTAAGCGCAGACTATGACCTCATGGCAGACATATAGATCATTTGATTCATTTCAAACGGTTTACATTAAATCTAGTGGTTCACACTTACATATTTATTATGCAAACCTGTGAGCTCACCAGCGTTAGCTGACCTTTTTAGCATGTGTTCTCAGGTACCCAACAGCAGTAGAACCTGTTCACTCAGGATGCCCATAGCTCGAGTCAGTATACACATCAGGAGATTATTTTGCATTACTACATTTTGTAACTAAGTTATGCCGATTAATCTCTAAACATTGTAATTACCGGGCTTTTGCAAACATTTATACATTGTAAAACTTTATATTATCAAAGTATCTGTAAAATCACGCATATAGAGTCGTTCATTATATTCCTTGTGTGTTTTGATTTTTGATTAGTAGTACCCCAAAGCTTGCTTCCGCTAAACAGTAAATTTGGGGGTGTTACAGATTGGTATCAGAGCCTTAGGTTATAGTGAACTAGGTTGCATTTAGTGGGCCTAGACTATGACCATTAGGCGGTATCCCTTTATTAGGTATGATTGGTTCATGGATTACATCATACAAGTTTAATTTAACATAGCCTGATCAACTATGTACAATTAAATAAAGATGATGTAAGAGCTGAAACGGTCATATTGAACAGGGATACACTAGTTGACTCTGACCACGAGAGAAACCGGGACTTATACTGGTTTATGCTAGACACTTTCTAGGCTATAGTACATTATATGATATGATATGAATATAAGCCTTATTCCTTCTAACGCTTTGTCTCAGAAATGGCAAACACACCACCCAATTCGTCTCACTCTCATCCGTACGAATCACAAAACTCAAGGGTAGCTAGGAGGAACACTGGGTTGCCTCGAGCTAGCCCATACCATGTTCAAAACCAACTGAATAACCAGTCCCAAAGGAAAACAACAACTAGCCAATGGCGATGGTTATCAAACCGACTTAACACCTGGAGGGATGAGGAAGGAATACAACTCCCCACATCGAACGGAGGACTTTCCAGCATGGAAGTCTCTCCCTATACTCAAGATCCTGCTCACTTCTCTGTATCTATCCTGGCTGCCAGGGTACACCGTCACGAGCAACAACTACGCGATATGGACATCGAACTCCAGGAGACTCGCAAACACTGGAGACTCACAACAATAGAACGTATCAATAATGTTGCTGTAAACCATGAGAACACTGTTAACAACATGGACGTCCTTTACAAAAAAGTGATAGATTTAGCCGTGGAATCCGCACTTTTACGGCATAGAATGGAAGAATGTGAGCAACGCTTGCGGGATACTAAAGAGTATGCCCGTGGTCTAGTGCAACAGCTAGTCTTGGCAGAAGACAACGCCCGACAGGCCAGCAGCCTTGCAAACACCGTGGATCATCTTGTCGCATTAATGGAACAAATTAACCCACGTCAAGATTAGTGTAGCCTTATCTTATAACTTTTTTAGTATCTATGTAAAATCGTTGTAATTCGACCGGATGTAACAATTCCCGGCATCTTTTGTAACCTTGTATCCAACTTAATTATCTAAATGGATTATGATTATCATATTGTGTTATCATTGTATATTTCACCACATATACAACTGTGATACATCATAATGTCTTACAAACATCTCACTTGTTCTTTTTCCTGATTCAACAATATGCCTCCGAGACGATACACATTCAACGATTCCGAAATTGCCCAGCTCATCGCCCAGAGTGTGGCTCAAGCCATGGCTACCCGAACAACAAATTCTGGTAGCGAAGACATGGCTGCTAACGGGTCACAACCTAGGCCCTGTTCATACAAAGATTTTCAGAATTGCAAGCCGCTGAACTTCAAAGTCACCGAGGGTGCCATCGGATTATTACGCTGGTTAGAGAAAGTCGAGTCAGTCTTCCGCATATGCAACTGCGCGGAGGACTGCAAGGTCAAATATTCCACCTGCTCCTTTCTGGATGGTGCTCTGACTTGGTGGAATACCTATGCTCAGACTATGGGCATCGATACTGCTTATCTGACTCCATGGGAAGAGTTGAAACAGATGCTGAAGGACGAGTACTGTCCTAGAGACGAGATTCAGCAGCTAGAGCATGAGTTCTGGCACCTCACCACCCAAGGCAATGACATTGTCGGATACACTACCAGGTTTAACCAACTGGCACTGCTGTGCCCATCTCTTGTTGATCCGCAATACAAGCGGATCGAATGTTACATCTGGGGACTTCCCCCACGCATTCAGAGTTTGGTCACTGTTTCCAACCCCGCTACTATCCAAGCTGCCGTCCGAATGGCACATAACCTCATGGCACAGGTGGTCCATCGAGGAACATCTGCCGCCAACAATCCGAACCAGTCAGGGGATAACAAACGCAAATGGTCTGTAAACAACAGCGACAACACCTCATCATCCAAGAAACCTGAAGCCATCAAGGCCTACTCTTCTGCGTCTGAGCCAAAAAGGGGCTACTCTGGAAACAAGCCCTTCTGCTCTAAATGCGGCCGTCACCATGATGGTCCTTGTAATACCCAATGCTCAAACTGTCAAAGATTTAGGCACATGGCCAAGGACTGCAAATCTACCACCAACTCCAACACCAGTCAACCCAGAGCCTGCTTCAAGTCTGGTAATTCAGGGCATTTCAGGAATGAATGTCCCAAACTGAAGAACAAGAGAAACAACACCGCTAAAGGTAGAGCTTTTATTCTGAACTCAAAGGATGCCCGCCAAGACCCGAATGTGGTATCGGGTATGTTCCTCATCAACAACTTATCTGCTTCTATTCTATTTGATACTGGTGCTGATAGAAGTTTTATATCTGATGAATTCTGTCCACTACTTGACATCACACCTGTTGCATTAGATGCTAGATACGTCATAGAGTTAGCTAACGGCAAACTCATTGAGACTGATAGTGTGATACCCAATTGCACTTTAAACCTCACCGACGAATTGTTTTCAATCGATCTTATACCCGTCGAGATCGGAAGTTTTGATATCATCATCGGCATGGACTGGCTGTCCAAGCATCGCGCCGAGATCATGTGTTATGATAAAATTGTCCGCATACCCCTCGCCTCTGGTGGTACTCTAGCCATACAAGGGGAGACCAGTGGAACAAGGTTGAACATCATTTCATATATTAAAACCCGCAAATATTTGAGAAAGGGTTATCCGGCAATCCTCGCTCACATTATGGAGAAAAAGTCGGAGGAGAAGAGACTTGAGGATGTGCCAATCGTTCGGGACTTCCCAGAAGTCTTTCCTGAGGAATTACTTGGTCTTCCACCGGTTAGGCAGGTAGAGTTCTCCATCGATCTTGTGCCCGGAGCAGCACCCGTGGCACGAGCACCGTACCGTTTAGCTCCATCCGAACTTCAAGAGTTATCCTCTCAGTTACAGGAACTCCTGGACAACGGGTTCATCTGACCAAGCTCTTTACCTTGGGGAGCTCCGGTCTTGTTTGTCAAAAAGAAGGACGGTTCTTTCCGCATGTGCATCGACTACAGAGAACTGAACAAGTTAACCATCAAGAACCGTTATCCACTACCACGCATCGATGACCTATTCGACCAACTTCAAGGGTAAAGCTTCTATTCCAAAATTGATTTATGATCCGGTTACCACCAGTTACGAGTTCGCGATGTTGACATTCCGAAAACTGCTTTCCGAACTCGTTACGGGCACTATGAGTTTCAAGTCATGCCCTTCGGTTTGACAAATGCACCGGCTGTATTCATGGACCTCATGAACCGAGTGTGTAAACCATATCTCGACAAGTTTGTCATAGTATTCATTGATGACCTTATAATCTATTCAAGCAACGAAGAAGAACATGCGCAACATCTTATGATCATTCTAGAACTTCTCAAACACGAAGAGTTATATGCCAAATTCTCTAAGTGTGAATTCTGGATACGAACCGTTCAATTCCTTGGACATGTTGTAGATAGTCAAGGAATTCATGTTGATCCGTCAAAGATCGAGGCTATCAAATGTTGGCAAGCGCCGACAACGCCGACCGAAGTACGCCAATTCTTGGGTCTCGCTGGTTATTATCGACGTTTCATTAAAAAATTTTCAAAGATAGCCCAACCTCTCACGATCCTCACTCAAAAAGAAAAGAAATTCGATTGGACTGACAGACAAGAGTCAGCTTTCCAACTCATGAAACAAAAGTTATGCAGCGCACCTATTCTATCTCTACCCGAAGGCACCGATGACTTCGTGGTATATTGTGATGCTTCTCATCAAGGTCTCGGTTGCGTGCTTATGCAACGAGACAAAGTCATCACCTACGCCTCCTGACAACTCAAAATCCATGAAAAGAATTACACCACTCATGACCTTGAACTAGGAGCCGTAGTGTTTGCACTCAAAATCTGGAGACACTACCTCTATGGCACTAACCGACCACAAAAGTCTCCAACACATTCTCGATCAGAAAGATCTCAACATGAGGCAACGTCGCTGGGTCGAGTTGCTTACCGATTACGACTGTGAGTTCAAATACTACCCTGGCAAGGCAAATGTTGTTGCCGACGCCCTCAGCCGAAAGGAACGATCGAAACCACTTCGAGTCCGAGCCCTCAGCATTACAATCCACAACAATCTTATCACTCAAATCCTCACCGATCAACTCTTAGCCTTAAAACCTGAATATATCAAAAACGAAGCTTTGCGAAACATGGAGAAACAATTCGAAACTAAACCCAACGGGGTTAAATATTTCGCAAACCGAATCTGTTTACCGTATTTCGGGAATCTCCGAGACTTAGTAATGGACAAAGCCTACAAATCCAAATACTCCATACATCCTGGATCCGACAAGATGTGTCATGGCATCAAGGAATTATACTAGTGGCCAAACATGAAAGTCGAGATCGCCACATATGTCAGTAAATGCCTCACGTGCTCAAAAGTCAAAATCGAACATCAGAGACCATCTGGTTTACTTCAACAACCAGACATACCTCAATGGAAATGGGAACAATTTACCATGAACTTCATCACCAAGCTCCCAAAGACGTCAAGCGGTTATGATACCATTTGGGTAATCGTTGATCGTCTCACCAAATCTGCCCATTTTCTCGCCATCAAGGAAACCGATAAAATGGAACGCCTCACCCGAATCTACTTGAAAGAAATTGTATCCCGACACGGCGTTCCTATTTCGATTATCTCCGACAGGGATAGTCGTTTCACCTCACACTTTTGGCAATCATTACATAAATCTTTAGGTACTCGTCTCGATATGAGTACCGCGTATCATCCACAAACCGATGGCCAAAGTGAACGAACCATCCAAACACTGGAAGACATGCTACGAGCATGCGTAGTTGACTTCAGTGCAAATTGGGAGCGCCATTTGCCCTTGTGTAAATTCTCATACAACAACAGCTACCACGCCAGTATTGGAGCTGCACCATTCGAGGTACTTTACGGTCGTAAGTGCCGGTCACCCATCTGTTGGACCGAAGTGGGAGACAACCAACTCACCGGTCCAGAAATCATTCATGAAACCACCGAGAAAATCGTTGGTATCCAACAACGGCTGAAAGCCGCACGTGATCATCAGAAAAGTTATGCAAACATGAGACGCAAACAACTCGAATTCCAGGTTGGAGACCGAGTATTACTCAAAGTATCGCCTTGGAAAGGCATCATCCATTTCGGTAAAAGCGGGAAACTAAACCCCAGATACATAGGACCTTTTGAAATCCTGGAAATGATTGGTCCAGTCGCCTATCGATTGCAACTACCAGACGAGCTCAGTAGTGTGCATCCTACCTTCCACATTTCTAACTTAAGGAAATGCCTATCCGACGAAACACTCATCATTCCCCTTGCGGAAATCCAAATCGATGATAAACTTCATTTCGTTGAAACGGAGATCATGGATCGCGAAATCAAACAGCTTAAACAAAGTCGTATCCCTATCGTCAAAGTCCGGTGGAATTCGCGGCGTGGTCCGGAATTCACTTAGGAGCGAGAGTGTGACACCCGACGATTTAGGGTTATTGATTAACTCTCTAGAAACCCTAATTACGTGTGTTTAGTTTAATATTAGGCTAAATACTTGTAATTACTTGTAACTATTTGTATATTTTTATGTGAATATACACCCCCGTAATTGATTTATATTACGCTACGTAATTAGTTGTAATTACGCTTACGCAATTTGGTGAAATTGTGCAAAAAAACCGGACGGAGTCCGACACGGTATAAATACGGACGTTGGTGAACAAAATATTAAACAATATAAAATAATTTAATAAACTCCAAAACTCGTAAATATTATGTTTATAATATTTAACACGTTAATTATATCGTATAATGTAATGCAAACGCAATGAAAACGCGCGAAACGCGCTTGACAATCGAACGAAAGTCAAAATACATTTTAGAATCTACAATATGTCAATTAGTATAAAATTATAAATTAAAATATCGTATCTTTAAACATTAATGAAAAACGTCTAAATAAAACGTTACGCGATTAAACCTTCGTACAACGGACACGCAAATCGAGGCCGACAACGTAACGGAACATTTCTAATAATGTTTTCAAATATTTAAAACTTTATATCAAGTGAAAATATCGAAAATTAAATCATTGATTAAACACGTACAATTAACGTTGTACGTACAAATAAACGTCAAAACAATCGGGTAAACGAATGGGAAACGTAACCTATCAAACTAGGAATGATAAAATGACAAAAATACCCTTGTGAGGGCCCCTTGGCCGGCTCCCCCCCCCCATGGCTGCCCATTCCCCTCCCCCTCTCATGTTACATGCAAACTTTAATCCCTACACTCCACCTCACTTTCTCATTTCACACTCCAACAATCAATCCCCACATTCAAACCTCTCTCTATTCTCTCAACTCTCTCAAACTCCTCTCAAAACTCAGTAAGAAACTACCACCACCATCATCAAAATCGCCATCATCATCATCATCTAAAGAAGAAGAATCAAGTACAAGCTCAAGAACATCATCCTATTCATCCTTTCCTTCTTTCTTTCATTATCTCATTGTGAGGAAACCACTTTCTCTCTCTAAAAATTTACTTACATGCTGTTTATTTAAGTATTATCAAGCTCATCCAAAAATATTATGTCCAAATACCTTGTTAAAATACGTTGTTACAATTTATTCATAAGAGTGATGAATCTGTCCAGAAAATCACAGCACACTAAAAATGTCATATCTTGAGTTCTAGGAAGAGTTAGAAGAGACATTTTTTTAAAAAAATTTCGTATTGAAAAGATCTACAACTTTCGTGTTTTACACTTTTTACAGAAACATACACGTTTTTCTCTACTGGTCGATTTGTGGGACTGGTCTGGGTGAAAACAGAATCTGGGCTATGCATGGCCATTTATTTTGTTTCTCTATGAAGATGGGACTTAAAATTCTTAGAAAACATATGTTCGATACTAAACACTTAGAAGACTAGTTGGTAAAATTTGTGAAGTTTGATTTGGACCAGAAGTAGGTAAAATCTAGCGGCGAACCAAACCGACAAAGTCGTAAATATGAAACTTTGAAGTTTTTGAATGAGTATTAAAAACCGACACTTCGTAACGACTCCGACACAAACCGATAAATTATTTGGACTCTATTAACTAAAATTTAGCTTGTGTGAAAATTTCAGGTCAAACCGAGCCCGTTTGACCATGTTACCAAAATAAAAGCACAACTGTTGACTTTGCGAGTTGACTTTGACTTGCGAAATGAAGACTTGCGAGTTGAGTTTGACTTGCGAACTGAAACGCTTGCGAGTTGAGTTTGACTTGCGAACTGAAAGACTTGCGAGTTAAGTTTGACTTGCGAACTGAAGACTAGCGAGTTGAGTTTGACTTGCGAACTGAAAGACTTACGAGTTGAGTTTGACTTGCGAACTGAAGACTTGCGAGTTGACTTCACGAGTTGACTTTTTGACTTCACGAGTTGACTTTTCAAGTTGACTTTTTGACCTTGAGAGTTGACTTTTTGACCCTTAATTAATTTTCAGAAAATCACATTTTGGACTCTAAATTCCGAGCCTTAACACGTCAGACATATATATAAACATATATATATAAAAGCAATAAACACCTACAAAAATCAAACCTTTATGATGTAAAATCATACATGAAACTCATAAGCTTCGAGAAGTATACAACACGATGAACATAATAATAGTATTTTGAGTTATTATTACATAACCACACCAATGGGCCGTACCTGTTTTCCAAAACTCAAATAAAACAATCAACTTATTTTGACATACTAGTTGGATGAACTAGTTATAGGTGGACATTAACCCTCCACCTACTTGAGTGACTTAAGTGGACATTAATCCCCACTTATACAATCACTATAGATGGTCTTATGAGACATCTACTTACCCAACCTTATACGTTTAGGACGTTAGAAGGTTGCACTTTGGGACTCATACTGCTTGCTACTTGATTATTGCTTGCTACCTGCTAAACTTTGGTGAGTTTCATAGCCCCTTTTTACTATTTTTCACTGAGGTGAGAATACATACAACTATTTTATAAACTGCTTTATGATCACAAGTACTGGAAACAACTTTTTGTATGGATTGCATGAGACCTGAATAATCCACTAATGTCCTCTACTTATCATAGTCATTAAAATTTGTGCGTGAGTATTATTGGATAGATCTTGATGACACGCAAAAAGTCATGTTTTTGTGTGCCATTATCTCACCATTTTGGCCCAATTATTAATGACAAACCCTTAAAATATGAACTTAAACATCACATTTCATCATAAGGGCTAAAATATAGACGATGTTTCAAGAATCGACAAAAACAACCTGAAAATGAGTAAAACAGAGTACAAACGATCATTGAATCTTCTGTTCGCGTATTTTAGCACTTTTTGAGCTACACAAAGAATTATGACCTCTAACTTATGTCATTTTCTTCGTTAGGAAAATACGAACGCGTGGATATAAAGAACGCTCAAAACGGATAAACGATGAAGAAGATACGCCCGAACGAAGAAACGAAGAACCGAAGGGCCAGGATACGGCTGAACCAGACCGTATACGGCTGGTCACAGACCGTATACGGCCTGTGCAAACCGTATACGTCCTGTGCAGACCGTATACGGCCTGTGCTCAGCCGTATATGGCCCAGTTCAGCCGTATTCACCCTATGCTCAGCCGTATACGGTCCAGTTCAGCCGTATACGGTCCAGCTCAGCCGTATTGTGCATTTGGGTGATAAAAATCTGATTTTTATTTGCCTTTGCGATACGGTTGTGCGTTTGAAGGTTTGGATACGGTCTACGGATACGGTTGTGCGATCTCTATAAATACAAGCCTCATTTCATCATTTCAACACACCAACAATCCTCAACACTTCTACATTTCACATTTTCTTTACGTTTTCGTTCTTTTAGTTAGTTAGTTAGTTTAGTTTCTCTCTCTAGGTTCTCTCTCTAGTCTCTCTCTCTAGTTTCTCTCTCTAGAAACTAGTTAGAAGATTAGGGGGAGAATCCGCCGCTGTTAGAATAGCTATGTAAGTACGTTCGTAGAGGCTAGCTTATGTAATGCTCGGATATTATGAAGAAATACAAGTGTTATTCTGCTCGCATTTCGTATCGGTATTATCTATCCTTTCTAATATAAATTTGTCATATTGTTCTTGTTTGATGTATGTGGTTTATTAATGTTAGAAATGATTACTGCTATGCTTTGTGAGTAGTTGCTTGTATGGTTGCCATGATTTAGCTAGTTATAGATGATGTTGGCGCATAAATGTCTAAAGCTCAATTAAATAGTTTTTGATAAACTTTTGTAACAGAATATGTATGTCTTGAGTCCGAAAGTCACTAAGTGTAAGTAAGTCCGTATGTAGTAAGTCAGTATGTAAGTAGTACTTACGGACTGTATGTGAGTCCGTAAGTAGAGGTCAGTAAGTGTTAGTTTCGGACCTAGAAGTTGACTTATTTTGACTAAGAGAATTCTGCCTATATATAGGTGAGTGTCTGTTCAGAATTCTCTAAGTCTTTGGTGTTTTGTATTATCTGAGCTACATTAATACAATCAGTTTACCAAAGCAATATTTCTCTTCTCTAAATCAATTACTTCAAGTATATAGTTATCCGCATTGTGTTATACTTGATTACTAAGCTTAGTTCTGAGATCGTGGACTTTCAATTTTAAAAAGAAAACTAATTTGAAAAATATAAAATCCTAAAAATATTTACAAGAAAATTATAACAGAATAAAATATTTTTGGTGGGAAAAATCTCATGAGTTGGGATCATATTGGGATATTTAAATGTATTATATTTATTATTGAGAAATGCAAGTTTATTTTGATTGTTAGTATGTTTATCCTCTTTAAATTTATATAACATTTCCAAAATATCTTTTCTAAAAATTATTTTATATACAATTATTGGTATTATTGTTCACTCAAGTACTCAAATATTTAAGTATCTTTTTGGCATTTATTGTTATTGTGCACATTATTCTATATAAGCTAAATATCAATATACTTCTGAATTTCAAAATACAGTAATATTTCTATATAGAGGGTGAAAATATGATGAAGTCTTTAAGAGTACACACATATGTTGGAATGACATTTTGTCACATATGTCATACCCTAGGTTGGAATTACAACTATATCTCAGGTCTATACAAAGTATAACAGAGAGATATAATTAAGTAAACCTTCTTCAAAATCATACCCAAGTCTAAGGTCTGTACAACGTACAACAAATAGTGGATATGATTCCCCAGACAACATAATATAAAGACCCTAAATGATAGATCATACCATATTAATTTTCAGAATTTAAGACATTTTATTGTTATTTTGAATCTAGAAGAATAGAATCTTGATAACTTTGAGTCATTTATTTTGACTTTTGCTTAAGTCAATTGTCTTTTGCTTGTCATATACAGATATTTTGGATTATATAAAATAATATGCACTAATTATTTGACATTTCTTAGACGAGATACCTTAAATACTTGAATACCTACCAATATATTATATATAACTTAAATTTTAGAAAATTCTTTAGAAGAAATGTTACATAAATCTACTAACACATCAAATATAATACTTAGCATTTCTTTTAAAATTAATTTTAATACATTTCCCAATATACTATCATTTCCCAACATTTTCCACAAAATCTCCCCCTGATTTTGTATTTTTCTAATGTTTTTGCATTTTGAAAAAAAAAAATTTTATTGTTTTTGGATTTTTATTTTGGAAAGTAAAACAACAAATGACTAAAACAGCAAACAACATAGAATTGTAAAATACAACCTAAATATCCAATTGTTTAGTCAAGTTGATCCAAATGTTTCATACCGAGCATTGAGATAAGGTCCTCAAAACGGGATTTGGAAAATGATTTGGTAAACAAGTCTGCACGTTGCTTACTTGTTTCGACATGAACCAAAATGATCAGATTTTTCTCATAGCAATCCCGTATGAAATGAAAACGTATTTCAATGTGTTTTGTTTTAGAATGCTGTACGGGATTGCGTATGATACTGATAGCAGCAGTGTTATCAATATTTAAAGGAGTTTTGGTCAAGAGTAAACCGTAATCGCGTAGTTGTTGTTGAATCCACAAGATTTGAGAACAGCAACTAGCAGCAGCGATGTACTCAGCCTCAGCAGTGGATGTAGAAACAGTTTGTTGTTTCTTGCATTGCCAAGTCACCAATCTTCCTCCAAGAAATTGACAACCTCCTGATGTACATTTGGAATCAATGCCGCAGCCTCCGTAGTCTGAATCAGAATATGCTGAAAGTTCAAAGTCACCATCATTGGAATACCAAATTCCAAGATTCGATTTTCCTTTGAGATATCGAAAAATTCATTGTACTGCTCGCAAGTGAGTTATCTTCGGATCAGCTTGGTACCTAGAACAAACAGACACAGCAAACATGATATCTGGCCTAGATGCCGTTAGATACATCAAAGAGCCTATCATGGAGCGGTATTCTTTTTGATCCGTAGGAGAATCTTCAGAGGCAGGTCCAATCTTTTCAGTTGTATCAATGGGAGTGGAAAGTGGCTTTGCCTCTAACATCTTGAATTTCTTCAAGATATCATTGACGTATTTTGTTTGATGGATAAAGATTCCCTTATCCATTTGTTGTACTTGTAATCCTAGAAAGAAAGCCATTTCTCCCATTGAGCTCATCTCGAATTTGGACTTCATAATTTCCTCAAATTCTTTGCACAAGCTGTCGTTTGTTGATCCAAAGATAATATCATCAACGTATACTTGCACTAGCAGTAAATCTTCCTTTGACTTCTTTATAAAGAGAGTGCTGTCAATTCGTCCTCGTGTAAATCCATTTTCCAACAAATGTTGTGACAAAGTCTCATACCAAGCTCTCGGGGCTTGATGTAATCCGTAAAGAGCTTTGTCTAGTCGAAACACATGATTGGGAAATTGAGGATCTTCGAAACCCGGTGGTTGTTTGACAAACACTTCTTCATGAACTTTCCCATAGAGAAAAGCACATTTGACGTCCAGTTGATAAACTTTGAAGTTCATGTATGAGGCATAGGCTAAGAATATCCGAATGGATTCTAGCCTAGCTACGGGTGCAAAAACCTCATCATAATCCAAACCTTCAATTTGAGTAAAACCTTGAACAACTAATCTCGCTTTGTTACGAACCACAATCCCTCGATCGTCCTTTTTGTTGCGAAAAACCCATCTTGTACCAATTGGATGAATACCTTTTGGAGGTTCCACCAATGTCCAAACTTGTAGTTTAACAAATTGCTGTAATTCTTCTTGCATGGCTTGCACCCAAGAAGATTCTTGTAAAGCAATTTGGACATTCTTTGGTTCTATTTGTGATAAGAAGCAAGATTCCATTTGAGCTATCCAACAAGAGGAGAATACTTGTTTTGGTTGAACACCAAGTTGAGTTCGTGTCTTCACTCCATCTGATACCTCTCCAATGACGTTTTTCAAAGGATGTTTGAATTTTGCATTGATACCCAAAGTAGGTTGTGATTCAACTTCCATGTTTGCTTCAAGATTCGTATCCTCAAAGTTACTTTCCACCGCATCATCTGAATCATCATGATTAAATAATTCAGTGGAAGTTTCTTGAAATTCCTCATTTTCAGGATCCGAATGATTTTCAGCTTCAAGTTCTACTTGTGGAGTAGAATGTCCTTCTTCTTCTTGAGGAGTAGAAGTTGTAGGAATAGATTCCGGAGGAGTTACTTCTGATAAAACGGTTGGTGTAGGAGTAATAAGAATCGACTCTGAAGGAGATTTTGAATGTCTTAAGAATTCCACTTCATAAACCTCTTCCACCCGATTAGATGTCTTGTTATACACCCTTTTGTTATGAGAGTTCACTGAGTATCCTAAGAAGAAACCGTCACCAGCTTTTTCGGCAAACTTTGACAATCTCTCTTTGGTCTTCATGATTAAACACGGACATCCAAATGGTTCCAAAAAATGAATATTCGGTTTCCGATTATTCAACAGTTCATAACTCGTCTTCTTCTTGTCTTTGACAACATGTACTCGATTGAGTACAAAACATGCCGTATTTACTGCTTCAGCCCAGAAAGTAATCGGTAGTTTAGAATCTGATAACATAGTTCTCGCTGTTTCTACTAATGTCCGATTCTTTCTTTCTGCCACTCCATTCTGTTGTGGAGTATAAGAAGCACTAAATTGATGTGTTATTCCATGTTGAAGACAAAACAATTCCATTAAGTGATTCTTGAATTCCGTTCCATTGTCACTCCGAATAATCTTCACTTTCAATGAGAAAATTCTTTCCAATTTAAGAATCAGAAATTTAATTTTCTCAAATGCTTCATCCTTTGTTGCAAGGAAATATACCCATGAAAATCGTGAGTAATCATCGGTAATTACCAAGCAATAGATTTTTCCTCCAATACTCCGAATGTTTACTGGACCAAACAAATCCATATGAAGTAACTCCAAAGGCTTATTGATTGAGTTCACCAATTTTGGTTTATGAGATTTTCTGATGAGCTTTCCCTTTTTACATGATACACAATGATTATGTAAAGAGAAGTTTTGTTTAGGAATACCGATTACTAAATCGTTTTTCACCAGATAATTCATTTTCCGAAAATTGATGTGACCCATTCTCCGATGCCAAAGTATAGAATCTTTCTCTGAAACTTTTACTAACAAACATGTGTGATCCTGATTTGTGGTACTTGATCTCATATCCAGAACATACACATCTTTTTGTCTTGGAGCTCTCATAAGTACCCATTCTTCAGGAACTGTGAAACCAGGTTTGAGTATCAAGCATTCCTCAGCATTGAACCATGTTGATAGGTTCTTATCACAAACTTGGGATACGCTGAGAAGATTGTGTTTCAACTCTTCAACAAAGTTTACTTTTTCAAAACTCACTTCACCATTTGTTACTGTGCCTTCACCAGTGATTTTTCCGCCCATATCTCCCGCAAACGATACATGTCCTCCATATTTATGTTTAACATCTTTGAGCAAGGACAAATTCCCAGTCATATGTCTTGAACAGCCACTATCAACATGCCAAATGTTGTCGATAGATTGGGAAGACTGCAAGACATAAACATGAAAATTATTAGTTGCAAATGGACACCCAAGCCTTTGAGGCTTTGGGTTGTCCAGTAACGGGATCATCTATCCAGACATCAATCTCCTTCATTCTTTGCTTAAAGTTATGAGATAAAGAAGTTGAATCTTCAACAGGATTCTTTTCTTTTGGGACATTATTTTTAAAGATTTTCTTAAAAACGTTAGAAGATTTTCTTGTTGAACCGTTTTTATCCGGTTGTTCCTTATTCATCTTCTTTTGTTTCTTTTTAAGAAGAGGAATACAATCTTTTAAAATATGTCCACGAACCCCACAGAAGAAACAACATCTATGCTCATATCTTTTGAATGATTGAGAACTAGAATGAGAATTCCTTGGAAATTTATCATTCAAAGATGTCTTTCCTCCTTTTCCCTCACAATCATTGCATTCTTTGGATGAAAAGGTAGTCTTTGTTTGCTTCACAGGCTTAGAAGATGTATATCTTTTTAATAGATTAAAAGCCTTTTTATGAGTAGTAAAGATTTTAGCTTCTTTGTTTTCATTAAAAGAAGTTGTACCTTTATCCTTTTCACAATCATTTGTTGAAGCAGGAACAAAAACTACTTTATCATGTAAAGTCCCCTTACCCTTTTCACATGAGGTTTTAGGAATTTCAACCTCAACAGCCTTTTCTTTCAAATCAGTAGATATCTTCTCGGGAGATGAAGTATAACAAGATGGTGGTGGAACAATATGATAACCCAACCCTGTCTTATTTTTAGTATCAGTGATTTGAGAGTGAATTATTTCATCTAAAACCATTGATGAAGTAGACATGTTGGAAAGTTTTCGATTTAATTCCAAGATTTGAGAAACTTGATCTGCTTTTTGTTTAGCCAAAGATTTAATATCAGTTAAGTATTTATCAATAACAGTTTGCTGATTTAAAATCTTCGCTTTGAGATCATGAATCTCAATTTGATAAGCCTCAATCTTTTCAGAAAACTTTTTATCATTGTTTACCAGAATCTTGTTATTTTCCCGAAACATTTGTGTTTCCAGGAGTAACTCTTGATTCTGTTTTTGTAAAAGACTGATCTTTTCCCCCATATCAGTACATTTACTACAAATTTCCTCAGAGATATTAGAATCGACCTCATTGATTTGAGCCATAAAGGCTTGTTGATGTGAATGCTCTTCAACGTGAGAACTCCAATCATAGTAATCATCTACTGTTGAAACCATTGCTTGAGAAGTAGAGACTTTTGATTGTGTGACAGGAGGAACTGCTTGATATTTTCTGGGAGTGGATTCTTGAGCATTTGAAGGCTTGGTAAATCCTGAGCTTGGATTTTTGCTTTTTTCACACTCTCGTGCAAAATGACCAAAGTTTTGGCAATTGTAGCATTTGACCTTAGATTTATCAAATCCAGGTCTTCCTCCAAGCTTAGATTTACCAGTTCTTTGAAGAAACTTTTTCACCTTTCTTGTGAACATTGCAAGATTCCATTGCAAGTCCATTTCTTCAAGATCATCGGGGTGAATCTGATCATAATCTTCTTCAATGAGTTCCACATTTGCTATCCTATTACTTATGAAAGCTTCATAAGAAGCAAGAAAAGCTGTAAGAACTTGAGCATGTTCTTCAGTTGCCTTTGAAACACCAGGACTAGCATTTGATTGTGGAACATATTGATGAGTTTGAAAAGAAGAACTTCCTTCAGATGAAGAGCTTGGGTATTGTGAATAAGTTGATGAAATAGGAGTAGAAGCACTAAACAATGCTGTGGTAGATGTTTGTACTTGAACTTTGGAGCCATAAACACTCGGATTTTGCATTGTGCGATGAGCCCTAGAGTGTTCCTTTTTCTTGATGGAAACATCATAATTTTGAAGCTTATTGAATAAGTCTTCAAGTTCCATGGCACCAAGTTGTTCCTCATCTTCCAACATTGCATCTACCTTACTATCCCAACGTTGAGGTAGAGCAGAGAGTAATTTTTCATTGATTTCTCCCCTTGAAAGCTCCATACCATGTCTTTTGAGTTCACTAGTAAGTTGGGAATACCGAACTATTAGATCCTCAAATGATTCGTTAGGTAAGGTAGTGAATGCATCAAATTCCTTTTTTATTAAATCACACTTATTCTTCTTATATTTGTCATTCCCAGCAAATCTTTTCTTCATTGCTTCAAACAATTCAAAAGCAGTTGCTAATGATTTCCATCCAGACATAACTTCTTGTGGAAGTGCCATTGAAAGAATTGATTTTGCCTTTTGATCTCTGGCATATTCTTTCTTCTCCTCCGTATTAAAGAACTTAACAGGTTTGGGAGGAATAGGTTCTCTTTCACCAAAATTTCCTTCTAGACGTGGCTTGATGTATTGCTCCGTAAGTGGAATCATGAGTTCCGGATCGTATAGAGCAATGAAAGATTCAAATCTATAAAGCCAATCATCAAAATCCTTGAGCATAAACCTCGGTGGTTTACTCGTGGTGCCTGTCTCTTGTTCGTTTTTCATCATGGCTTGGAATTGAGCAGTTGTTATAGACATGGTGTCTGCAAAAGATTAGAAAAGCACACGCAAACACAAAACAAATTCCAAGAATCTCAAGTTCAAAGGTAGTCCGAAAGTATACTTAATAAGTATATTCCGTATATACCAAATGATTCCGTAAGTGATGTTCAGTGACTAAGTTCCGTAACTTAGATTTCAACAGCTTGATTCAGTATCTAGTCCTCAGTAACTAGATTCAGCAACTAGCATACACTTAGTAACTCACACCTTATGATCAGTATCTAGTTATCAGTAACTAGATTCAGTAACTAGCACAAAGTAACAAACAATTTTATGCTTAGTATCTAGTTATCAGGAACTAGATTCAGTAACTATCATAAGTCAGTAAGTAACACTCTGTATTTGAATCCGAAACTAAATTTACCAAGTGAAGTGTTGGTAAAAATCAACTTTCGAAACAAAACTTCAGCAACTAAGTCAACTTAATCAATCCGATCCGTAACAAGCACTCAGTATCTAGACTTCAGTAAGTACCAAACTGTCCATAACTAAAATCTTCCGTAACTAATCGTTAGTTTCGGAGTAAAAAGCAATCAATCAATCCGTAACTAACTCCAACAAACTTTCTAACAGAATTTCGCGCCAAGCTAGATACGGACTAATTAGATATTTATGCTAGTTTCGGACAGACAATTTTCTAGATACGGACTTAAAATCCCAAACTTTCAAAGTGAAATTACTTTCTCAAAACATCTTTAATTTTAACAAACAAGATATGTATGTTCTCGTAATTGAAAACCGAACACTCGTATATGATTAATTTCACTTTTGAATGAGTTTTTCACAATCCGTATCAAAGAAAATTGAAATAATGAAAACACAAGATGATATTTCAACAATTTAATCACTGAATTTTATCAAGTTGAAAGCACAGAACGATTCGGAATCACTTACAGTGATGTATTTGACGAAATTGAGACTAAAAACGATGAAATTGATCAAAAAGAACTTTTGATCAAGCACTCCGTACGATCGAAAACTCCGTATAGCTCTTTAATCACTTCTGAATCAATTCAGAAGCAATTCATATCAAAGAAACAGTCTTCAATCAATACATTCTGTCAAATTCCTCCACAATGCGCTCTAAATCACTCACTAAGTAGCTCTTGTGGCTCTGATACCAATTGAAAGTCCACGATCTCAGAACTAAGCTTAGTAATCAAGTATAACACAATGCGGATAACTATATACTTGAAGTAATTGATTTAGAGAAGAGAAATATTGCTTTGGTAAACTGATTGTATTAATGTAGCTCAGATAATACAAAACACCAAAGACTTAGAGAATTCTGAACAGACACTCACCTATATATAGGCAGAATTCTCTTAGTCAAAATAAGTCAACTTCTAGGTCCGAAACTAACACTTACTGACCTCTACTTACGGACTCACATACAGTCCGTAAGTACTACTTACATACTGACTTACTACATACGGACTTACTTACACTTAGTGACTTTCGGACTCAAGACATACATATTCTGTTACAAAAGTTTATCAAAAACTATTTAATTGAGCTTTAGACATTTATGCGCCAACAAACTCCCCCTTGGATAAAGCTTAATTTGTCTTGATTCTGATATATCTTTATTCGAATCCAGGAAGCTTGCATCCAGCATGGATTCCCTGCTCCAGACAAACATGCACCACTCTTTGAAACATCCTTGCTTGAAGTGTTGATTCTGGATCATCAGCATGAACAATTTGATTCTGTTCAAGTATCAACAAGTCTTCTTCAGCAAGATTAATTAGGCTCAGAGGATCATAAACTTTCACTACGTTTCTGGTTGGCCATAAGATGTTTCCATCTTGTTCTTTGTCATAGCAAACAATGTAGGCTTCTCCAGTATTGCTTACATACAGCCATTCAATGAAGTATTTGGTGAAGTTCGTTGGAAGATTCTCCAGAGGAATTTCCTTTTTGCAATGTGCTCCAGGATAAATAAGTTTCACTTTTGGTTGATTTGTTATTGGATAAATCTCCCAAGGATCAACTTTTCTTTTTGGCAACACTCTTGGAAGATATTTCCAATCCAAATAGTTTTCTTTCTGCCAATTAGTATCCTCATAAATCCTCTGGATCATCCAGTGTACGATACCTCTTTCAGGATAATTCAGAATGTTGATGCTTCCAAGACGATTCAAGTCACACTGAGGCAGGGATCCAAGTCTTCTAAACGATCTAGAGAAGTACTGAAGACCATCTGTTCTTTTTACCACAAAGACCTTGTTGTCTGAATCATACTTCCAACTAATAATCCTTCCTTTGAGTTTTCTGCTTTTAAGCTTGAAGGTTTTCCTCTTTGTCAATTTCTCTTCATTTACCACAACCTTTTCTTTGAACCAATCCTTGTAAGGTTTTTCTTGAACTGGATCTTCAGGAAAGTTCTGGAATAAGGATTCTTCATGCTCTTCATCTATTCCATCAACCTCTTCTCCTTCTTCTGGAGGCTCCTCATCTGAATCAAAGTCCCCATTCTGATTTAGAATTTGTAGATTATAATCAAACTCAGCAATATCATT
This sequence comes from Pseudognaphalium luteoalbum, assembly GCA_963422505.1. NCBI lineage: Eukaryota > Viridiplantae > Streptophyta > Magnoliopsida > Asterales > Asteraceae > Pseudognaphalium > Pseudognaphalium luteoalbum. Next base: position 58,920,124 of record OY730198.1, on the reverse strand, counting down.
ATCCTGATAATCATGCTCATCTTCATCACTCCCCCAGATATATACAACATTTTGTGTTCCAGAAAATTCCCCAACTTCCATCCTTTTGCAAGTAGGAGAGTAGCTACCAGTAGATATATGTTTCTTGACCAATTCTTCTTCTCCAATATTAATCATAAATCTTTGGTCACTTGGTAACAGCTCCCCCTCAACTTTATCACTTTCCCTTTCTTCAGCAAAGTCAAAAATATCAGTATCCAGCTCAGCTTCTTCTTCTAAGTCATCAAATATAATATCTTCAAACTCTGAAGTTTGAACTGGAATATCACTGATCTGAGGCAGTGCAAGTGCATAATGTATAGGATCTGGAGAATCAATAGGAGTTGATGTATCATGCTCTGGATCACTTGGAGAAAAATGCTGTTGATCATCCTCATTGTCATCATTATCACCAGCACCAAAATCATATAAGCCATCATCATTGCCATCCTCATCATCATCATTACCATCATCATCATTACCATTACCACCATCATCATCACCTTTACCATCATCATCATTGTCATCCTTTTGTTCATCTTCCTCTGCTTCCTTGTCAGATTTCTCCCCCTGATCAACTGATTTTTCTTTCAATTTCTGAATTTCAAGCTCCAATTCCTTGATCTTTTCAGCTTGTTGATCAATCAGGGTCCGTTGAGCAACCACTTGTTGATTTTGCTCATGAAATCTCTCTTCCATTTTCACTGAGTAATCAATCAATTTCTTTTGCATTTCCTCTACAAGATTTAAGACAGGAGCAATTGCCTTAATTAATTTGGAATCCACTTCAGCAAGAGGAATTGATGGAAGTGTATCTGTTGGCAAACTGGTTGAAGATGGAATGCTGGAAGAAGTCATTATTGCTCCAGATGAAGGCATACTAGTAGAAGTACTAGCATCCTTAGAAAATAATGATAAAGGAGTTGTTCTTCTGATTTTCTTTGGTCTAATAGGAATTTGTTCAACTTCAGGATTATATGATGGATCAAGAGCTTCTTCTCTTTCTTTTCTCTTCCTTTCCTCAACAATCTTTGGATCTTCTTCTTCAGATGAACTAGAAGAATCATCTTCAGATGTATTGTCATTCTCAGTATCAGAAGAATCCGTAGATGTAGTATGAACAGCTTCAGCAATATCAGCAGCAGGTGCTTCATGAGCAGGTTCATCCTCAAACAAATCAGCATGCAGGTCAATGTTTTCAAACCTTGCTGGCAACTCAACATTTCCTTCCATAACAGCCTCTTGTTCAACTTCAACTTGTGGTTCATTGGCTGCAATATTTTCTATTTCTTCCACATGAACACCTTCTGGAGGATCATTTGCAATAATAATCTGTGCTTGTTCCTGGACTTGTTCCTCATGGATATCCTCTCCTACTTCTTCATCACTTGAGGATAGCTCAAATTCAATCTCTGGAGGTACAAAGTTTATATCCAAAACATGTCCAAATAAATCCAAAGATGCAGGAACAGCCTTCTTTCTGTAGTTGTGAACATCAGCAAATATCCTTTGTGGAACAGGAATGTAAGAATATCTGTCTCCTTCAAAAGTAAGTCCCTGAAGATGTTGATTGAAAATCCTTTGTAAAAACCTTGGATACATAAAGAAAGCCTCTTTGCTTGACAAATTTCCAATCAATTGCTGAAAGATGAACTTTGAAAAGTTGTATGGGATATTCAGAATAAGAGCAGTGATCATTTCAAGTAGATTTATCCCAACAGAATCATGTCCAGACTTCCTTGGAGATAAGGTGGAGACCATAGTATGTATCATAAACTTCCATTGAGGAGGAAAATGATTTTTCAGATATTGTTTGTCCATTGGTCCTCTAGTACATCCCATCCTAGAAAGACAGTCTATCACAATTTCCCTTGGAATTCTATTGTTCACTAGTGCATCATCCCCAAAATTCCAGGTTTGTCTTATCATATCCTCTGTAAGATCTAAGGGAATCCCAGTCACAATAGCTCTAATGCATGGAGGATTATTGTTTGGAAGGTATTCAGCTGAATTCCAAAACTCAAACATATGTTCTTGAAAGATGTGATCAACTCCCATATGTAAAGCATAATGAATTCTAGACCTTCTCAAAAAGTTCAGGATTGGATGAAAACAATTATTTATAGGCTTGTTTGGGGGATCCAAAAGATAAGCAGTCACATTATGTCTTGGCTCAAAGTCAATGATAACTCTAGCAATATCAGCAACACCAGGTTGATCTGCCATAATGTGTATAACAAGCTATACAAAACAAACTGTTAAGCAATATTCAAGACCACAGAATCAAAATAATGTACACACTGAAAATTTGTTAAGTGTCAAATTAGTCCGAAACAAGAATTACTTAGATCTTTATGTCAGTAACTAGCTACTTGGTACTAAGTATCACTACTAGGTCAGTATGTAATACTTATTTCAATAACTAGGTATCAACATATATTTTCCAAGTAAAACTAGGTCAGGAACTAACTTTTACTTCACTTTCAGATTGTCCGAAACTAGGATTACCTTGTCAGTATGTATGAGAGGACACTAATCCGTAACTAACAGATCAAATAAATGAGTGTAGTCCGTAACTATAGTCCGTATGTACATTCTGACTAAGGAATCCGAAACTAAGTCCGTATATCATATTAAGTCCGTAAGTAAACTTTTAGTCAGTAACTAAATGGATACTTGATAGACTTAGAATAATTCAAAACTTAAGTCAGCAAGTATAAAATCCGTAAGTAAATATGTCCGTAAGTAGGGTTGGTCAATAAGTCAATGGTCAAACATTTGACTTAAGGTCCGTAACTACGATAGTTACGGACAAAACCCTAATCTTAGTCCGTAACTAGAAGATACGGACTCAAGATGCGACTGTTCATGTGAACAGTAACTTGAACAGAAAAATCACGATTTAAATCATAAGTATTGAAAGATCACGAATGAAATTTATACCTATGAATGCGGAATAACACTGCGCACAAATCTATCTTGATAGATTTGAAAATGATGAAGTACACAGAGAGAAATCGAATAAATTGTGCTCGGTTTTGCAGATACTGAATATGCTAGATCCGGACTATTTTGAAAAGTGTTTGAAAGCTTATGTCAACTATGGGTTTTAGAAGTACATATACCTTTTCAATCATAGTTCCGGACCTATTATCAGTTACTGAAAAATCCTTTGATCATTTTGAAATTTAAAAATTTATTTTGATGATTTTCAAAAATGACTTTGGTTGAAACATATAGAATCAAAAAGATTAATCTTTGGATATTATCTACCTAAATCTAAAAGACATAACAATTTTAAAAAGAAAACTAATTTGAAAAATATAAAATCCTAAAAATATTTACAAGAAAATTATAACAGAATAAAATATTTTTGGTGGGAAAAATCTCATGAGTTGGGATCATATTGGGATATTTAAATGTATTATATTTATTATTGAGAAATGCAAGTTTATTTTGATTGTTAGTATGTTTATCCTCTTTAAATTTATATAACATTTCCAAAATATCTTTTCTAAAAATTATTTTATATACAATTATTGGTATTATTGTTCACTCAAGTACTCAAATATTTAAGTATCTTTTTGGCATTTATTGTTATTGTGCACATTATTCTATATAAGCTAAATATCAATATACTTCTGAATTTCAAAATACAGTAATATTTCTATATAGAGGGTGAAAATATGATGAAGTCTTTAAGAGTACACACATATGTTGGAATGACATTTTGTCACATATGTCATACCCTAGGTTGGAATTACAACTATATCTCAGGTCTATACAAAGTATAACAGAGAGATATAATTAAGTAAACCTTCTTCAAAATCATACCCAAGTCTAAGGTCTGTACAACGTACAACAAATAGTGAAATATCTTCCAAGAGTGTTGCCAAAAAGAAAAGTTGATCCTTGGGAGATTTATCCAATAACAAATCAACCAAAAGTGAAACTTATTTATCCTGGAGCACATTGCAAAAAGGAAATTCCTCTGGAGAATCTTCCAACGAACTTCACCAAATACTTCATTGAATGGCTGTATGTAAGCAATACTGGAGAAGCCTACATTGTTTGCTATGACAAAGAACAAGATGGAAACATCTTATGGCCAACCAGAAACGTAGTGAATGTTTATGATCCTCTGAGCCTAATTAATCTTGCTGAAGAAGACTTGTTGATACTTGAACAGAATCAAATTGTTCATGCTGATGATCCAGAATCAACACTTCAAGCAAGGATGTTTCAAAGAGTGGTGCATGTTTGTCTGGAGCAGGGAATCCATGCTGGATGCAAGCTTCCTGGATTCGAATAAAGATATATCAGAATCAAGACAAATTAAGCTTTATCCAAGGGGGAGTTTGTTGGCGCATAAATGTCTAAAGCTCAATTAAATAGTTTTTGATAAACTTTTGTAACAGAATATGTATGTCTTGAGTCCGAAAGTCACTAAGTGTAAGTAAGTCCGTATGTAGTAAGTCAGTATGTAAGTAGTACTTACGGACTGTATGTGAGTCCGTAAGTAGAGGTCAGTAAGTGTTAGTTTCGGACCTAGAAGTTGACTTATTTTGACTAAGAGAATTCTGCCTATATATAGGTGAGTGTCTGTTCAGAATTCTCTAAGTCTTTGGTGTTTTGTATTATCTGAGCTACATTAATACAATCAGTTTACCAAAGCAATATTTCTCTTCTCTAAATCAATTACTTCAAGTATATAGTTATCCGCATTGTGTTATACTTGATTACTAAGCTTAGTTCTGAGATCGTGGACTTTCAGATGATGTTGAATTAATCTTTAAATCTATATAATTGGGGATTGTTATATTTGTTATGTCTAAACTTATCATGCATCTAGACTTAGTTATGGATCACCCTTTCCAGTCCTTCGCATGACTACTACTTTAGGCTTAGAACCTGATAAACTCTAGGTACAGTAGGAAGTTATCTGTGTTATAGTAAAGAAGCCGTGTATGTCACTGTAATCCGGCTGTAATACTGGGCAAATGCCCCGAAAAGAGCCGTCTGTGCCGACACTATGGATTACCTAGAGACCCTAGAATATGGCCTAGAAACCAATATAGTTGTGGAAATGTTATAGTACACCGTTTGGCTACCCCTGTAACTGAAGCTATGGAAACACTTCGATATTGTACACCGTATCTGTACCTAGGGATGAAAACCTGTGGAAACATCATAGGCAAGTACATCCTTGGTTACATGAATCTGTGGAACTGTTTAAGTGTTGTACATCGTGAACGGTTCCTAGGTTAGTACACTGTGGAAGGAGTATGCATTGTACACCGCTGGTGTTCCTAGGGCTGAATGACTGATTGCAAAGGAGAGGCTAGATCATGACAGAAGTAGTTGAACTAATCAAACGTAAGGAATGAGTCTGGAGATGAAAGTCAAGCCCAACAGTGGTTCAGGATTCTTAAAACCCCTAGACTCTTCAAAACTGATAGTTTAGAATAGCAAGTTAAATAATCTGAACATGGTTAGGAAATGGCATTTACATTTAGGTGTTGAGAATGGTCAGAATTACCTGCGTGGCAGTCTGTTACCTTATTCCTGCACCCTTCAAGGGTCACTTGTCCATAAAGACAGTGTGGGGGGTTGAGCAGCCTGTTCTGATCAGAATCACGATAACCTAGGTCTCGTGACATACTGATTATGGTACTTAACTAGAATGAGTAGGGTCCTAGTGTTTACACCTGTATTTTATATGTTGTTACCTAATTGTGTCCCCAAATAAACATCATCCCAATCATACACTACCCTAAATCATGGTAAACCACGTCTTCGTTATCGTTTAGGTGTTATATATGCTAGTCTCCCCTTTACTTTTATGTTTCATTAGTTTTAATAGTTTAATAGATAAAAACCCAAAAACAACCACCTATCCACTTATCTAAATCCTAGCTTAAATATTTGTTTATCAGAACTAGCTCTGTTTCAATTCTACCGTCGAGAGGAACGACCCTGGATCATCCTTACCACGTACTAATATCGGGTATTCGTATCCAGTAATAGTAAGTAATTCGGAAGGTTTAGGCTCCCCCGACTATTGTAAATTTAAAACTTCCTGATCCGCGCCTCGACGGCTGGACCAACGACCGGTGTAAAAACCGACCGACCGTTTGAGCGCGATCAAGTTTTTGGCGCCGCTGCCGCGGACGGTAGTACGATTTGGAGCTTGTTTAGATAAAGTAGTTTTAAGCGATCCTTTTGACTTGGATTCACCATCCCTGTCAGAAGTTATTTGTGTCGTAGATTAGCGCAGTTAGATTAGATTACCTTAGCTTAGCGTAGTATAGATTAATTTCCCTTCTCAACCCAACTTTAATTCTTAAACCTTCTTCGTGTGCTGTCTTTTTTCTGAAAACTTGGGCAAATGGCAACTCAACAACAACTAATAAATCAAATTGAAAGTATTGATAAATCAATCCAGGATAGATGTAGGAGTAATGCCCATGTAGATAACGAATGTCAAGGGAATAGTATGATTTATTCGGATAACATAGGGTACTTAGATCCTCAATTACAATATCATTATGACCCTTATGCTTTCCAAACACATCAATACCAGCCTTACTATCCTGAACCATCCAATGTCTACTCACACTCATCTTACCCAGTACACGAACCATCACCATATGAGAGTTCTGACTCAAGAGATATGCCCATAGCTTATCTTAGTAGAAATACTTCCTCACTTTCCTACAACCCACTTGAGCAACTACTTAAGGAACAAGAAGACATGCTTAGAAGATGTACTGATAAGCTGTCTGAAATACAAACACGAGTCCAAGTGAGTAGTAATGAAGCTAGGAATCAAGTTATAACCGACAATTGGCTACAGGAAGATGATAGGCACTTACATACCACATCTACATCATTCGATATAGACTTTCATTCTCATCAGTCTGGTTGCAAAATTCCTTCCACCCCTTCAACTACCCAGTCTTCTAAACCCTCACTTCCACCCGTTCTTAACCTATCAACATCCAAGACCGACAAAGAGTTCATTCTAGAGGAGCTCTCCGAACCATTGCAACTCGAAACTTCCGGCCGGGGTGACGAGTATGACGAGGTAGACGAGGAAATAGAAATGGAGAACCCGGCGTGGGAGATCTACATAGAAGACTCAGCTTCAGAAGGACGAGAGGAATGTGCACCGACTCTGAGAAGTGATCTCATTTCTATTCAAACCGACATGGTTGACAACATCCCGCAACAAGTTATGGTTGATGATGTCCCATCTATCTTTCCGAATGAATCACCCAATGATCTAGTTGAACCCTCAATTGCCTTAGACCAAGTAGTCGATGAAAATGTTGCTACGAGATTGGAGACGAAAACGGATACTGTCCCACCTCCATGCCCAGAGTACAACATTATCATTGACCAAAAGACCATAGGAAGCAAGGTGGGTTCTGCGTCATGGTTTCCTTTCAAACCCTCTCTCAACCATATAATGTCTTATACACCATTGAGAGATAAGGATTCCTTCGACCAACCCATTCCGACAATCCAACCCAAGGAGGTGTTAGAAGTTGAGAGATTTGTGATACCTCCGCTAGAACAACTCCCTCACTTCGAGCCATATCCTTATATTGAACATAACCTGGCCCTAATCTGCTCTAAAATTTTAGGTATGTACCAATATTACCCCTCGTGTCTACTGATGGATGCAAGGAAACCACTAGGATTGCCTGATAAGTAGTGCTAGAGTCAAGCTAGTGACTCGAACAAAAACAAGCACTTCTCGGGAGGCAACCCGTGTCTGACGTAGTTATAATAGTAGGATAAGTCGTAAGCTAACCCAAATAAGTAGAAAATGATCCCTAAAAAAATTGTTCCAAGTTTTCTTTATTTTTTTGAACAAAAAGGATGGTTTGCGAAATTACTTCAAAGAAATTTTTGTCAAAACCTTAAAACTTCCTACTCTCAATTGTTTGAGCTTTATTGCAAAATCCAATCTAAGATCTCAAGTTCTCAGTATCCCTTTCACTCTCATGGAAACCTACTAGGAGTTAGGAGCATTAGTCATAACCACTGGCATGTTTTGAGCATTTGAGGTACTTACATATATTTATGTGAACATACATGAGATACTAATTCTTAATCTAATATCCTGATCTGTATGTCAATATGTGTATTATGCTTGAACTCGTTTAAAAATGTGTGCTTTGGATATCTCTAATCTTGGCTACCTAATTCAACTAATAACACTAGTATTTCCATATCTGCTACGGTGAAGTTTTAGGCAACTAACACTTTTAGTGTGAGATTAGACTCTAAGTCATATACTGGTTTGTTTCATCTTCAAAGTACTCACTTTGATAGTCTTTTCACAAACCAGTGAATCTCTGATTTGGAGGATAATCACTTGTTTGTTAGATCACGTCTGCTTGTTCTACCTGTACAAATGCCTAACAAGCAGGGATTTATGCCTATGGATGAAGAATCTTTGAGAATGATGGAAAGGCAACAAGGGTAGCTTACAGTTCATTAAATTTGGAAATCTTTGGAGCATTTCTTTGCAGGGGAAGAGATGGTGCTTTCAGACACATATATGATTTCTAGTTTTCTATGACTAGTTCATCAAGGAGAGGCCTTCACTCTTCCAGTATCCAGAGGACGCCATCACTTTGCTTTATTTTCTACAATCTATCCAAGTCAAGCTCTCAACTATAAAAGTAGCGCTTCTCGGGAGGCAACCCGTGCAATGAACATCCTTTAGTATTATTAGTATTTGTTTTTAAATTCAAAGAAGTGAATTATCTCTGACTATCTTTCACACTTGGATATACACCACTTCATTTTTACTGATAGCTTTTACCACATCACTTATCTAAGAAAATAGGAAACAATTTTAAATAATAAGTCATGTGTTTCGAGCATTTGAGGTACTTGCGTGCTACTTTCATGCATTATGCTCGAACTCGTTTAAAAACGCATGACTTAAACTCATTTTGTATTAGCAAACATCTTTGGCATTCTTGGATTAAGTCACTCTTTTGGTAAAAAGCTGCTATGAGAAGTCGGTAAAAAGTATGTCCAACGTGTTCACACTTACGAGATATCTTCACATGAAAGTGAAAGAAGTGTTAAGATGGAGAATAAAGCTGCTATTTGTGAGATTTGCACGCCAAAAGATCTTCATTGAGCCGCCGAAAAAGAATTCCTGGCAAGATCTCCTCTTCGACGCATCTTCAAGAATCTCCGCCTTCCACCTTCACTTCGATAGGGGAGTTCTCTAGTTCTCATCCTCGTTTTTGATATGATTGTTAGCTTTAAATTCTCATTAAAGTAGTCTATACCATATCCCAAGCTTATCACTAAGTGTGGGATTCCATCCCAAATAAACACTTGAGTAACATTTTCCGATATGTTCAAACTCTAAGTGTGGGATTTTCCTCAAATCCCAACTCAAGAGAACATTAGGGACAATGTTCCTCTAAGTGTGGGATAGCGGTATAGAATACCTTAGGTTTGCTTGTTAGATTCTTATTTCCAAAAAGTAAACTTAGAAAATGTTTCTCAAAATCATAAGCTTAACTTCGACAGTGGAGATGCCACTCATTCAGTTGGCTTAAATTTCATAAAAACTCACTTTTGCTAAAAACTTTCAAAAAAAATTTGAGTTAAAATGTCTTAAGAAGGAGCATTTTCATATATGAGTAAGGTATTTTAGGAAATAAGAGTAAATAAGATAGGAATTTCTTAGGCTTAAAATGATAATCTAAGAGGGGCATCGCATGGCTAGGCACAAACAAACCCAAAAACTTGCAGTGAGGTATCTTGAGCCATTATAAGCATTCATCTTTAATGCTTCACTATTCGTTTGTTTGAGTGTGCCGATGCATGCATCCGGAATTAGAACTTGCTCCTGGTATGCACTTCGAGACCACATTGGTAGAGTACCGTACGCGGTATATGTGCAGTTAGATGACCTTGACATTCCTTAGGATTTAACCCCTTTTATCATATCTTTTCAAGCCCAAAACCCTTTCAACACTCATCTTTAGTGTTGATGATCCGCTTAGATAACCCTGTTGAGCCTTAGCCTATTCGTTTCTTTCAAAACCCTCAAAATTTCAACCCACTTATTCCACACCCACCAAAAATCTTATCTTAAAAATCTAAACTAGTGGAAAATGTTATTTTAATATCCTTTTTGCTTTCACTCCAAATCACAAATACTTGTGTTTACTCAAAATTTCTCGTGTGCGTTTCCTTGATAAAAATCAAAAGTTGAGAAGTTTATGGTGCGAAAAAATTGGCACCAAGTAAATGCAAAGTCATCAAAAGGATGAAAAATATGAAAGAAAGAAAGGATCTCAAAAAGGGCAAAAAGGAAGAAAATAAGAATCCCTAGAAAAGCCAAAAAAAAAAAAAAAAAAAAAAAAAAAAAAGCTAAGTGCTTCAAATCTCTCGAAAAATCCTGCTCTTATAAAGATAAATTCCCCCGTGTATTTTCAAAAAGATAGAAGTCAAAATAGCTATCTTCTTCCCTCACTATTATCCGTTTCCGTTTTCATTAAAAAGGTTGTTTTAATAAATGTTCTCCAAGAGTTTAGAGGTCTTAAGATAAGCAAAACCCCGTTTTAAAACCAAAAATTCCCACTTATCCATACCCCGTAACCCTCACCTGCCATTACAACCCACTCTGAATGTCCTGGGATAGCTAGCACCGTCCTCACCTAAGTGGTGGAGATATGATTCTCGAGCAAGCCTATGACGATGGATGTTGCATGACTGGATTATGAGCGATTTCGTTTGATTAGATTGATAGGTAACCCGAAACACTTTTAAGTGAATTGAGTGACCACCTTGTGAGATCGCCTAGTCATGTATATTCCAAGATCGCTAGAATTGAAAGCATGCCTAAGAGAATCACTTTATGCCTCTGAAAGGAATACCTTACTTTCTCTTATTTCCAGGATATGATGCTTGTATATGAAGATGGTTGTTATTGATATATTTTGATTCACCCCAAAAATAAATTCGTGTTTTCAAAATATTTTTCCTAAAAGCAAGTGAGAATTTTGAGTTTTGCTTGAGGACAAGCAAAGTCTAAGTGTGGGATATTTGATGACACGCAAAAAGTCATGTTTTTGTGTGCCATTATCTCACCATTTTGGCCCAATTATTAATGAAAACACTTAAAATATGAACTTAAACATCACATTTCATCATAAGGGCTAAAATATAATCGATGTTTCAAGAATCGACAAAAACAACCTAAAAATGAGTAAAACAGAGCACAAACGATCATTGAACCAGACCGTATACGGATGAACCAGACCGTATACGGCTGGTCACAGACCGTATACGGCCTGTGCTCAGCCGTATACGGCCCAGTTCAGCCGTATTCACCCTATGCTCAGCTGTATACGGTCCAATTCAGCCGTATACGGTCCAGCTCAGCCGTATTGTGCGTTTGGGTGATAAAAATCTGATTTTTATTCGCCTTTGCGATACGCTTGTGCGTTTGAAGGTTTGCATACGGTCTACGGATACGGTTGTGCGATCTCTATAAATACAAGCCTCATTTCATCATTTTAACACACCAACAATCCTCAACACTTCTACAGTTCACATTTTCTTTAAGTTTTCGTTCATTTAGTTAGTTAGTTAGTTTAGTTTCTCTCTCTAGGTTCTCTCTCTAGTTTCTCTCTCTAGAAACTAGTTAGAAGATTAGGGGGAGAATCCGCCGCTGTTAGAATAGCTATGTAAGTACGTTCGTAGAGGCTAGCTTATGTAATGCTCGGATATTATGAAGAAATACAAGTGTTATTCTGCTCGCATTTCGTATCGGTATTATTTATCCTTTCTAATATAAATTTGTTATATTGTTCTTGTTTGATGTATGTGGTTTATTAATGTTAGAAATGATTACTGCTATGCTTTGTGAGTAGTTGCTTGTATGGTTGCCATGATTTAGCTAGTTATAGATGATGTTGAATTAATCTTTAAATCTATATAATTGGGGATTGTTATATTTGTTATGTCTAAACTTATCATGCATCTAGACTTAGTTATGGATCACCCTTTCCAGTCATTCGCGTGACTACTACTTTAGGCTTAGAACCTGATAAACTCTAGGTACAGTAGGAAGTTATCTGTGTTATAGTAAAGAAGCCGTGTATGTCACTGTAATCCGGCTGTAATACTAGGCAAATGCCCCGGAAAGAGCCGTCTGTGCTGACACTATGGATTACCTAGAGACCCTAGAATATGGCCTAGAAACCAATATAGTTGTGGAAATGTTACAGTACACCGTTTGGCTACCCCTGTAACTGAAGCTATGGAAACACTTCGATATTGTACACCGTATCTGTACCTAGGGATGAAAACCTGTGGAAACATCATAGTACACCGCAAGTACATCCTTGGTTACATGAATCTGTGGAACTGTTTAAGTGTTGTACATCGTGAACGGTTCCTAGGTTAGTACACTGTGGAAGAAGTATGCATTGTACACCGCTGGTGTTCCTAGGGCTGAATGACTGATTGCAAAGGAGAGGCTAGATCATGACAGAAGTAGTTGAACTAATCAAACATAAGGAATGAGTCTGGAGATGAAAGTCAAGCCCAACAGTGGTTCAGGAATCTTAAAACCCCTAGACTCTACAAAGCTGATAGTTTAGAATAGCAAGTTAAATAATCTGAACAACCACCTATCCACTTATCTAAATCCTAGCTTAAATATTAGTTTATCAGAACTAGCTCTGTTTCAATTCTACCGTCGAGAGGAACGACCCTGGATCATCCTTACCACGTACTAATATCGGGTATTCGTATCCAGTAATAGTAAGTAATTCGGAAGGTTTAGGCTCCCCCGACTATTATAAATTTAAAACTTCATGATCCGCGCCTCGACGGATGGACCAACGACCGGTGTAAAAACCGACCGACCGTTTGAGCGCGATTAGATCTATCAGGGTTTGACAAACCTCGTCCGGGCTAGTCGCGCTAGCCAACCCACGGGCGCATTATTACTTGTGATTTAGAAGTGTATCGGATTAGAACACTTACCGGAGGCAAACAACGTTAAGATTGACTATGAGACTCATGCAAATGGTATACTTATATTGCTGTATGCAATACTTTTACTTGTCGTTGGCAAACGATACTTTTACTTATCATTGACGAATGATGCAAAACTTGTGAGATCTTGTGGATCATTTTAGCAACTGATTACTTAACAAACCTATGAACTCACCAACTTTATGTTGACCCTTTTAATATGTATTTCTCAGGTAACCCGCTGCAGCAGGATGCTTTGGATAGCATAGCTCGAGTCGCATTGTTTTCATACATCAAGGAACTAAATTGCATTACTATATTTTGTAGTTATAGCGCTGTAATACAACTTTTATTATGCGAACTCCAGAATATTTTGTAAACATTTGAATTATGGTAATGTAATATTTTCAAACGTCTCATATAGAGGTCATTTGCTTAATCTTTGTGTTGTGATATTTGATTTGGTCGGCGCCCCCGTGACACCTCCCACTTCCGCTGCCACGTGTTTTGGGGGTGTGACAGAGAGGATCAGATGTGACTCAAATATCCACAACTTTTCTCCGACTCCACTCACACGGCTACTCAGACTTAAATTTCGGGACGAAATTCTCCTGACAAGGGGAGAATGTAACACCCGCCAAATTAGGGCTAGTCATTAGGTCCTAATCATTTTGTAATATGTGTAATTAATGCGGAATTAGGCTAATTGTGTGTATCATTACGTGTATTAATATATATACTCATTTACGCGATTGAGTTAAACCGTGCATTTTATTATATCAGTCGAATTTTGATACACTCATACGGACGTTGGTGAACATCATTTTATTAAATAATATTAAATTATTTGATAAGCCTAATTATTTCCAAGTATTATTTCAATAACATTCTATAAGTATCTTGTATCACATTAAAAAGCCCTACGCGACCGAACCGCGCCCGACAACCGAATAAAGATCAAAATATATTTTACAAGTTTAAAATATATCATTTTATGTGAGGACATTATTTAATTTGTAGTATTTTAAATTAATAACTAAAACGTTTTATAAAAACGTCACATCTTATTTATAAGCGAAACCCGAACCGGTGAACATGACCAACACATTTTCAAATCATTTTAATAAATGTTTTCGAGTATTAACAATTAAGATTTCAAATTTAAAAATAATGAAGAGTTAGTTTTTAATTAAAAACGTATGTAAAATAGTTAATTAACATCACAAATAAGCGTTTAAACGACTGGAGAAATGAACACCGCATGGAGCACGGGGACGGGGACTGAAAAGTGGAGGCTTTCACCAAAACCCCCACCTTTCCCTTTTCCCTCTCATTTCATTCCTCCCTTTTTTTTTCTCTCTCTTTTTCTCTCATCCACATCCACCACCATACCACCATCACATTTCCACCATCAAAATCCACCATCAAACGACCTCGGATCATCTTGCCTCTTTGAAGAAAAACGTTCACCTCGCGACGATCTACCTTCCTATCTTTTCAAAATCTTCACGCGTTAACTTGTAAGTTTCCGACAAAATCTCGAAACTCCTCGATTTCAAGTGTTTTTGACATGATGTTGTTTATTTAAGCTTGAAATGTCCAAATATGGGTTGGGTAAAAGTTTCGGGCCAAACGGAAACCGGAAAACACGTTTTCGACTCAAAATCCAGCCATCAGACGTAAGTGTCGCATAGGCCACAACAGCGTAGCGTCACTTAATGTGTCACTTAAGTGTCGCATAAAACCCTAATCTTGCGTCACTTACCTAAGTGCCGCATAAAACCCCTTTTTTCCGACACTTCCTAAGTGTCGCAAATTCAATACCCGACACTCCTAACCGACACTTCTAGTGACACTTGTCTAAGTGTCACCTATAATTGAATTCTGATTTCATACGACACTAACCCTAGTGACGTATGACCCTGATACCGACACTTGGACCCGACACTTTCTTAAGTGTCGCCCCTTTATGCGTCACTTGCTCAAGTGACGCTATAAGTGTCGCATGAAACAGAACCCAGATTTTTTCTAAGTGTCGAGACCTAAAATTTTATCACTTGATTTCACCCAAATTCAAATTTTAGATACGTCTTTCGATAAAGCAATATAGTAGTAATAAAAATTTTCCAAGCTGACCTAGCAGCTCGACTCCAGCCAAGGGCTCTGCCCCTTGGACCCCGCCAGGGGTTGCCACCCCTAGAACCCCGCTAGCCAGGGGCGCTGCCCCCGGATCCCCGTCACCTAAAATTTATAAATACTTTTAAGTATAACACTCCAAAAATCATAACAATGTTAATGAGATTATTATTACAAACAGTCACCAACGGTCCGTACATGTTTTCAAAACTCAAACTTATCAATCAAATCAAATCATTGGACATCACTAGTTGGATGAACAACTAGCATAGGTTATCTTTTAAGATACCTACTTATTTTATTTAAACTTGCGCTTACTATATTTTGTAGTTATAGCGATGTAATACAACTTTTATTATGCGAACTCCAGAATATTTTGTAAACATTTGAATTATGGTACTGTAATATTTTCAAACGTCTCATAGAGAGGTCATTTGCTTAATCTTTGTGTTGTGATATTTGATTTGGTCGGCGCCCCCGTGACACCTCCCACTTCCGCTGCCACGTGTTTTGGGGGTGTGACAGAGAGGATCAGATGCGACTCAAATATCCACAACTTTTCTCCGACTCCACTCACACGGCTACTCAGACTTAAATTTCCGGACGAAATTCTCCTGACAATGGGAGAATGTAACACCCGCCAAATTAGGGCTAGTCATTAGGTCCTAATCATTTTGTAATATGTGTAATTAATGCGGAATTAGGCTAATTGTGTGTATCATTACGTGTATTAATATATATACTCATTTACGCGATTGAGTTAAACCGTGCATTTTATTATATCAGTCGAATTTTGATACACTCATACGGACGTTGGTGAACATCATTTTATTAAATAATATTAAATTATTTGATAAGCCTAATTATTTCCAAGTATTATTTCAATAACATTCTATAAGTATCTTGTATCACATTAAAAAGCCCTACGCGACCGAACCGCGCCCGACAACCGAATAAAGATCAAAATATATTTTACAAGTTTAAAATATATCATTTTATGTGAGGACATTATTTAATTTGTAGTATTTTAAATTAATAACTAAAACGTTTTATAAAAACGTCACATCTTATTTATAAGCGAAACCCGAACCGGTGAACATGACCAACACATTTTCAAATCATTTTAATAAATGTTTTCGAGTATTAACAATTAAGATTTCAAATTTAAAAATAATGAAGAGTTAGTTTTTAATTAAAAACGTATGTAAAATAGTTAATTAACATCACAAATAAGCGTTTAAACGACTGGAGAAATGAACACCGCATGGAGCACGGGGACGGGGACTGAAAAGTGGAGGCTTTCACCAAAACCCCCACCTTTCCCTTTTCCCTCTCATTTCATTCCTCCCTTTTTTTTTCTCTCTCTTTTTCTCTCATCCACATCCACCACCATACCACCATCACATTTCCACCATCAAAATCCACCATCAAACGACCTCGGATCATCTTGCCTCTTTGAAGAAAAACGTTCACCTCGCGACGATCTACCTTCCTATCTTTTCAAAATCTTCACGCGTTAACTTGTAAGTTTCCGACAAAATCTCGAAACTCCTCGATTTCAAGTGTTTTTGACATGATGTTGTTTATTTAAGCTTGAAATGTCCAAATATGGGTTGGGTAAAAGTTTCGGGCCAAACGGAAACCGGAAAACACGTTTTCGACTCAAAATCCAGCCATCAGACGTAAGTGTCGCATAGGCCACAACAGCGTAGCGTCACTTAATGTGTCACTTAAGTGTCGCATAAAACCCTAATCTTGCGTCACTTACCTAAGTGCCGCATAAAACCCCTTTTTTCCGACACTTCCTAAGTGTCGCAAATTCAATACCCGACACTCCTAACCGACACTTCTAGTGACACTTGTCTAAGTGTCACCTATAATTGAATTCTGATTTCATACGACACTAACCCTAGTGACGTATGACCCTGATACCGACACTTGGACCCGACACTTTCTTAAGTGTCGCCCCTTTATGCGTCACTTGCTCAAGTGACGCTATAAGTGTCGCATGAAACAGAACCCAGATTTTTTCTAAGTGTCGAGACCTAAAATTTTATCACTTGATTTCACCCAAATTCAAATTTTAGATACGTCTTTCGATAAAGCAATATAGTAGTAATAAAAATTTTCCAAGCTGACCTAGCAGCTCGACTCCAGCCAAGGGCTCTGCCCCTTGGACCCCGCCAGGGGTTGCCACCCCTAGAACCCCGCTAGCCAGGGGCGCTGCCCCCGGATCCCCGTCACCTAAAATTTATAAATACTTTTAAGTATAACACTCCAAAAATCATAACAATGTTAATGAGATTATTATTACAAACAGTCACCAACGGTCCGTACATGTTTTCAAAACTCAAACTTATCAATCAAATCAAATCATTGGACATCACTAGTTGGATGAACAACTAGCATAGGTTATCTTTTAAGATACCTACTTATTTTATTTAAACTTGCGCTTACTATATTTTGTAGTTATAGCGATGTAATACAACTTTTATTATGCGAACTCCAGAATATTTTGTAAACATTTGAATTATGGTACTGTAATATTTTCAAACGTCTCATAGAGAGGTCATTTGCTTAATCTTTGTGTTGTGATATTTGATTTGGTCGGCGCCCCCGTGACACCTCCCACTTCCGCTGCCACGTGTTTTGGGGGTGTGACAGAGAGGATCAGATGCGACTCAAATATCCACAACTTTTCTCCGACTCCACTCACACGGCTACTCAGACTTAAATTTCGGGACGAAATTCTCCTGACAATGGGAGAATGTAACACCCGCCAAATTAGGGCTAGTCATTAGGTCCTAATCATTTTGTAATATGTGTAATTAATGCGGAATTAGGCTAATTGTGTGTATCATTACGTGTATTAATATATATACTCATTTACGCGATTGAGTTAAACCGTGCATTTTATTATATCAGTCGAATTTTGATACACTCATACGGACGTTGGTGAACATCATTTTATTAAATAATATTAAATTATTTGATAAGCCTAATTATTTCCAAGTATTATTTCAATAACATTCTATAAGTATCTTGTATCACATTAAAAAGCCCTACGCGACCGAACCGCGCCCGACAACCGAATAAAGATCAAAATATATTTTACAAGTTTAAAATATATCATTTTATGTGAGGACATTATTTAATTTGTAGTATTTTAAATTAATAACTAAAACGTTTTATAAAAACGTCACATCTTATTTATAAGCGAAACCCGAACCGGTGAACATGACCAACACATTTTCAAATCATTTTAATAAATGTTTTCGAGTATTAACAATTAAGATTTCAAATTTAAAAATAATGAAGAGTTAGTTTTTAATTAAAAACGTATGTAAAATAGTTAATTAACATCACAAATAAGCGTTTAAACGACTGGAGAAATGAACACCGCATGGAGCACGGGGACGGGGACTGAAAAGTGGAGGCTTTCACCAAAACCCCCACCTTTCCCTTTTCCCTCTCATTTCATTCCTCCCTTTTTTTTTCTCTCTCTTTTTCTCTCATCCACATCCACCACCATACCACCATCACATTTCCACCATCAAAATCCACCATCAAACGACCTCGGATCATCTTGCCTCTTTGAAGAAAAACGTTCACCTCGCGACGATCTACCTTCCTATCTTTTCAAAATCTTCACGCGTTAACTTGTAAGTTTCCGACAAAATCTCGAAACTCCTCGATTTCAAGTGTTTTTGACATGATGTTGTTTATTTAAGCTTGAAATGTCCAAATATGGGTTGGGTAAAAGTTTCGGGCCAAACGGAAACCGGAAAACACGTTTTCGACTCAAAATCCAGCCATCAGACGTAAGTGTCGCATAGGCCACAACAGCGTAGCGTCACTTAATGTGTCACTTAAGTGTCGCATAAAACCCTAATCTTGCGTCACTTACCTAAGTGCCGCATAAAACCCCTTTTTTCCGACACTTCCTAAGTGTCGCAAATTCAATACCCGACACTCCTAACCGACACTTCTAGTGACACTTGTCTAAGTGTCACCTATAATTGAATTCTGATTTCATACGACACTAACCCTAGTGACGTATGACCCTGATACCGACACTTGGACCCGACACTTTCTTAAGTGTCGCCCCTTTATGCGTCACTTGCTCAAGTGACGCTATAAGTGTCGCATGAAACAGAACCCAGATTTTTTCTAAGTGTCGAGACCTAAAATTTTATCACTTGATTTCACCCAAATTCAAATTTTAGATACGTCTTTCGATAAAGCAATATAGTAGTAATAAAAATTTTCCAAGCTGACCTAGCAGCTCGACTCCAGCCAAGGGCTCTGCCCCTTGGACCCCGCCAGGGGTTGCCACCCCTAGAACCCCGCTAGCCAGGGGCGCTGCCCCCGGATCCCCGTCACCTAAAATTTATAAATACTTTTAAGTATAACACTCCAAAAATCATAACAATGTTAATGAGATTATTATTACAAACAGTCACCAACGGTCCGTACATGTTTTCAAAACTCAAACTTATCAATCAAATCAAATCATTGGACATCACTAGTTGGATGAACAACTAGCATAGGTTATCTTTTAAGATACCTACTTATTTTATTTAAACTTGCGCTTACTATATTTTGTAGTTATAGCGATGTAATACAACTTTTATTATGCGAACTCCAGAATATTTTGTAAACATTTGAATTATGGTACTGTAATATTTTCAAACGTCTCATAGAGAGGTCATTTGCTTAATCTTTGTGTTGTGATATTTGATTTGGTCGGCGCCCCCGTGACACCTCCCACTTCCGCTGCCACGTGTTTTGGGGGTGTGACAGAGAGGATCAGATGCGACTCAAATATCCACAACTTTTCTCCGACTCCACTCACACGGCTACTCAGACTTAAATTTCGGGACGAAATTCTCCTGACAATGGGAGAATGTAACACCCGCCAAATTAGGGCTAGTCATTAGGTCCTAATCATTTTGTAATATGTGTAATTAATGCGGAATTAGGCTAATTGTGTGTATCATTACGTGTATTAATATATATACTCATTTACGCGATTGAGTTAAACCGTGCATTTTATTATATCAGTCGAATTTTGATACACTCATACGGACGTTGGTGAACATCATTTTATTAAATAATATTAAATTATTTGATAAGCCTAATTATTTCCAAGTATTATTTCAATAACATTCTATAAGTATCTTGTATCACATTAAAAAGCCCTACGCGACCGAACCGCGCCCGACAACCGAATAAAGATCAAAATATATTTTACAAGTTTAAAATATATCATTTTATGTGAGGACATTATTTAATTTGTAGTATTTTAAATTAATAACTAAAACGTTTTATAAAAACGTCACATCTTATTTATAAGCGAAACCCGAACCGGTGAACATGACCAACACATTTTCAAATCATTTTAATAAATGTTTTCGAGTATTAACAATTAAGATTTCAAATTTAAAAATAATGAAGAGTTAGTTTTTAATTAAAAACGTATGTAAAATAGTTAATTAACATCACAAATAAGCGTTTAAACGACTGGAGAAATGAACACCGCATGGAGCACGGGGACGGGGACTGAAAAGTGGAGGCTTTCACCAAAACCCCCACCTTTCCCTTTTCCCTCTCATTTCATTCCTCCCTTTTTTTTTCTCTCTCTTTTTCTCTCATCCACATCCACCACCATACCACCATCACATTTCCACCATCAAAATCCACCATCAAACGACCTCGGATCATCTTGCCTCTTTGAAGAAAAACGTTCACCTCGCGACGATCTACCTTCCTATCTTTTCAAAATCTTCACGCGTTAACTTGTAAGTTTCCGACAAAATCTCGAAACTCCTCGATTTCAAGTGTTTTTGACATGATGTTGTTTATTTAAGCTTGAAATGTCCAAATATGGGTTGGGTAAAAGTTTCGGGCCAAACGGAAACCGGAAAACACGTTTTCGACTCAAAATCCAGCCATCAGACGTAAGTGTCGCATAGGCCACAACAGCGTAGCGTCACTTAATGTGTCACTTAAGTGTCGCATAAAACCCTAATCTTGCGTCACTTACCTAAGTGCCGCATAAAACCCCTTTTTCCCGACACTTCCTAAGTGTCGCAAATTCAATACCCGACACTCCTAACCGACACTTCTAGTGACACTTGTCTAAGTGTCACCTATAATTGAATTCTGATTTCATACGACACTAACCCTAGTGACGTATGACCCTGATACCGACACTTGGACCCGACACTTTCTTAAGTGTCGCCCCTTTATGCGTCACTTGCTCAAGTGACGCTATAAGTGTCGCATGAAACAGAACCCAGATTTTTTCTAAGTGTCGAGACCTAAAATTTTATCACTTGATTTCACCCAAATTCAAATTTTAGATACGTCTTTCGATAAAGCAATATAGTAGTAATAAAAATTTTCCAAGCTGACCTAGCAGCTCGACTCCAGCCAAGGGCTCTGCCCCTTGGACCCCGCCAGGGGTTGCCACCCCTAGAACCCCGCTAGCCAGGGGCGCTGCCCCCGGATCCCCGTCACCTAAAATTTATAAATACTTTTAAGTATAACACTCCAAAAATCATAACAATGTTAATGAGATTATTATTACAAACAGTCACCAACGGTCCGTACATGTTTTCAAAACTCAAACTTATCAATCAAATCAAATCATTGGACATCACTAGTTGGATGAACAACTAGCATAGGTTATCTTTTAAGATACCTACTTATTTTATTTAAACTTGCGCTTACTATATTTTGTAGTTATAGCGATGTAATACAACTTTTATTATGCGAACTCCAGAATATTTTGTAAACATTTGAATTATGGTACTGTAATATTTTCAAACGTCTCATAGAGAGGTCATTTGCTTAATCTTTGTGTTGTGATATTTGATTTGGTCGGCGCCCCCGTGACACCTCCCACTTCCGCTGCCACGTGTTTTGGGGGTGTGACAGAGAGGATCAGATGCGACTCAAATATCCACAACTTTTCTCCGACTCCACTCACACGGCTACTCAGACTTAAATTTCCGGACGAAATTCTCCTGACAATGGGAGAATGTAACACCCGCCAAATTAGGGCTAGTCATTAGGTCCTAATCATTTTGTAATATGTGTAATTAATGCGGAATTAGGCTAATTGTGTGTATCATTACGTGTATTAATATATATACTCATTTACGCGATTGAGTTAAACCGTGCATTTTATTATATCAGTCGAATTTTGATACACTCATACGGACGTTGGTGAACATCATTTTATTAAATAATATTAAATTATTTGATAAGCCTAATTATTTCCAAGTATTATTTCAATAACATTCTATAAGTATCTTGTATCACATTAAAAAGCCCTACGCGACCGAACCGCGCCCGACAACCGAATAAAGATCAAAATATATTTTACAAGTTTAAAATATATCATTTTATGTGAGGACATTATTTAATTTGTAGTATTTTAAATTAATAACTAAAACGTTTTATAAAAACGTCACATCTTATTTATAAGTGAAACCCGAACCGGTGAACATGACCAACACATTTTCAAATCATTTTAATAAATGTTTTCGAGTATTAACAATTAAGATTTCAAATTTAAAAATAATGAAGAGTTAGTTTTTAATTAAAAACGTATGTAAAATAGTTAATTAACATCACAAATAAGCGTTTAAACGACTGGAGAAATGAACACCGCATGGAGCACGGGGACGGGGACTGAAAAGTGGAGGCTTTCACCAAAACCCCCACCTTTCCCTTTTCCCTCTCATTTCATTCCTCCCTTTTTTTTTCTCTCTCTTTTTCTCTCATCCACATCCACCACCATACCACCATCACATTTCCACCATCAAAATCCACCATCAAACGACCTCGGATCATCTTGCCTCTTTGAAGAAAAACGTTCACCTCGCGACGATCTACCTTCCTATCTTTTCAAAATCTTCACGCGTTAACTTGTAAGTTTCCGACAAAATCTCGAAACTCCTCGATTTCAAGTGTTTTTGACATGATGTTGTTTATTTAAGCTTGAAATGTCCAAATATGGGTTGGGTAAAAGTTTCGGGCCAAACGGAAACCGGAAAACACGTTTTCGACTCAAAATCCAGCCATCAGACGTAAGTGTCGCATAGGCCACAACAGCGTAGTGTCACTTAATGTGTCACTTAAGTGTCGCATAAAACCCTAATCTTGCGTCACTTACCTAAGTGCCGCATAAAACCCCTTTTTCCCGACACTTCCTAAGTGTCGCAAATTCAATACCCGACACTCCTAACCGACACTTCTAGTGACACTTGTCTAAGTGTCACCTATAATTGAATTCTGATTTCATACGACACTAACCCTAGTGACGTATGACCCTGATACCGACACTTGGACCCGACACTTTCTTAAGTGTCGCCCCTTTATGCGTCACTTGCTCAAGTGACGCTATAAGTGTCGCATGAAACAGAACCCAGATTTTTTCTAAGTGTCGAGACCTAAAATTTTATCACTTGATTTCACCCAAATTCAAATTTTAGATACGTCTTTCGATAAAGCAATATAGTAGTAATAAAAATTTTCCAAGCTGACCTAGCAGCTCGACTCCAGCCAAGGGCTCTGCCCCTTGGACCCCGCCAGGGGTTGCCACCCCTAGAACCCCGCTAGCCAGGGGCGCTGCCCCCGGATCCCCGTCACCTAAAATTTATAAATACTTTTAAGTATAACACTCCAAAAATCATAACAATGTTAATGAGATTATTATTACAAACAGTCACCAACGGTCCGTACATGTTTTCAAAACTCAAACTTATCAATCAAATCAAATCATTGGACATCACTAGTTGGATGAACAACTAGCATAGGTTATCTTTTAAGATACCTACTTATTTTATTTAAACTTGCGCTTACTATATTTTGTAGTTATAGCGATGTAATACAACTTTTATTATGCGAACTCCAGAATATTTTGTAAACATTTGAATTATGGTACTGTAATATTTTCAAACGTCTCATAGAGAGGTCATTTGCTTAATCTTTGTGTTGTGATATTTGATTTGGTCGGCGCCCCCGTGACACCTCCCACTTCCGCTGCCACGTGTTTTGGGGGTGTGACAGAGAGGATCAGATGCGACTCAAATATCCACAACTTTTCTCCGACTCCACTCACACGGCTACTCAGACTTAAATTTCCGGACGAAATTCTCCTGACAATGGGAGAATGTAACACCCGCCAAATTAGGGCTAGTCATTAGGTCCTAATCATTTTGTAATATGTGTAATTAATGCGGAATTAGGCTAATTGTGTGTATCATTACGTGTATTAATATATATACTCATTTACGCGATTGAGTTAAACCGTGCATTTTATTATATCAGTCGAATTTTGATACATTCATACGGACGTTGGTGAACATCATTTTATTAAATAATATTAAATTATTTGATAAGCCTAATTATTTCCAAGTATTATTTCAATAACATTCTATAAGTATCTTGTATCACATTAAAAAGCCCTACGCGACCGAACCGCGCCCGACAACCGAATAAAGATCAAAATATATTTTACAAGTTTAAAATATATCATTTTATGTGAGGACATTATTTAATTTGTAGTATTTTAAATTAATAACTAAAACGTTTTATAAAAACGTCACATCTTATTTATAAGTGAAACCCGAACCGGTGAACATGACCAACACATTTTCAAATCATTTTAATAAATGTTTTCGAGTATTAACAATTAAGATTTCAAATTTAAAAATAATGAAGAGTTAGTTTTTAATTAAAAACGTATGTAAAATAGTTAATTAACATCACAAATAAGCGTTTAAACGACTGGAGAAATGAACACCGCATGGAGCACGGGGACGGGGACTGAAAAGTGGAGGCTTTCACCAAAACCCCCACCTTTCCCTTTTCCCTCTCATTTCATTCCTCCCTTTTTTTTTCTCTCTCTTTTTCTCTCATCCACATCCACCACCATACCACCATCACATTTCCACCATCAAAATCCACCATCAAACGACCTCGGATCATCTTGCCTCTTTGAAGAAAAACGTTCACCTCGCGACGATCTACCTTCCTATCTTTTCAAAATCTTCACGCGTTAACTTGTAAGTTTCCGACAAAATCTCGAAACTCCTCGATTTCAAGTGTTTTTGACATGATGTTGTTTATTTAAGCTTGAAATGTCCAAATATGGGTTGGGTTAAAGTTTCGGGCCAAACGGAAACCGGAAAACACGTTTTCGACTCAAAATCCAGCCATCAGACGTAAGTGTCGCATAGGCCACAACAGCGTAGCGTCACTTAATGTGTCACTTAAGTGTCGCATAAAACCCTAATCTTGCGTCACTTACCTAAGTGCCGCATAAAACCCCTTTTTCCCGACACTTCCTAAGTGTCGCAAATTCAATACCCGACACTCCTAACCGACACTTCTAGTGACACTTGTCTAAGTGTCACCTATAATTGAATTCTGATTTCATACGACACTAACCCTAGTGACGTATGACCCTGATACCGACACTTGGACCCGACACTTTCTTAAGTGTCGCCCCTTTATGCGTCACTTGCTCAAGTGACGCTATAAGTGTCGCATGAAACAGAACCCAGATTTTTTCTAAGTGTCGAGACCTAAAATTTTATCACTTGATTTCACCCAAATTCAAATTTTAGATACGTCTTTCGATAAAGCAATATAGTAGTAATAAAAATTTTCCAAGCTGACCTAGCAGCTCGACTCCAGCCAAGGGCTCTGCCCCTTGGACCCCGCCAGGGGTTGCCACCCCTAGAACCCCGCTAGCCAGGGGCGCTGCCCCCGGATCCCCGTCACCTAAAATTTATAAATACTTTTAAGTATAACACTCCAAAAATCATAACAATGTTAATGAGATTATTATTACAAACAGTCACCAACGGTCCGTACATGTTTTCAAAACTCAAACTTATCAATCAAATCAAATCATTGGACATCACTAGTTGGATGAACAACTAGCATAGGTTATCTTTTAAGATACCTACTTATTTTATTTAAACTTGCGCTTACTATATTTTGTAGTTATAGCGATGTAATACAACTTTTATTATGCGAACTCCAGAATATTTTGTAAACATTTGAATTATGGTACTGTAATATTTTCAAACGTCTCATAGAGAGGTCATTTGCTTAATCTTTGTGTTGTGATATTTGATTTGGTCGGCGCCCCCGTGACACCTCCCACTTCCGCTGCCACGTGTTTTGGGGGTGTGACAGAGAGGATCAGATGCGACTCAAATATCCACAACTTTTCTCCGACTCCACTCACACGGCTACTCAGACTTAAATTTCGGGACGAAATTCTCCTGACAATGGGAGAATGTAACACCCGCCAAATTAGGGCTAGTCATTAGGTCCTAATCATTTTGTAATATGTGTAATTAATGCGGAATTAGGCTAATTGTGTGTATCATTACGTGTATTAATATATATACTCATTTACGCGATTGAGTTAAACCGTGCATTTTATTATATCAGTCGAATTTTGATACACTCATACGGACGTTGGTGAACATCATTTTATTAAATAATATTAAATTATTTGATAAGCCTAATTATTTCCAAGTATTATTTCAATAACATTCTATAAGTATCTTGTATCACATTAAAAAGCCCTACGCGACCGAACCGCGCCTGACAACCGAATAAAGATCAAAATATATTTTACAAGTTTAAAATATATCATTTTATGTGAGGACATTATTTAATTTGTAGTATTTTAAATTAATAACTAAAACGTTTTATAAAAACGTCACATCTTATTTATAAGCGAAACCCGAACCGGTGAACATGACCAACACATTTTCAAATCATTTTAATAAATGTTTTCGAGTATTAACAATTAAGATTTCAAATTTAAAAATAATGAAGAGTTAGTTTTTAATTAAAAACGTATGTAAAATAGTTAATTAACATCACAAATAAGCGTTTAAACGACTGGAGAAATGAACACCGCATGGAGCACGGGGACGGGGACTGAAAAGTGGAGGCTTTCACCAAAACCCCCACCTTTCCCTTTTCCCTCTCATTTCATTCCTCCCTTTTTTTTTCTCTCTCTTTTTCTCTCATCCACATCCACCACCATACCACCACCACATTTCCACCATCAAAATCCACCATCAAACGACCTCGGATCATCTTGCCTCTTTGAAGAAAAACGTTCACCTCGCGACGATCTACCTTCCTATCTTTTCAAAATCTTCACGCGTTAACTTGTAAGTTTCCGACAAAATCTCGAAACTCCTCAATTTCAAGTGTTTTTGACATGATGTTGTTTATTTAAGCTTGAAATGTCCAAATATGGGTTGGGTAAAAGTTTCGGGCCAAACGGAAACCGGAAAACACGTTTTCGACTCAAAATCCAGCCATCAGACGTAAGTGTCGCATAGGCCACAACAGCGTAGCGTCACTTAATGTGTCACTTAAGTGTCGCATAAAACCCTAATCTTGCGTCACTTACCTAAGTGCCGCATAAAACCCCTTTTTCCCGACACTTCCTAAGTGTCGCAAATTCAATACCCGACACTCCTAACCGACACTTCTAGTGACACTTGTCTAAGTGTCACCTATAATTGAATTCTGATTTCATACGACACTAACCCTAGTGACGTATGACCCTGATACCGACACTTGGACCCGACACTTTCTTAAGTGTCGCCCCTTTATGCGTCACTTGCTCAAGTGACGCTATAAGTGTCGCATGAAACAGAACCCAGATTTTTTCTAAGTGTCGAGACCTAAAATTTTATCACTTGATTTCACCCAAATTCAAATTTTAGATACGTCTTTCGATAAAGCAATATAGTAGTAATAAAAATTTTCCAAGCTGACCTAGCAGCTCGACTCCAGCCAAGGGCTCTGCCCCTTGGACCCCGCCAGGGGTTGCCACCCCTAGAACCCCGCTAGCCAGGGGCGCTGCCCCCGGATCCCCGTCACCTAAAATTTATAAATACTTTTAAGTATAACACTCCAAAAATCATAACAATGTTAATGAGATTATTATTACAAACAGTCACCAACGGTCCGTACATGTTTTCAAAACTCAAACTTATCAATCAAATCAAATCATTGGACATCACTAGTTGGATGAACAACTAGCATAGGTTATCTTTTAAGATACCTACTTATTTTATTTAAACTTGCGCTTACTATATTTTGTAGTTATAGCGATGTAATACAACTTTTATTATGCGAACTCCAGAATATTTTGTAAACATTTGAATTATGGTACTGTAATATTTTCAAACGTCTCATAGAGAGGTCATTTGCTTAATCTTTGTGTTGTGATATTTGATTTGGTCGGCGCCCCCGTGACACCTCCCACTTCCGCTGCCACGTGTTTTGGGGGTGTGACAGAGAGGATCAGATGCGACTCAAATATCCACAACTTTTCTCCGACTCCACTCACACGGCTACTCAGACTTAAATTTCGGGACGAAATTCTCCTGACAATGGGAGAATGTAACACCCGCCAAATTAGGGCTAGTCATTAGGTCCTAATCATTTTGTAATATGTGTAATTAATGCGGAATTAGGCTAATTGTGTGTATCATTACGTGTATTAATATATATACTCATTTACGCGATTGAGTTAAACCGTGCATTTTATTATATCAGTCGAATTTTGATACACTCATACGGACGTTGGTGAACATCATTTTATTAAATAATATTAAATTATTTGATAAGCCTAATTATTTCCAAGTATTATTTCAATAACATTCTATAAGTATCTTGTATCACATTAAAAAGCCCTACGCGACCGAACCGCGCCTGACAACCGAATAAAGATCAAAATATATTTTACAAGTTTAAAATATATCATTTTATGTGAGGACATTATTTAATTTGTAGTATTTTAAATTAATAACTAAAACGTTTTATAAAAACGTCACATCTTATTTATAAGCGAAACCCGAACCGGTGAACATGACCAACACATTTTCAAATCATTTTAATAAATGTTTTCGAGTATTAACAATTAAGATTTCAAATTTAAAAATAATGAAGAGTTAGTTTTTAATTAAAAACGTATGTAAAATAGTTAATTAACATCACAAATAAGCGTTTAAACGACTGGAGAAATGAACACCGCATGGAGCACGGGGACGGGGACTGAAAAGTGGAGGCTTTCACCAAAACCCCCACCTTTCCCTTTTCCCTCTCATTTCATTCCTCCCTTTTTTTTTCTCTCTCTTTTTCTCTCATCCACATCCACCACCATACCACCACCACATTTCCACCATCAAAATCCACCATCAAACGACCTCGGATCATCTTGCCTCTTTGAAGAAAAACGTTCACCTCGCGACGATCTACCTTCCTATCTTTTCAAAATCTTCACGCGTTAACTTGTAAGTTTCCGACAAAATCTCGAAACTCCTCGATTTCAAGTGTTTTTGACATGATGTTGTTTATTTAAGCTTGAAATGTCCAAATATGGGTTGGGTAAAAGTTTCGGGCCAAACGGAAACCGGAAAACACGTTTTCGACTCAAAATCCAGCCATCAGACGTAAGTGTCGCATAGGCCACAACAGCGTAGCGTCACTTAATGTGTCACTTAAGTGTCGCATAAAACCCTAATCTTGCGTCACTTACCTAAGTGCCGCATAAAACCCCTTTTTCCCGACACTTCCTAAGTGTCGCAAATTCAATACCCGACACTCCTAACCGACACTTCTAGTGACACTTGTCTAAGTGTCACCTATAATTGAATTCTGATTTCAAACGACACTAACCCTAGTGACGTATGACCCTGATACCGACACTTGGACCCGACACTTTCTTAAGTGTCGCCCCTTTATGCGTCACTTGCTCAAGTGACGCTATAAGTGTCGCATGAAACAGAACCCAGATTTTTTCTAAGTGTCGAGACCTAAAATTTTATCACTTGATTTCACCCAAATTCAAATTTTAGATACGTCTTTCGATAAAGCAATATAGTAGTAATAAAAATTTTCCAAGCTGACCTAGCAGCTCGACTCCAGCCAAGGGCTCTGCCCCTTTGACCCCGCCAGGGGTTGCCACCCCTAGAACCCCGCTAGCCAGGGGCGCTGCCCCCGGACCCCCGTCACCTAAAATTTATAAATACTTTTAAGTATAACACTCCAAAAATCATAACAATGTTAATGAGATTATTATTACAAACAGTCACCAACGGTCCGTACATGTTTTCAAAACTCAAACTTATCAATCAAATCAAATCATTGGACATTACTAGTTGGATGAACAACTAGCATAGGTTATCTTTTAAGATACCTACTTATTTTATTTAAACTTGCGCTTACTATATTTTGTAGTTATAGCGATGTAATACAACTTTTATTATGCGAACTCCAGAATATTTTGTAAACATTTGAATTATGGTACTGTAATATTTTCAAACGTCTCATAGAGAGGTCATTTGCTTAATCTTTGTGTTGTGATATTTGATTTGGTCGGCGCCCCCGTGACACCTCCCACTTCCGCTGCCACGTGTTTTGGGGGTGTGACAGAGAGGATCAGATGCGACTCAAATATCCACAACTTTTCTCCGACTCCACTCACACGGCTACTCAGACTTAAATTTCCGGACGAAATTCTCCTGACAATGGGAGAATGTAACACCCGCCAAATTAGGGCTAGTCATTAGGTCCTAATCATTTTGTAATATGTGTAATTAATGCGGAATTAGGCTAATTGTGTGTATCATTACGTGTATTAATATATATACTCATTTACGCGATTGAGTTAAACCGTGCATTTTATTATATCAGTCGAATTTTGATACACTCATACGGACGTTGGTGAACATCATTTTATTAAATAATATTAAATTATTTGATAAGCCTAATTATTTCCAAGTATTATTTCAATAACATTCTATAAGTATCTTGTATCACATTAAAAAGCCCTACGCGACCGAACCGCGCCCGACAACCGAATAAAGATCAAAATATATTTTACAAGTTTAAAATATATCATTTTATGTGAGGACATTATTTAATTTGTAGTATTTTAAATTAATAACTAAAACGTTTTATAAAAACGTCACATCTTATTTATAAGCGAAACCCGAACCGGTGAACATGACCAACACATTTTCAAATCATTTTAATAAATGTTTTCGAGTATTAACAATTAAGATTTCAAATTTAAAAATAATGAAGAGTTAGTTTTTAATTAAAAACGTATGTAAAATAGTTAATTAACATCACAAATAAGCGTTTAAACGACTGGAGAAATGAACACCGCATGGAGCACGGGGACGGGGACTGAAAAGTGGAGGCTTTCACCAAAACCCCCACCTTTCCCTTTTCCCTCTCATTTCATTCCTCCCTTTTTTTTTCTCTCTCTTTTTCTCTCATCCACATCCACCACCATACCACCACCACATTTCCACCATCAAAATCCACCATCAAACGACCTCGGATCATCTTGCCTCTTTGAAGAAAAACGTTCACCTCGCGACGATCTACCTTCCTATCTTTTCAAAATCTTCACGCGTTAACTTGTAAGTTTCCGACAAAATCTCGAAACTCCTCGATTTCAAGTGTTTTTGACATGATGTTGTTTATTTAAGCTTGAAATGTCCAAATATGGGTTGGGTAAAAGTTTCGGGCCAAACGGAAACCGGAAAACACGTTTTCGACTCAAAATCCAGCCATCAGACGTAAGTGTCGCATAGGCCACAACAGCGTAGCGTCACTTAATGTGTCACTTAAGTGTCGCATAAAACCCTAATCTTGCGTCACTTACCTAAGTGCCGCATAAAACCCCTTTTTCCCGACACTTCCTAAGTGTCGCAAATTCAATACCCGACACTCCTAACCGACACTTCTAGTGACACTTGTCTAAGTGTCACCTATAATTGAATTCTGATTTCAAACGACACTAACCCTAGTGACGTATGACCCTGATACCGACACTTGGACCCGACACTTTCTTAAGTGTCGCCCCTTTATGCGTCACTTGCTCAAGTGACGCTATAAGTGTCGCATGAAACAGAACCCAGATTTTTTCTAAGTGTCGAGACCTAAAATTTTATCACTTGATTTCACCCAAATTCAAATTTTAGATACGTCTTTCGATAAAGCAATATAGTAGTAATAAAAATTTTCCAAGCTGACCTAGCAGCTCGACTCCAGCCAAGGGCTCTGCCCCTTTGACCCCGCCAGGGGTTGCCACCCCTAGAACCCCGCTAGCCAGGGGCGCTGCCCCCGGACCCCCGTCACCTAAAATTTATAAATACTTTTAAGTATAACACTCCAAAAATCATAACAATGTTAATGAGATTATTATTACAAACAGTCACCAACGGTCCGTACATGTTTTCAAAACTCAAACTTATCAATCAAATCAAATCATTGGACATCACTAGTTGGATGAACAACTAGCATAGGTTATCTTTTAAGATACCTACTTATTTTATTTAAACTTGCGCTTACTATATTTTGTAGTTATAGCGATGTAATACAACTTTTATTATGCGAACTCCAGAATATTTTGTAAACATTTGAATTATGGTACTGTAATATTTTCAAACGTCTCATATAGAGGTCATTTGCTTAATCTTTGTGTTGTGATATTTGATTTGGTCGGCGCCCCCGTGACACCTCCCACTTCCGCTGCCACGTGTTTTGGGGGTGTGACAGAGAGGATCAGATGCGACTCAAATATCCATAACTTTTCTCCGACTCCACTCACACG
This sequence comes from Pseudognaphalium luteoalbum, assembly GCA_963422505.1. Taxonomy (NCBI): domain Eukaryota; kingdom Viridiplantae; phylum Streptophyta; class Magnoliopsida; order Asterales; family Asteraceae; genus Pseudognaphalium; species Pseudognaphalium luteoalbum. Next base: position 58,887,246 of record OY730198.1, on the reverse strand, counting down.
GCTACTCAGACTTAAATTTCGGGACGAAATTCTCCTGACAATGGGAGAATGTAACACCCGCCAAATTAGGGCTAGTCATTAGGTCCTAATCATTTTGTAATATGTGTAATTAATGCGGAATTAGGCTAATTATGTGTATCATTACGTGTATTAATATATATACTCATTTACGCGATTGAGTTAAACCGTGCATTTTATTATATCAGTCGAATTTTGATACACTCATACGGACGTTGGTGAACATCATTTTATTAAATAATATTTTTTTACTGTTTTTACTGTTTTTACTGTTTTTTTACTGTTTTTACTCCCAGGGTGGAAATACATGCTCTAACTGTTATACACGTGAACACGAGTACAAAACTCGCTATATTCTGCATGAGCTGTTTTCTAATCACTTTTAAGTCCTCTACGATCATAGTTCTGGTAATACTTTATGTAGCGCGAATGTTAGTGTATGATACCATATAGGACTGACCATCCTCATCCGGGTCAGCAAACACTGACTGGTTAAACGGACGCATCAACTATTGTTCATACGAGTGTAGATTAGACACTCACCCGGAGGCACCCACAATCAGGCACTTCATTGTGATCCTGACACCCACGTTAAGCGCAGACTATGACCTCATGGCAGACATATACATCATTTGATTCATTTCAAACGGTTATCATTAAATCTTGTGGTTCACACTTACATATTTATTATGCAAACCTGTGAGCTCACCAGCGTTAGCTGACCTTTTTAGCATGTGTTCTCAGGTACGCAACAGCAGTAGGACCTGTTCACTCAGGATGCCCATAGCTTGAGTCAGCATACACATCAGTAGATTATTTTGCATTACTACATTTTGTAACTAAGTTATGCCGATTAATCTCTGAACATTGTAATTATTGGGATTTTGTAAACATTTACACATTGTAAACTTTATATTATCAAAGTATCTGTAAAATGACGCATATAGAGTCGTTCATTATATGCATTATGTGTTTTGATTATTGATTAGTAGCACCCCAAAGCTTGCTTCCGCTAAACAGTAAATTTGGGGGTGTTACAACAGGTCCTACTGCTGTTAGGTACCTGAGAACACATGTTAAAAAGGTCAGCTAACGTTGGTGAGCTCACATGTTTGCATAATAAATATGTAAGTGTGAACCACAAGATTGAATGATAACCATTTGAAATAAATTGAATGATGTATATGTTTGCCATGAGGTCATAGTCTGCGCTTAACGTGGGTGTCAGGATCGTAATAAAGTGTCTGATCATGGGTGCCTCCGGGCGAGTGTCTAATCTACACTCGTATGAACAAAAGTTAATGCATCCGTTTAACCAGTCAGTGTTTACTGACCCGGATGAGGATGGTCAGTCCTATATGGTACCATACACTAACATTCGCGCTACATGAAGTATTACCAGAACTATGATCGTAGAGGACTTAAAAGTGATTAGAAAACAGCTCATGCAGAATATAGCAAGTTTTGTACTCGTGTTCACGTGTATAACAGTTAGAGCATGTATTCCCACCCCGAGAGTAAAAACAGTAAAAAAAAGTCGGGGCTATAAGACTCACCTGAGCCTGAAGAGTTGCAATGAAGCAAATGAATCAAATGATCTATATGTTTGCCATGAGGTCATAGTCTGCGCTTAACGTGAGTGTCAGGATCACAATAAAGTGCCTGATCGTGGGTGCCTCCGGGCGAGTGTCTAATCTACACTCGTATGAACAAAAGTTAATGCGTCCGTTTAACCAGTTAGTGCTTGCTGACCCGGAAGAGGATGGTCAGTCCTATATGGTACCATAAACTAACATTCGCGCTACCTAAAGTATTACCAGAACTATGATCATAGAGGACTTTAAAAGTGATTAGAAAACAGCTCATGCAGAATATAGCGAGTTTTGTACTCGTGTTCACGTGTAAAACAGTTAAAGCATGTATTCCCACCCCGGGAGTAAAAACAGTAAAAAGTCGGGGCTATGAGACTCACCTGAGTCTGGAGGTTTGCAATGAAGCAATATGATGTAATAATACGTGGTGTCCGAAGACCGTAACCTGTCGGGTGTTTACAACGCGCAAGGTTAATTATAATAAGTAGGTATCTATAAATACTACCTTTGTAGTTGTTCGTCCAACTAGAATGTCCAAATGATTACAATTTGGTTGATTTGATTATGTTTTGAAGACGTGTACGGCCCGTTGGTGATCGATTGTAATAATGATTTCATTGTTATTATTATGATTTTGAAGTGTGTGTGTTCATAAATGTATCCCGATGTGTCTTAAAAGTTGTATCGTATAAGTGTTTAAAGTTATACAAGTTTGACACTTAGTATAAGGATAGTTTGTAAACATTCTGTTTTTAGCGTCACTTATAGCGACACTTAGGGTTTATGCGTCACTCAGGAAGTGACGCATATAATGGAGAATTCGGAAGTATTAGGGTCACTTGAGGAAGTGATGCATGAGGGGCGACACTTAAGCAAGTGCCGGGTGTGAGTGTCAGATAGAGGTGTTAAGCGTCACTAGGCAAGTGACGGGTCAAATTATAATTCGATTATAGGCGTCACTTAGGCAAGTGACGCTAGAAGTGTCGGTTGGAAGTGTCGGGTATTGAATTTGCGACACTTAAGCAAGTGTCGGGAAAAAGGGGTTTTATGCGGCACTTAAGCAAGTGACGCAAGATTAGGGCTTTTAGCGACACTGAATGCGTCACTTAAAGAAGTGACGCTATACTGGATCTGGCCGTGCGTCACTTACTTCTGGCCAGATCTGAAGTTTGTCAAAAACGTGTTTAACGACCACCCCTTGTTCTGATTCTTTTACCCAACCCTTATTTTGGTTCATTAAGCTCATAAAAACCCTTACTTTGTGTTGAAAGTCATTTTGAGTGTCGTTTTCACAATTTGGCCAAAACTGACATTTTTCGACAAAGGTACAAAACCAAGTTTTAAGCACATATTTGGACACTACAAAGCTAGGGGAACAACATACAACAAGAAAAATAAAAAAGCAAGAGTTTTTCGGAAGTGTCGGGTTTCTTACAAGTTTGCGCGAGGAGATTTTGAAAAGATATGAACGTAGAGCTTGACTTTGTGGTTCTTTTTTTTCAAATAACCGAGATGATCCGAGGTCGTCTTGGTGGTGACTTTTGGGGTTGAAGGTGGTTGTGGTATGGTGGTGGAATTGGAAGAAGAAAGAGAGAGAGAGAAAGGGAAATAGGAGTGTGTGTGTGTGTGTGTGTGTGTGTGTGTGTGTGTTTGAGTGATCAAGAAAAAGAGAGGGAAAGGAAAAAGGAGGAGGGAGGGGGAAGGGGGCCAGCCCACATGGGCCCCACCCATGTGTGGTTGGCTCCAAACTTTTAATCCCCGGGTTCACGCTCCGTGCGGTATTCGTTTTCCCGATCGTTTAAACGTTTAATTAATTTTATACACGTTTAAATGTAAGTTTTAAAATACGAATGTTTATTCAATATTTTTGCTAAATTATTTTACTAAATACTTGTAGTTGAGTTGTAAAGTATCTCTTAATTTGTTTTGTTTGTTTGCGCGTTTAACATTTTAATCGTGTTGACGTTTATTTATACGATATGAAGTATTTACGAAATATTTTCAAAATAATATTTTGGATATAATGGTTGTATTAAATAATACTATATTATTTATTAGAATGGTTCACCAACGTCTGTATTAATTGAACTGAAATCCGTTCGATTTGAATTGCATACGATTTAATCAAATCGCATAATTGTATATATTCATCAATATATATTTTTTTGATACATTAATTAGCCTAACACATAACTAATTACATGTATTAACAGTAGATTAGATACTAATCACTAGTCTTAATTTGACGGGTGTTACATCATACCTTCATAATGTGAACATTATCCATTTTAAATGTTTAATCTTAATCAACATTTAAGTTGTATAATATGTATATAAAATTATAAATGTACATCTAAATATAATAAATGCTTTAGCCTAAGCTAATATATATCAAATATATTTCATACTTTTCTTCTTAATTAAAAATTTACATATATAAAAGGGCATACATTGATTGCTTAGAATTACCATGTGAAAATACATTGATTAAAAAAGGAATTTTCAAATCATGTTAACTTTATATTCATTTTATCTTTTGCTTAGAAATTGTTGCATATACTCAAACTTCCTTCAAATATTAAACTTTTTTCTAAGTCTTTTTTAATTGCATATCTTAACACAAACTAACTCGCATAAAATAGACTAATATAACTTATTATATTAGATGAAAAATTTAACATAATTTTAACTAAATCATTTTATTAAGCTTTTTTCTAATTTTCTTATTGCATATCTTAACACATACTTACTCACATAATATACTCACACATTATATAACTCACAACTAATTAGTTTACCTTTTATATAAATAGCACATATGTGCTAAAATGTTGACACATCATACCTTCATAATGTGACAAGTGTCTATTTTAAATCAATAATGTTTTAATCTTAATTATCATTTAAGTTGTATAATATGTATATAAAATTATAAATATACATTTAAATATAATAAATGCTTTAGCCTAAGCTAATATATATCAAATATATTTAATAGTTTTCTTCTTAATTTTAAAATTTACATATATAAAAGGGCATACATTGGTTGCTTATAATTACCATGCGAAAATAAATTGATTAACAAAGGAATTTTTAAATCATGTTAACTTTATATTCATTTTATCTTTAACGTAGAAATTGTTGCATATACTTAAACTTCCTTCAAATATTAAACTTTTTTCTAAGTCTTTTTTAATTGCATATCTTAACACAAACTAACTCACATAAAATAGACTAATAAAACTTATTATATTAGATGGCAAACACTATTAGAAACCTGGCTAGTTTCAACGGAAGAATCCGTGAGAAATTCGTAGAAAACACCCGTTTCCCACGAACTTCCCACTAAACATGTCCGACTTTAAATAGGGCATGGGAAATAATTTTCCCACGAATATTTCATCTACCAATAAGTTTTCAACGGATTTTCAATTGACCATTTTGATGATAAACAAAAATTTGAAAACAATATCTTCTAACATGTTAACGGATTTCCCATAGAATTCCAACGAATATTTCCCACGGATTGGTCTTTTCGCATAGATTTTCAACAATGTTTTCGTCGGGTGATTCCCACGAATTTTCTATGACATGTTTCAACGGATTATCAATGACAAGAATTTTCAAGGGATTTGTATCGATCATATCTTCAATAGATTTGTATCCCAAAGTTTCCCACCAATTTTCAACGAGTAGAGTTTCCCATGGATTTTCATCAACAAGTTAAAGTCTTATTGACTATTGTTTCCCACGGATTATCAATGGCTATTGTTTCAACGAGTAGAGTTTTGCATGCAAAAATGATTTTGAAAAATAAAAATACTTTTATAAAAATTGTATTATCCAAATTTTTTCTGAATGTATATAATATGCATATTTAGCTACACATGAATCAATAAAAACATCTAATATTACTTCATAACCAACATTACTTCTACAATCAACATTAATAAATATTCCTAATTAGTTACAAGGTTTCAAAATTTTCAAGTTATCAAGTTGGAGGTTTCATAACCAACATTCAAAAATAGAGGATAACATGTTGGAAGTTCCTAACCAACTTTCAAAAAATAGATCATAAAATGTTGGAAGTTTCATCCCAACATTTAAAAATAGGCGATTGTAGTACTTTACGATGGTGGCGGGAAAATTGGTATATACTTCATCAAATTGTTGATCTTGTTGTCCAGTTCGTCACTCCTTGCTTTTAGCCAACTCAATGTGACACTCCTCAAATTACGATACAATTTCATAATGTAATCACATGCATACTTAGTCTAATTCCATGTTTAATGAATTCACTATATTTTTATGGGATAAGTCTAGCAAAGCCCAACTATTTTAATACGCGTAGTGTTACTTAATTCATAATTATTTATAATTGCGTACAATATATTCGGAACCAACCCGACTAAAACATAAGTACGTTGGTGATACGACTTTATAAATAACTTGAAACAATTTTTATAGTAGTTATTTATCTTGAAATATTACGTTAAACGATAAAGCATAACGATTAGAATTAAACGTTTATATGCTTTATATAAAACGTAACGTACGCGATAAAAATACATAAATCAACCTCGTCAACCAAGTGGATCAAAATTAATATTTTGAAAAATTAGAATAAAGTATTTGAGATAATACTTCGAAAAATATTAACGCGAAATAACGTTAACGAACTAATCGAATAAAATACATTTTAACGTATAATGATCGGGTAAACGAACACGGGTTAAATACCTAAAGATTTAACATCAAAAAATCTTGAGACAAAAATCAACCAAGCCATGCTTTATTTGACTTATTCCCACCGTCCACCATACTTCCCCTTACCCACTTTTGACTTCTAAATACTTACATACTTGTAGACACACATTCACAAACAATTAACAATTACTCTCTCCCTCTCTTTGAGTCTCTCTCCCTCTCGGCTCAATAATCAGCAGAAAAAACATCCTCATCATCATAATAAATCAATATCCTCATCATATATTATCATCTTGCAAAGGGGATCAAGAAACAAGCTCAAGCAACCACACCATCTTCATCTCTTAATAGATCATCTTCTAAGTTTTGTAAGAAATGTTTCTTTCACTTTTTTATCTTATGATTCTAGCTCATTAATATGTTAAATGTTCACTTTAGGAAAGATCTTGCACAATAGTACAACAAAAAGTAATGAAAACATTAACTTGGGTAAATCTAGTTTCTGGACAGAAAAGTTTGTGACGGTAGAAAAATTGTATAAAATCGTGTGAGTAAAATAAATGGATGACACCACTTGGAAAAGCTTCGTATATTTGTTAGCTACAACTCTCATTTAGACTTTGTTTACTGAAAATACACCGATTTTTAGATATGAGCAGATTTGTACACAAAAGTCATGAAAAAACGTATTCCTGGAACACACTTTGATCACGATTTTATGTTGAGAGTTGAGGTTAGCTAAAAAATCATGAAAAATATACTGGAAGTAGATAACATATGAAGAAATATTGTGAAAAAATTTCAGAACTGTTCGATATGTTTAGACCACCGAAAACGAGCTTGAAAGTTAGCCAAAATCTGGAAAACTGAGCTCGGGGACTGTTTAGACACAATTTAAATAACGATACTTTCGAATCAACTATAAAATGTAACGAAAATTTATCCGAGCTCCATAAACATATTTAAGGTGTTCCTAAAATTTTCAGGTCAAACCGAACACATTTGACCAAGTCAACCGAAACGAGCCCCAATACGAAAAACGTGAAACGAAATGTAAATCATTCATGTTGAGTGAATTCGTACTTGTTAATATTTAAGGGTAGCTTACATCCTTTTATGCATGCGCAGTACCTAAGTCCTAATTCCCTGAAAAAATATAGTAAACCGTCAACATTGAATGTTGAGTGAATTCACAGGTTTAGCATATGCGTAGTTAAACCAAGTTTTGTATAAATCATTCATGTACACAAACATAATGTTTATATATATAGTAGGAAATATAAGTATTCTAATTAAAGAAAACATTTCCTATTTTACTGTAAGAATGTCATTCTTACTGCAAGTAATAGCTGTGTAGGAAACACAAGTTTAATAAAAAATATTTCCTAATAAATAGTTGCAGGAAACACAGGTTTAACAATCAAGTAAACATTTCCTGTAAAAGTTGTTTTGTAGGAAAACCAAGTTTATCCAATCAAGGTAAACGTTTCCTAAAAGTAGTCGTGTGTAGGAACACCAATCCTATTAGTTGTCACAGGGAATACCCTTCCCAAATCAAGTTGTAGTTTAGTTGTTTAGTTATTGTATAGACTATGATCCCTCTAAGGTGAGCGACACCATTAAAGTTAAAGTAACGACACCTAGTGCTATAATCAATCCACGACTAGTGTTTTGTTGTTGCCTCAGTAACATGGTAAGTATACACTCCTCGTTACGACTGCCGTCGTGTGGTTGGAATGACCAACGAGTTATATCCTGGGAGGGTTGTCAAATCGATAGTACTATCTGTATACTCAGTGGCTAGAGTCAGCTAGCTAATGGTTATAGGTTGCAAGCACTGGGACTTATGTGCACTACAACTACCTCACGTAAACCTAGGATCGTACCATGATTCATTGTCTTATTCCCAAAAGGTTGTGAAAACGCTTCATATAGTTAACAGTAGAATATAAAGCATATAGCATTTATATAAATCAGTTTGATATAAAAGCATGTCAAGCAATTATATAAAACAAGTAGCATGTAATAACACATAGTTCTATATTTTCCACCCCTGATTTTAAAAGCATTTAAAACAAGTAAAAGGTAGGGGCTGTGAACTTACTGGTAGCAAGTCTTCAGCTAGTAACACAACGTAGTCCGAATGCGTCCCTCAAATACCTAGACGCCAATAAATATATTTTATATAAGTACACGGACCATCTGTTACATTTAAGTATTTGTACAATTTTAGTTGGTTGGTGATACTTGTGTTAAACAATGTACGCGTGTGTAAGTATATACCTATATATACTTATTAGTTGAATATATATATATTCGTATATATATAAATTGTCATTGTCATATATATATATATATATATATATATATATATATATATATATATATATACATTATTCGTTTGTTAATGTCACGTGTATATATATATATATATATATATATATATATAGTTTATCATTGTCGTTTATCGTTTATGTTTTAAAAACATAATTTTAATTGTTATAAAAATAACCTCGTTCAATCGTATATATATATATATATATATATATATATATATATATAATACACACTTGTAAACTTTTCGTATCTATATATATATAAAAAGGTAAGTTGTCGTTTGCCAATATATATGTCAAAATGATCGTCGCTTCATTTTTCTCGTCCTATATATATATACCGATTTAAGTTTGCGTTTTGAAACTACATGGCCCGTTGGGCTTGACCCAATTAGTTTGGCCCAATAATGAGGCCCAATAGATGTGGTCCAATTGATGTGGCCTAATTACATTAACTAAATTATTTTGGCCCGTTAACAAAATACTAATTTTGGTCCGTTATATAATCATCCCGTTTCGCCGCAAAAGTTATATCGTTAATTATTTGTGTCAAAATATTGTCCCGCGGTCGAGTACAATTTTGTACCAAACTTTGTATCATCAATTTTTTATAACTTTTATAACTTTTTAATATTTGTATTTCGTACTTGTTAATATGTTTGTACTACGAAAAATATATCGACAGTGTATCAATTAATCGCATCGAATTAAATCAGTACACAGACAACTCTAGCCGATCGGGTGTTAACTTAGCAAACCGTTCGGCTATCAAACACTTAGCCATTCGGCTAATTTTGATGAGCCGATCGGCTCACTAAAACCAGCCGATCGGCTGGTTAAAACCAACTGATCGGTTTGGTTCCCTGGCTCGGTTCAGACTCTATTCGTGACCTGTGTTCAGCATATGTATGTATACATGTTTCGGTGTTTGATTCCAACGATTTTGTACATTACTAATCACCATAATATAGTATACAAATCCTACTATAACATTATACTACAATTTATAGTGAAAGAAATAGGTATAAAATGTTAAATTTGAGCCTCACACTGACGTTAATGACGTTGATGATGATGACTGTGATGATGATTATGGTATGAAGATGAAGTTATCATGTAATCATTTTGTGAGTAGTTGGGTTGTAGGTTTAAAGATTGAAGGTGATTGTGGTGTTGAAGTTGAAGAAAATGAGATGAGTTTGGTTTTCTTGCTTATTGCTCTACCACTGCTGCTGCTTGTTGCTCGATGGAACCAGAGGAAGAAGAAGATAGGTGATCTCAATTATTTGTGGTTAGTGTGTGTGTGTGTGTGTGATCAAATGAGTTGTGAAGCATGTATCTGCTCAAGTTTTTTTAAAAAGGGAGGGATCGCTTCAAACAGAACCTGTCGACAGATATTTAGCTTGGTTTGATTATTTGGGTTTTTAACCCGTTAATTCCGTGTACGGGTCCAATTATTTGTACCCTTGTCCCACTCAATTATTCATTTCTTTAAATTTTATTTTAAACATTATAATTGATAAATACAAAAATGAAGTATTTAATAAAATGATTAATAAAATTGTTCACAGTAGTGGTACTGTACAGTTAAATTGCGTGCCAGATTTCAGTTGAATTTGGAAATTATATTTTTAGGTAATATTCCAAATACTAAAACAGGAATGGAAAAAATAATACTTTTATTATTTTTGACCTTTAGGTATGTTTTATAATTGTTTCTGTTCGTGTATAACGCGCTCGGTACGTTTAATATAAAACGTATAATATAGCATATTATTTTAATAATATAAGTTAATAATATTTGAAGTTAATAATTTTCGAATTATTAATTATTTTGTATCACCAACTTTATTGTATTGAGTTTGTTGAGTTTGATACGTTCATTTAGTACAGTAATTATATAATAATAACTACTATTTAACTAATACGACACGTATCACATAATAAGTTTTGTTAACTTATCCAACAAAGATAGTTTTGAATTCACAAATCAGGGAATTACTCTAGGTAATGCATGTAATTAGGTAAAAATTAGTACCCTAATTTGAGGATTGTCACATTCTCCCCCCGTTAAGGAAATCTCGTCCCGAGATTTAAGTTGAGTTTTTCGTGACTGGTGTTTGTTCAAACAAGTGAGGGTACTTCTTTCGTATCTCATCCTCCCGTTCCCAAGTAAACTCCGGGCCATGTTTCGAGTTCCAACGAATCTTGACAAGTTTGATTCGTTTGTGTCGGAGTTTCTGCGTTTTCGTATCGGTCACTTCGATAGGTTCCTCCACAAAGTTAAGTTTTGAGTTAAGAAAGACTTCGTCAGGAGGGATGATAAGTGTTTCATCGGAAAGACACTTCTTCAAGTTACACACATGAAAAGTGTCGTGAATGCTACTAAGCTCTTGTGTCAACTTTAGTTTGTAAGCGACAGGACCAATCCTCGCAAGGATTTCAAAAGGTCCAACATATCACGGGTTCAACTTTCCTCGTTTGCAAAATCGTGTTATTCCCTTCCAGGGCGATACTTTGAGTAGGACCTTGTCTCCTACTTGAAACTCAAAAGGTTTACGACGGTTATCAGCATAACTCTTTTGTCTGTCTCTCGCCGCTTTCAATCGGTTGAGTACTTGAGATATCTTGTTTGTGGTCTCTTGAACAAGCTCAGGTCCGGATAGTTGTCTGTCACCCAACTCTGCCCAACAGAGTGGTGATCGGCATTTGCGTCCATACAGTGCTTCGAATGGCACCATCTGTATACTGGTGTGATAACTGTTATTGTAGGAGAATTCTGCTAGTGGGAGATGAGCATCCCAATTTCCTCCAAAGTCAATCACACACGCTCGCAACAAGTCTTCAAGCGTTTGAATCGTTCGTTCACTCTGGCCATCGGTTTGCCAATGATAAGTCGTACTCATGTCGAGTCGAGTACCTAAAGCCTGTTGTAGCGACTTCCAGAAGCGAGATGTGAATCTGCTATCTCTATCAGATATAATGGACAATGGTACACCGTGTCGAGAAACGATCTCCTTGATATAGATCTTCGCCAGTTTCTCTAGTTTGTCAGTCTCTTTGATAGCAATGAAGTGGGCTGATTTCGTCAATCGATCGACAATCACCCATATTGAATCAACTCTAGTTGTTGTCTTTGGTAGCTTTGTGATGAAATCCATCGTTATGTGCTCCCATTTCCATTTTGGCATCTCCGGTTGTTGCAAAAGTCCTGAAGGTTTTTGATACTCTACCTTGACCTTTGAGCAAGTTAGACACTTGCTGACATAAGTAGCGATGTCTCTCTTCATGTTTGGCCACCAATAGAAACCTTTCACATCTTGGTACATTTTATCTGCACCAGGATGAATCGAGTAGTTGGACTTGTGAGCTTCGTCCAAAATCAGTTTGCGTAGTTCATCATCGCACGGTACCCAAATTCGATTCATGAAGTATAAAAATCCATTTTATTTGGTTTCGAGCTGTTTCTCCATTCCCTTCAGGGATTCGTCTTTCATGCGCTCGATGGTGAAAGCTATTCGTTGCGCGTCACGAATTTGAGTAATAAGATTCGAGTGGATTGTTAATACCAAAGCTCGAACTCTGCGAGGTTTAACATTCTCTTTACGACTCAGGGCATCCGCTGCTACATTAGCCTTGCCCAGATGGTACTTAATCTCACAGTCGTAATCGTTCAGCAGTTCGACCCAACGTCTTTGTCTCATGTTGAGCTCTTTCTGGTCGAATATGTGTTGTAGAGTCTTGTGGCCGGTGAAGATCGTACACTTTGTACCGTATAGGTAATGTCTCCAGATCTTCAGTGCAAAAACGACTGCTCCCAACTCTAAGTCATGAGTTGTATAATTCTTCTCGTGAATCTTCAATTGACGAGATGCATAAGCAATAACTTTGTCGTTTTGCATGAGAACATAACCTAATCCTTGACGTGAGGCATCACAGTAAACGACGAAGTTCTCTATTCCCTCGGGTAAAGATAAGATTGGTGCGGTGCTCAACTTCTGTTTCAATAATTGAAAGGCGTTCTCTTGTTTTTCGCCCCATTCGAATTTCTTATCTTTCTGGGTTAAGGTGGTGAGTGACTGGGCTATTTTGGAAAAGTTTTCGATAAATCGCCGGTAATAGCCAGCCAAACCAAGAAATTGTCAAATCTCAGTTGGGGTTCTTGGAGCTTCCCAGTTTTTGATCGCCTCTATTTTGGACGGGTCCACATGAATTCCTTTATCATTTATCACGTGACCAAGGAAATGAACCTCTCTAATCCAAAATTCGCATTTGGAGAACTTAGCATACAGCTTCTCGTTCTCGAGTAGTTGGAGGATAAGTTTCAAGTGTTGTACGTGATCCTCTTTCGTTTTCGAGTAAATCAAGATGTCATCAATGAACACAATGACAAACTTTTCAAGATAAGGTTTGCACACTCGGTTCATGAGATCCATGAATACTGCAGGCGCGTTAGTCAATCCAAACGGCATGACTAGGAACTCATAATGACCATAACGATTCCTGAACGCGGTCTTTGGTACATCCTCTTCTCGTACCTTCAGTTGATGATAACCAGAACGCAGATCGATCTTCGAGTAGTAACTCGATCCATGTAGCTGATCAAACAGATCGTCAATGCGTGGTAACGGGTATCGGTTCTTGATAGTTACCTTGTTCAACTCTCTGTAGTCAATGCACATCTGCATGAATCCATCCTTCTTCTTGACAAACAAAACCGGAGCTCCCCAAGGCGAAAAGCTCGGTCGGATGAATCCTAAGTCTAAGAGCTCCTGCAACTGTCTCGTGTAGACAGTTCTTGCATTTCTGATGGAGCTAGGCGATATGGTGAGCGAGCGATTGGTGCGGCTCCGGGCACCAGATCGATGCGAAACTTGACTTGTCGTGGAGGTAGTAATCCTGGGAGATCGTCAGAAAACACTCCCGGATAGTCTCGCACTACAGGTATATCATTCGAGCGTTGCTCTTTGGGTTTCTTTTCCACAACATGTGCTAAAAATGCTGGATATCCCTTTCAGAGATATTTACCAGCTTTCAAGCAATTAATCGTTTTGACGGCACTTGTCCTCTTATCTCCTTGTATCACCAAAGTTTCTCCAGTCAGCAATGGTAGACGTACCATTTTATCAAAACAAATAATCTCTGCACGATTCTTCGACAACCAGTCCATACCGACTACGATGTCAAAGCTTCCCAACTCTACTGGTAGTAAGTCTATTTTGAAAGGATGACCCTCAAATGCTAGAGTACATCCTGGTACTATTTCTCCTGATTCAATCAACCTACCATCGGCTAGTTCTAGAGTGTACTTGTTGTCTAGTTTACGGGATTTAATGTCTAATAGTGGTCTAAATTCCGTAGACAGAAAACTCAAATCGGCGCCTGAATCAAATAACACAGCGGCATAATGGTTGTTAACTAGAAACGTACCAATGATAGTATTGGGGTCCTGGCATGCCTCTTGTGCTCCAATGACAAAAGCACGACCTCGAGCTGGTTGGTTGTTGGTGTTACCACGGTTGTTCTTGTCATTGCGGTTGTTGTTGTTCGGGTTTGCATTGCGGTTCTGATTGTTTTGGTTGCCGCGGTTAAGTTTAGGGAATTTATTTCGGAAATGAACTTGCTCGCCACATTCGAAACATCCATTAGCTACTATTTGCTTGAGTAGTAGGGTTCGATCTACAGTATTGGGCCAGATGCCCCCAGCGTTTGCGATTCCCACAGAAAGTACAATCACCATTATGGTGACGTTCACACTTGCCACACTTGGGCTTGTTCCCTAAGTAAGTCTTTTGTTCAGCAGTAGTGGCAATGTAAGCTTTCGTGGTTCCAGTCTATTTCTTATTCTGTTGACCCTGACGGTCATTCCACTTACGTTTTCTCTTTCCAGTATCAGCATTGCTGGATTCAACCTTTCCTGGAGCAGCTTTCTTAGTGAGGGTTCCCATTCTGACTGCTTCATCTGTCAAACGTTGTGCTAGTTCTACAGCACTCTTAAAGGTGGCAGGATTAGACAAAGTCACCAAGCTTCGAATCTGCGGTACCAAACCCCAGATATACCTTTCAGTGCGCTTGTACTCATGTGTGACCATGTGTGGTACAAGGCATGCTAGTTCTTGAAATCTGGTAGTATATCCTGTGATATCAGTACCAACCATAGCAATGTCCCAGAGCTCAGTCTCAATCTTCTGCAGCTCACTGCGGGGACAAAATTCTTCCATGACAATAGTTCTTAAAGTTTCCCAGGTCATTGAGTGGGCGGTTGTGCGTCCAAGTGCTTGAACTTGGCCATTCCACCATGTCAATGCCTTATCAGAAAACGTACATGTAGCATACTTTACCATGCAGTCACGGGCACAGTTACTAATATCTAGCATAGACTCCATTTTCTCTATCCAATGAATGATTCCAATGGCACCCTCAGTACCACGAAAGTGTCTCGGTTTGCAAGATAGGAATGTTTTGTACGAACATCCTTTTTGGGTACTCTCAGGGTTACCGTCAGATACAACTGGTTCGGTATTTATGCTACCTCTAACCCTGTCGCTACGGTTTTAGTCAGTATCATACTGAGCAAGTGCTTCAGCAATCCTTCGGTTGACCATTTGTTCTGTCGTCTCCTCAACAGCAGGAGGCGGTGAAGGGTTTCTTCGGACGTTCCGGGTATTCCTATGCTTAGGCGGCATGATTCAGTCCTAATCACAAACAAGAAACACTCGTAAGATACCCTAATCAAATCATCACTCATAAAGTATGTGATAAATATAGATATAGTATGATAATCAATCACCAATTGATATCACTCATAGTGTACACAGTGACGTAAACTAAACATAAGTTATATATCATATATAAGTCAAAAGGTTTTACATAAGTTTTGTACAAGGATGGGATTTACAATACAGAGAAAACACACCCATCGGATCAAACCTGATCTACAAAATGTGATGGATTTAACCTATACATCCATCTAGTCAAAAGTTTTGCCCTACTACATCATAGATACAGTTCTGACATGGCGAGTCTAATGGAAATACGCTAAGAACATCCCTACAACCATCCTAACAACTGCCATCAGCATACAAACTCCAACTGCAGAACCTACTACCCCCAAACGTCTCTCTAGCCTAATCAGACGTGCTCTTATCGTATTAGCTGACTCTCGATCCATCTCAATGTGTATCTTAGAAGTGGCAAGACGTCCATAGATAGTAAGCACATCACCGTCCAGTCGAGAGGCATCACTGTGCAGCTCTCTGATAGTATCTTGTGTACCATAATGAAATCCAAGAAGGGTACGGATAACTGCAACTACAGTAGGGACAGTGAGCTCCAGAGGCTCCTCAGTCAGATGTAAAGGTTTCGATGAGTGAGATGACTCCCTAGTCTCAAAAGTGGAAGAAATCCTCTCCAGTGTCCTCCAGTGGCGTAGTATACGCGGCATCCAGTCGAGATGCGGAACTCTAGCCCTCTGCAATGACTGCTGATCACAAGGTATCTCTCTCTCCTCAGTCATCTGCTCCTTGTCACGAGCTGCCAAGGGTCCTACAGGTGGGGATCTAACGCTCATCCTAGCAGTCCTACACAATCCAGGCCCACGTGGAGACTCTCCAGGATGACGAGTCAACCGAAACGATCCTCAATACGAAAAACGTATTTCTGGAACACACTTTGATCACGATTTTATGTTGAGAGTTGAGGTTAGCTAAAAAATCATGAAAAACATACTGGAAGTAGATAACATATGTAGAAATGTTGTGAAAAAATTTCAGAACCGTTCGATATGTTTAGACCACCGAAAACGAGCTCGAAAGTTAGCCAAAATCTGGAAAACTGAGCTCGGGGACTGTTTTGACACAATTTAAATAATGACACTTTCGAGTCAACTATAAAATGTAACGACAATTTATCCGAGCTCCATAACATATTTAAGGTGTTCCTAAAATTTTCGGGTCAAACCGAACACATTTGACCAAGTCAACCGAAACGAGCCCCAATACGAAAAACATGAAACGAAATGTAAAACTTTAGATTTTGGCTTACAGTAAAATAGGAAATATTTTCTTTAATTATAATACTTATATTTCCTACTATATATATAAACATTATGTTTGTGTACATGAATGATTTCTACAAAACTTGGTTTAACTACGCATATGCTAAACCTGTGAATTCACTCAACATTCAATGTTGACGGTTTACTATGTTTTTTCAGGGAATTAGGACTCAGGTACTGCGCATGCATAAAAGGATGTAAGCTACCCAGACTATTTAAGATGCCACTTTTGGGACACTTGGATTTCTTCTGTATTACCAATCTCATTGGTTATACTTACGAAATCCCACTTTTATAAACTTGTATTTATTAAAACTTATGTTGTTCTACAACACTACTACTTGTACAACTTTATAAGTCGTACCCTCTTTGTAATAACTTCAACTTTGGCATCTTAAATATATACCAAGCTTCATCGGCCGTACAGTTCATAAAACTACCTTGAGAGGCGGTATGAAGTAAAGGACGGTGATGTGGAAAGAGACCATTGTAGAAAATGCGCAACTGGTCTAAGCGCTCAAAATGATGATTTGGATATTTCTTAAGCAATTTCTTAAAGCGTTCCCATGCATCGTAGATTGATTCATCGTGAACTGGCAGAAGTTTATGATGTTCGACCTAAACGTGGCTTGTTTTGATGGGGGAAAATATTTGGCCAATAATTTGGTTGCTAATTCTACCCAAGAGGTTATAGAGTTGATTTCTAGTTCCTCAATATTTAGTAATTAGCGAAAGCATTTTAAGTTTACAGTTTAACAGCGGAGGTGCTGACGTTACAATAGTGCATTCACTGTATCAAAGCATATGATCATCATATGATCATACAGAACATATATATTTAAGATGCCAAATTTAGAGTTATTACAAAAGGGTACGACTTATAAAGTCGTACAACTAGTAGTGTTGTAGAACAACATAAGTTTTGAAAAATACGAGTTTATAAAAGTGGGATTTCGTAAGTATAACCACTGAAATTGGTAATACGAAAGAAATCCAAGTGTCCCAAAAGTGGCATCCTAAACAGTCTGGATAACTTACGTCCTTTATGCTTGCGTAGTACCTGAGTCCTAATTCCCTGAAAAACATAGTAAACCGTCAACATTGAATGTTGAGTGAATTCACAGGTTTAGTATATACGTAGTTAAACCAAGTTTTGTATGAATCATTCATGTACACAAACATAATGTTTATATGTATAGTAGGAAACACAATTATTCTATTTAAAGAAAACATTTCCTATTTTATGTAAGAATGTCATTCTTACTCCAAGTATGAAACGAATATTTGAAATATTTTACTATGAAACTCGAACAAAAATAATGGCAATATGTGATAAACGAAAATGTCACTTAATAAAAATGAAAATGTTATAAGGTCAAATCTCAGACAAAAATACTATAATGACATTTTTATAATTTTCGGATAAATGAAAACGATAATTATATACTCGAATAATGAAAACGACACCTATATATATATACATAATTTCACCAAGTCTGTCACACCCCCAAAATCGGTAATCGTGTTTATTAATTGTTTAGCGGAAGCTTTAGTTAATTAGCGGAAGCATTTTAATAATCTTTAAAACAGTGGGGTGTTGACGTTACAATAGTGCATTCACTGTATCAGAGCACCTTTAAAGATAAAGTAACGACACCTAGTGAAATAACCAATCCACGACCAGTGTTTTGTTGTTGTCTTAGTAACATGGTAAGTATACACTCCTCGTTGCGACTGCCGTCGATGGGGTTGGAATGAGCAACGAGTTATATCCTGGGAGGTTTGTCAAATCGATAGTACTATCTGTATACTCAGTGGCTAGAGTCACCTAGCTAATGGTTATAGGTTGCAAGCACTGGGACTTATGTGCACTACAACTACCTCGCGTAAACCTAGGTTCGTACCAAGATTCGTTGTCTTATTCCCAAATAGTTATGAAAAACATTTCATATAATTAACAATTATGTATAAAGCATAAAGCATTTATATAAATTAGTTTAGTATAAAAGCATATCAAGCAATTATATAAAACAAGTTGCATGTAATAGCACATAGTTCTATGTTTTCCACCCCTGGTTTTAAAAACATTTAAAACAAGTAAAAGGTAGGGGCTGTGAACTCACTGGTAGCGGTCTTCAGCGAATATAACAGCTAGTAATAGTAGTCGTCCAAACTGTATACTTCAAGGTCCTAGACGCAAGAAAATATACTTATATAAGTATTCGACTAATCGTTAAGTTGAAGTGTTTATACAATTTTAGTTGTTGGTGATAAATGTGTGGAACCATTTGTTACGCGTAAATATATTGTTGGTACATTTAGGGTGTCAGTCATTTGATCTATCGAGTAGTAAGTGTCGTGAGTTAAGTTTAATAGAAATATAAATTTTGTACTTAGCGACACTTAAGTTTTGGTTTAGGCGATACTTGCCTTAGTGACGCATAGCGACACTTAGGTAAGTGACGCATGAAGGCGGCCACATGCGACACTAGCCAAGTGATGTATGTCTACCATTTTGTGTTAGTATTTAAGCAAACCTACAGGTTTCTGGCTAGGATTGACGAAACCCTAGCACCATTTGTCGACTAAACATCATTGTATACTGTTCCAATCGTTTATACATCAATACAATTATCTAATACACTTTGATTATTCAATTTCGGTTTTGGTTTGTTTGTGTTTTGCTTGATTACTTGATTCCGCCTTGTAATCATTGTCAACCATCATCTGGATCCACGACTAGGGGTACTCACAACTGTTATCAAAGCCTCGAGGTGGTTCGGTTGACGTTAAGATCACATTTTTTGGATTGTTTTCGGTTTAGTTCATAAAGAATTCAAGAATAATCAAGGATTTTGGATCGATTTGGTGTTAATCAGATGATTTGGATCAAGAATAACAGGTTTCATTCGTTTAGGATCGAAGAATTTTCGTTAGGTTTATGAAAATTCATGTTTTAGGGTTTTTGGAGTGTTACAGCCGTTTTAGCGTCACTCGAAGCGTCACTTGGCAAGTTTTAGTGACACTTCGAAGCGTCACTTCATCCGACACTCAGTAAGATTAATTAGGGTTTCACCGACACTCAAGTGCGTCACTTATACACGTCACTTGTTTGTTATACGACACTCAAGTGCGTCACTTATACACGTCACTTGTGTGTTATACGACACTTCTGTGCGTCACTTACCTTAGTGACGCCATTTGCATAATACGTCACTCAAGTCTGACACTTGGGTACGTCACTTCTATTAGCTTACCGACACTTCCTTAGTGTCGGTATTCTCGGTTATACGACACTTCTTTGCGTCACTTACCCTAGTGACGCTATACTAAGCGACACTTCGGTGCGTCACTTCCTAAGTGACGCCTTTGTTACTAATTTTCTTTCAAGTTTTGTTTTTGAGCTATTTTTTCAGATTTTTTTTAAATGGCCGCTGATAAAGAAGATATAAGAGGGATTAGGGAGATGATCAAACAGGGAAATGATATCGGTTCTAGCAATAAACCTCCGTTGTTCACTGCGGATATGGACTATGCGTACTGGAGAGACATATTTGAACAGTTTGTAGACTTTCATTGTCCAGAATTTTGGGGTCCACTAAAACAACGATATGTGGCTCCGGTTGCTGAAGGAAACTATCATGGTATTCCTCCAGAAAAAACGTACAATGCTATGACACCTCAAGAGAGAAAGGAATTAGAGATAGAAAGGAAGGCACATTCCGCTATCTGTATGTGTTTAACAAAGGATGTTATGAGACTCTTTAAAACTCATGACATAACTTATGATTTGTGGAAGGCAATAGAAACGAGGTGCGGGGGCAATGAAAAGTACAAGGAGGCTAAGCTGGAATTAATCAAGAAGCAGTATGATCTATTTGACATTTTTCCTAATGAGACTACTTCTGGACTATTCACCCGATACTCACAATTGATTAGTGAGTTAATTGAAGGAGGATACAATCTCACTGCACTTGAGATAAACAAGAAATTGTTGGATGTGTTGCCAAGTGCTTGGGATGTGAAGGTCCAATTCTTGAAGGAAAATCAAGAATTAGCTAGGATGACTTTGGACCAATTGATAGGAGTTCTTCAAGCTCATGCAATGGAGTTGAAGAAGAAAGAATGCAAGTCGAGTGGATTTGTACAAAATCCCACACTTTATGGAGGACAAGTCAATTCTAGCAAGAGTTATGGTGGAATGGCATTCATGACAGATACCAATTCACCATCTTATTCAACTAGGGCTCAACATGCAGCCTACATTTCTGGTACATCTCAAGGATCACAACAGCAGGTTCCAGTCTCACCAGCTATACAAGAGCAAGCTGCCATTTATACAGCTTTTCTAAGCTCTTACAAAGATTTGGTTACTCAACCAAACACCACTTTGGAGATGACGAAAGAGGATTATGGTCAGCTGAACGAAGATGATCTAGAGCAAATGGATTTGAACTGGAACATTGCTATGATCTCAAGGAGGGTTCAAAAATTCTTGCAGAGAACGGGACGCAAGAGTTTGGAAGGAAATGGGAAGACAGGATTTGGTTTTGATAAGAGCAAAGTCCGATGTTATAACTGCCAGAATTTGGGTCATTTCGATAGGGAATGCGAGAAACCCAAGATGCCACCATCGGGTCTTACTAAGCCTGATCCTCCAAAGGCGAATGAGAAAGAAGAAGTCAAGTCGTTGGCTGCGGACAATGCTTTGGTCGTTTTTGAGCCGACTACTTCAGACTGGAGTGTTCAGGCTGCACAATTTCAACAGTGTTTGATGGATCACATCACACCTGAGGTTCAAAATGAACCAATTAAGCCTTTTAATTGTGTTACTTGTGTTAAATTGACTGAATCTCTTGAGGTTTATCAAAAGGACAATTTAGACTTGCGGGAAAATGTTGTAAAACTTACAGAATCTAACAATTTTTGCAAGAAAATGAAAAACTTTATGAAAAACATATTGAGGCTCACAAGTTAGACACTCAAACTTTTAAAGCAAAGGTCTTTAGTCAACAAGATGCAATTAAAAGTTATCTTAATGAAATTGAATTGTTGAATAAAGAACTATCTGATTTAAAAAGTGAGTTCGATAATCATAAAAGCAAAATCTTAGGTTCTTCATCCGCAACTTTTATCTTTAATGAAATCGTTAACAAGCAAGGGACATGCGGTTAAAAGAAGGAAGGACTAGGTTATAACCAAGTACCACCACCTTCCCATGCCGAATATTGTCCTGCGCCTATTAAGGAAGGCCTTGAAGAAATTCCAGTTGATTATACAAAGCTTTATGGTATTAAAGCTAAAGAAGCCAAGCAAAACAAACTGACAAAGGAGAAAACCAAAAGGCCAGAGTATCCCTTGCCTCAGTTTGTTAAGCCTAAATGTGAATCTCCAGTTAGTATTGAGGAGATTGTTGAGATTGAGGACATTACTGATCAGGAGTATCCTGAATTTAAGAAGGTTGAAATTAATCCTGAAAAAGTGGCTTTAAAAGTTGAACCTGCAATTAAGGTTCAAACTAAAAAGGGAAAAGACAAGGTTTTAAATGCGAAACCACAAACTTTACAGTCACCTGTAAAGATTTTGCAACATAAAGTTATAAATGAAAAGGTTTCTTGTGATAAACCTTCCACCTCAACCTCTCAACCAAGACAAGCATTTTCTAAGACGTGTACGCAATGTTCATATTCTAGAAATGTTTCACAACCTCCTGTGGTAAGTCCTCAGCCTCAACCATTTGTTGAGACTCATTCTTGTTTCTACTGCAAGAGACAAGGACACTTGATTCGTGACTGTCCCAAACTTTCTCATCAGCGCTATGGGAGAGAGATGCCTAGGACATCAGTTTATAGAAATTCTTTTTCAAAATCTCCACCTAGGCGTTATTCAAACTCTCCTAAGCCTGTATTGAAGCCAAGTAATGTTGAGAAAAAGTCGTTGCCAATTAAAAAGCCCAACATTACTTCTAAACCCATTTCCAAACCATCTAAAGTTTGGAAGAGAAAAGAGTTTGCTGTGGACTCTAATGTCGTCAACAATAACACATTGGATACAAATTCTGACTTGTTTAAAAATAAAATTCTATCTGATGTGCTTATTGTTGATGACTCCGGTAGACCTAAGTCTGTGAAAGAAGTTTATTTGATATCATTTGGGGGTATATATTGACAGTTTCCTCTGTTATACGTAAGTATAGACCTGGTCTCTGTTAATATATACTTAAAAATTAAGCAAACACAAGTCAAAGTATTTGCAAAGTCTTAAAAATTAAGATACCTAACAAGGTCGCCAAAATGGTTTGACCAAGTCTGGTTTTGCTTAAACCTGAATTTTGCTATGTCGCTCTGTTGTACGTAAGTACAGACCCGTCACCGCTGACTTGATTCTTAAAATTGATTTTCTTATATTCTCTCTGTAAATGGAAGCATGGTCTATGTATTAAGTTAAGATGTATATCTATGGTGGGGACCACAGTGAAATGTACATACGAATAATAATAGAATTAGCTCCTAGATGTGTGTGTAACATGTTTAAGATGACAAATATACTGATAATCGTTTTGAAATAATTTTTATAAAAAGTATTTTTAGCATGCCAAGTAAATTTAAAGTGGACAAATATACTGATGATCGAAATAACACTTACTGTTCCTAATAAATGCATGTTATTCCTATATGATCCCTAACCAGATTAAATCAACTCCGTCACCAAAAAGAATGTGTTAATTTTGTATTTGTAAATTTGCATTACTTTTGTGTTAATATATTTTATCTTAGTTAGTTTTATTCGGTGTTAAAGCC
Source organism: Pseudognaphalium luteoalbum (assembly GCA_963422505.1). Lineage (NCBI taxonomy): Eukaryota > Viridiplantae > Streptophyta > Magnoliopsida > Asterales > Asteraceae > Pseudognaphalium > Pseudognaphalium luteoalbum. Next base: position 58,863,734 of record OY730198.1, on the reverse strand, counting down.
AAGTTACAGTTACCTTCAAATTTGAGTATCAAAATCAAAGCGCACAAAGTCTCAAAATTTCCAAAAAATTTTCACTAAGTGACTTTATGCGTCACTTAGTAAGTGACGCTTCAAGTGACGCTATAAGTGTTGGGTTGAGTGACGCATATTAGGGTTTTCATATAAATACCCCTTCACACGACACTCAATCTCACCACTTACACTATTCAATATCCGTCACTTGCTCTGACATAGCGTCACTTGCGATCGTCCTTGCGTCACTTCCATTGTGTGAGTTTTGTGCGTTTTCTGTGAATTTCAAGCTTTCTTTGTGCAATCGGCCTATATCTTCTTGTTCCCCTCACTCATACGCATCTATTGGTACTAATCTTAACCCCTGTATTTATTTATTCTTGCTTTACACATATGTTAGGGTTACGAATTAAGGGTTTACTCGAAATCGAACGTATTGGGGTTCGATTCGTATGTGTTTGAAGTCATAATTTGGTGCGTTTCACTTTGTTTATCATTGCGCACCTTGTGGTTACCCTGTTATCGAAAAACCCCAAATTTTTATTTCTTATGATTTCTGGGTTTGAACAGTGACGCGATGATCTTCATCGTTGCGTCACTTCATGCGTCACTTCCAACAAGTGACGCTATTTTGCAATTTAGTAGGGTTACCGTCACTATCTTCAGTGACGCTCTTTAATGCGTCACTTCATTAAGTGACTCCCTAAGTGACGCATATGCCTATTCATTGCTTTGTCCATCACTCGTCTGAGTGACGCCCATCTATACGTCACTTCTTTAAGTAACTCCCTTAGTGACGCCCTTGTCTTTACCGACACTTATACCGTCACTTCCTAAGTGACTCACTAGGTTACCGTCACTATGCTAAATGACGCATAATTTTGTCCCGACACTTCTTAAGTGTCGTATCTAATGACGCATGATTTGGCCACATCACTTACACCAGTGACGCCTGATAGCGTCACTTGCCCTAAGTAACGCTATACTTGATTTCTGATTTTGAACACTGTTTCCTGCGACACTTCCTAAGTGTCGGTAGTGTTCATGCGTCACTTCCCAAGTGACGCCCAAAACAGAATTTCTGCGTATTTGTGCTAATTCTATAACAATGTTTCTGGTTATCTTTGTTTCGTATTTTAGCTTACAGATGGCTGCTTTACAAAACTATTATCGTCGCACCAACACCCGTCACAACATTGTTGCATTCCTGGATTCAACGCACACGAACTCAATCCCATTTCGACCGATGATTGAGTTTTTACGACGATCGAGGATTTACTATGCTATCACCGCATCTACTCCGGTCTACATGAATCAGATCAAAGAGTTCTTTGATCATGCGTTTATCCAAACTCAGGGTGATGTGCCGAGCATTGTATCCAAAATGTTTGGCAAGGAGGTTGAGATTCTTGAGGATTCTGTTCGTAGAGTTCTCCAGTTCAACGATACGCATGAGATGCTGACAATGTTTGAGATGACATTTATTTATGGTGGACTTCAGAGGATGGGTTATCCTGCAAACCAGCTAACTGATTTCCGAAAGCAATATCTCTGCAGGGTATGGAGATATCTATGCCATATCATTATTGTCTGCCTATCCCTGAGGAAAGGAGGATATGATGCAGCCGGTCATCTCACGTTATCTTTGATAATGGCACTGATTTACAACAAACCCTACAACTTTAGCGGATACATCTTCAGAAATATGGTTGAGAATGTACGAGCTGGTAAAGATAAGTGGCTGCAGTATCCGAGGTTTTTGCAGCTTCTTTTGAATGATTTGAATTTGGATATCACCCTAGATCAGCGTTCGTTATTAGTTCCAACACCCATGCTTTTACGCGTCTTCAACGACTGCAAATTAGCACCAAAGGGTGAACGGATTTTGGCTGATCGTGAACTTTTTGGGCACATAGTCAATGAAAACTATGTTGCGCCACCGAACGATGGTTTTGAGGACGTCGTGATACCTCCAATGAATGAGGATGACTTGGGTGATACGGAGGTCGCTCAGGATTTGGACGACATCGATCAGGTTGAGAATGTTGATGCGGATGATGATGATGATGGTGGGCCCACACCACCCGATTCTGAGGGTGATTTGCCCCCACCAACTGCTTAAGATGGTATTCAAATCGCAGATCCTAGATGCTTTAAGCGTATCTTGCGACGGATTTCTGCGAGTAGGGTTCACGTGCCAAGGAACCCTGGAAAGCGACCAGCTAGGTCTTCTCCATCCTATTCTGACTTACCTTTTAGGAGACGCCAGAGAACAGGAATTTCAATTCAAGAACCTGCTCAGCGAACAACTCAACAACCACAACCGCAACAGCCACAGCTTCCTTCTCTTCAACAGCTTCTGGCTCAGATGGAACAGATGAACAAGCGTTTTGATGCTCAATCTGCGATTATTGAAGTTCAGGCTGCGGAGATCAAGGAATTAAAGACCAAGGCTGCTGAGGTTGACAACTTAACTATTCAAGTGACAGATCTTCAGTCTAGGTTGTTAGAGTTGGAGTCGGTTACAGTTGTTTCGGGGGAGGATGATCCCAAAGAGTTAGAAACAAATGTAACTCCTCCCCCAGAACCGGAAAATGTACAACATTCTGCTATTAATGAAAATATCTCTTTTGATTACTTTGTTGAGGTTCAAGGTCAACCGATACCAATTACACTTGACTATTCGTATGTAGATCTTACATTTCTTCAACGTATGATGAATGAAAATATGTCGATACCTGAGGAAGAAGGGATAAATGATCCAATGGCAGAGGATTGTTACTTTGAAGGAAAAGATGATGTTGAAGTTGAGGGGGAGCAGCTCCAGAGTGATGAATGTTATGATGATGCTCCTATTATTGAATCGGATTCTTCAGAAGATGAAGCGGATCATGCATCGGAGGCAGAAACTACTGAGCCATCAGTTTCTATGGCTGAAACCTCAACGATAAAGCCTGATATAGTGTTTAAACCTAGAATTGAGGTACCCATTACTTGCCAATTTTACAAAGTCAGAACTGATTATACGGGTTTGATCAAAAGCTGGAAGTTTGATGAAAATAATTTAGTTTTCATGATTAAACGGAGTGACGGCATTCAGTACTTCAACTTGAAGTTCTATCGAATAAGTACTTTGCCAAAATGCGAACTTCAAAGATTATCTCAGATACCCCTGATCAATCGCGCTCGAGATTCACGAGCAGATTTCTTTCAAGTTATTATTCGTCGGGAAATCAACAGCAAGAAATACAATATGATTAAACCGACGCTGGGTATGAGATATAAGTTTAAAAAGAAGTTGGATCCGGTTACACGATAACCTATTGTAAGGATGATCTACCCACCAACAAAATGCTTACAGAAGATACCTCTAGATATCATTCCTTTGGATTTTTTGAAAAGGTTGTTATATTGGGAATATGATGATATCATGGGAGAAGCTGTGATTGTTTTTGTTCCTAATTCCGAACCAGCTACGGATCCAGAGTCTTCAATAGATGCAGATTTGGGAGATGAAGAGAAAACAGCATGGGATGTTGTTCAACCTAAGAAGAGGTCTATGTGGGGTCTGAAGAGAAACAGATTTTGTATATTTGATCCTTTGAGTTTGATTAATCTTTCTGAACGAGATATGAAGAAACTACATCAGAACAAGATTCAGTTCAAAGCAAAGGATAGAACTGAAGCCATTAAGTTTCAGAAGATTGTTAATATCTGCGTAGCCAATGGGGTACACGCTGGTGGTGTATTCCCAGCTGGCTGGAAATAGGTTGAAGACTTGAAGATTTTTTGAAGACCAAGTTGCTGACAAGGGGGAGTTTTTTAGTACATTTAGGGTGTCAGTCAGTTGGTCTACCGAGTTGTAAGTGTCGTGAGTTAAGTTTAATAGAAATATAAATTTTGTACTTAGCGACACTTAAGTTTTGGTTTAGGCGACACTTGCCTTAGTGACGCATAGCGACACTTAGGTAAGTGATGCATGAAGGCGGCCACATGCGACACTAGCCAAGTGACGCATGTCTACCGTTTTGTGTTAGTATTTAAGCAAACCTACGGGTTTCTGGCTAGGGTTGACGAAACCCTAGCACCATTTGTCGACTAAACATCATTGTATACTGTTCCAATCGTTTATACATCAATATAATTATCTAATACACTTTGATTATTCGATTTCGGTTTTGGTTTGTTTGTGTTTTGATTGATTACTTGATTCCGCCTTGTAATCATTGTCAACCATCATCTGGATCCACCACTAGGGGCACTCACATATATACCTATATATACTTATTTATTAGAATATATTTGTGTGTGTATATATATATATATATGGAATTTGTTGTTGTCGTATATATTTATCGTTTGTTATTGTTGTGTCTATATATATATATATATATATATATATATATATATATATATATACACCTAGCTAGTTGTCATTTATGTTTCAAAAACATAACTTTATTTGTTTACGAAAATATATCTCGTTTTATCCGTTATATATATTTGAGTAACCTTTTAATACAAACTATAAATTTGGAATGTATATATATATATATATATATATATATATATATATATATATAAACGATGACCATTTTCATATATATACGAACGAAAAATTATATATATAAATAGATACAAATTTTTAACAAAGGTATATATATACATTCCAAATTTATAATTTGTATTAAAAGGTTACTCAAATTCCATAATGATGCCCCCAGGTTTCTAAGATGATGCACCCAGGATTTTTATAAGGTGGTGCAATTCTAAAGTGATGCACCTAGAATTCTAAAGCGATGCACCCAGTTATATGTCGTAAAATGTTAAAGAACCAAATCATGTGTGCGTATCAGTTTATAACAATTGTCATTAATTAAATAAACCCGAGTCGTATCATTTTGTAAATACAAGTCAGTGGTGAAAATGCTCGGGGATCCGCCGGATCATAAATGGATCCACCGGATCTAGTTATTTTTACTCGTATATTTTGCTCGTTCATCAGACTTAGGTGTGCGTGTTTGGTGTGTGATCCGCCGGATCCGTTTTATGCTTGATCCGGTCATGGCTTAAGGGCAAAATTATACGCGTTTTACACAGTGATCCGCCGGATCAGAGTAAGATCCGCCGGATCAGTTTCGGTTCAACTCGTTCCAGTCTCGTTTACGAGGCATATTACACATGGTTTTTAATTGTGATCCGCCGGATCGAGTGATGATCCGCCGGATCAGTGTGTTCTACAGCAGCCAGTTCATCCTCTGTTATACATACATACATATAGATTTTGATTTTAACTTCATTTTTACTTAATCAATCAACCATAACATGATATATAACCCTAATATAACATGTTTTAACAAGTTATTTTAACAATCATTAACCAAATTTCATGAATTTAATAACTTATATAAATGAGTAAAAATGGAGAATTATCCTCACAATGAGATTAAGGATGAAGATAATGATGATTTCTGATGTTGATGATGATGATAATGACGATTGATGATGATGATTATGATTATGACACCATTTTTGTTAGTTTGGGTGTTTGAAGGTTGAAGATGAAAATGGTTTTGGTTTGCTTGTTCTAAAACTCCAACTTCGTGATGTTGCTTGCTGTTGGCGATGAAGAACCAGAGAAGAAGAAAGATCACAGAGCAATTTTAGGTAGCTCAAATAATTGAAGGTGGGTGTTGAATGATTAGGCTACGGAAGGAGGGAGTATTATATTGAACTGAGTTTTTGATTTCCAAAGGAAGGAATGGGTGTGTACGTGTGTGTTCCCCATATATTTAGATTTTGGGTATTAGTTTGGGTATTTAGCCTGTTAATTTTGGGTACGAGTATAACTAGCTGTACCCCGTGTACCAATCAATTATTCGTTAGTTTAAATTTTATTTTAAACATAGTAATTGATTATTATAAAAATGAAATACTTTGTTGAAATAATTATTAAAATTATTTAAAGTATTTATATAGTACCGTTCAATTGGGTGCTAATTTTCGGTTGAATTTCGAGGTTAAATTTTGAAGTAATCTTCCAAATACTAAAACAGGAATGAGAAAAATAATATTTGTAGTATCTTTGACCTCTAGGACGTTTTGTAATTGTTTCTGTTCGTGCAAGACAAGTTTTAACCTAAAACAAATAATTTGTTATATTATGTCAATAATATAAATGAATAATATTTGTAATTAATAATTTTTGAATTATTACTTATTTTATATCACCATCTTTATTGAAATTAGTTCGTCAAATTAAACGCGTTTGTTTCGTACGTAATTATTTGTATATAACTACGATTTAGCTAATAGTTCATGTATTCAAATAGTAAGTTACACAAAACTTAACACACAAAATAGTTTGAATTCATTAATTCGGGGAATTACTCTAGGTAATGCATGTGGTTAAGTAAGGATTAATACCCTAATTTGAGGATTGTCACATATACCCCCTTCTAGGGGTGGTATACCCCCTCTATGGTGCCGAATACGCCCCGTTTACTACCGAATACGCCCTATTTTCTATCGAATACGCCCCTTTTGATGTCGAATACGCCCGTTTTGGTATCGAATTTCATAGCTCGGAGGTGTATTTCAGTGTTAAATAGGGAGCGAGTGTCTTGAGTGTAAAATTGTAACTTGTGTGCCTATAAATACTAGGCCTAACCTCCTAATTTCATATCCCATTCTTCATTCAACAATTCTAATCTTTCACACACATTTCTCTTGTAAATTTTATTTTCTTAGTTAGCTTCTCTCTCTAACTTCTCTCTCTAGAGAGTTAGAGAGTAATTAGGGGGTAGCTAGTAGATTAGAGGAGAGATAATCGTTGTAATATAGGAGTATTGATGTTCAAGCTAGTATTCAAGGATTGCAATTATTTTCTCTCTGTTACGCTGCTCTATTATCCGGTGATATCTATTCCCTCATATTGTTATTATGTCTGAATTATCCATGCGTAATATTATGGTATGTGCTTTAATTATTGCCATGTTTATTGTGTAGTGTAATATTTTGATTGTTGGAATGTAGATATTTAGGAGTATGGATGATGTTAAATTAATCTTTAATTAAATATGTGATTGAAAATTGCTATGTTATGTATCGGGTTAAATTTCTCAAGCTGTAGATCTAAACCACCCATTTCACCCTTTCCAATCTTTCATGTGGCTATTACTTTAGTATTAGGACTTGATCAACCCTTGTATCGGTAGATAGTTATCTGTGTTTTTGTATGAAACTGTGGACATGCTGTAAAATGGCCCAGTACTTAGTATAGCGTTGGAAACACCTCTGGTGGAGTACAAATGCGTGGAAGCTACGGACCGGTCGTAAGCATATGACACCGTGGATACCTGGAAGTCACCCTTCCTGAACATGGTCTAGGTATATATTAAAGCTGTGGAACTGCTGAAAACGTAGTATACACCGTGAAACGAACCTAGGGATGAACGTTTGATCGCAAAGGAGGGTCTACCCCTTGACAGAAGTATTTGTGCTCCTCAACTAAGTTTAAGAGATTTGGAAAAGAAAGCGAACATTCAGCTGTAGTGTAAGATGCTTAAACCCCCTTATCCAACATAACTGATAGTTTAACATACAATAGTAAGCAATTGGTACAAACCTTAATAAAATCTATTAGAACTAGGTGTTAACAACGGTCAGAAATTAAATATCGGTCTGTTACCTTATTCATGCACCCAGGATTAATCCCAAGAAGGGTCACTTGTCCTCATCGGACAGTGTTGGGGGCTGAGCAGCCTGATCTGATCAGAATCATGATAGCCTAGTACTCAGTGACCTAGGTGTTAAGAACGGTCAGAAATTAAATATCTATCGTTCTGTTACCTTATTCATGCACCCAGGATTAATCCCAAGAAGGGTCACTTGTCCTCATCGGACAGTGTTGGGGGCTGAGCAGCCTGATCTGATCAGAATAATGATAGCCTAGTACTCAGTGACCTAGGTGTTAAGAACGGTCAAAAATTAAATATCGGTTTGTTACCTTATTCATGTACCCAGGGTTAATCCCAAGAAGGGTCACTTGTCCTCATCGGACAGTGTTGGGGTTTGAGCAGCCTGATCTGATCAGAATCATGATCGCCTAGTACTCAGTGACATACGACTTAGGGTTTCCGCTTTAAATCGTAGGGTGCTAGTGTTTACAGCAAACCTCTATTGATTGTAATTAAGGCAAGTCTCCAATCATCTTTTATAATGAACATTATCCCGAAACCTGAATATTGAAACTTCAGCAATCACAACTCTATCTATCTGCTTACCTTATCCGTAGTGTACTATTTTACTTTCCTGCATCTAAGTTAAATTAGAAAATACCACAAACAAACCCTAACTACTCTATTAAACCCATCCTATTAGCTACTACACTTTGAGGTATTCACTTCATTTCGATTCTCTCTGATTTTAAGAACGACACCTGAGTCAGACTTACCGCTAACTACCCTAATACCCTTAGAGCAGTAGGTAGTAATAAAGCTTAGGCTTCCCAACAAATTATAAATTAAAACCACCCTCCGATCACACGATCCTGACGGTTGGTATAACGACCGGGGTGACACCCAACCGACCGCTGGGACCCGATCAGGTTTTTGGCACCGCTGCCGGGGATCGCAGAGCATTGTGATTTGATAAATATACCTTAGAATTAGAAGCCCTTAGGAGAATCTTTCGTTTAAGCCTATCTTTTTCTAAAGTTACTGCTTCCTTAGAATAGTTTAGTTATTAAAATACAAAAACGATAAAAATATGAAAAATCTACCATCTGATTCGGTTTCTAGCCCAGTTTCTCTGTTCTCTCACAAGACAGCAGATGCAATGATGGCAATGGATGATTCTAAATTTTTTGATTTTATGGAAAAAGAATTAGAGGATAACTCTTCTTGTTCTTCATTCCCCGAAGTCAAAGAAATCTCAAGCATCCATGAAATTGATATCAAGCAAAAACACTTTGACCTAGAAGTAGAGGAATCTCAGCAGAAGATCTCAACTTCTGTTACTCACACTTTAAGTAGTCAACTTACCCTTGACCCTGAGATTTCTTCACTTCTTGCCAAATACCCACACTATGTTAGGCCACCTGACCTTCTCGAAGAAGTGCCATTCGGCACTGAGGTTTAGTTTTATCCACCTATGTTAAGATTAGATAGAAATGAACGCCTTCACTGCTTGGATGAATACTTTGAATATGATCTTCCTGACATTTTGAGAACATACCCTACTACACTTAGTGAGAATCTCTCATGTTCGGATGATCATACATTCAAATCAGGAACCTCCTACATAGATGAACCAATTCAAAGATGTCCAATCTAACCTAGGTACACCATAGCTAAAACTATACTGGAAGGACCACCCACCGACATCATTGAAATCACAGATATTCCAACCGAGACTGAAATCGAGCGTCATGTCGAAAATTCTTTTAAACCAGATAGGAGGATAGATATTTGTGCCAAATTTCTTGAATATCTTAAAATATCAGACTTCCCCTTTTCGGTTGACCAAAGAAAGACCTTCGTGATTATCGATAACAGAATTTTAGAACTCCCCGCTAATTACACTAGAAAAGATGAGTTATTACTAAAATCAGATCTAGACCTGTTAATGAATTTACTTGCTAATACTGATTATCATCCTGTTTCATCAACACGCATTAATCGGTATATTGCGTATCTGGTTAATGAGCTTGAATTTTGGATAGAGTGTGACCCTATAATTCCAACCTTACTCCCTGGGAAAACACCATTCTTTGTTGATCCTGCCGTTTGTTTAATCAATAAACTGATAGAAATTTTTTCGGAAGCTACTGAAGAAGCTATTGAGAGGTCTTTCTGTGCAAAATGGAAAGATATTCACATTAAGCTAATTCAGTTATTTCAAACATCAAAATTTTCTTTCACACTTCAACAAAAATTACTTTTTAAAGAATTGTCGATAGCAGTCTACGCTACTACCGGAAATCCTTATTCAAAAGAAGAGAAAGAATTTTTGAATATATTGGAAAAATTACTTTATGATCTTAACTTTTCAGACGACGGACCACCAAATGGCATTTCAAATCCCAAGAAAGTTAAACGGGAATTTGAATAAATTCGTTGATGCACTTATAGAATTAGGATACAAGGAGAGAAGTTTTCTGAATGAATTTGAATTATTCTTGAACTCCGCCGACCTAATTTATCACATCACTAAAGTGCTCCGATTTTCATTATTCCTCGTTATACGTTCCCTCAACCTCGGGCCCCGAATTAATTATTTGGAAAAGTCGAGCCGTTGACTTTAAAACAAAGCGCTTGTTGGGAGGCAACCCATTTTTAATAAATAAATCAAGTAGTTAATTTAGTTAATCGCGTAGTAGTTTAAATTTTCAGTTTATTTACTTTCTGCGTAAAAGTTAGGATTTTAAATTTTAATTTTTAAAATTATCTTTAAAAATGTTCTTTAAAATTTATCTCATCATTTATCACTCAATGTGTAAATTTTGTTTAGTTATTTAACTTCAATTAAACAATTGGCAAAATTTAACAACTTTTAAAAGGGACTAAAATTTTAAGAACACAAAAAAACAATTAAGTTTTTTTTAATAAAACCCTTTTAACCTAATTACCATTTACTTTCACTAAATTACCACTAGGGGTAAAAAGGTAAAAGTAAAAAGTAGGTGAGGAGGTTAAAAAGCAAAAAATGAGATCATTTTTCACTCCTCTCCCTCCTCCCTCTTTTTCTTCGGCCGAACCACACCACAACCACCATGCCACCATCAATTTTTCACCATTGTTGAAGGATTCAAGCTCAATAATCTTCATTTTCATTACTTGTATGCTTCATTGTTCATCATTACATCTAACTTAAGGTAAATCTCTAACCAAAAATCTCTAGTTCATCAAGATGCAAAAAACTAGGGTTTCAATTTGAAAGTTGAAATTTGATGATGAAAAACTAGGGCTTTAGGTGTTATTACTTGCTTATGATGATTGTATGATGATATATGATAGCAATCTATTGATTTAATGTGAGATTGCTGAACTTTGATTTTCAAAGTGATGAACTTTGACTTTTTGTTGACTTTTTAAGCTAGATTGGCCCATATTTGACTTTTTTTGATGAAAGTTGCTTATAATAATGTGTTGAACATAAATAAACTAGCTTAAATTAGTTAGCAATTGGTTTAGATGACTTTTAAGAATTAAAGTAAGCATTTTTTATGAGTATTTGTGAAGTATCATTATTTTAATTAAAATCTTTCAAACCAAATGATACTTATGCAAGTATTAACTTCAAATGGTTGCTTGAATTCTTGAAACTTTGCTTAAATGATTTAAACAACCACTTTCATTTTAAAAAGAAGCATCATTTTAGTAAATAAAACGCATGAAGCTTTTAAATAACAAGTCGTGTTTCTAAAGAAACTGATATCGCGAAATAAGTCATGTTTTTACTACCGATATCGCTCTCATTCTGGAACGATTCTTGGCATTTTAAACTTAGAAACAGTACAAATCAGTGATATTATGCCAAGATGGTCAAAAAAAGGTTGCACGACAAAAATCAAGCAAAACGGATGAAAAACGAAGATTCCACGCACGTTTGAAGATTCAAGGTATCAAAACAAGATTTCAAGAAAAAAGTGCCTATCATCAACATCCATCTCATCCAAGATGTTCGTTTTCAAATTACGAATCCAACAGAAGAAGAATCAACAAAAACGGACGAAGAATGAAGATTCTACGTACGCCGGAAGATCCAAATGATTTGTACGAGACATCTAAAGATGGGAGACATATTTTTGGGATATCTTTACATCAAAGTCTTCGTTTTTGAATTACAAATCCAATGCAAAAAGAATCAACGCAAACGGACGCATAACGAAGAAGATACGCGCGGATTAATTAACCTTTCTAAATAGACTTTTAAACTTTAAATTAATCTATCACCTTTCCACCAATAAACGTGATTACAACACCTTTTTAACGACGTCCAATTAAAAGGTAGTCAGTCATCTGTGTCAATATAATTTGTCAAAGGTATGAAACTATGGAACCGCAAGGCTACAAGAGGATTTTCGTAGGACAAGACATGGCCAAGGTTTGAAGCAGCGGAACCACTTTAAATGAGGAACGCTGTGGATAATTAGGGGATTTATTGGGTAGTCTTAAGCAAGGGCTGGTTTAAAGTCATAAATGAACTTTTTAAATATACGAATCTATTAGGATGACGAGGAATGATAATTAACTAATATCTTTCAAAACAATTTCTCCAAACATCATCCCATAACTTAATTAATGAAGTCTCAGCAAACACTATCTTTATTTATCTGCTTTAGCTTTTACTTTTATTTCGCTTTTATTTATTTACTTGCCTAAGTTAGTTAATAGAAAAACCAAAACTCCCCTGCTATTTTATAAACCCTTCACTAGTTTGAAAGCCCTCATCTGCCACGCCTTAGTTTCAATTCAGTCGGTTTGAAGAACGACTCTATGTCATACCTACCACTTGCTCACCCTTAGGATTAGCATTTTTAGGGAAAACTTAGGCCCCGCAATTACAAATTTAAAACACCCACTGATGCCCGCCGCCGGTAGCCGGTGCAACGACAAGGGTTGAAATCCTTACCGACCGCTGGGGGCACATCAAGTTTTTGACGCCATTGTCGGGGAACCAACTGTACGATCCTTAGGCGTTAAGACGAACATACTTACTAGTGAACCTTTATGATTTATTAGACCCCTACGTCTTTCTTTATCTTTCCTTCCTTTTACAACTTTTAGAAATGACCACCCCTATCCATTCAACTAGTCAACCACCTGCCGATGAGACTATGACAACCGCACGTATCACTTTGGCTGATGACTCTAAACCTCTGATTGAAGGTCGAGGGGGACCAATCGTCTATCCGGAAAATGATAGAACTTCATTTGAATTAAAGCCCCACATTGTTCAGTTAGTCCAAAACCTCTGTCAATTCCGTGACCTACCAAATGATGATCCCAACTCCCACCTTGACAAATTCATTTCCTTATCCAACTCCTTTAAGCCGATTGGGGTTAATCAGGACATAGTCTATCTACACCTATTTCCCTATTCACTCACTCTCAATGCACAAACCTGGTTTGAGGAACTAGAAATCAACTCTATAACCTCTTGGGTAGAATTAGCAACCAAATTTTTGGCCAAATATTTTCCCCCATCAAAACAAGCCACGTTTAGGTCCAACATCATAAACTTCCGCCAAGTTCACAATGAATCAATCTACGATGCATGGGAACGCTTTAAGAAATTGCTTAAGAAATGTCCAAATCATCGTTTTGAGAGCTCAGACCAGTTGCGCATTTTCTACACTGGTCTCTTCCCACATCACCGTCCTTTACTTGATACCGCCTCTCAAGGCAGTTTTATGAATTGTACGGCCGATGAGGCTTGGAGCCTTATTGAGAAAATGACAATACACAACCATGACTGGAACAGTGAAAATCACCCCTCACTAGTGAATTCACCTACTACAATCGGGAATGAAGCTATCAAAACCCTCACTTAGCAAGTGGAAGAACTAACCAAAGAGATCAAGGAATTGAAAAGTCAAAAACAACAAGTCTGTCAAGTTCAAACCTGCATTAATTGTGCTAATCCGAACCACTCAACCCAAATTACTCAGACTCATCTAACTTCACCCAATACTAACCCTTCTCTTAACCCACCTAGGAATAGCCCACTAACTTACCAACCTCAACCTTTGGAACCCTCTTCCTCACAAACCTCTAGTTTTGACGACACCCTGATACAAGTCATTCAAGGACTCTCAGCTAGACAAGACCAAACTGCTATCATCTTAAGAGATCACTTGACTTTGTTAAAAGCTTTAGAATCCCAATTAGGACAATTAGCACAGCGTATTAACGCTAAACCTCAGGATAGTCCAACTAGTTGCCATAAGGAGGCTTCTCATATTCAAGACTCTCAGGTAGCACATAGCCCACCTACGATTTCTTCTCCGGTGAAGGAACCACCTATTGTCCCATCGACAATAGATTTAGAGTCTACACCAAATAGGAAAGTAACCATTCCATTTCCGGCTCGTCTTAAACAATGACCCAACAAGCTTAGGTCCTTTAAGCTTGATATGAAATTCCTAGATACCGTATCTGAAGTTCCTTCCAAAAAGTACTTCAGAAGGCTTCTTACAACCAAGGATAAGGTACCCGAAGTACCCAATGTCCTGCTAAACGAGGAATGTTCAACTATCTTGAAAAATACCATTCCAGAAAAACTCGGAGACACCAGACGTTTTACTCTCCCCTGTTCTATCTACAATTCAGGCATCATCTGTTCTCTTGCCGATTTAGGAGCTAGTGTTAACCTTATGCCATACTCGCTTTTCAAGAGGCTTGAGTTAGAAAATCTTCGACCTACCAAAATGACCATACAGCTTGCTGACCACTCAGTCAAATGCCCTAAGGGAATAGCTGAAAATGTTTTAGTAAGGATTGACAAATTTCTTTACCCAACAGATTTTGTAGTAATGGATATGCAGGAAGATGTACACATCCCAATCATACTAGGAAGACCTTTCATGAATACGGCCAAGGAATCAACGTCTTCGCACAAACCATCAGCTTGCAGTCTCAGGGAGAAACCATCACTTTCCATATCGACAATCCTAACACTGGAGACCAAGCCGATATGTACATGATCTCCATGAACAAGACCACAAAGGACAAAGAAACTGCAAGGTCAACAAGTGAAAGTAAATCTGGTAAGGAAATGGCAATCATGCCATATTTGCCGATTGACCTCCGACGAATAGGACAAGAGATGAAAAAAGCATCTCCATCAAACAAACCAACGATGGAAGAATTAATCGGAAAGAGAAAGATGGAAGAAGAAAACAAAAGAAGCATACCGCTAACCAATCTATTTACCCCTGAAGAAATGGCGGGAAGTAACCACGACCATCCTAAGAGAAGAGAAACACTGGAGGAATATTCCAAACGCACAAGATACCAACCGAAAACCATCATAGATCTCAAAGTGCACGAAGAATTGATCCAAAGATTTGACAAAGTAGTAGGAGGAATAAGCGGCGTAGTCAACATGCTGGCTCTTTCCCCTGCTGAACTGCAATTCTGTCAACAACAGAAACGGACTTATGCTAGGATCTACGATGCCCTTAAAATATCTAACATCCCATTCAACTCAACGCAATGGGAGATGTTAGGATCCATTAAAGCGCATATGAAAGAGACTACTGGACATCCGAGCAGTCGTGCCAACATCTTGACAATAAATGACCTCACATCATTGCTTGACTTTCTAAACAGAGAAGATCACCTTAGTTCCAAAGGAAGCGGATCTATGGTTATCAACTCCACTATTGAAAAGCAAGTTGAGTTACTGATTGAAGAACTTAGTGATCTCGTTTGGGAAGAATCAAGGTGCGAACGACCTTTTAGGGCCACACATGAATCGCCACTTGATATCACTACTTTTGTTACGATCCATCTACTGGAGATTCAACAACGGAAAAGTAACTCTAGAACGAACTTCATATTCCACTCATGATGCAAGGAGATACTTCGTCAGCTTGTTCTAGTTTTCTCAGAATCCGACTTTCCATTCAACAACCATCAGCACCGGCAAATAGAGGACCTGTGTACGTCCATCAGAAGATTCAACGGAGACCCCAAGACCGAGAATTATGAAGACATAAAACTGCAATTCTTGGCATTTGTATGCTCTCTCTGTGGGAAAACCCACCGCCAAGAGAGGTTGTTAAGACAGACACAACCACCATGACCGACCCTAGTGAGACTGTCACTAAAGCAGTCGATTACATCACCTGCGGACTTCACGGACTTGCAAGGACAACTTCGGAGCACCTTCTGAACTACAAGGAAACATCGAGAGATAGTCCATTTGAATTAATTACGACAATAGTCAATCATTTCATGAGAATCTATCCACCTCGATGCACTTTTCTGCAACCTAGGGCCCACAACATCAACACAGTGAATCCCATGGATACATCCATCTCCATCTAGCTAGGAGAGAAGAAGTCGAGCTCTCGACTTTAAAAGAGCGCTTCTTGGGAGGCAACCCATGTTTACGTTTCTGCAATTTTACATTCCAAGAAGTGATGAAGTCTCCGACTATCTTTCACACTTGGATATACGAAGAAGACCGGCACATCAAGTTTTTGGCGCCGCATCAAACATCAAGTTTTTGGCACCGGAATTAAGAAAAGTATATCCAACGTGTTCACACCTATGAGACAAATCATAAAACACTTGAAGAAATTGGAGCACACAATAGCAACGAAGGGACTCTACGGAAAATTCGGCAATCATGTGCTTCGGAGCACTCCTCATCATCACCTACAAGCCACATATATAAATGGGGAGTACTTCTGTTCTAAGCTCTTTTTCATTATAAATATACCATATTCACTATGCTTATCACTAAGTGTGGGATTCAAACCCAACACACACTGCTGAAAGAATACGTCTTAGATGTTTCAATTCTTAAGTGTGGGATTTTACCCCAGTCAGAGCTTAGAATAACATCGAGGACGATGTTCCTTTAAGTGTGGGATAGCAGTAGTTACACTACTATAAAATGGATAATGGTATATGCTTGATTCTAAACTCGTTGCTCTTTAGACCATCCTTCTCCAATAAGTAAACAATTTTTTTCAAAATTAAGTTAAAAATATGTTGAAAATGAAAAAAATTTAGACAAAGAATAATTTACTTTGGGGAAGAAGAATAAATAAAATACGAATTCCTTTGGAAAATTAGTTTAGTAATCCCATAAAGAGCATCGCATGACTAGGCACACAACAAACCAACTTTCGATTCGTGAGGTACCTTAAGCCATATAAAGCATTCATTTTAATGCTTCACTTCTTCGATTCTTGAGTGTGCCGATGTATGCGTCTAGAATCAGAACTTACTCCTGTTATGCATTTCAAATCCGGATTGGTGAGTAAAGAGGAGATCGAATCACTTCATTCTTAAACTCATCCATATACCCATAATAAACACGTTATTCCTACCTTCTCGAAAGCATCCCTCAAACTTCATAGTAAGTCCCAAAGATGAAAGAAAAGAAGCTACAAGGATATGACGTCAAAGAAGAAAACCCAAGAAAGAAAATTCGAAGAAAAGAAAATCAATTGGAGAAAAAGACTCCTTCTGCAAACACCAAAAGAAAAGGGCGTCAATCCTCCCAAAAATTCCAACTTCACCAAAAAAAAACCCATGAACAACCCAACACAACCCCCTCTCATATCACCAACACTCCACTCCAAAAACCTTACATCACTCCTCCTAGAATGATTGTGGCTAGATTGACTTCGCTCTCACCTAAAAGGTAACGATTTGATTCTCGATCAAGCCTATGACGATAAACGATACATGACTGGTGTTCTGAGTGATTGATAATATTAGAATAGGAAACCCTAAACACTTTGAGTGATTTGAGTGACCACCTTAAGAGGATCGCCTAGTCATGTATCCAAGATCAAAGATCAAAAGTATTTAAAATATTTTAAGAACACAAAAAAAAAATTAAAGTTTTTTTAATAAAACCCTTTTAACCTAATTACCATTTACTTTCACTAAATTACCACTAGGGGTAAAAAGGTAAAAGTAAAAAGTGGGTGAGGAGGTTAAAAAGCAAAAAATGAAATCATTTTTCACTCCTCTCCCTCCTCCCTCTTTTTCTTCGGCCGAACCACACCACAACCACCATGCCACCATCATTTTTTAACCATTGTTGAAGGATTCAAGCTCAATAATCTTCATTTTTATTACTTGTATGTTTCATTGTTCATCATTACATCTATCTTAAGGTAAATCTCTAACCAAAAATCTCTACTTCATCAAGATGCAAAAAACTAGGGTTTCAATTTGAAAGTTGAGATTTGATGATGAAAAACTAGGGCTTTAGGTATTATTACTTGCTTATGATGATTGTATGATGATATATGATAGCAATCTAGTGAATTCATGTGAGATTGGTGAACTTTGATTTTCAAAGTGATGAACTTTGACTTTTTGTTGACTTTTTAAGCTAGAATGGCCCATGTTTGACTTTTGTTGATGAAAGTTGCTTATAATAATGCGTTGAACATAAATAAACTAGCTTAAATTAGCTAGCAATTGGTTTAGATGACTTTTAAGAATTAAAGTAAGCATTTTTTATGAGTATTTGTGAAGTATCATTATTTTAATTAAAATCTTTCAAACCAAATGATACTTATGCAAGTATTAACTTCAAATGGTTGCTTGAATTCTTGAAACTTTGCTTAAATGATTTAAACAACCACTTTCATTTTAAAAAGAAGCATCATTTTAGTAAATAAAATGCATGAAGCTTTTGAATAACAAGTCGTGTTTCTAAAGAAACTGATATCGCGTAAAACGTTATGTTTTTACTACCGATATCTCTCTCATTCTGGAACGATTCTTGGCATTTTAAACTTATAAACAGTACAAATCAGTGATATTATGCCAAGATGGTCAAAAAAAGGTTGCACGACAAAAATCAAGCAAAACGGATGAAAAACGAAGATTCCACGCACGTTTGAAGATTCAAGGCATCAAAACAAGATTTCAAGAAAAAAGTGCCTATCATCAACATCCATCTCATCCAAGATGTTCGTTTTCAAATTACGAATCCAACAGAAGAAGAATCAACAAAAACGGACGAAGAATGAAGATTCTACGTACGCCGGAAGATCCAAATGATTCGTACGAGACATCTAAAGATGGGAGACATATTTTTGGGATATCTTTACATCAAAGTCTTCGTTTTTGAATTACAAATCCAACGCAAAAAGAATCAACGCAAACGGACGCATAACGAAGAAGATACGCGCGGATTAAGAAACGCAACGAAAGACGGCGAACCGGGGCGGGGGTGTGCCAGCCGACGCCGGCCACCACCAGGCCGCCGCCGGCCACCTGGTGGGCGGTGCCGGCCACCGGCTGCCCATCCCATTTCCGCTTTTTGGTACTTGCGTGTACCCGGTGCGCCACCTTTCCATGCTTTTTCGAACCCGGTACGCCACCTTTCCATGCTTTTTCGTACCCGGTGCACCACCTTTCACCCTTCTGCTAATGTGTGCCTAGGAATGCTAACGTGAGCCACATTTCATCTATAAATAGCAGCCCTTAGGCTTCATTTCAACACACACCTTCCTAGCTTATTTTCTCTCACTCTAGAAATAAGCTCCTACTTTCTCACTCTACATTTTTTCTCTAGATTAGTTTTAACTAGTATTTAAACTAGTTTAGAAGTTTAATTAGGAATAGAAGGAAAGTGCAGAACGCATTGTAATCTTCGGTGTACGATCGGAATCATGTTAATTAATTCAAGTCTATTCTCTCTTGCATTTAATCCTAGTTCTTTCTATCCTTATCTATCTTAATTAATTACGTTTATATTGATTATGCTAGATTTAGTTATTGCCATGATTAGAGAGTAGTACGCTTGTTGTGTTTGCTTGCGATGCATTTAATTAATTATGGGATGATTTATAATTAAATATTAAAGAACGGTAGTATCGATTTGATCGTCTTATTGCATGTTCTTGTTTGATTGTTGCCTTAGGATCATCATAGTGGTAAAATATAAACGGTCTTAATTATAGTAAAGTAATATGATGGCCCTATTCGACTGTTACTCGATATAGTACTGGAAACACTTCAAGGTGGAGTACAAATGTATGGAAGTCGAGGAACAACCGAAGGTAGTCATATCACGAACTAATATATAAAATGAGAAACCTAGTTTAATTAACCTTTCTAAATAGACTTTTAAACTTCAAATTAATCTATCACCTTTCCACCAATAAACGTGATTACAACACCTTTTTAACGACTTCCAATTAAAAGGTAGTCAGTCATCTGTGTCAATATAATTTGTCAAAGGTATGAAACTATGGAACCGCAAGGCTACATGGGGATTATCGTAGGACAAGACATGGCCAAGGTTTGAAGCGGCGGAACCACTTTAAGTGAGGAACGCTGTGGATAATTAGGGGATTCATTGGGTAGTCTTAAGCAAGGGCTGGTTTAAAGTCATAAATGAACTTTTTAAATATACGAATCTATTAGGATGACGAGGAATCGTTATATGATTCAGTTTTGTCTAGTACCTTTAGATTTTTGTTCCCGTTCATATGAAAGTATTATTAAACCATGATTAAGATTTTGCTTATTATTCTAAATACTTTGGAATGTTACCATAACCTAGCTCCCGGTGTGACATGCTAATGGAACTTTAATTAGTAGAGAATCTAGTGTTTACATACAAGTATTCAAGAATGATAATTAACTAATATCTTTCAAAACAGTTTCTCCAAACATCATCCCATAACTTAATTAACGAAGTCTCAGCAAACACTATCTTTATTTATCTGCTTTAGCTTTTACTTTTATTTTACTTTTATTTATTTACTTGCCTAAGTTAGTTAATAGAAAAACCAAAACTCCCCCGTTATTTTATAAACCCTTCACTAGTTTGAAAGCCCTCATCTGCCATGCCTTAGTTTCAATTCAGTCGGTTTGAAGAACGACTCTAGGTCATACCTACCACTTGCTCACCCTTAGGATTAGCATTGTTAGGGAAAATTTAGGCCCCGCAATTACAAATTTAAAACCCCCACTGATGCCCGCCGCCGGTAGCCGGTGCAACGACAAGGGTTGAAATCCTTACCGACCATTGGGGGCGCATTAGAAACCAATATCATAATTGTGCCCTTTAAAGATTGAATCTTAAGTTGTTAGTTAATTTCATATCATAAATCACTTTTGCAAAAGTTTGACTAACACTTGATACTAATATCTTTGAATGCATTATATGGTCAAAGTTTCATCACTAGTCTCCTAAGTTTGTGGTAAAATGCAAAGTTTTGATTAAAGTAAGGTAATTATAAGGTTTCTTTAAAATCTTAATGCTTTCTTAGCCAATTCTAGAATTGTTTACAAAGTAAGACCTTTAACCCTAGAAAAATGTTTATGACATTTACCATAGCTTAAGAAACTTTTTGGTGTGAAATTTGAGGTTTGGTGATTGCGGTTTGGTTGAAAATGTATCTTTCTAGGTTATGGATTATTCAATTTTTAAAGCCTACATTTTGAATTTTTGTTAAAAATTTGGGATAACTTAATGAACTCATATACCTATGATCATGATGCACACTAATTACCTTTTATCTTGACAGATGAAGTCTGACTCTACAGCTATCCATCCTACTTTGGAATACTTGGCCACTTCCGCTAAAAAGAAGAAATTGATTAGGGATTGGATGAGCCGGCCATATGAAAAGAACAGATTTATCGTTTGGAGAGATGTAAAGGCAATTGGGTATAAAAGAGAGTTGAGGAAGTTAGTGAAATATAAGATCAATCATGAGAAAATGGATGCTTGGTACAAAATGTTCACCCTCAATGAAGACATTTACCGAGAGCTGGTTACTGAGTTCATGTTGACCTATGAGTTCAACCCCTACATTAGAAATGTTACAGATAAGCGGATGATTAGCTTCAACTACATAGGGGTGAAACAACAAGTGTCATTAGCTGAGTTGAGCTAGCGGTATACCTTAGATTCTATACAGAGGACCAGGCACATTCTCAGCTATTCTTTGATAGCTCACGGAGTGTTTCATATGATAAAGACCATGGGCTGATTTGGGACAATCTAACGGGTACTAGTTTTCATTCAAATGTAAAAGCCTCCGTGTTTTTCAAGGTTGAGCATCGACTCCTGCACAAGCTACTAGCTGTATCACAACATGGAAAGAAAGAAACATGAGGAGTTGTAGGAGCTGATGATCTCTTTGTAATAAATGCCATGATTAAGAAGAAAAATGTGAATGTAGCTTTCTTAGTAGCCGAGAGGATTCAAAGAGAAACGACATTTGAGATGACAAAGTATATCTACATGGTAGCTTTCATCACTAGGATTTGTTTCCGTATGGGTTTGCTCACTGAGGATCACATGAGTGAGTATAAAAGCTCACCTCATGTTAGATCCCTGCCGTTCGACTTGGACTACTTTCAGACTATCTGGTTGATCACTACTGATTCGAGCAGGCATGCACTCTGGAGAGCTACCAAACAGCCCAATCCTTGTTGTGTTCTGAAGAGGAAGGGTAGTAAAAGAGATAGGGATGTTGAGAATGATGAGCCGATAGAGATACAAGATGATGATAGTGATGTTAGAGCGCCGCAGGTTGATACTAGGGCATCTGGCTCTACTTCTAAGGTTCAGAGTGTTGTTGACTGAACTACACCAGTGACTCCACTTTCTCAGTATTGGACTTTTCATGCACTTCAGGTTAGACATGCTCATGACATCAATGTAGCACGTAAGTTTGGATTGCCGATACCAGAGCCACTGATGTACAGATGTGAGACACCACTAGCAGTTTTTCCCATTCCACCAGTCACCACCACTGTTCCACCATACACCATACCCACCACATCTCGCCATGAGCCAGTATACTCTATACACACCTCAGCTGCTCCATCTACTTCACGATAGCCACCCCCAGCCACCCATGTCTTATCTCCGACTTACGAGATCCCAAGACCTGATGACCCACATGTTTATCACCCAGCCATGACCACCACTAGTGTTGAGGGCATCACACTCTCAGGACTCTCAGGGATGCTCAACTTCGAACTCATCCCTGAATCAGAGCTTCCAAATGAGAATGACATTAGGAGAGGATACCAGATATTACTTGAGGAGACACACATGACACAGCAATGCTTACAGGAGTGGGGATTTGAGACTACAGAAAACTTGCCTATCCATGTTATGCAAGCCATCCTCAGACAGCACAAAGTTATTATATCAGAGTCTGTATCTAGGAGAGCAGCTAGCGGGGAGCATTCAGCTGCAGGCATGCATCCATCCACTTCTAATGTTGATCCTCGTGTGATTGATCAGGGGTCCCCTCGTCCTTAGACTTTTTCATCATCAGTACTATTATTATTATTGGTATGTATTAACACTAACTATTATGGTGGGATGACTTGTGAACTTGTTTTTGATCTTTTGGTACTTTTTACCCAGCTTGCTACCTAGCTGAATGATCTATCTATCTATCTTTATTATTATGCTTACGTTCTCTTTGTTTATTTTAGTAGAATAAAATGTGGTTGAATTGATTGTTGAGAATGATGGAAACGATTCACTAGATGACGCGCAATTAAACGGAAGGTTGTTCTTAGACGGAAGCAAGCTGGAATCTCTAGTGAGCCAAAACATCTTCTTCAGCCAAATCATTTTCATCTCGTGAATCCATGAGGGGAGTTTTTCGTTCTTTTTCGTTGTCTTCCCGAAATATTCATACCATATCCTTATGCCTAATCTCTAAGTGTGGGATTTTAATTCCACCATCTTAAAAACACAACAAAGTGAGAATTTCCTATAATCAAACTCTAAGTGTGGGATCCCCCAAAAAGATCTCCGCCTTAGTAGTGAACATTAGGGACAATGTTCCTTTAAAGTGTGGGATACGCGGTATGTCATACCGAAATATTCTGACCTCTTGTCCTCTAAAGTAAAGTTCTCATTTCTTGCTCAAATTTTAAAAAAAAAAATCAAAAAAACTCGACTGATTTATCAATCAACTTTTGAAAATTCTTTGATCTTTTGGTAAAAATAATACTTTTTAAGGATAATCACTTTTTCAGAATAAATAAATTACTTTGGAAAGTAAGATAAGGCAGAATGAGGATCCCTTAAAAATGAAATGGTTATCTTCGAAGCATCACATGACTTGGCGCATACACCCTATATTGTTTTGTAAGGAACTTGAGCCTTTAATAAGCATTCATTTTTAATGCTTCACCATTCATTTCTGTGTGTGTACCGATGCATGTGTCTTAGAATTAGAACTTGTTCCTGGTATACGCTTCGAGACCATACCAAAGAGTACTGTATGCGGTATAGGTGCAATTAGAGGATCTTGGCATTTATTAGGATTAAACCCATTTTCTCATATCTCTTCAAGCCTAGCCTTCCGATACTCAATTTTAGTATCGATGATCCGCTTAGTACACCCTGTTGAGCCTTAACCTGTTCATTTCTTAAAAACCTAAATTTTTAAAACCCACTACCTTCCATACCCACCAAAACCTTATCTTAGAATTTTAAATTTTTGAAAAATGATATCTAGATATTCTTTTTGCTTTCACTCCAAAAATCACAAAATTCGTGTTTTACTTAAAACTTCTCGCGTTCGTTTCAGAAATCAAATCTCAAAAGATCGAGAATCTTGCGGTGCAAAAATATGGCACCAAGTAAAATTCGAAATATCAAAAAGTCTGAAAAAATGAAAATATGAAAGGATCTCAAAAGGCAGTAAGAAAGAAAAAATCCTTAGAAATTTCTTTGGCAAAGAAATTCTAAACAAAAATATGTATTATCTAAATAAAGCTAAGTGCTTCAAAATCTCCCGAAAACTCTAAGATGTAAATCTTCCATGTATTTTCAAGAAAATAGAAGTCAAAATAGCTATCTTCCTTCCTTACCGTTATCCGTTTCCGTTTACATAAAAAAGCATATCTAAATAAAGTTTTTCATAAAGTTTGAAAATTCCTAAGATAAGCATAACCTTTCTTTTTAAACCTTAAAACAACCCTTTTCCATACCGCTTTAACCCTCACCCGAACACTACAACCCAACAAAAAATCCTTGGGATAATTAGCACCCTCCTCATTTGGAGTAGTGGAGATGCGATTCTCGACCAAGCCTATGATGATAAGCGTTGCATGACTGACTTTGAGCGATTTTGTTTGTTTAGAATGTTAGGAAACCCGATACACTTTTTGAGTGAATTGAGTGACCACCTGTGAGGATCGCCCAGTCATCTACTTCTACATATCGAGAGTTGCAAAAGTATGCTAAAGGGATAACCAGTTCAGTTTTAAGATTTCTTATTCTACTGATGCTTACTTTTTGAAATAATTTACTTATTTTGAGGAGTTGATGTCCTTAGGAAAAATCTGTTCTCGTCAAATGGTGTATCTTCTCAAAACCTGGAGCAAAATGAGATACGGTTTGCTTGAGGACAAGCAAAGTCTAAGTGTGGGATACTTGATTTGACGTAAAAAGTCATGTTTTATGCACATCTTTTAACTCATATTTAGCACTAAATTAACAAAATCATGACAATAAAAGGTCTAAACTTTATAAATATTTCAAAAACAACGGTAAATGGACGAAAAACATACTTAAATGGGCATAATTCATTCGACATGCTATTTTATCATCAAACTCCTATCCAGGACTTAAAAATTATCTTATAATGTAGGTCTGGAGAATACGAACGCGTGGACATAAAGAACGCTGAAAACGGATCAAGAACGAAGAAGATAGGGCCAAACGAGTTACGATCCAGCACACAAGACTTACGATCCAGCACACAAGACCACGACCAAGGGCATACACCCCTCTAAGGGTCGTATACCCCCTACAGGGGTCGTATACCCCCTTAAAAGGGTCGTATACCCCCTTTTTGGGGTGGTATACCCCCTTCTAGGGGTGGTATACCCTCTCTATGGTTCCGGATACGCCCCGTTTACTACCGAATATGCCCTATTTGCTACCGAATACGCCCCTTTTGATGTCGAATACGCCCGTTTTGGTATCGAATTTCATAGCTTCGGGGTGTATTTCAGTGTTAAATAGGGAGCGAGGGTGTTGAGTGTAAAATTGTAACTTGTGTGCCTATAAATACTAGGCCTAATCTCCTCATTTCATATCCCATTCTTCATTCAACAATTCTACTCTTTCACACACATTTCTCTTGTAAATTTTATTTTCTTAGTTAGTTTCTCTCTCTAACTTCTCTCTCTAGAGAGTTAGAGAGTAATTAGGGGGTAGCTAGTAGATTAGAGGAGAGATAATCGTTGTAATATAGGAGTATTGATGTTCAAGCTGGTATTCAAGGATTGCAATTATTTTCTCTCTGTTATGTTGCTCTATTATCCGGTGATATCTATTCTCTCATACTGTTATTATGTCTGAATTATTCATGCGTAATATTATGGTATGTGCTTTAATTATTGTCATGTTTATTGAGTAGTGTAATATTTTGATTGTTGGAATGTAGATATTTAGGAGTAGGGATGATGTTAATTTAATCTTTAATTAAATATGTGATTAAAAATTGCTATGTTATGTATCGGGTTATATTTCTCAAGCTGTAGATCTAAACCACCCATTTCACCCTTTCCAAGCTTTCACGTGGTTATTACTTTAGTATTAGGACTTGATCAACCCTAGTATCGGTAGATAGTTATCTGTGTTTTTGTATGAAACTGTGGACATGCTGTAAAATGGCCCAGTACTTAGTATAGCGTTGGAAACACCTCTGGTGGAGTACAAATGCGTGGAAGCTATGGACCGGTCGTAAGCATATGACATCGTGGATACCTGGAAGTCACCCTTCCTGAACATGGTCTAGGTATATATTAAAGCTGTGGAACTGCTGAAAAATGTAGTATACACTGTGAAACTTTCACGAACCTAGGGATGAACGTTTGATCGCAAAGGAGGGTCTACCCCTTAACAGAAGTATTTGTGCTCCTCACCTAAGTTTAAGGGATTTGGAAAAGAAAGCGAACATTCAGCTGTAGTGTAAGATGCTTAAACCCCCTTATCCAACATAACTGATAGTTTAACATACAATAGCAAGCAATTAGTACAAACCTTAATAAAATCTAATAGAACTAGGTGTTAAGAACGGTCAGAAATTAAATATCGGTCTATTACCTTATTCATGCACCCAGGGTTAATCCCAAGAAGGGTCACTTGTCCTCATCGAACAGTGTTGGGGGTTGAGCAGCCTGATCTGATCAGAATCATGATAGCCTAGTACTCAGTGATATACGACTTAGGGTTTCCGCTTTAAATTGTAGGGTGCTAGTGTTTACACCAAACCTCTATTGATTGTAATTAAGGCAAGTCTCCAATCATATTTTATAATGAACATCATCCCAAAACCTGAATATTGAAACTTCAGCAATCATAACTCTATCTATCTGCTTACCCTATCCCTAGTGTAGTAATTTACCTTCCTGCATCTTAGTTAAATTAGAAAATACCAAAAACAAACCCTACCTGCTCTATTTAACCCATCCTATTAGCTACTACACTTTGAGGTATTCACTTCATTTCGATTCGCTCCGATTTTAAGAATGTCACCTGAGTCAGACTTACCGCTTACTACCATAATACCCTTAGAGCAGTAGGTAGTAATAAAGCTTAGGCTTCCCAACAAATTATAAATTTAAAACCACCCTCCGATCACACGGTCCTGACGGTTGGTATAATGACCAGTGTGAAACCCGACCGACCGCTGGGACCCGATCAACCTTTTACTATGTTTTTCAGGTAATTCACAGCACAAGTAAGAACGCATACTTACGGAGTTAGGGGACCCATGATGAATTAGGATGCCACATTTTCGGACAAATCAAGATTTATTTTGTACAACTGATAATATTTCTACGACTTGAGACAAATTATTTTCTTAAATGGCATCTTAATTATAACGTTCTGTAATAATCATACGCTCTGATGTATGAATGTCAAATGATGATGTCAGCACCCCCTGTATACACTAATGCTTCCGCAATCATCTGATAAATGGTAATCAGTGAATTTGGGGGTGTGACAATCAACCTCTAGTTTATGTCCTTCTTTCATCTCTTCCATCTCTCTTTGTTATGTTTCATGTCGCTCATGCATCTCTTCCAACTTTTGTGTCAACACTCGTACCTACAAACAACAAATATACTTCCATATTAATGGCAAGACAATTTACAACATTTACACAATATGGAATAAGAGTGTATATCTTCAAGTATTAATAATGGTGTGAACATAATCCTATCAAAGGTTAATACAATAACATATTAAGGTCAATCAGGCAACAATATTCTCTGCCTTTATAATAAGAATTAGAAACTCTTATAATGTGCTTTACAGCCTCTTTATGCAAAACACAATAAGGTTGCTAACATAACGTGTATATCTGTTATGCTTCATACATTTATATACACCACCCTACATGGACAAGCATTCTAAGTTACATAATGTGTGTATATCTGTTATGCTTTCTTAAGCAATTCAAAATAATAATATAGAGCAAAATGATAAAGGTATCAACTGTATATATGCATGTCGGTAAGTATATACTAATACACACACATATGTACGTGTTTATGTCTGAATATATATATATATATATATAAAAGTGGTTCGATTTGGCTTAAAAGGTCGGTTTATCCTCTCATACCGTAAAACAATAGAAAACAAACCGTTGGCCTGTTTATTAATATTCAAACTGCCAAACCAACCAAATTGCTATAGTTTGGGTGATTTTGGGTGGTTTCAGTCAAACTGCGAAAATCCATACTTGTAGTTGTAGATAAACAAAAGACTAGCAACGACAAAATAAGAAACTGAGAGTTGAAACAAACCTCAGGAATCTCCTGCAAGCTACTAGAGCTGGGTGCAGAGGGTGTACCCGTCAATACAAAAGAAGGATCCGATGATGTACTAGTCCCATAGCCTCTCCCTTTCTTCCTCCCCTGGTATATTTGTTCCAACACTCAGGGTCATAAGATGGGTAATCATCAACATTTGGATACTTCTCATCATACAAAGTGGTTAAAGTTTCATGTGACATATTATAATATAATTATAACTTTACATCTATTAATGGACTACTTGAATAATAGATAATCATTAGCAAATAATGAAACTTACCACATGTATACGTGATCTGTCATCAACAAACACAGGCTGAAAAACGCTCCCCGCCTCCAACTCATATAGTCTTGTCCCTTTCCTTTCATGGTTGTTAATATAAGATTCATGCGATTCCACACGACGCCCCAAAAAAGTTTCCTTTAAAAGAAAATTTATGGTAGTTGATAAGCAAATAATAACAGTGGCATATTAATAAGCTTAGGACCATTATTTTATAAGAATTAGTAATTAACGTGAACCATTATGACCTATTCGACTTCAACTCCTACTGACCAAACAGAAGCATATAAGAATGACAAGGGGTTTGGAGTTTATTTAACCGACAAAACATAGCCATATAACCCCGCAACCCGAGTAAGTTTTATTATTTTTTTAAACTGTCTAACACACATTCAAGTGTCAGGTGGTCTTAAACAAATATAATACATCTTACCAATGTCTTTCTAGCTTTCTTAAAGCTACCAGAACCCGTAGTATGCATGCCACCAACTTGTCTTGCCTTATTTGCTTTGTTGACCGCTGAAACTTTTTTCCGTTCATCCGTATTCCAATGCTCAGTAAGTTGTGTCCATAAATCCTGATGGATCCATGTTAGGCCATGAGTCTCAAGGATAGCGTAATCACCATTAAACTCAACGTTTTCTGCTTCAACTGCCTTCCTTAATGCTTTATCACGAGCGATCCTTATAATCTCTCTTAATCTCTTTCCACACAGCCGATCCCATATCACGCGAATTATTTTATTAGATGACAAATTTAACATAATTACAACTAAATCATTTTATTAAGCTTTTTTCTAAGTTTTTTTTATTGCATATCTTAACACATACTTACTCACATAATATACTCACACATTATATAACTCACAACCAATTAGTTTACCTTTTATATAAAAAGCACATATGTGCTAAAATGTTGACAGATCATACCTTCATAATGTGACAAGTATCCATTTTAAATGTTTTAATCTTAATCAACATTTAAGTTGTATAATATGTATATAAAATTATAAATATACATTTAAATATAATAAAGCTTTAACCTAAGCTAATATATATCAAATATATTTCATAGTTTTTTTAGAAAAGGCTAAACTACCCTTTAACCGGTTATGGAAAGAAAATTAATAATTATTACATTCCATTTTTAACATCAATGTGAATTCCATTCTATTTTGTATAGTTGTTATAAAAAAGAAAATACTACAGTAAAAAGTTCAAGCACTTTAATTAGTTC
Source organism: Pseudognaphalium luteoalbum (assembly GCA_963422505.1). Lineage (NCBI taxonomy): Eukaryota > Viridiplantae > Streptophyta > Magnoliopsida > Asterales > Asteraceae > Pseudognaphalium > Pseudognaphalium luteoalbum. Next base: position 58,833,665 of record OY730198.1, on the reverse strand, counting down.
TAATTTAACATTGAGAGTATCATTGAATTTAATAATATTAAAAGTAACAATGAATCATTTCTGAATCCAATTCTCGAGAATTGAATTTTGTTGTCATTCTTAATGATCATCGCCAGTAACTATCAATATCTCTTTAGTTAATATTATTGTTAGTTATTACCATTTACTACTGTTTAAATTTTTCTCATTTGTAACCGCTGCATTGCGCGGATAATTTTTTCTGGTTACTATTAATTACTTCACCCGTTCCAATTTAATTGTTCATCTTTCCTTTTTGGGATGTTCAGTTTCAATTTCAACAAATTAGAAAGTATTTAAGTGGAGAAAAATTAATCTTATTGGTCCGCATAGTAAATAATGTATTTTTTTTCTTAAACTATGTGTGAAAGTGGACAATTAGATTAGCAAACTCAAGGTTGTGAAATTGGAGGTTAAGGGTTTTCCAATAAGTGGGTTAAACCAAATTAAAATTACAAACTTGCCCATACTACATAAATTAATTATTAACAAGAGCTACGGCCATCTATAATCTATAATATCGTATCAAAAAGAACCAAATCACATTCATCACAATTAATTACTATACTTTAATTTAGTAAATAGCTATCACAATTAATTACACACAACAGCCAGCATTCGTCATTCCTTGATTTCAACGAGAACAAATCACAATTATCATAATTATTTAAAAAAACTATTCAACTCTAAAGAGTCTCCATCTTTATTAAGGGAAAGTCTTCCACTTTAAAATTGCAACAAATGAATATTGTCCTTTCAACACTCTAATTTCTTTATTCAAGAACATGTCAACATAAAAATCAATTTCAAAAGTCAAGAAATCCTAAAATACGTCCTCTATCTATTTCAATAGAACGATCTGACCATAAATTCAAAATCAGTTTTATCATACCAAATAACTTCAAACTACTATAAATATTCACCTCACCTCAATATAAAAATTATTAACAAATACTTATCTGAATATGAATCAATACATTCGATGCAACAACAATGAATTCGGTTTGTTAGCAACTGCAACGGATGCTCGAATCAACGTGAACACCAAGATACCTCCAACCGTTGTGCCGATTGTTGACCTCACGAATGATTATAATTTGCATCTTTCAAAGACAAATTTAATTTGCACTTTTAGCTATTTTCTTGCAATAAATTTCTGTTTATGTCATTAACCTAATCATATTAAACAACATAGTGTGAGACGTCTATTATTCTTGCATATTTTTCATATCATTTTGTCTAAGTTACTTTGACTTTCAAACGGAAGTGTTTGTATAGTATATCCTTATGACGACAATAAACTTTGACACTATATTGCATCATATATATTTTCTTGGATTTTCTTGGATTGACATGCCGGCTACTATTATCCCGGTCATAAAATAATGTTGTTTTATAAATTCAGCACCGCCGCATCGTGCGGGTACTCTGCTAGTTTATACAAACCATCCCCAACCCCAAATTAAGCTTCGACGGAAAACAACAGTAATTTAAGTCTCGAACTTTCAACCTGAATCTCGGGAAAACACAAACATGAACTTAATCATAAAAAAATGGTACAGAAACAAGCATATGACTCATTTAATTAATTATTAATTACCAACAATCAATCAATAAAACAAAACAAGACATATATGATTTGGTTAATTAATAATCAACAATCAATGAATAAAATGAAACAAGATAAATAGAATTCCGTTATTTAATTAATAATCAACAGTCAATCAATAAGATGAAACCAAACAAAAAGGTATACAAAGAAGCTAGATTACACAAAAACGTTCAAGCGTAAACAACAAGAGTCCAATCGGACAATTTGAATTGGACTATTTGATTCGGATAATTTGATTTTTTGGATCGGTTTGGTTCAAAACATAATATTTATGTTGGTTTTTGGATTGGATTTGGTTACCAATGTAGAAACCGAATAGTCCAGATTAACCGAATCGTAATATATTTTGGTAATATTTTCAAAATATGTATTAATTAATTAGGTTAATCATTAAATATTATGCATACTTATACCATTATTAACTTTATTCATCGTGTATCACAAATTTCTGAACTATACATTAGTTTTGTCTTGTAATTTATATAATTTTATCACGAACTTAACAAACGTGCTAATTAGTTTTCTTTTATAATCAAGTTTTTTGATTTTGTTTGAATGTTTATATTATAAATATATAAAAGCATAAACCGAATAGTAAAAACCGAATAAACCGAATAGTAATTAGGTTCGGTTCGGTTTGGTTTTTTACTTGCGGTTGGGTTTCAATTTTTCAAAACCGAAAACTGGTCGGTTTCATTTATTAGGTTCGGTTTAAACCGGATTAACAAATGAACACCCCTATAAACAACAATAAATATATCATACATTTTAAACATAAACCATAATAACATAAATTATACAAAAAAGTTACGACTTTAAGGTTGGAAGGTAGCGCCTGCTGCGCTTCGTTGAAGGTGTTTCCGATCGCAATCTCCGTTATGATGCCGTTGCTTACAACACATTAAGCCTCCAAGCTTCTGTAAAAGGTTTAGGTCTACCAAAAAAGTTAGATATGATAAATAAATAAATCAAACAAAGAATCAAAGACAATGATTTAATGTGGAAAGAAAAAGAGGGACTTTGTAGGCGACGGTAAAGTCGATGCCAGGTCGATAGACTTTGTGCCTGTGGTTTTTGGAGCTTGAGTGTGGGTTTTCTAAAAATATGAGTGAGAATTTTGTGTGTTATTTTTATGTTGATCAGTTAGTGTAAGCATGTCACTTTATATACTCTAAGACGTGAGTCTTGTGATCCTCGTTTCGATTGATGGTTAGATTTACTTTCATTGAAATGGACGGTCAAAATCTAAAGTTGACTTAAATTTAAGAGATGCCATATGCATTATATAATACTCCATCCGTCCTAATTTTATTGTCCCCAGATAATAAACACGCAGTTTAAGAAAATATAATTATCTTCCTTACTTTTTGGTAAGATGTCAGTTTTACCCTCTACTTTTTACCTATTTTTTTGTCTTACATATATACAAATGGGGGTAACCAGGAACTTTATCTCATTATTCTTATCTATTTATGGATGTGAACAATTAATTTAGTACATCTCAAAAAATAATACTGGACAATAGATTATGGATGGATGGAGTAGTAAAGATAAAGATAAAGATAGGTCGATGAATTTATTATGGTTCATCTATCAAATTGTGATAACTTTATGGTTTTAAATGGATCTATTATGAAGGCATAACTAATAGTTTATGAAGTTGGCTATTTGAAATGATAGATCGTTAAAAAATGAAATTTCATTATTATCATTTACTTTCTGCATATTTCAAATTTATTATAAGATCTTACGACTAATTTCTCTCCACATAATTTACAATTTAAAGTGTATTAGACATGCATCAATTGAAGTGTTATTTGGCAATACTTTATGAAAAATAGAAGTTTATTTTTTCTATTTTATTCCTCAAAGATGATATACTATTAACCGTTGTAAGTTGTAACCGGGGTGTGCCGCACGGCCAAAGTACTCGCTAGTAATACTATAAAAAATTATACTTCTTTTCTTCACTCTTTGGTCATCGAGCCTAAGCAACAAGCAAATGAATCCAACTATATATGAAGGTTCATGTACTTTCTTTGCAACTTGCAAGTGGCCGTGTGAGTAATAAACAAGCAAATCCACCCACTGGTCTACAAAAACGTGTGCCACTAAAAATATATATAACTTCAAATAGATAAGAACATTTGACTATTCCTAAAAAGTCAAAACTTTATCAACCTCCCTTGTTCACCCTACTCACATGCCAAATACAATACCACCAACACACTAACCCAAATTTCTATATAAACTTCATCTAGCAAGTAATTGACCATATCAAAAACCAATAACTTTTAGCTATGTTTCTTCAAATAAATAGACTTAAATTCCCTCACAACCATAAACATCACCACCACCGCCACTTTCGCAACATGTCCGAAAATGATTTGGCTTCTTTACAAGCTTTTAGATCACAAGTATCCGAAAAATTGAATCGGTTATTGGAGAGTTTGAAACTTGGATCCGAATTCTTGTCGTTAACATGGGTCCATGAATGTTTACATATGTTACCTATGATTAACTATGATTTTGCAAAGTTGATGGTGGAGATAGATTATGCTATGAGCACTTGGGAATCAAATTCGATAGACGAATATCTTGATTACACTATTAACTTGTTGGAGCTTCTAAATTCTATTAGTTCTTCACTTTCTCATGTGAATCATGCTCGAGTTCTGCTTGTGCATGCTTTGAGTCTCATGGAAAGTTCTCCTGTTATCGCCATTGAACGTATGAAGGAAATCAAGAAACACGATTGGGTTAAGGAGTTTAAAGCTATGAAAGGTGATCATATGGAAAGAAATGGGAATGGGAATGAAAAAGAATGGATTTTTCATGAAGCTATGATGGTTTTAAGAAGTATTGGATTATGGGTATGTGGAGTTGTGTTACTGGCTTTCCAAAATGACGATAAACCGATTATGGAGATGATGAAAAATGGGGTGTTTGTGGATTCTTCATTAATGGCTTTGGATACTATCGTCAAGAAAAAGTTTATGGAAGAAGGGGGGTTTGTGAAGGAAGTTGAAGGTGTGAACGAAAGTGTGCGTTTGGTTGTTGCAAGTGGAATCATTGATTCTAAAGATGGAATGGAATTGAGGAGAAGATTGGAGTTGTTCGGGAATGGATTGAAGTGTTTGAAAGATGAGGAAGAAGGTCTTTTTGGAAGTGTAATGGCTGCAAGAAATGAAGTGCTTGAAACACTTAGAAGAAATAATAATAACAATAAGCATTAGTAAATTAATTAGTATTTCATTTGTAGATATGTGTGAAATGTTTAATTATGTATTTGGATGGGAAATTTGTTGTAATAATCTGATTTCATTTTCTTATAAAGGTTTAGTTTAGTGAGTATGGGTTCTAGATTGACTATCAACAGAATGTGTTTATTCTATTCATTTAATGTTTGTCTTGTTGCAATAATAATAATGATAATAATAATAATAATAATAGTAATAGTAATTAAATAATTAAATAAAATAATTGAAAAGGGCGTATCAAGTTGAAGTCGATGGTGATATTTGGTTTCACATAAAAAGGTGACGTGTTATGTTAAAGTTATATTCTTTTGGATGATCTCCTTTTTTCCACAAAAGGTAACAAACTCTCCAAATTAATAAATAGAGTATGGGCTTGGGAGGAAGTGATTATTCGGTCCACGTTTATCCAATTAGGTATACTTCATTTAGCCCAGCTGAATAATGGGCTTCTTGACTCATTAACCTATATAGTCCGAATGCCACATACAATTAGGTATACTTCATTTATCAATTTAGCTGTGCAATTATTATTAAAAATGAATGAGTAATAAGATAAGCAAACTATAAAGGAAGTACAAATTTCGAAGTGCTAATAAAAGGTATATATCAAATAATAAAAGCTTAGAGTTTAACGTACAATAACCAACATAATAAGACATTAAAATGAAGATGCAATAAATCTATGTATGAATTTAAAATTTAAAAGTAAATGACAAAAATATATATTTTATGAGGTTAATTGTCATAATCTCCTAAAATATATACATAAAATATGCGACAATCTTCCTATGTATATATTTATTTATTGTTTATGTTTGATAACAAATTAACAATATCGTTACAACCGCAATTAAAATATGGTTTTAATATCGTTGAACTAACATGTACAAATTTAGGTAGCATAATTATAATTAAAAACTTTAATTCGTAATTTGCACTTAATAGTCACATCACATATAAATTCAAGAATCCATACATACGATTTGTATACTATATTACATGTATGCATATACTTTTGAGATTTATTTTTAATTAATTAACTAATTTTATATAAGCACTTAAAACCATTAATATTTTTTTATTTTATAACGTTATTCAAAGTAACAATTGATCCATATGAAATGTGTAAGAATTTTTTCTACTGTCAACATGTTGTTATTTAAGGAAATAAGTGATATGATTTAACAACCGAGTTTTATATATAGATTAGGCTTTAAGCCCGTGCGATGCACGGTCGTATAAAAAACTACAATCATATGATTATTTGTAAGTAGCCTAATGAATTAATTAGCGTCGTTTAAAATTTATAATTATATGATTATTTGTAAGTAGTCGAATGAATTAGTATTGTTAACTTATAATATACAATTATAATTGAAAATGAAATAAGTAATAACATGAACCAAACTATATAGGAAAATAACAACGAATTTTAAGTTTTAAACAAAGTAATAATTAAATAGTATAAGTGAAAGTACGAAAATTTAAAAACTACAAATGTTGAAAAACCTTATTTGTAAAAGACGTTGGTTGTGGAGTTGCTGACTTCAGTTTCATTACAATTACAATTGAAATTTGGTTTCAATATCTTTGAACTAACATGAACAAATTTAGTTCTAATTTATAGTTAAATAGTCGCATCGCATATAAGTTTAAGAATACATACATACGATTTATATAATTTGTAAGCTTACATTTTCAATATTTATTTTTATTAATTAAATAAGTTAATTTTATATAAGTATTTAAAAATATATATATTTTATAAGGATAATTAAGGTAACAATTGATGTGGCATGTGTAATTTTTTTTTCTGAATTGTTAGAATTAGTTATTTTAGGTAATAAGTTGATGTGACATATGTAAAATTGCTTAAAAATCTTTATTTTATATATATGAATGAATATATATATATATATATATATATATATATATATATATATATATACACACTAGTGTTAAACCCGTGCGACGCAGGGCTAAGTGCTAACAAAGATTATTTTTTATATACATCGATCATAAACTAAAACGGTATATTAAATGTTTTAATGATTGTATTTTATTTTGCGTTGTATACATTTTATAGGGTGATGGTTAGCACATCATCATTTTTTCTTTTTTTCTTTTACAGTACTGTAAAACATATTTTGTGGTATATGACTTACAAATGTAGTGTACAAATCACTTCCCTTTATATAATCCTTTTAAATAACATTTAAAAAATAAAATATTGAGTAAATATCGGGGGACGGATGGCAGCTAGCCCCTTAAAAACTTTCAAATTGTGTAAAAAATAACTTTTTTTAACGATATTAATAATACTTTATAAGTTTTGACCTATTAAAAATTGAAATATGAACATTTTATCCCCACAATATATCACTAAATTGAAAATGTTAAAATGTAAAGTGACATTTTCTAGCTAAAAATAATTGTTTGGTCTTAGTAACATTTTTCATTGCTAAAGTTGTAATAACAATGCGTATGTTCATAGTTTTAACAAACATAAATAGTTGAACATTGTCGGAGGTATAGTCTTTGAGGAAGGGTCGCATCGGATCCAAATGATACCGGGTTAAGGTTGCCCGTCGAAAAACCTTTTGAATAGATAACTATTTAGACGTATTAATGAACAACTAATGTGCATCCACATGTACAAAACAGAAATCATTCTACTTTGCGATCAAACATATACAAATACATAAATAAGACATAATACAGATTTGAAAATTAATATATAAATTATGTCGCATACAAAATTAAACTTATTCTATGATTAAAACTAATAAACCCTTTAAAAAAAAGAGACGATAAACTTGATTTACCTATTCACGAAGGTTATATTTAGATTACAGAATAAATGATGTGTAAAATCTAGTTATAAAAATAAAACAAAGAAATACTGATCGTTAAGTATTACACAACTGAGGTAAGTATACTCTATCGTGTATAGAATAGCTACAGTAAGTCCAAGTTCGTTCCACAGGGATTATGTATTTAAGAATTATAATTTAAATGTAATTAATTTAAGTAATTAAATGGGGGGTTTTGTGTGACCGAATTGTCACTTTGCTTAACAACTAAATTAATTAAACTAAGTGGACTCACGAAGAGTCAAATTGATTTGTTTAACTTTCAGATAATAAAAACGACACTTACTTGGATTATTTCACTAATGACTTCAGAGTGTATAGTTAAAACTAGTTTATTTGCGTATTAAATGTAAATCTTATTAAGCTAGGATTAGTTTCCACTTTTCCTACACCTTAAGTCCCATTTACTAATTACAATTTAATCTAGTGAAAGACGTTCGCCAATATCACTATCTTATACGTTTAAGTTTAATAGTCTAATTTATTACTTATCTGCATCCGCAATCAAAGCTCAATTATTCATAGACAAACAATTGATAATAAACATATAAGTGAAAAACATTCGCTATAATCACTTATTTATTCACTAAATAAATTAGAATTGATAATTAAATCTAAATACGTAAGGTTCTCGATTAAACGCAATTTAATTCAATATAAACATCAAATGATTACACCCCTAATCATTAGCTAATTCATCCAAGCAAGTGTTTTGGTATTTAGCTACTCATATTCAAGCAATAACAATCAAAAGAAATAGTTGAAATCAAATAAAACATGATTTAAATAAATAAATAATGCAAACCGAGATACTACAATGATTGTTGATGAATACGCGTAACCAAATAGCTTTAAACAATGAAAGATCTTCAAAAATGAGTAAGAATCCTTCAAAAACCCTAAAATATTCGTAACCCTAATTTTAATGTATTAAAAAGTCTCTCAAAATTCACAACAGAAGGCTGTTATTTATATTTGCTGGAGACACCATCCATACGGCGGATGGATAAAAACATTCGGCGTATGGATGAAAAGCGGCGTAGACTTCAAGATTTTTGCTAGCCGACCTACTCGTTTTATTTTGCCCCTTTTCCTTCTCGAATCTTCCTAACAATTAAATTGTGTGACCAACTTTGGGCTGCTGTCTTCCTCCACTCAGCCCGTGTCTCTTTTCTCTGACTTGGGCCCCAATCATGATCAATAAAACCAAGCCGATCCATCATCCTGATCTTGTTTATTAACTTGGGCCTAACATAATATTATTACTACTATTGTTTTAGCCTATCAAGAGGCTTTATTATTAATTAATTACACTAACTCACGTGAGTTTTCAAGACCAACGGATAATTTAATTTTTCTCAAAATTATATTATTATTATTTCAGCCAAATTATTGTTCGATCCGACTCGTACACTCCAATAAATCTTCAATCTAATTTATTTCCTTTTGCGTAATCCATTTAAATCTTCAAACTCAATTATTCACGAACTTTATTCATTTCTTGAACATTTTCTTTTTCCCAACTCATTAATATACCTAATTGCAAATATTAACAAAATCAGTATCTATTATTACATAAATACAATAAAAATACAATAAAAATAGCAAATATTACTACTATAAATATAACATTATTCAATGTTATCAATAAACGAAATTGTGATCCATGAGTTTGCAAGATGATAAAAATATTGTCAAATTGACAAATTTACGATGAAAGCTATATTGATATTACAAGTAAGTTATCATGATTTAATTTATAGAGTTAGAGAAAGAATGACGAAGAATAAGATGAAGAAGTATAAAAAATTATATAACTCAATTAGAGTGAAAAAAATAGATAAATAAATTCATGATTTTCGGCTACAACTAAAAATTATATTACAAATGTTATCCCACACATTAGTTTGGATTAAAAAGACTATAATTTAATTATCTATTGCATTATTTGTCATTCAAAAATAATGAGACGTTAAATTAAATTAATTATAATTTGATTTTGTAAAAAAATATTACCATATTTACCTTTTAAGTGTAGGAGAATCCACCTCATCAAATAGTTTAATATAATGATGACACATAGGATATATGTGATGTGGCATGTGTAAATAGTTGACAAATAATTGGAGGTCTCCTCCTTTAGTTATATATATATATATATTACTGTATGCCTTTTGCAAGTTTTTAGCTACATAAATTGATGTATTTTTCTGTAAATTCTACACAAACAATAGTAAGTTAAATGTATAAAAGACGGTTTTAAATAGTAAAAGGTGTAAATTACATACACTATAAAATTGTACACTTTTTATAATTGCTTAAATCTCTAAAAATAAAAAATTACTAGTATAACCTTCCTACTACAACTCATCATTTTACACTGTAACAAAATTATAGTGACGCAAATTAAACTAGTAATTTAAAATCAAATTGATATGTATTTCTTTGCCTTTTTTCATTTATACAATATATAACTCAATCTTAATTTAAATCAAATATAGCAAAGGCTTTTTAATTTCAACTAAATATTCATAATATTAATAAATAAATAAATAAATAAACAGATAATTACATCTTACAAATGTTAAAAAAGCATACAATATTTTAATAAAAAAATGCTATTGGCATCAACTTCACAATCGTAAGTCATATATTGGGGTGTTCACTGTTTGGACAAACCGAATTATCCAATCGAACAATTTAAATTGGATTATTTGGTTCGGATAATTTAGTTTTTTGGATTAGTTTTGTTCCAAACCGAATATTTATTTTGATTTTTGGATTCGTTTTGGTTATTAATGTAGAAACCGAATAGTCCAAATTAACCGAATAGTAATATATCTTGGTAATTCTTTCAAAATATATACAAATTAATTAAGTTGATTACATAATATTATGGATACTGATACCATTATTAACTTTATTCATAATTTATCACAGATTTATCAAGTATATCTTAGTTTTATCTTGCAAATTATTATTTTTTTGTCACGAACTTAAGAACGTGCTAATTAGTTTTCTTTGATAATCAAGTTTTTTGATTTTGTTTGAATGTTTATATAATTAATATATGAAAGCAAAAACCGAATAGTAAAAATTGAATAAACTGAATAGTAATTAGGTTTGGTTCGTTTTGATTTGGTTTTTTATTTGTTCGGTTCAGTTCGGTTTCAATTTATCAAAAACAAAAACTGATCGGTTTCATCTATTAAGTTCGGTTTAAAGTGTATTATCCAAATGAACACCCTAGTCATATATGCACTTTTTTCCCTTAATTAACTTTTCGTCGCATAGCACTTAATCACTTGACATAAATTGGTTATCCATTGATACAATTTTGGATTAGGTATGCTACCTTTAAGCAAAGAGCATTGCTCAAGTGGTACCGCCACTGCAAACATCCAAACTTTACATGTTGGATCGATAGGTCAAGGGTTCGAATATGTTCCTGAGCATATGTGAGGTGATTTATAAACAAGTGATTTGTCTAGTGTTGATGCGTGTCACACCCTCAAAATTGGTAATCGCGTTTATTTAGTAATTAGCCGAAGCAATTTATAATTAGCGGAAGCATTTTAAGTTTACAGTTTAACAGCGGGGGTGCTGACGTTACAATAGTGCATTCATTGTATTAGAGCATATGATCATACAGAACATATTAATTTAAGATGCCAAAGTTAAAGTTATTACAAAAGGGTACGACTTATAAAGTCGTACAAGTAGTAGTGTTGTAGAACAACATAAGTTTTAATAAATACAAGTTCATAAAAGTGGGATTTCGTAAGTATAACCAATGAGATTGGTAATACAGAAGAAATCCAAGTGTCCCAAAAGTGGCATCCTAAATAGTCTAGGTAGCTTACGTCCTTTTATGCATGCGCAGTACCTGAGTCCTAATTCCCTAAAAAACATAGTAAACCGTCAACATTGAATGTTGAGTGAATTCACAGGTTTAGTATATACGTAGTTAAACAAGTTTGTATAAATCATTTTATACACAAACAGAATGTTTATATGTAAAGTAGGAAACACAAGTATTCTAATTAAAGAAAACATTTCCAATTTTTTGTAAGAATGTCATTCTTACTCTAATTCGGTTGATGTGCTAGGAAACACAAGTTAAATAAAAAACATCTCCTAATAAATAGTTGCAGGAAACACAGGTTTAACAATCAAGTAAACATTTCCTATAAAAGTTGTTTTGTAGGAAAACCAAGTTTAGCCAATCAAGGTAAACGTAACCTAAAAGTAGTCATGTGTAGGAACACCAATCCTATTAGTTGCCACAGGGAATACCCTTCCCAAATCAAGTTGTAGTTTAGTTGTTTAGTTTATGTGGAAAATATAGACTATGATCCCTCTAAGGTGAGCGACACCTTTAAAGTTAAAGTAACGATACCTAGTGCTATAACCAATCCACAACTAGTTGATGTTGTTGCCTCAGTAACATGGTAAGTATACACTCCTCGTTACGACTGCCGTCGATGTGGTTGGAATGACCAACGAGTTAAATCCTGGGAGGGTTGTCAATTCGATAGTACTATCTGTATACTCAATGGCTAGAGTCACCTAGCTATTGGTTATAGGTTGCAAGCACTAGGACTTATGTGCACTACAACTACCTCACGTACACCTAGGATCGTACCAAGATTCGTTGTCTTATTCCTAAATAGTTATGAAAAAAATTTCATATAATTAACAGTTGTGTATAAAGCATAAAGCATTTATATAAATCAATTTATTATAAAAGCATGTCAAGCAATAATATAAAACAAGTTGCATGTAATAGCACATAGTTCTATGTTTTCCACCCCTGGTTTTAAAAACATTTAAAACAAGTAAAAGGTAGGGGCTGTGAACTCACTGGTAGCGGTCTTCAGCGAATATAACAGCTAGTAATAGTCGTCCAAACTGTATACTTCAAGGTCCTAAACGCAAGAAAAAAATACCTATATAAGTATTCGACTAATCGTTAAGTTGAAATGTTTATACAATTTTAGTTGTTGGGGATAATTGTGTCGAGTAATTCTATGCGTGTAAATATATACCTATATATACTTATTAGTTGAATATATATATTCGTATATATATTAATTGTCGTCGTTGTCGTATACATTATTAGTTAATGTCGCTTATATATATAGTTTATCGTTGTCGTTTATTATATTTTATTTTATTTAAAAAAATAATATAAGTACTTTAGTTATAAAAATAACTTTTTTTCTTTGTATACATATATATAAATATACTTTGTCAAATGTCGTATGTATATATATATAATTATAAGTTGTCGGCATCCATTTATATATATATATATATATATATATATATATATATATATATCCATTTGTCATGTTACTAACATTATTCGTTTCGTTTAACTCGTCACATAAATATAAACTAGTTTTAGTTTGCGTTTTTGAAATCATTTTACCCATTAGGCTTTGGCCCAAATTCGTTCGGTCCAATAACAAGTCCAAATAGTTTGACCCAGTAACGGGGCCCAAATAGTTGTGGCCGAAATTAGTATGACCCAAATGTTATACCCGTTAAATATTCGTGTCAAAATATTATTCCGCGGTCGAGTACAATTTTGTACCAAACTTTGTATCAAAAAGTGTTATAACTTTTATAACTTTTTAATATTTGTTTTGTGTACTCGTTAATATGTTTGTACTATGGAAATTTATCGACAGTGTGTTAAATAATTGTATCGGAATTTGATCAGTACACAGTCTAAGCTAACCGATCGGGTGTCAACTTAGCAAACCGTTCGGCTATCAAACACATAGCCGTTCGGCTATGTTTGATGAGCCGTTCGGCTCACTAAAACCAGTCGATCGGCTGGTTAAAACCAACCGATCGGGTTGGTTCCCTTCGTGCAGTTCTCGGTTCTAACTCTGTTTCTAGCTCTAAATCGAAAGATGTTTTCGCTACATTTCGAGTCCTAATCGTTTCCAAGTGTTTATCAAACATAACAAACAAACTTTAAGTTGTCGATTTAACTTTTAAACATACATATACATGTTACCAAATTATGAACCATATGCTTGGTTTTCATTTATATTATCATCATCATCCACATTATTACAAAGTTAACCACAACAATCATTTTATAATATAAATGGAAGTAAGAAATTTAGCTCACTTTGATTTTTATGATGATGATGATACCGCGGACAATGATGATGATGATGATGATGATATGAAGTTGTGATGAAGATAATTGTGTTATGGTTGTTTGTTAATTAGTGATTAATTGAAGATGGAAGATGATGAATGAAGATGATTTGGTGTTTTGATTTCTACTTCATGCTGCTGCTGCCTGCTTGTTGCTCCGATCAAACACAGAGAGAGGAGTTGAGGCTCCAATAATTTGAGTTTGGTGAGTGATCTTGTGTGTGTTTGAGAGATGAAGGGAAGCATATACATATATAAAAATTGAAACGGTATGGAAGACCATAGTAAATGGTCTCTCCAATAATTCAGTTAGGTGATAGATTTTAACCCGTTAAATTTGTGTACGGGTCCAATTATTTGTACACCGTGTCCCACTCAATTATTCGTTTGTTTAAATTTTATTTTAAACATTATAATTGATAAATACAAAAATGAAATACTTTATTAAAATGATTAATAAAATTATTCACAGTAGTGGTACTATATAGTTAAATTGCGTGCTAGATTTCAGTTGAATTTGAAAATTATATTTTGAAGTAATGTTCCAAATACTAAAACAGGATTGGGCTAAATATTACTTTTATTATTTTTGACCTTTAAGTACGCTTTATAATTGTTTATGTTCGTGTATAATGCGTTCAAATTAGTCGTCTAAAGGTTCCCGAACAACTTTTGTTCCAACTATTTTCTATAACAGTTTCCAATAAAATTTGTTCAAAAGTATTTCGAAATTCTTTTTAGACTTTTGTATTGCGCTCGGTACGTTTAATATAAAACGTATAATATAGTATATTATTTCAATAATATAAGTTAATAATATATGTAATTAATAATTCTTGAATTATTAATTATTTTGTATCACCAACTTTATTGTATTGAGTTGTCAAGTTTGATACGTTCATTTAGTACAGTAATTATATAATAATAACTACTATTTAACTAATACGACACGTATCACATAATAAGTTTTGTTAAACTTATCACACAAAGATAGTTTTGAATTCACTAATCAGGGAATTACTCTAGGTAATGCAAGTAATTAGGTAAAAATTAGTACCCTAATTTGAGGATTGTCACATTCTCCCCCCGTTAGCGAAATCTCGTCCCGAGATTTAAGTTGAGTTTTTCGTGATTGGCGTTTGTTCAAATAGGTTAGGGTACTTCTTTCGTATCTCATCCTCACATTCCCAAGTAAACTCCGGGCCGTGCTTCGAGTTCCAACGAATTTTGACAAGATTGATTCGTTTGTGTCGGAGTTTCTGCGTTTTCGTATCGGTTACTTCGATAGGTTCCTCCACAAAGTTAAGTTTTGAGTTAATAAAGACTTCGTCAGGAGGGATGATAAGTGTTTCATCGGAAAGACACTTCTTCAAGTTACACACATGAAAAGTGTCATGAATGCTACTAAGCTCTTGTGGCAGTTTCAGTTTGTAGGCGACAGAACCAATCCTCGCAAGGATTTCAAAAGGTCCAACATACCGCGGGTTCAGTTTTCCTCGTTTGCCAAATCGTGCTATCCCTTTCCAGAGCGATACTTTGAGTAGGACCTTGTCTCCTACTTGAAACTCAAGAGGTTTACGACGGTTATCAGCGTAACTCTTTTGTCTGTCTCTCGCCGATTTCAATCGGTTGAGTACTTGAGATATCTTGTCCGTGGTTTCTTGAACAATCTTAGGTCCGGATAGTTGTCTGTCACCCAACTCTGCCCAACAGAGTGGTGATCGGCATTTGCGTCCATACAGTGCTTCGAATGGCGCCATCTGTATGCTGGTGTGATAACTGTTGTTATAGGAGAATTCGGCTAATGGGAGGTGAGTATCCCAGTTTCCTCCAAAGTCAATCATACACGCTCTCAATAAGTCCTCGAGCGTTTGAATTGTTCGTTCACTCTGGCCATCGGTTTGTGGATGATAGGCTGTACTCATGTCGAGTCGAGTACCTAAAGCCTGTTGTAGCGATTGCCAAACGCGAGATGTGAATCTGCTATCTCTATCAGATATAATGAACAATGGTACACCGTGTCGAGAAACGATCTCTTTGATATAGATCTTCGCCAGTTTCTCTAGGTTGTCAGTCTCTTTGATAGCAATGAAGTGAACTGATTTCGTCAATCGATCGACAATCACCATATTGAATCAACTCCAGCTGACGTCTTTGGTAGTTTTGTGATGAAATCCATCGTTATGTGCTCCCATTTCCATTGTGGTAACTCTGGTTGTTGCAAAAGTCATGAAGGTTTTTGATACTCAACCTTGACCTTTGAACAAGTTAGACACTTTCTGACATAAGTAGCGATGTCTCTCTTCATATTAGGCCACCAATAGAAACCTTTCACGTCTTGGTACATCTTATCAGCACCAGGATGAATTGAGTAGTTGGACTTGTGAGCTTCGTCCAAAATCAGTTTGCGTAGTTCATCGTCGCATGGTACCCAAATTCGATTCATGAAGTATAAAACTCCATTTTATTTGGTTTCGAGCTGTTTCTCCATTCCCTTCAGGGATTCGTCTTTCATGCGCTCGATGGTGAAAGCTATTCGTTGCGCGTCACGAATTTGAGTAATAAGATTCGAGTGGATTGTTAATACCAAAGCTCGAACTCTGCGAGGTTTAACATTCTCTTTACGACTCAGGGCATCCGCTGCTACATTAGCCTTGCCCAGATGGTACTTAATCTCACAGTCGTAATCGTTCAGCAGTTCGACCCAACGTCTCTGTCTCATGTTGAGCTCTTTCTGGTCGAATATGTGTTGTAAACTCTTGTGGTCGGTGAAAATCGTACACTTTGTACCATATAGGTAGTGTCTCCAGATCTTGAGTGCAAAAACGACTGCTCCCAACTCTAAGTCATGAGTTGTATAATTCTTCTCGTGAATCTTCAATTGACGAGATGCATAAGCAATAACTTTGTCATTTTGCATGAGAACACAACCTAATCCTTGATGTGAGGCATCACAATAAACGATGAAGTTTTCTGTTCCCTCAAGTAAAGATAAGATTGGTGCGGTGCTCAACTTCTGTTTCAACAATTGAAAGGCGTTCTCTTGTTTTTCGTCCCATTCGAATTTCTTATCCTTCTGGGTTAAGGTGGTGAGTGACTGGCTTGTCTTGGATTGGATTTTCCAACCTTGACAAGTGATCGGCGGCAAGGTTCTTGGCCCCCTTTTTATCCTTTATCTCAATGTCAAATTCTTGCAATAAAAGAATCCAACGAATGAGATGTGGCTTAGCATCTTGTTTTGTAAAGAAATACTTAAGGGCCGAGTGGTCAGTGAACACAACAGTCTTAGACAACACAAGATAAGACCTAAACTTATCAAAAGCAAACACAACAGCTAGGAGCTCTTTTTCAGTGGTGGTATAATTTTGTTGAGCTCCATTAAGTGTTTTACTAGCAAAGTAGATTGGCCTAAAATGATTACCCCCTCGCTGTCCTAAAACTGCACCTAAGGCAAAGTCACTAGCATCACACATTAACTCGAAAGGTTGTGACCAATCGGGCAAAACCATAATGGGTGCGTTAGTGAGTCTGTCCTTTAAAGTCTTAAATGCCTTAACACACTCATTATCAAACACAAAGGTGACATATTTCTCAAGCAATTTAGTCATGGGTCTAGTGATTTTAGAAAAGTCTTTGATAAACCTACGATAAAAACCCGCATGACCCAAGAAACTTCTAACCCCTTTAACATTTTCTGGTGGGGGTAACTTGGCAATGACATCAATCTTTGCCTTGTCAACCTCAATCCCCACACTTGACACTTTGTGTCCCAAAACAATACCCTCCTTAACCATAAAGTGGCACTTTTCCCAATTTAGAACTAAATGTGCCTTCTCACATCTTTCAAGCATCTTGTCTAAGTTAGACAAACATGATTCGAATGAATTCCCAAAAACAAAAAAATCATCCATGAAAACTTCCATGGAAGTCTCAATCATGTCCTGAAAGATAGCAATCATACACCTTTGAAAGGTGGCTGGGGCATTACAAAGTCCGAAAGGCATTCTCCTATATGCATAAGTACCAAAAGGACAAGTAAAGGTCATTTTCTCTTGATCCTTAGGGTCTATAGGGATTTGGAAGTATCCCGAAAACCCATCAAGGAAACAAAATAATTCGTTTCCGGCTAGCCTCTCTAACATTTGGTCAATAAATGGTAAAGGGAAATGGTCTTTTCTGGTAGCATTATTAAGTTTTCTATAGTCAATACAAACACGCCACCCTGTGATAGTCCTAGTGGGAACCAATTCATTTCGTTCATTCATAACAATAGTCATTCCCCCCTTTTTGGGCACGCAATGGACTGGGCTAACCCAAGGGCTATCAGAAATGGGATAAATTATACCCACATCAAGCAATTTGACTACCTCCTTCTTAACAACATCCTTCATATTTGGGTTAAGCCTCCGTTGTCTTTGAACAACGGGTTTTGCCTCATCTAAAAGATTTATTTTTTGTTTACAAAATGATGGGCTTATCCCAGTTATGTCGGATGTACGCCAAGCAAAGGCGCCCTTGTGAGCTTTCAACACATCAAGTAACATGCATTTTTCAGAATTAACAAGTTTAAAAGAAATTACAACCGGTAATAGATTTTCCTCCTCCAGAAATGCATACTCCAAATGACTTGGGAGTGGTTTCAATTCCAAATCTCTCGGTGGATCCTCCAACGAAGTCTTGATCCTCAACCGATCATCACCTTTACTTCTTCAAAACTCTCATCCACTAGTTGCTCTTCCACATCATCATCATCAGCTTCCACAACTGCAAGCAACTCCTCCTCAGTCATCCGATCCTCTACGGACTCCACAAGCTCAGCTAGTTCAGCTTCCAATCCGAGTAATTTCTGCAATTCCTCATCCATTGCTTCATCTATAACATCAATACTGAAACAGTTATCGTCAATAGAATAAGGATGCTTCATGGCTTTATCAACCGTCAAAGTAATCCTCTCCTGGCCCACTCCTAAGGTCAACTGCTTATTTTTAACATGAATAATTGCATCAGTAGTATGTAAAATTGGACATCCTAGAATAAGTGAGACTTTACTATCTTCCTCCATTTTGAGGATCACAAAATCAACAGGAAAGGTAAATTGACCAACCTCTATCAACATATTTTCTGCAATCCCTACCGGATATTGGAATGATCTATCGGTCAGTCTTATACTCATTCGTGTGGGCTTAAGGGATCCTAAAGACAATTTCGCATAAAGGGAGTAAGGCATTAAGTTTATACTAGCCCCTAAATCAGCTAGGGCATCACAAGTCATAAACTTCCCTAAAGTACATGGAAATAATAAAACTCCCCGGGTCACCCAACTTAGGTGGAATCTGATTCTGAACGATAGCAGAACACTCATCATTCAGAAATGTAGCCGATGCCTCCGATAGCTTATCCTTGTTGCTCACCAAGTCTTTGATGAACTTGGCATAATTCGGCATCCCAGCTAGAACATCAACCAAGGGCACATTAATCCGAATGCCCTTGATCATATCAACAAACTTCCCGTACTGGGCCGCTATCTTCTCCTTCCTCAAATGTTAAGGATATGGAATCTTCGGTTTATATGCCTTTACCATCGGTGGAGTAACCGAAGGTGTAGGTGAAACTGGAATAGATGTGGGTTGCGCGGCCTCTTGTTCTTCTTCTTCTTCAACCTCCATCTCATCAGTATCCTGCAAAACAAAGTTAGAAACCTTGACCTTTTTGGCCGGAAGAGGTGGTAGCTCTTTCCCGCTACGAGTGGTAATGGCATTTGCATGCTCATTACGGGCAGGTGGTGGCTGATATGGCTTTGGGCCACTGCTAGAAGATGTTTGTCTCGGGTTCTGTTGGGTGTTACTTGGTAGACCACCGGCTAGTCTACTACTTTGTCCCTCGGACAACCGATCCATTTTCCTTTCCAAATCTTGAATTGAAGCCTGTTGATTTTTCTGACTTTGCTCCATACTTAACCTAAGATTTGTCATTTGGGTTTTCAACCTCTCGGTATAAGTATCCTGCTTAGAGATAAATTCTTTCATTATCTTCTCCATCGGTGACTCTGTGGCTTCTTGTGGCTGAACTGGTGTTGCCACATTGTCTCTTTGGTATTGGTTATGATAATTCTGACCCTGTCGAGAAAATCTGTTGCCTTGATAATTACCCTGGTTTCGATTCTGATAACCACCTCGCTAATAACTATTTCCATTTTGATAATTACTTTGCTGCATGTAGTTAACATCTTCATCCACCATCATCATAGGTTGATCATCACTATTACAATCTTTGGTGGCATGATTACCACCACAGTTACCACAACCCTCTCGAAGCTCTTTTATCTCTCCCATGAGAGTCTTGAACTGATCATCAAACTTGGTAGACATAGCTTTAAGCTCTTTCATCATTTCAGAATTATCAGAATTGTTACCACTTCCACTTCCTTCAGCAAAAGCAACCGTCTTTCGGGCTGGTTTACCCTTATTATCCTTCGCCCAATTCAGACTTTGAAGAACCCGATCTTCTAGTACCTTCCATGCCCCATTTGGAGTCTTACACATAAACAATCCTCCTCTCGAAGCATCAAGAACAGAGGCCGATGGAATATCAAGACCATTGTAAAAGAGTTCAATGATTTTGGCCTTTGATAAACCATGACCGTGACAGTTTCTCAACAACTCTTTCATCCTTAACCATGCTTACACTAAAGTCTCTCCCTCGAGTTGCTTAAATGCCCGGATCTCGTTCAACATCCTTTCCGCTAAAGCTGGAGGAAAATATCGGTTAACAAAAGCCTCCCTCATTTGGTCCCAAGTTTGGATGGTATCCGGTTCGAGCTCTTGGTACCAAATTTTTGCTTCCCCGCATAAAGACTTGGGGAAAATCCGTAGTCTGACGGCTTCCTCCGTGTTTTCACCATACTTAAAATATTCCCATATTTCCAAGAAATCAGCAATATGCTTGTGCGGATCGGCCCGCACTCTTCCATCGAACTGAGTATCTCTGAGCATCTGCAAATGATTACCCTTTAATGAAAAATTATTATCGATTGGTGGCCTTCGAATTGCTGATGCCGGCGTAGGAGCAACGGTCCTAGTCCGATTAAACATGGGTGTCTGATCGCACCCCAACGGTCGGTCAAGGAATCGCTTCCCTGTCTATGAAGACCTTCCAGTCAGAGGCGGGTGATCAGTGGGTTTTAAATTTATAATGCTGGGAAGCCTAAGTTTTATTACTACCTACTGCTCTTGTTAAGGGTAGTAAGCGGTAAGTCTGACTCAGGTGTCGTTCTTAAAATCGGAGCGAATCGAAATGAAGTGAATACCTTAAACAATAGAAGCTAATAGGATGGGTTTAAAAGAGCAGATAGGGTTTGTTTTTGGTATTTTCTAAATTAACTACGATACATAAAAGTAAATACTAAACTACGGGTAGGGTAAGCGGATAGATAGAGATTGTGATTGCTGAAGTTTCAATATTCAGGTTTCGAGATGATGTTCATGATAAAAGATGATTGGAGACTTCCCTTTAATAAAATTAACAGAGGTTTGGTATCAACACTAGCATCCTACGATTTAAGTGGAAAACCTAAGTCGCATGTCACTGAATACTAGGTTATCATGAGTCTGATCAGATCAGGCTGCTCAGTCCCCCTACACTGTCCGATGAGGACTAGTGACCCGTCTTGGAGTTAACTCCTGGGCGCATGAATAAGGCAACAGACCGATATTTAATTTCTGACCTTTCTTAACACCTAATTCTAATTGATTTTATTAAGGGTCGTACTATTGCTTGCTAATGTATGTTAAACTGTCAGTTATGTTGGATCAAGGGGTTTAAGCATCTTACACTACAGCTGAATGTTTGCTTTCTTTTCAAGATCCCTTAGATTTTAATCGAGGAGCACAAATACTTCTGTCAAGGTGTAGACCCTCCTTTGCGATCAAACATTCATCCCTAGGTTCGTTTCACGGTGTATACTACATTTTTCAGCAGTTCCACAGCTTTTATATATACCTAGACCATGTTCAGGAAGGGTGACTTCCAGGTATCCACGGTGTCATATGCTTACGACCGGTCCGTAGCTTCCACGCATTTGTACTCCACCAGTGGTGTTTTCAGCGCTATACTAAGTACTGGGCCGTTTTACATCATGTCCACAGCATCATACAAAAACACAGATAACTATCTACCGATACTAGGGTTGATCATATCCTAATACTAAAGTAATAGTCACGTGAAAGCTTGGAAAGGGTGGAATGGGTGGTTTAGATCTACCGCTTGAAAAGTTTAACCCGATACATAACATAACAATTTCCAATCACATATTTAATTAAAGATTAATTTAACGTCATCCCTACTCCTAAATATCTACATTTCAACAATCACAATATTACACTACTCAATAAACATGGCAATAAGTAAAGCACATACCATAATATTACGCAGGGATAAATCAGACATAATAACAGTATGAGGGAATAGATATCACCGGATAATAGAGCAGCGTAACAAGAGAATAGAACTTGCAATCCTTGAATAAAAGCTTGAAGACCAATACTCCTTGATTACAAAAGCTACTCTCTACTCTAATCTACTAACTACCCACTAACTACTCTCTAACCCTCTAGAGAGAGAGGTTAGAGAGAGAAACTAACTAAGAAATGAAAATATAAGAGAAAAGTGTTTGATTTTAATGGAATTGAATTGTTGTGAGTTGATTGGAAATGAGGAGGTTGAAGCCTCTATTTATAGGCATCCAAGTCACAATTTACACTCAACACCCTCGCATCCGTTTAACACTGAAATACACCTCCGAACTATGAAATACGACACCAAAGAGGGCATATTCGAAACCAAATAGGGCGTATTCGGTAGCAAATAGGGCGTATTCGGTAGCAAACAGGGCGTATCCAGCACCACAGGGGGGTATACCACCCCTTAGAGGGGGTATACCACCCCTAGAAGGGCGTATACGGCCTCTACAGGGGCGTATACGGCCCCTAGAGGGTGGTATACGGCCCCTGTGGGGGTGGTGAGCCTTGGTCCGTGGTCTTGTGTGCTGGATCGTAAGTCTTGTGTGCTGGATCGTGCTCGTTTGGCCCTATCTTCTTCGTTCTTGATTCGTTTTTGACAATCTTTATACCCACGCATTCGTATTCTCTAGACCTAAATTTTAAGATATTTATTAAGTTCAAAATCGGAGTTTTACTATAAAATCACGTGTCGAACGAATTATGCCTTTTTAAGTGTGTTTTTCGTCCATTTACCGTTGTTTTTGAAATACTTATAAAGTTTTGACCTTTTTAACAAAATGTGGTAAATGTGGACTTTATTGGTATGATTTTGTTAATTAAGTGCTAAATATGAGGTAAAAGATGTGCGTAAAATATGACTTTTTACGTCAAATCAAGTATCCCACACTTAGACTTTGCTTGTCCTCAAGCAAACCGTATCTCACTTTGCTCAAGGTTTTGTGAAAATGGATCAGTTGATGAGAACAGATATTTCTTAAGGACATTAACTCCTCAAAATAGGTAAATTATTTCAGAAAGTAAGCATCAATAGAATAAGAAATCTTAAAACTGATCTGGCTGTCCTTTTAGCATACTTTGCAACTCTCGAAATGTAGAAGTACATGACTGGGCGATTCTCACAGGTGGTCACTCAATTCACTCAAGAAGTGTATCGGGTTTCCTAACATTCTAAACAAACGAAATCGCTCAAAGCCAGTCATGCATCGCTTATCATCATAGGCTTGGTCGAGAATCGCATCTCCACCACTCCAAATGAGGACGGTGTTAATTATCCCAAGGCATTTTTGTTGGGTTGTAATGTTCGGGTGAGGGTTAAATGGGTATGAAAAAGGGTTGTTTCAAGGCTTAAAGGGTATGCTTATCTTAGGAATTTTCAAATTTTATGAAAAACTTTATTTAGATATGCTTTTTAATGAAAATAGAAACGGATAACGGTAAGGAAGGAAGATAGCTATTTTGAATTCTATCTTTTTGAAAACACACGGAAGATTTACGTCTTTCAGAGATCAGAGTTTTCGGGAGATTTTGAAGCACTTAGCTTTATTTAGATGATTTTTTTTAATAGAATTTCTTTGCCAAAGAATTTCTAAGGCTTTTTTCTTTCTTACTGCCTTTTGAGATCCTTTCATATTTTCGTTTTTCACACTTTTTGATATTTCGAATTTTACTTGGTGCCAATTTTTCGCACCGTAGGATTCTCGATCTTTTGAGATTTGATTTCTGAAATGCACGCGAGAAGTTTTTGAGTAAAACACGAATTTTGTGATTTTTGGAGTGAAAGCAAAAAAATATATCTAGATATCATTTTTCAAAAATTTAAAAATTTCTTAGATAAGGTTTTGGTGGGTATGGAAAGGAATGGGTTTTAAAATATTTGGGTATTTAACAACTGAAAAGGTTAAGGCTCAACAGCGTTTACTAAGTGGATCATCGATACTAAAATTTAGTATCGGCAGGGTTAGGCTTGAAGAGATATGAGAAAAATGGGTTTAAATCCTAATAAATGCCAAGATCCTCTAATTGCACCTATACCGTGTACGGTACTCTTTGGTATGGTCTCGAAGCGTATACCAGGAACAAGTTCTAATTCTAAGACGCATGCATCGGCACACACACAGAAATGAATGGTGAAGCATTAAAAATGAATGCTTATTAAAGGCACAAGTTCCTCACACAACAATATAAGGTGTATGCGCCTAGTCGTGCGATGCTTCGAAGATGACCATTTCATTTTTAAGGGATCCTTATTCTGCCTTATCGTACTTTCCAAAGTAATTTATTTATTCTCAAAAAGTGATTATCCTTAAAAAGTATTTTTCTTACCAAAAGATCTAAAAATTTACAAAAGTCAGTCTGATGAATGAGTAGTCCGACTACTGTCGAAGCGAGACTGTTTTTATAGCGAAAAATTTTGAAAATTTTGAAAAAAAATGGAGTTTTGATTTAAAAATTTTTATAAAAAATTTGAGCAAGAAATGAGTTTCAAGTTAACTTTGAAGGACAAAAGGTCAGAAACTTTACGGTATAACATACCGTGTATCCCACACTTAAAGGAACATTGTCCCTAATGTTCACTACTAAGGCGGAGATCTGTTGGGGGATCCCACACTTAGAGTTTGATTATAGGATATGCTCACTTTAACGTGTTTTGAAAATGGTGGAATAAAATCCCACACTTAGAGATTAGGCATAAAGGATATGCTATGAATATTTCGGGAAGACAACGGAAAAGAACGAAAAACTCCCCTCATGGATTCACGAGATGAAAATGATTTGGCTGAAGAAGGATGAATTGCTCACTAGAGATTCCAGCTTGCTTCCGTCTAAGAACAGCCTTCTGGTTTAGTGCGTGTCATCTAGTCGTGAATTGCTTCCATCATTCTCAACAATCAGTTCAACCACATTTTATTCTACTAAAATAAACAAAGAAAATGTAAGCATTATAATAAAGATAGATAGATAGATCATCCAGCTAGGTAGCAAGCTGGGTAAAAAGTACCAAAAGATCAAAAACAAGTTCACAAGTCATCCCACCATAATAGTTAGTGCTAATACAAACCAATAATAATAATAATAATAATAATAATAATAATAATAATAATAATAATAATAATAATAATAATAATAATAAAGTACTGGAGATGAGAAAGTCTAAGGACGAGGAGACCCCTGATCAGTCACATGAAGATCAAATGCAGAAGTGGAAGGGTTATTTCCTGCAGCCGAAAGCTCTCCACTAGTGGCTCTTCCTGATACAGTTTCTGATGTAATGATCCCGTGTTGCCTCAAAACATCCCTTAAGACATTTGTTGGCAAGTCATCTACAGATTCAAAACCCCACTCCTGTAGGCATTGAGCTGTCATGCATGCTTCCTCAAGTAATATCAAGTAACCTCTCCTAATAACGTTCTCATTTGGGAGCTCATTTTCTGGAATAGCATCAAAGTTGAGCATCCCTGAGAATCCTGGGAATGTAAGGCCGTCAGCACTAGTGGTGGGCATGACTGGGTGATAAACATTTGGATCATCAGGCCTCGGGATCTCAAAAATCGGAGATAAGACATGGGTAGCTGGGGATGGGTGTTGTGAAGTGGATGGAGCAGTTGAGGTGTGTACAGAGTATACTGGCTCATGGTGAGATGTGGTGGGTATGGTGTATGGTGGAATAGTGGTGGTAACTGGGGCAAAGGTGGTGGTGACTGGTGGAAATGTGGCTGGTGGTGTCACACATCTATACATCAGTGGCTCTGGTATCGACAATCCAAATCTGCGAGCTACATTTATGTCATGAGCATGTCTAACCTGAAGTGCGTGGAAAGTCCAATACTGAGAGAGTGGAGTCACTGGTGTAGTCCAGTCAACAACAGTCTGAACCCTAGATGTAGAGCAAGGTGCCCTAGTATCCTCTTGTAGTGCTCGAACATCTCTATCCTCATCTGGTATCTCAATCGGCTCATCATCCTCAACATCCCTGCCTCTCTTACTATTCTTCCTCTTAAGAACACAACCAAGAATAGCCTGTTTGGTAGCTCTCCAGAATGCCTGCCCGCTCGAATCAGTAGATATCAACCATATAGTGCGGAAGTACTCTAGATCAAACGGCAGGGATCGAACATAAGGCGAGCTAGTGTACTCGCTCATGTGATCCTCTGTGAGCAAACCCATACGGCTACAAATCCTGGTTATGAAAGCTCCCATATAGATATACTTTGTCATCTCAAATGTCGTCTCTCTTTGAATCCTCTTGGCTACTAAGAAAGCTACATTCACATTCTTCTTCTTAATCATTACGTTCATCACAAAAAGATCATCACCTCCAACAGCTCCTCCTGTTTCTTTCTTTCCATGCAGTGATACAGCTAGTAGCTTGTGCAGGAGTCGATGCTCAACTTTGAAGAACGCGGAGGCTCTTACATTTGAATGAAAACTAGTACCCGTTAGATTGTCCCAAATCAGCCCATGGTCTTCATTACATGAAATACCCTGTGAACTATCGAAGAATATCTGAGAATGTGTCTGCTCTTCTGTGTAGAACCCAAGAAATACCGCAAACTCAGCCAAAGACACATGCTGCTTCACCCCTCTATAGTTAAAGCTGATTAATCGCTTATCTGTAATATTGGAAACGCAAGGGTTGAATTTGTAGGTCAACATGAATTCGATAACTAGCTCTCGATAAATGTCTTCATTGAGGGCGAACATCTTGTACCAAGCATCTATTTTCTCATCATTGATCTTGTATTTCACTAACTTCCTCAACTCTCTCTTGTACCCAAGTGCCTTTACATCTCTCCAGACGATAAATCTGTTCTTTCCTAATGGCCGGTTCATCCAATCCATAATTAGTTTCTTCTTTTTGGCGGAAGTGGCCAAGTATTCCAAAGTAGGATGGATATCTTCAGAAGCAGACCTCATCTGTCAAGATAAAAGACAATTAGTGTGCATCATTGTAACATCCTCGATTTGGGCCTAGTATAAATACGGTATTTTCATTATTTTCTCGTATTTAAATTGTATTAAGAAATAATTGGTATTATTTGGATAATTTAAATTAATAGGTCAAATGATCAAATGATTTATTGTGTTAGATGAATTATTAATTGTTTTAAATTAATTTAGTTGACGGTATAATAAAATGTATTTCTCGCAAATAGTTTTTGGGTTCCAGACAATAGATTTGGAACGGGTATATGATTACACTGCATGTTAATTGGACTTTGATTGAAATGTCGACCATTTTCCATTTCACTGATCTGATTCTCTCTCACACTTTCTCTCAAGAACACATGCACCAAAAGAAAACAATTCTCAATCTGATTTTCATCTTGTTGAAGCTGTGATTTTGTGTTACAACTGAATTCACCATCTTCTTCTTCACCTTGTTCATCTAGTTTTCTTCCTTTCCATTGTAAGTAATTGTTTAGTGTTCTTGAGCTCAATTGATGAGATTAAGTAGAAAGATTGATGCATGTATAATCCAATGTGCTTAAATGAATTGTAGTTACTGAAATCATCATCTTGTTCTTGTCTTGAATGCGAATTTCTAGGTTTGAATGTGTGAAATGGGTTTTGGTTAAATTAGGTTGAATGAGTAATGCATGTGTTGATTTAGGACTTGGATGATTATTGTTTGTTGTTATAACATGTTTGTGGTTGATACTTGTGGTTATTTTTCTGTCAAAATCGTGTTTTACAATGGTATGTAGCGGATTTGGGTTTTAGTATTCGTGCTGAGTTTTAACAGGTCTGAACCATTGCTGGAAAGCTTGGGAACGCGATCCAGCTCAATTACCCGGATCGCGTTGCTATGTGTAAAATAGTCACAACACGTTTTGCTCTTACGAACGCGATCCTGACACGACTCACCCGGATCGCGTTAGTCAGTTGTTTTGAGTCTGGATTGAGTTTACTCTTGGGAACGCGATCCTAGCCACTTGCCCGGATCGCGTTGCCAAGTGAAAATTTGTAACAGAATGTTTTGTACTGTGGAACGCGATCCAGCCACTCCCAACCCGGATCGGGTTTGCTAGTTATAATTTGACAAATTTGATAATTTGTGACTTGTGTACTTGGGTTATTTAAATAGTATTGAATGTATCTTATGAGTATTTATATAACCTTATATGTTTGAATAACATACTATGAATCATAACATGAGGATCTAACTCGGGTTTTAATTATGTTCTCAGATAAACTGAAGACTCAATAAGATAAGACCTTTGAGTGGAGACGGTGATCGTCAAGGGTGAGTGGATCTTGGACTCTCAGTCTAAGTTAGTTGTAACAACATGGTTACAACTGGTAAACTGGATATATTGCAGTGATTGCTTAGATAATATGTTGCCATAATGGTTATCCCTTGAATGATTATTGGTGTCCTATATGTTATGATAAATGTGGACTATTTGAATTGTCGGGGGGTCAACTAATGTGTTGGGTTTGGGTACTATTATTTTGGACAACGTAAGTGCTTTGTACATGTGTTGAACACTGAAATTATGTTGTATGTAGTAATAGTACCAAACTATCGGTTTAACCTCTGATTTGGCCTTCAGTTGGTTTTAAGTGTTACTTGAGGAACCACCGCGGCATGAGGGTACCTCAAGGACCACCGATCCTTCTTGATTTGTGTGTAATGCTTGTTGTAGACATTTGCTAAGCTAATTTAGATTGATAGTTTAGGATCTATTCACTTAGCTTCGTGCTAATCCCACCTCACTACTTCTTGCAGGGATAGCTTTTGATTGTGGGTAGCTTGAAGTATGGGATGAACGGGATGTTTGACAAGCCTACTCTGATTTAGATATGTTTGGATTAAACATTTTGTATCAGATTTTAATATAACACCCAAGTATGTATTTAGCAAATTATGATAATTTGGTATTAAAGGTTGTGCGTATTTTGGGTTGCATTATGGAAATGTATTACACGCATCCTATGATGTATTTTTAAATGTTAAAAAAAAAATGTCTTGAGAATTTGAAGGGTGTTACAATCATGATCATAGATATATGGATTTACTATGTTATCCCAAATTTTTAATAAAAATTCGAAATGTAGGCTTTAAAAATCGAATAATCCATAACCTAGAAAGATACATTTATAACCAAACCGTAATCACCAAACCACAAATTTATCACCAATAAGTTTCTTAAGATATGTTAAATATCAAGTTTTAGTCAAATTTTGAAAATTGGTATTTTATGATGTGAAATTGACTAACAATTAACATTCCATCTTTAAATGGCATAATTACAATATTGGTTCCTTTGAAAACGTGACTTGCTATTTAAAAGCTTCATGCATTTTATTTACAAAAATGATGTTTCTTTTAATCTGAAACTAGTCGTTTAAATCTTTTAAAGCAAGGTTTCAAGAATTCAAGTGAGTATTTAACATCAATATTTGCACAAGTATCATTTTGGTTTGAAAGATTTTAATTACAATAATGATACTTCACAAATACTCATAAAAATGCTTACTTTAATTCTTGAAAGTCATCTAAACCAATTGCTAACTAATTTAAGCTAGTTTACTTATGTTTAACACATCACTATAAGCAATTTTAATCAACAAAAGTCAAACATAGGTAATTCTAGCTAAAAAGTCAACAAAAGTCAATGTTCATTACTTTGAAAATCAAAGTTCATCAATCTCACATGAAATCACTAGATTACTAACAATAATCATCATTCAAACATTCAATAGCAAGTAATAACACCTAAAGCCCTAATCTTTAGCCCTAAATTTCAAGTTTAAAATTGAAACCCTAACCTTTTGGGGAAAATCATGAACTAGAGATTTTAAGTTAGAAATTTACCTTGAAATTGATGTAATGATGATTAATGAAGCATACAAGTAATGAAAATGGAGAATGTAGAGCTTAAACCTTCAACAATGGTGGAAATTTGGTGGTAGCATGGTGGTGGGGGGGGGGGGGGGGGGGGGGGTTTCGGCCGAAGAAAGAGAAGGGGGAGGGAGAAAGTGAAAAAAATGTTTTCATTTTTTGCTTTTAACCTCCTCACCCATTTTTACTTTTACCTTTTTACCCCAAGTGGTAATTTAGTGAAAGTAAATGGTAATTAGGCTAAAAAGGTTTTATTAAAAACTTAGAAATTATTTTTGTGTTCTAAAAATTTTAATCCCATTAAAACTTGTTAAAATTTGTTCATTATTAAATTTGTGGTTTAATAATTGAACAAACTTTAAACTTTTTGTGATAAATGATGCGATAAAGTTTTAAAGAACGTTTTTAAAGAAGATTATTAAAACTTTTATAATTTTAAATCCTAAATAAACTTAAAAATTAAACTACTATGCGATTAACTAAATTAACTACTTAATTTATTTATTAAAATTGGGTTACCTCCCAATAAGTGCTTTGTTTTAAAGTCAACGGCTCGACTTTTCCAAGTAATTAATTCGGGGCCCGAGGCTGAGGAAAAGTATAACGAGGAATAAATGAAAATCGGAGCACTTTAGTGATATGATAAATTAGGTCGGCAGAGTTTAAGAAAAATAATTCAAATTCATTTAGAAAACTTCTCTCCTCGTGTCCTAATTTTATAAGTGCATCAACGAAACTATTAAATTCCCGTTTAACTTTCTTGGGATTTGAAATTCCATCTTGTGGTCCGTCATCTAAAAAGTTAAGATCATGAAGTAGTTTATCCAATATTTTCAAAAATTCCTTTTCTTCTTTTGAATCAGGATTTCCGGTAGTAGCGTGAACTGCTACCGATAATTCTTTAAAAAGTAATTTTTGTTGAAGCGTGAAAGGAAATTTTGATTTTTGAAATAACTGAGTTAGCTTAATGTGAATTTTTTCCGTTTTTCACAGAAAGATTTCTCAATAGCCTCCTTAGTTGCATTTGGAAAAATTTCTATCAGTTTATTGATTAAATAGACGGTAGGATCGACAAAGAATGGTAATTTCTCAGGAAGTAAGATTGGAATTATAGGGTCACGCTTTATCCAAAATTCAAGCTCACTAATCAGATCTGAAATATACCGATTAATCCGTGTTGATGAAACAGGATGGTAATCAGTATTAGCAAGTAATTTCATTAACAGGTCTAGGTCCGATATTAATAGTAGCTCATCTTTTTTAGTGTAATTAGCATGGAGTCCTAAAATTATGTTATCGATAATCACGAAGGTCTTTCTTTGGTCAACCGAAAAGGGGAAGTCAGATATTTTAAGGTATTTAAGAAAATTGGCGCAGATATCTATTCTCCTATCTGGTTTAAAAGAGTTTCCGACATGACGCTCGGTTTCAGTCTCGGGTGGAATATCTATGATTTCAATGATGTCTGTGGGTGGTCCACTTAGTACGGTTTTAGCTATGGTGTACCTAGGTTGGACTAGACATCTTTGAAATGGTTTATCTATGTTGAGGGTTCCTGTATAATTTTCTGAACATGAGAGATGCTTATCTTGTGAATAAGTTCTCAAAATGTCATAGAGATCATATTCAAAGTATTCATCCAAGAAGTGAAGGCGTTCATTTCTATCTAATCCTATCATGGGTGGATAAAAGTAAACCTCAGTGCCGAATGGTACTTCTTTGGGAAGGTCAGGTGGCCTAACATAGTGTGGGTATTTGGCCAAAAGTGAAGAGATCTCAGGGTCAAGGGTAAATTGACTACTTGAAGTGTGAGTATAAGAAGTTGATATCTTCTGCTGAGATTCCTCTGCTTCTAGGTCAAAGTGTTTTTGCCTGATATCAATTTCTTGGACGTTTAAGATTTCTTTGACTTCGGGATATGAAGAACAAGAAGAGTTATCCTCTAATTCTTTTTCCATAAAATCAAAAAATTCATAATCATCCATTACCATCATCTTATCTGCTGTCTTGTAAGAGAACAGAGAGACGGGGCTAGAAACCGAATCAGATGGTTTTTGATTTTTCATATTTTTATGGTTTTTGTGTTTTAATAACTATACTATTCTAAGAAAGCAGTAACTTTCGAACAAGTTAGGCTTGAACGAAAGGTTCTCCTAAAGGCTTCTAACTTAAAGGTATGTTTTTCAAATCACAACGCTCGATGATCCCCGGCAGCGGCGCCAAAAACCTGATCGCGCCCCAACGGTCGATCAAGGAATCGCTTCCCTGTCGTTGCGGACCTTCCAGTCGGAGTCGGGTGATCAGTGGGTTTTAAATTTATAATGTTGGGAAGCCTAAGTTTTATTACTACCTACTGCTCTTGTTAAGGGTAGTAAGCAGTAAGTCTGACTCAGGTATCGTTCTTAAAATCAGAGTGAATCGAAATGAAGTGAATACCTTAAACAATAGAAGCTAATAGGATGGGTTTAAAAGAGCAGATAGGGTTTGTTTTTGGTATTTTCTAAATTAACTACGATACATAAAAGTAAATACTAAACTACGGGTAGGGTAAGCAGATAGATAGAGATTGTGATTGCTGAAGTTTTAATATTCAGGTTTCGGGATGATGTTCATTATAAAAGATGATTGGAGACTTCCCTTTAATAAAATTAACAGAGGTTTGGTGTCAACACTAGCATCCTACGATTTAAGTGGACAACCTAAGTCGCATGTCACTGAATACTAGGTTATCATGAGTCTGATCAGATCAGGTTGCTCAGTCCCCCAACACTGTCCGATGAGGACTAGTGACCCGTCTTGGAGTTAACTCCTGGGCGCATGAATAAGGCAACATACATATATTTAATTTCTGACATTTCTTAACACCTAATTCTAATTGATTTTATTAAGGGTCATACTATTGCTTGCTAATGTATGTTAAACTGTCAGTTATGTTGGATCAAGGGGTTTAAGCATCTTACACTACAGCTAAATGTTTGCTTTCTTTTCAAGATCCCTTAGATTTTAATCGAGGAGCACAAATACTTCTGTCAAGGTGTAGACCCTCCTTTGCGATCAAACGTTCATCCCTAGGTTCGTTTCACGGTGTATACTACGTTTTTCAACAGTTCCACAGCTTTTATATATACCTAGACCATGTTCAGGAAAGGTGACTTCCAGGTATCCACGGTGTCATATGCTTACGACCGGTCCGTAGCTTTCCTGCATTTGTACTCCATCAGTGGTGTTTCCAGCGCTATACTAAGTACTGGACCGTTTTATAACATGTCCACAGATTCATACAAAAACACAGCGCTATACTATCTACCGATACTAGGGTTGATCATATCCTAATACTAAAGTAATAGTCACGTGAAAGCTTGGAAAGGGTGGAATGGGTGGTTTAGATCTACCGCTTGAAAAGTTTAACCCGATACATAATATAACAATTTCCAATCACATATTTAATTAAAGATTAATTTAACATCATCCCTACTCCTAAATATCTACATTTCAACAATCACAATATTACACTACTCAATAAACATGGCAATAAGTAAAGAACATACCATAATATTACGCATGGATAAATCAGACATAATAACAGTATGAGGGAACAGATATCACCGGATAATAGAGCAGCGTAACAAGAGAATAGAACTTGCAATCCTTGAATAAAAGCTTGAACACTGATACTCCTTGATTACAAAAGCTACTCTCTACTTTAATCTACTAGCTACCCACTAACTACTCTCTAACCCTCTAGAGAGAGAGGTTAGATAGAGAAACTAACTAAGAAATGAAAATACAAGAGAAAAGTGTTTGATTTGAATGGAATTGAATTGTTGTGAGTTTTTAAGTGTATTTTTAAGTGTGTTTTTTGTCCATTTACCGTTGTTTTTGAAATACTTATAAAGTTTTGACCTTTTTAACAAAATGTGGTAAATGTGGACTTTATTGGCATGATTTTGTTAATTAAGTGCTAAATATGAGGTAAAAGATGTGCGTAAAACATGACTTTTTACGTCAAATCAGTGTGTCATTCTCGTCAGCCATTGGTTCTTCCTTTTCCTTTTCCGAATGAACTTCCTCTTCGTACTTTGATTCAAGCTCTTCTTCAAAAACTTCCTCAATGATTACAGTTTCAGAAGTATCCCCGGTTTCCGTTTTAGTGTAAATTGAATACGTCGGTTTATTTTTTGAATTCTTCTTCCGTTGCTTCTTGGTGGTTTTCTCTGGATCGGACAAAGGGCTTAGGAGTTTGTTACCCGAATTCCTAGTGTTCATCCATTACCTGATCAAACCTGCAAAAGCAAAGAAAATAAAACCGTAAAACGCACCGGCGCAATACAATTAAACTTTAAAAGTAACTTTCTAAAAATTAAATTCTCAGAAAGGATCAATTAACTACACTGAAATTAAATTCTTAAATTAAACACAGTCCCCGGCAGCGGCGCCAAAAACTTGATGTGTAAAATCTAGTTATTAAAATTAAACATCGAAATATTGATCGTTAACTATTACACAACTGAGGTAAGTATACCCTATCGTGTATAGAATAGCTACAGTAAGTCCAAGTTCGTTCCACAAGGATTATGTATTTAAGAATTATAATTTAAATGCAATTACTTTAAGTAATTAAATGGGGGTTTTGTGTGACCGAATTGTCACTTTGCTTAACAACTAAATTAATTAAACTAAGTGAACTCAGGAAGAGTCAAATTGATTTGTTTAACTTTCAGATAATAAAAACGACACTTACTTGAATTATTTCACTAATGACTTCAGGGTATATAGGTAAAAATAGTTTATTTGCGTATTAAATGTAAATCTTATGAAGCTAGGATTAGTTTCCACTTTTCCTACACCTTAAGTCCCATTTACTAATCACAATTTAATCTAGTGAAAGACGTTAGCCAATATCACTATCTTATACGTTTAAGTTTAATAGTCTAATTTATTACTTATCTGCATCCGCAATCAAAGCTCAATTATTCATAGACAAACAATTGATAATAAACATATAAGTGAAAAACATTCGCTATAATCACTTATTTATTCACTAAATAAATTAGAATTGATAATTAAACCTAAATACGTAAGGTTCTCGATTAAACACAATTTAATTCAATATAAACATCAAATGATTACACCTCTAATCATTAGCTAATTCATCCAAGCAAGTGTTAGGGTATTTAGTTACTCATATTCAAGCAATAACAATCAAAAGAAATAGTTGAAATCAAACAAAACATGATTTAAATAAATAAATAATGCAAACCGAGATACTACAATGATTGTTGATGAATACGCGTAACTGAATAGCTTTAGACAATGAAAGATCTTAAAAAATGAGTAAGAATCCTTCAAAAACCCTAAAATATTCGTAACCCTAATTTTAATGTATTAAAAAGTCTCAAAATTCGCAACAGAAGGCTGCTATTTATATTTGCTGGAGACACCATCCATACGACAGATGGATAAAAACATCGGGCGTATGGTTGAAAAGTGGCGTAGACTCCAAGATTTTTGCTAGCCGACCTACTCGTTTTATTTTGCCCCTTTTCCTTCTCGAATCTTCCTGACAATTAAAT
Source organism: Pseudognaphalium luteoalbum (assembly GCA_963422505.1). Classification (NCBI taxonomy): domain Eukaryota; kingdom Viridiplantae; phylum Streptophyta; class Magnoliopsida; order Asterales; family Asteraceae; genus Pseudognaphalium; species Pseudognaphalium luteoalbum. Next base: position 58,797,784 of record OY730198.1, on the reverse strand, counting down.
TGTGTGACCAACTTTGGGCTGCTGTCTTCCTCCACTCAGCCCGTGTCTATTTTCTCTGACTTGGGCCCCAATCATGATCAATAAAACCAAGCCGATCCATCATCCTGATCTTGTTTATTAACTTGGGCCTAACATAATATTATTACTACTATTGTTTTAGCCTATCAAGAGGCTTTATTATTAATTAATTACACTAACTCACGTGAGTTTTCAAGACCAACGGATAATTTAATTTTTCTCAAAATTATATTATTATTATTTCAGCCAAATTATTGTTCGATCCGACTCGTACACTCCAATAAATCTTCAATCCAATTTATTTCCTTTCGCGTAATCCATTTAAATCTTCAAACTCAATTATTCACGAACTTTATTCATTTCTTGAACATTTTCTTTTTCCCAACTCATTAATATACCTAATTGCAAATATTAACAAAATCAGTATCTATTATTACATAAATACAATATAAATACAATAAAAATAGCAAATATTACTACTATAAATATAACATTATTCAATGTTATCAATAAACGAAATTGTGATCCATGAGTTTGCAAGATGATAAAAATATTGTCAAATTGACAAATTTACGATGAAAGCTATATTGATATTACAAGTAAGTTATCATGATTTAATTTATAGAGTTAGAGAAAGAATGACGAAGAATAAGATGAAGAAGAATAAAAAATTATATAACTCAATTAGAGTGAAAAAAATAGATAAATAAATTCATGATTTTCGGCTACAACTAAAAATTATATTACAAATGTTATCCCACACATTAGTTTGAATTAAAAAGACTATAATTTAATTATCTATTGCATTATTTGTCATTCAAAAATAATGAGACGTTAAATTAAATTAATTATAATTTGATTTTGTAATAAAATATTACCATATTTACCTTTTAAGTGTAGGAGAATCCACCTCATCAAATAGTTTAATATAATGATGACACATAGGATATATGTGATGTGGCATGTGTAAATAGTTGACAAATAATTAGAGGTCTCCTCCTTTAGTTATATATATATATATTACTGTATGCCTTTTGCAAGTTTTTAGCTACATAAATTGATGTATTTTCTGTAAATTCTACACAAACAATAGTAAGTTAAATGTATAAAAGACGGTTTTAAATAGTAAAAGGTGTAAATTACATACACTATAAAATTGTACACTTTTTATAATTGCTTAAATCTCTAAAAATAAAAAATTACTAGTATAACCTTCCTACTACAACTCATCATTTTACACTGTAACAAAATTATAGTGACGCAAATTAAACTAGTAATTACAATCAAATTGATATGTATTTCTTTGCCTTTTTTCATTTATACAATATATAACTCAATCTTAATTTAAATCAAATATAGCAAAGGCTTTTTAATTTCAACTAAATATTCATAATATTAATAAATAAATAAATAAATAAACAGATAATTACATCTTACAAATGTTAAAAAAGCATACAATATTTTAATAAAAAAATGCTATTGGCATCAACTTCACAATGGTAAGTCATATATTGGGGTGTTCACTGTTTGGACAAACCGAATTATCCAATCGAACAATTTAAATTGGATTATTTGGTTCGGATAATTTAGTTTTTTGGATTAGTTTTGTTCCAAACCGAATATTTATTTTGATTTTTGGATTCGTTTTGGTTATTAATGTAGAAACCGAATAGTCCAAATTAACCGAATAGTAATATATCTTGGTAATTCTTTCAAAATATATACAAATTAATTAAGTTGATTACATAATATTATGGATACTGATACCATTATTAACTTTATTCATAATTTATCACAGATTTATCAAGTATATCTTAGTTTTATCTTACAAATTATTATTTTTTTGTCACGAACTTAAGAACGTGCTAATTAGTTTTCTTTGATAATCAAGTTTTTTGATTTTGTTTGAATGTTTATATAATTAATATATGAAAGCAAAAACCGAATAGTAAAAATTGAATAAACTGAATAGTAATTAGGTTTGGTTCGTTTTGATTTGGTTTTTTATTTGTTCGGTTCAGTTCGGTTTCAATTTATCAAAAACAAAAACTGATCGGTTTCATCTATTAAGTTCGGTTTAAAGTGTATTATCCAAATGAACACCCTAGTCATATATGCACTTTTTTCCCTTAATTAACTTTTCGTCGCATAGCACTTAATCACTTGACATAAATTGGTTATCCATTGATACAATTTTGGATTAGGTATGCTACCTTTAAGCAAAGAGCATTGCTCAAGTGGTACCGCCACTGCAAACATCCAAACTTTACATGTTGGATCGATAGGTCAAGGGTTCGAATATGTTCCTGAGCATATGTGAGGTGATTTATAAACAAGTGATTTGTCTAGTGTTGATGCGTGTCACACCCTCAAAATTGGTAATCACGTTTATTTAGTAATTAGCCGAAGCAATTTATAATTAGCGGAAGCATTTTAAGTTTACAGTTTAACAGCGGGGGTGCTGACGTTACAATAGTGCATTCATTGTATTAGAGCATATGATCATACAGAACATATTAATTTAAGATGCCAAAGTTAAAGTTATTACAAAAGGGTACGACTTATAAAGTCGTACAAGTAGTAGTGTTGTAGAACAACATAAGTTTTAATAAATACAAGTTCATAAAAGTGGGATTTCGTAAGTATAACCAATGAGATTGGTAATACAGAAGAAATCCAAGTGTCCCAAAAGTGGCATCCTAAATAGTCTAGGTAGCTTACGTCCTTTTATGCATGCGCAGTACCTGAGTCCTAATTCCCTAAAAAATATAGTAAACCGTCAACATTGAATGTTGAGTGAATTCACAGGTTTAGTATATACGTAGTTAAACAAGTTTGTATAAATCATTTTATACACAAACAGAATGTTTATATGTAAAGTAGGAAACACAAGTATTCTAATTAAAGAAAACATTTCCAATTTTTTGTAAGAATGTCATTCTTACTCTAATTCGGTTGATGTGCTAGGAAACACAAGTTAAATAAAAAACATCTCCTAATAAATAGTTGCAGGAAACACAGGTTTAACAATCAAGTAAACATTTCCTATAAAAGTTGTTTTGTAGGAAAACCAAGTTTAGCCAATCAAGGTAAACGTAACCTAAAAGTAGTCGTGTGTAGGAACACCAATCCTATTAGTTGCCATAGGGAATACCCTTCCCAAATCAAGTTGTAGTTTAGTTGTTTAGTTTATGTGGAAAATATAGACTATGATCCCTCTAAGGTGAGCGACACCTTTAAAGTTAAAGTAACGATACCTAGTGCTATAACCAATCCACAACTAGTTGATGTTGTTGCCTCAGTAACATGGTAAGTATACACTCCTCGTTACGACTGCCGTCGATGTGGTTGGAATGACCAACGAGTTAAATCCTGGGAGGGTTGTCAATTCGATAGTACTATCTGTATACTCAATTGCTAGAGTCACCTAGCTATTGGTTATAGGTTGCAAGCACTAGGACTTATGTGCACTACAACTACCTCACGTACACCTAGGATCGTACCAAGATTCGTTGTCTTATTCCTAAATAGTTATGAAAAATATTTCATATAATTAACAGTTGTGTATAAAGCATAAAGCATTTATATAAATCAATTTAGTATAAAAGCATGTCAAGCAATAATATAAAACAAGTTGCATGTAATAGCACATAGTTCTATGTTTTCCACCCCTGGTTTTAAAAACATTTAAAACAAGTAAAAGGTAGGGGCTGTGAACTCACTGGTAGCGGTCTTCAGCGAATATAACAGCTAGTAATAGTCGTCCAAACTGTATACTTCAAGGTCCTAAACGCAAGAAAAAAATACCTATATAAGTATTCGACTAATCGTTAAGTTGAAATGTTTATACAATTTTAGTTGTTGGGGATAATTGTGTCGAGTAATTCTATGCGTATAAATATATACCTATATATACTTATTAGTTGAATATATATATTCGTATATATATTAATTGTCGTCGTTGTCGTATACATTATTAGTTAATGTCGCTTATATATATAGTTTATCGTTGTCGTTTATTATATTTTATTTTATTTAAAAAAATAATATAAGTACTTTAGTTATAAAAATAACTTTTTTTCTTTGTATACATATATATATAAATATACTTTGTCAAATGTCGTATGTATATATATATAATTATAAGTTGTCGGCATCCATTTATATATATATATATATATCCATTTGTCATGTTACTAACATTATTCGTTTCGTTTAACTCGTCACATAAATATAAACTAGTTTTAGTTTGCGTTTTTGAAATCATTTTACCCATTAGGCTTTGGCCCAAATTCGTTCGGTCCAATAACAAGTCCAAATAGTTTGACCCAGTAACGGGGCCCAAATAGTTGTGGCCGAAATTAGTATGACCCAAATGTTATACCCGTTAAATATTCGTGTCAAAATATTATTCCGCGGTCGAGTACAATTTTGTACCAAACTTTGTATCAAAAAGTGTTATAACTTTTATAACTTTTTAATATTTGTTTTGTGTACTCGTTAATATGTTTGTACTATGGAAATTTATCGACAGTGTGTTAAATAATTGTATCGGAATTTGATCAGTACACAGTCTAAGCTAACCGATCGGGTGTCAACTTAGCAAACCGTTCGGCTATCAAACACATAGCCGTTCGGCTATGTTTGATGAGCCGTTCGGCTCACTAAAACCAGTCGATCGGCTGGTTAAAACCAACCGATCGGGTTGGTTCCCTTCATGCAGTTCTCGGTTCTAACTCTGTTTCTAGCTCTAAATCGAAAGATGTTTTCGCTACATTTCGAGTCCTAATCGTTTCCAAGTGTTTATCAAACATAACAAACAAACTTTAAGTTGTCGATTTAACTTTTAAACATACATATACATGTTACCAAATTATGAACCATATGCTTGGTTTTCATTTATATTATCATCATCATCCACATTATTACAAAGTTAACCACAACAATCATTTTATAATATAAATGGAAGTAAGAAATTTAGCTCACTTTGATTTTTATGATGATGATGATACCGCGGACAATGATGATGATGATGATGATGATGATATGAAGTTGTGATGAAGATAATTGTGTTATGGTTGTTTGTTAATTAGTGATTAATTGAAGATGGAAGATGATGAATGAAGATGATTTGGTGTTTTGATTTCTACTTCATGCTGCTGCTGCCTGCTTGTTGCTCCGATCAAACACAGAGAGAGGAGTTGAGGCTCCAATAATTTGAGTTTGGTGAGTGATCTTGTGTGTGTTTGAGAGATGAAGGGAAGCATATACATATATAAAAATTGAAACGGTATGGAAGACCATAGTAAATGGTCTCTCCAATAATTCAGTTAGGTGATAGATTTTAACCCGTTAAATTTGTGTACGGGTCCAATTATTTGTACACCGTGTCCCACTCAATTATTCGTTTGTTTAAATTTTATTTTAAACATTATAATTGATAAATACAAAAATGAAATACTTTATTAAAATGATTAATAAAATTATTCACAGTAGTGGTACTGTATAGTTAAATTGCGTGCTAGATTTCAGTTGAATTTGAAAATTATATTTTGAAGTAATGTTCCAAATACTAAAACAGGATTGGGCTAAATATTACTTTTATTATTTTTGACCTTTAAGTACGCTTTATAATTGTTTATGTTCGTGTATAATGCGTTCAAATTAGTCGTCTAAAGGTTCCCGAACAACTTTTGTTCCAACTATTTTCTATAACAGTTTCCAATAAAATTTGTTCAAAAGTATTTCGAAATTCTTTTTAGACTTTTGTATTGCGCTCGGTACGTTTAATATAAAACGTATAATATAGTATATTATTTCAATAATATAAGTTAATAATATATGTAATTAATAATTCTTGAATTATTAATTATTTTGTATCACCAACTTTATTGTATTGAGTTGTCAAGTTTGATACGTTCATTTAGTACAGTAATTATATAATAATAACTACTATTTAACTAATACGACACGTATCACATAATAAGTTTTGTTAAACTTATCACACAAAGATAGTTTTGAATTCACTAATCAGGGAATTACTCTAGGTAATGCAAGTAATTAGGTAAAAATTAGTACCCTAATTTGAGGATTGTCACATTCTCCCCCCGTTAGCGAAATCTCGTCCCGAGATTTAAGTTGAGTTTTTCGTGATTGGCGTTTGTTCAAATAGGTTAGGGTACTTCTTTCATATCTCATCCTCACATTCCCAAGTAAACTCCGGGCCGTGCTTCGAGTTCCAACGAATTTTGACAAGATTGATTCGTTTGTGTCGGAGTTTCTGCGTTTTCGTATCGGTTACTTCGATAGGTTCCTCCACAAAGTTAAGTTTTGAGTTAATAAAGACTTCGTCAGGAGGGATGATAAGTGTTTCATCAGAAAGACACTTCTTCAAGTTACACACATGAAAAGTGTCATGAATGCTACTAAGCTCTTGTGGCAGTTTCAGTTTGTAGGCGACAGAACCAATCCTCGCAAGGATTTCAAAAGGTCCAACATACCGCGGGTTCAGTTTTCCTCGTTTGCCAAATCGTGCTATCCCTTTCCAGAGCGATACTTTGAGTAGGACCTTGTCTCCTACTTGAAACTCAAGAGGTTTACGACGGTTATCAGCGTAACTCTTTTGTCTGTCTCTCGCCGATTTCAATCGGTTGAGTACTTGAGATATCTTGTCCGTGGTTTCTTGAACAATCTTAGGTCCGGATAGTTGTCTGTCACCCAACTCTGCCCAACAGAGTGGTGATCGGCATTTGCGTCCATACAGTGCTTTGAATGGCGCCATCTGTATGCTGGTGTGATAACTGTTGTTATAGGAGAATTCGGCTAATGGGAGGTGAGTATCCCAGTTTCCTCCAAAGTCAATCATACACGCTCTCAATAAGTCCTCGAGCGTTTGAATTGTTCGTTCACTCTGGCCATCGGTTTGTGGATGATAGGCTGTACTCATGTCGAGTCGAGTACCTAAAGCCTGTTGTAGCGATTGCCAAACGCGAGATGTGAATCTGCTATCTCTATCAGATATAATGAACAATGGTACACCGTGTCGAGAAACGATCTCTTTGATATAGATCTTCGCCAGTTTCTCTAGGTTGTCAGTCTCTTTGATAGCAATGAAGTGAACTGATTTCGTCAATCGATCGACAATCACCATATTGAATCAACTCCAGCTGACGTCTTTGGTAGTTTTGTGATGAAATCCATCGTTATGTGCTCCCATTTCCATTGTGGTAACTCTGGTTGTTGCAAAAGTCATGAAGGTTTTTGATACTCAACCTTGACCTTTGAACAAGTTAGACACTTTCTGACATAAGTAGCGATGTCTCTCTTCATATTAGGCCACCAATAGAAACCTTTCACGTCTTGGTACATCTTATCAGCACCAGGATGAATTGAGTAGTTGGACTTGTGAGCTTCGTCCAAAATCAGTTTGCGTAGTTCATCGTCGCATGGTACCCAAATTCGATTCATGAAGTATAAAACTCCATTTTATTTGGTTTCGAGCTGTTTCTCCATTCCCTTCAGGGATTCGTCTTTCATGCGCTCGATGGTGAAAGCTATTCGTTACGCGTCACGAATTTGAGTAATAAGATTCGAGTGGATTGTTAATACCAAAGCTCGAACTCTGCGAGGTTTAACATTCTCTTTACGACTCAGGGCATCCGCTGCTACATTAGCCTTGCCCAGATGGTACTTAATCTCACAGTCGTAATCGTTCAGCAGTTCGACCCAACGTCTCTGTCTCATGTTGAGCTCTTTCTGGTCGAATATGTGTTGTAAACTCTTGTGGTCGGTGAAAATCGTACACTTTGTACCATATAGGTAGTGTCTCCAGATCTTGAGTGCAAAAACGACTGCTCCCAACTCTAAGTCATGAGTTGTATAATTCTTCTCGTGAATCTTCAATTGACGAGATGCATAAGCAATAACTTTGTCATTTTGCATGAGAACACAACCTAATCCTTGATGTGAGGCATCACAATAAACGATGAAGTTTTCTGTTCCCTCAAGTAAAGATAAGATTGGTGCGGTGCTCAACTTCTGTTTCAACAATTGAAAGGCGTTCTCTTGTTTTTCGTCCCATTCGAATTTCTTATCCTTCTGGGTTAAGGTGGTGAGTGACTGGGCTATTTTGGAAAGGTTTTCGATAAATCGCAGGTAATAGCCAGCCAAACCAAGAAATTGTCGAATCTCGGTTGGGGTTCTTGGAGCTTCCCAGTTTTTGATCGCCTCTATTTTGGACGGGTCCACATGAATTCCTTTGTCATTTATCACGTGATCAGGGAAATGAACCTCTCTAATCTAAAATTCGCATTTGGAGAACTCAGCATACAACTTCTCATTCTCGAGTAGTTGGAGGATAAGTTTCAAGTGTTGTTCGTGATCCTCTTTCATTTTCGAGTAAATCAAGATGTCATCAATGAACACAATGACAAACTTATCAAGGTAAGGTTTGCACACTCGGTTCATGAGATCCATGAATACTGCAGGCACGTTAGTCAATCCAAACGGCATGACTAGGAACTCATAATGACCATAACGAGTCCTAAACGTGGTTTTTGGTACATCCTCTTCTCGTACCTTCAGTTGATGATAACCAGAATGCAAATCGATCTTCGAGTAGTAACTCGATCCTTGTAACTAATCAAACAGATCGTCTATGCGAGGTAACGAATATCGGTTCTTGATAGTTACCTTATTCAACTCCCGGTAGTCAATGCACATCTGCATGGATCCATCCTTCTTCTTGACAAACAAAACCGGAGCTCCCCAAGGTGAAAAGCTTGGTCGGATGAATCCTAAGTCTAAGAGCTCCTGCAACTGTGTAGATAGTTCTTGCATTTCTGATGGAGCTAGGCGATAAGTTGAGCGAGCGATTGGTGCAGCTCCGGGCACCAGATCGATGCGAAACTCAACTTGTCGTGGAGGTGGTAATCCTGGGAATCGTCAGGAAACACTCCCGGATAGTCTCGCACTACAGGTATATCATTCAAGCATTGCTCTTCGGGTTTCTTTTCCACAACATGTGCCAAAAATGCTGGATATCCCTTTCGGAGATATTTACCAGCTTTCAAGAAATTAATCATTTTGACGACACTCGCCCTCTTATCTCCTTGTATCATCAAGGTTTCTCCAGTCAGCAATGGTAGACGTACCATTTTATCAAAACAAACAATCTCTGCACGATTCTTCGAAAACCAGTCCATACCGACTACGATGTCAAAGCTTCCCAACTCTACCGGTAGTAAGTCTATTTTGAAAGGATGACCCTCCAATGCTAGAGTACATCCTGGTACTATTTCTCCTGATTCAATCAACCTACAATAGGCTAGTTCTAGAGTGTACTTGTTGTCTTGTTTACGGGATTTAATGTCTAATAGTGGTCTAAATTCCGTAGACACAAAACTCAAATCGGCGCCTGAATCAAATAACACAGAGGCATAATGGTTGTTAACTAGAAAAGTACCAGTGACAGTATTGGGGTCCTGGCGTGCCTCTTGTGCTCCATTGACAAACGCACGACCTCGAGCTGGTTGGTTGTTGCTGTTACCACGGTTGTTGTTGTCGTTGCGGTTGCGGTTGCTGTTGTTCGGGTTTGCATTCCGGTTCTGATTGTCTTGGTTGCCGCGGTTAAGTTTAGGGCACTTGTTTCGGAAATGACCTTGCTCGCCACATTCGAAACATCCATTAGCTGGTCTATCCCTATTTGCTTGAGTAGTAGGGTTCGATCTACAGTATTGGGCCAGATGCCCCCAGCGTTTGCAATTCCTACAGAAAGTACAATCACCATCATGGTGACGTTCACACTTGCCACACTTGGGCTTGTTCACCAAGTAAGTCTTTTGTTCAGCAGTAGTGGCGAGGTAAGCTTTCGTGGTTCCAGTCTGCTTCTTATTCTGGTGACCTTGACGGTCATTCCACTTGTGTTTTCCTTTTCCAGTATCAGTACTGCTTGATTCATCCTTACCCGAAGCAGCTTTCTTAGTGAGGGTCCCCATCCTGACCGCTTCATCAGTCAAACGTTGTGCTAGTTCCACAACACTCTTAAAGGTGGCAGGATTAGATGAAGTCACCAAGCTTCGAATCTGTGGCACCAAACCCCAGATATACCTTTCAGTGCGCTTGTACTCAGGTGTGACCATGTGTGGTACCAGGCGTGCCAATTCTTGAAATCTTGTGGTATATCCTGTGATATCAGTACCAACCATAGCAATGTCCCAGAGCTCAGTCTCAATCTTCTGCAGCTCACTGCGGGGACAAAACTCTTCAATGACCATAGCTCTCAAGGTTTCCCAGGTCATTGAGTGGGCGGTTGTGCATCCAAGTGCTTGAACTTGTCCAGTCCACCATGTCAATGCCTTATCAGAAAATGTGCATGTAGCATACTTTACCATGCAGTCACGGGCACAGTTGCTAATATCTAGCACAGACTCCATTTTCTCTATCAAATGAATGATTCCAATGGCACCTTCAGTACCACGAAAGTGGCTCGGTTTGCAAGCTAGGAATGTTTTGTACGAACATCCTTTTTGGGTACTCTCAGGGTTACCGTCAGATACAACTGGTTCGGTATTTCTGCTACCGCTAACCCTGTCACTACGGTTTCGGTCAGTATCATACTGACCAAGTGCTTCAGCAATCCTTCGGTTGACCATTTGTTCAGTCGTCTCCTCAACAGCAGGAGGTGGTGAAGGATTTCTTCGGCCGTTCAGGGTATTCCTACGCTTAGGCGGCATGATTCAGTCCTAATCACACACAAGAAACACTCGTAAGATACCCTAATCAAATCATCACTCATAAAGTATGTGATAAATATAGATATATTAAGATAATCAATCACCAATTGATATCACTCATAGTGTACACAGTGACGTAAACTAAACATAAGTTATATATCATATATAAGTCAAAAGGTTTTACATAAGTTTTGTACAAGGATGGGGTTTACAATACAAAGAAAATACACCCATCGGATCAAACATGATCTACAAAATGTGATGGATTTAACCTAGACATCCATCTAGTCAAAAGTTTTGCCCTACTACGTCATAGCTACAATCCTAATACATCATAGATACAATCCTGACATGGCAAGTCTAATGGAAATACGCTAAGAACATCCCTACAACCATCCTAACAACTGCCATCAACATACAAACTCCAACTGCAGAACCTACTACCCCTAAACGTCTGTCTACCCTAATCAGACGTGCTCTAGTCGCATCGGCTGACTCTCGATCCATCTCAATGTGTATCTCAGAAGTGGCAAGATGTCCATAGATAGTAAGCACATCACTGTCCAGTCGAGAGGCGTCACTGTGCAGCTCTCTGATAGTATCCTGTGTACCATAATGAAATCCAAGAAAGGTACGGATAACTGCAACTACAGTAGGGACAGTGATCTCCAGAGGCTCCTCAGTCAAATGTAAAGGTGTCGATGAGTGAGATGACTCCCTAGTCTCAAAAGTGGAAGGAATCCTCTCCAGTGTCCTCCAGTGGTGTAGTATACGCGGCATCCAGTCAAGATGCGGAACTCTAGCCCTCTGCAATGACTGCTGATCACAAGGTATCTCTCTCTCCTCAGTCATCGGCTCCTTGTCACGAGTTGCCAAGGGTCCTACAGGTGGGGATCTAACGCTCATCCTAGCAGTCCTACACAATCCAGGCCCACGTGAAGACTCTCCAAGATGACGAGTCGCCATGAAAGTAGATCCTAGCATACGAGTAGCAGGATCAGTGGGTGGTGATGGTGGAGTGCCTATAGTTCCATCTGAAGTAGCTCTAGAAAATGTGGGTGGGTACACCTTATAACACCCCTCTTTCAGGACAACAATATTATTTTACTCGGAAGCGTATATTACAAAATAAATTTCATTACTATATATTAAATATTATACATAAACAGTTTACATATTCAAAACACACCAAATTCAGACTGTTTAAAATTACATAAGATGGGGTATTATATATATATCACAAAAACAAGGTTTATACAAAACCATATCAGAGTCACAAGTCGTCAAACTTTCCCTGCCGAAGCATCCACTTCCTGACTACCCACATAGTAAACAAAATCTGCAGGAAGTTAAAGTAAGGGATTAGCACAAATCTAAGTGAATGAATTTATCACACACAATTCAACTTAGCATAACAATCTGTTTACAACAAATACTAGTAAACACATTCTTTTTCAATGAGGATCGGTGGCTCTTGGGATATCATAATACCCAGGGATTCCCAAAGAACACTTAACGTCAATCTGTATGGCCAATACAGAATAGACCGATAACTATTGGTTATTAAACTCATACACAAGTCTCAAACACAACAAATGAATCAAAACCTGTGTAATTCACATAATAACCAAAAAGTCCAACTACACGTTGACCTCAATAATCTGATACACATAGATTCACATATCACATAGATTCATAATCAATAACACAGATTAACAATCGTATAATCAATCTACGTATACTTGTTGCAACCAAATAGTTACAACTAAATCGAAGGGTGAGTTTTAAATCCACTCACCGATACCTCTGTCGTATCCACACTCAGCTTCTAGTCACTGAGTCTTTGGGATATCTGAAGTACCACGAAACACACAAGTTAATAACTTGGTATCAATGAATAATACTTATGTAGACGAACACATTATACAAGTAATTATTTCATTTTCTGAGAGTTCATCGTCTTTGAAATACATGGTATTACACATAGCATCCAAGTATCATCACCCAATTATCTAGACATGGCAAAAGAACATATGAGACACAAACTGATTTGGTTCTGACTTTGTTCATAGCCATTTGGCTGTAACTAGCCTTAGCCGATCGGCTAAAAGAAGCCTATCGGCTTTCCTAGTTACTTCCAAGCTCTTTTTGTTCAAGGGCAAGTTCTGTCATGATTTTGAACTAATTTAGCCTATCGGCTAACCTTAGCCTATTGGCTATGCCATGAAACCCAGCAACCTGCAACTTAGTTTCTGCATAACTCAGCCCGAATTCTAATCCTTCAATTCCCAATTTGCAAGTACAGAATCAACAAAACAATATTTCTAGCATCTTAGAAACACTATGTTGTAACTAGCTAACTTTAACAACATTAAACAACATCAAATTATACCAGTTTTATGTCAAATTCATAAATCCCAGTTAATCCATTTAGAAGCTTCAATTTATTGCTCAAGAACATGGATTCACTCATTTAACCAACATAATCAGTTCATAATCATCATATAACATCAGGAATCATCATCAACAATTCAAGACATCAATTAATTCACCAATTTCACTTTTTAAGCAATGAAAGTTCATAAGCTTAACATAAATCAAACTTACATGCTTGATTATGATTATGATGATGATGATGAGAGGCTTATAAAGAATCACAGCTTCAATCTCAAGTAATTGTTTATGTGTTTAAGTAATTTAAATTTTGAGTTTCTTGAAGGTATGGAAATGTATATGTAACTTAAAGGGGAAGGTCTGGAAAAAGAAAAGGAGGTCGACTCCTTAATTAACCGACTTCACCATTTCGGTATTTTATACCCGTTCCAAATCTATTGTCTGGAACCTAAATAACATTTGCGAGAAACTTATTTTATTGTACTGTCGACTATAGTAAATTAAAACAACTATTATTTCACTAGTCACAATAAGTCCTGAGACCTATTTACCTAAGTTTCTCAATTGACAATTAATATCAAATAATTTAATAAAATTTAAATAGAAAATTACTAGACCACTGGAGAGGATGTTACAAATCTCCCCTCCTTAAGGAGATTTTGTCCCCGAAATCTCACCGTGATCAAACAATCCAGGATATCTAGATTTCATAGACTTCTCGGTCTCCCAGGTCAAATTGGAGCCTAAACTGTGTTTCCATTTCACTAACACCATCGGTATCTGTTTCTTTCTAAGTTTAGTGACTTTTCTATTGAGAATTTCAATCGGTTCTTCAATCAACTTCTGATTTTGATCCACCCGCAAATCTTGTAACGGAAGTATCTGGGATTGATCCTCGACATTACACTTTCTTAAATAACAAATATTAAACGTGTCATGAATACCAGCAAGCTCAGGAGGAAGATCCAATGAAACTGATTGGTCATTAACCACCTGACGAATTATGAAGGGGCCAATATATCTAGGTGCCAACTTTCCTCGTTTTCCAAATCGAATAACACCTTTCCACGGGGAGACTTTCAAATACACCAACTCACCTTCGGTAAAGGTAACCGGTCGCCTACGTGGGTCTGCATACTGTTTCTGTCTATCACGTGCAGCTTTTAACTTTTCTCGGGCGATAACCACTTTATCAGCAGTGATCTGTACAATGTCTGGGCCTGCAAACTGCTATTCTCCTGCTTCTAACCAACACGTGGGGGTACGACAATGATGACCATATAGCATTTCATAAGGAGGCATACCAATACTGGAATGATAGGAATTATTATAAGCAAACTCCACCAAAGGGAGGTGAGAATCCCAAGAACCTCCATACTCTAAGACACAAACTCTGAGTATATCCTCTAACGTCTGAATAGTACGTTCTGACTGACCGTCTGTCTGAGGATGCTAAGTCGTGCTAAGATTAATACGTGTACCCAACTCCTGCTATAAACTCTGCCAGAAATGGGAAATAAATCGAGAATCTCTGTCTGACACAATCGACAATGGAATACCATGTCTCGAGACAATTTCATTAACATACAATTGTGCGAGTTTACTGAGAGAGGCAGTCTCACTAGTAGCCAGAAAATGTGCACTCTTGGTCAATCTGTCAACAATGACCCAAATCATGTCATTCCCTCGAGATGTACGTGGAAGTTTAGTTACAAAATCCATAGTTAAATGTTCCCACTTCCACTCTGGAATCTCTAACTGTTTCAACGACCCATATGGCTTTTGATGTTCAGCTTTAACTTGAGCACATATATGACAATTACTAACAAACTGTGCTATATCGGTTTTCATCGTGGGCCACCAATACAAAGATTTCAAATCATTATACATCCGAGTACTACCGGGATGAACAGATAATCGTGATTTATGGGCTTCAGTCAATATCATATCCCGAATACCACCAATAAGAGGAATCCATACACGAGACTGAAAAGTCTTTAATCCTCTAGAATCGTCAATCAATAAGTCTTTTCTTTTCAACATAATTTCTGACTTAAGATTATATTCCAACAAAGCTTCTAACTGTGCAGCTTTAATTTGATCTATCAAATCAGAAGAAACATCGACTTTCAAATAATAAATTCGGTCATAAGTACCTTTCCGGCTCAAAGCATCGGCAACCACATTCGCCTTCCCAGGATGATAACGAATTTCACAATCATAATCCTTGATTAACTCTAATCATCGTCTCTGGCGGATATTTAACTCTTTCTGCGAAAATACATACTAAAGAATTTTATGGCCAGTACAGATAACACACCTTGTACCATAAAGATAATGTCTCCAGATTTTCAATGCAAATACAACAGCTGCCAGTTCTAAATCATGAGTAGGGTAATTTCTTTCATGCTGTTTCAATTGCCGAGAAGCATAAGCAATAACTCTATCTTTTTGCATAAGAACACCACCCAAACCAGAATAATAAGCATCACAATAAACAATAAAGTCATCTGAGCCATCTGGTAAAGCTAACACAGGTGCCTGACATAATAACTGCTTTAAAGTCTGAAAAGCTATCTCCTGTGACTCATCCCATTGAAATTTAACATCTTTATGTGTCAATTTCGTTAACGGACCAGCGATCTTTGAAAAGTCTTTAATGAATTTTCTATAATATCCAGCTAGCCCAAGAAAACTCTTGATTTCAGAATGATTCTTTGGAACATTCCAATTCATAACAACTTCAATTTTAACAGGATTAACTTTAACCCCATCATTACAGATAATATGACCCAGAAACTGTACCTCCCGAATACATTTAGAAAATTTTGCATATAATTGTTCTCTTTTCAAGGTTTCAAGAACTAACCTCAAATGCATGGCATGTTCTGATTCAGACTTAGAATACACGAGAATATCATCGATGAAAACAATTACAAACTTATCGAGAAATGGTCGACATACCCGGTTCATCAGATCCATAAAAACTGCTGGAGCATTAGTCAAACCAAAAGGCATCACTAGGAATTCATAATGACCATACCTGGTACGAAAAGCAGTCTTTGGAATATCCTGTTCACGAACACGAACCTGCTGGTAACCCGACCTCAAATCAATTTTAGAATATACAGAAGATCCCTGCAGCTGATCAAACAAATCATCTATTCGAGGCAGAGGATATTTATTCTTTACTGTTCTTTTGTTTAACTCCCGATAATCAATGCACATTCTGAATGACCCATCTTTCTTCTTAACAAACAAAACCGGTGCACCCCAAGGAGAAGAACTAGGTCTAATGAAAACTCTATCCAATAACTCCTGAATCTGATTCATCATTTCTCGCATTTCAGACGGAGCTAATCTATAAGGAGCTTTAGCTATAGACGAGGAACCAGGAATGAGATCAATCTGATATTCAACTTCCCTAACCGGTGGTAAACCAGGTAAATCATCGGGAAACACCTTTGGATATTCAGAAACAACCGGAACCTTAGAAATGGACTTCCTTTCTAATTTGGCATCAATGACATAAGCTAGATAAGACTCACAGCCTTTAGACAACGACTTCCTAGCTTTCATCATGGAAATCAGGGGAATACACCCACTATCCCGTTCTCCTCGAGCCACAACGTATGACTCTTCAGAGATTGGGATTCTAATCAGCTTATGGTGGCAATCTATACTTGCTTTAAACTGACTTAACCAATCCATGCCAATAATCACATCAAAACTTGGAATCGGAATTAATAGAAACGAAATTGGAAAAGTCTGACCATCTATCACAATATTAGCTCCAGTCACCGAGGTGGTAACAGGAACTAATTTGCCACTAACAATCTCTACTTCTAAGGGCTTAGTTATCACAATAGGGATCAGTTTCAACTTATCACAGAAACACACAGATATAAAAGAACAATTTGCTCCAGAATCAAATAATACATGAGCTGGTACAGAGTTTATAAGAAAAGTACCGGTAATCACATCATCTGTGTGGACAGCCTCATCGACTGTCATCTGAAAAGCCCTACTTGTCGCTGGCGGAGGATTCTTCCGCTTTTGACCGGAAGATGACGAACTCCCGACCGAAACCGAACCCTGCTTTCCTGCCTCAGGACACTGCCCAACACGATGCCCTTCTTTCTTACAGCTCCAACATACATAATTGGGAAACTTACAATTTTTAAACTCATGGCCCAATTCACCACATTTAACACATTTGTTCGTCTGAATTGTACAGGGACCAGTATGTTTGGATCGACAAGAAGTACACCAGTTAGAACTCCCAGATGAACCACTTTTATTACTAAATCTTTGACCCTGACGATTACCCTGCCACCTGGACTTTCCTTTACCCGAAGAATCTGTTCTAACCCTTGGAAAGGAAGAAGAAGTACTTCTAGCTTGAGATTCTTGAAAACCTCTAATATCACTGTCAACCGAACGTGCAAGAGTAAACGCTTGGGATAAATTACTAGCTAACCTTACTGTATTACGATAATTATGAGGTAAGGTTTCCACAAACTGCTCAATTCTGGTTTTCTCATCGGGAATCCATTGTTGTACAAACCGTAGTTTCTCCGAAAACTGTGTGATTAACTCATAGATAGTCATCTTATCGGTTAATTGAAGATTCACAAACTCTCTCCTAATACGTGCCATCTCAAAGTCCGAACAATATTGATTACAAACAGCTTGATGAAAATCAGGCCATCGAATAGCTTCTTTCTGCTGTTGAGTCAAATGACCAGTAATCGAGTCCCACCAAACCATGGCTTCGTCTTTTAAACATTGAATAGCATAAAACACTTTGGATTCTTCTTCACAGCGAGTAACATCAAATTTCTGCTCCATATCTCTTAACCAATTTAAAGTTACTGATGGATTGGTACTACCTCTAAACTCTGGTGGTTTACTTGCCATAAACGTTTTGAATGAACACTGTTAATTTGACTGAAAAGGAGGAATATTACCAAACACAGGTATCTGTTGCTGAGAACGTTGCTGAGATGATGCAGTTTCTGTCTGCCTTTTATATTCTCTGAGATTAATCACCTCATCTTCTAACTGAAAAAGATAATCATCTCTATTCGATTCTTCACGAGCAGGAATAGAAGTACCCTCATGATCATGTCTCTCATTATGAATATCTGAAGGAGGAACATCAATCCGTGAGGCATTATTAGGGTTAGTGGTCGGTTGCTCGTTATCTGCCATATCTGTATTCAACACAACAACTTGAAACCTTTTAATCGTTAGTACTTATTTACTAACTGATTCATAACCAATGCTAAATCCCATACCCAGGAATGTTTGACATAACACAGTTCAAATTTGTAATTGAACACTTTACAATGCTCAATTCACCCAAATCTATGCTCTGATACCAACTTATAACACCCCTCTTTCAGGACAACAATATAATTTTACTCGGAAGCGTATATTACAAAATATATTTCATTACTATATAATAAATATTATACATAAACAGTTTATATATTCAAAACACACCAAATTCAGACTGTTTAAAATTACATAAGACGGGGTATTATATATATATCACAAAAACAAGGTTTATACAAAACCATATCAGAGTCACAAGTCGTCAAACTTTCCCTGCCGAAGCATCCATTTCCTGACCACCCACATAGTAAACAAAATCTGCAGGAAGTTAAAGTAAGGGATTAGCACAAATCTAAGTGAATGAATTTATCACACACAATTCAACTTAGCATAACAATCTGTTTACAACAAATACTAGTAAACACATTCTTTTTCAATGAGGATCGGTGGCTCTTGGGATATCATAATACCCGGGGATTCCCAAAGAACACTTAACGTCAATCTGTATGGCCAATACAGAATAGACCGATAACTATTGGTTATTAAACTCATACACAAGTCTCAAACACAACAAATGAATCAAAACCTGTGTAATTCACATAATAACCAAAAAGTCCAACTACACGTTGACCTCAATAATCTGATACACATAGATTCATATATCACATAGATTCATAATCAATATCACAGATTAACAATCGTATAATCAATCTACGTATACTTGTTGCAACCAAACAGTTACAACTAAATCGAAGGGTGAGTTCTAAATCCACTCACCGATACCTCTGTCGTCTCCACACTCAGCTTCTAGTCACTGAGTCTTTGGGGTATCTGAAGTACCACGAAACACACAAGTTAATAACTTGGTATCAACGAATAATACCTATGTAGACGAACACATTATACAAGTAATTATTTCATTTTCTGAGAGTTCATCGTCTTTGAAATACATGGTATTACACATAGCATCCAAGTATCATCACCCAATTATCTAGACATGGAAAAAGAACATATGAGACACAAACTGATTTGGTTCTGACTTTGTTCATAGCCATTTGGCTGTAACTAGCCTTAGCCGATCGGCTAAAAGAAGCCTATCGGCTTTCCTAGTTAATTCCAAGCTTTTTTTGTTCAAGGGCAAGTTCTGTCATGATTTTGTACTAACTTAGCCTATCGGCTAAACTTAGCCTATCGGCTAACCTTATCCTATCGACTATGCCATGAAACCCAGCAACCTGCAACTTAGTTTCTGCATAACTCAGCCCGAATTCTAATCCTTCAATTCCCAATTTGCAAGTACAGAATCAACAAAGCAATATTTCTAGCATCTTAGAAACATTATGTTGTAACTAGCTAACTTTAACAACATTAAACAACATCAAATTATACCACTTTTATGTCAAATTCATAAAACCCACTTAATCCATTTAGAAGCTTCAATTTATTGCTCAAGAACATGGATTCACTCATTTAACCAACATAATCAATTCATAATCATCATATAACATCAGGAATCATCATCAACAATTCAAGACATCAATTAATTCACCAATTTCACTTTTTAAGCAATGAAAGTTCATAAGCTTAACACAAATCAAACTTACATGCTTGATTATGATGATGATGAGAGGCTTACAAAGAATCACAACTTCAATCTCAAATAATTGTTTATGTGTTTAAGTAATTTAAATTTTAAGTTTCTTGAAGGTATGGAAATGTATCTGTAACTAAAAGGGGAAGGTTTGGAAAAAGAAAAGGAGGTCGACTCCTTAATAAACCGACTTCACCATTTGGGTATTTTATACCCGTTCCAAATCTATTGTTTGGAACCTAAATAACATTTGCGAGAAACTTATTTTATTGTACTGTCGACTATAATAAATTAAAACAACTATTATTTCACTAGTCACAATAAGTCCTGAGACCTATTTACCTAAGTTTCTCAATTGACAATTAATATCAAATAATTTAATAAAATTTAAATAATAAATTTAAATAGAAAATTACCAGACCACTGGAGAGGATGTTACACACCTCCTCAGAAATGTCATCACTTGCATAGTCAGGCTCCTCCTCTGACTCTGAGATGTAGATCGGAAACTGCCTAGACATAACTGTGACAAAAGCAATTGTGTGTGTTGTGTTAGACGTATGCAAATATATGAATGCATGAGTGTTTTAGCCAAGGCTATAGTCTAAGTCTCTAAGGTTTTCAGTCACTTAAAGACTTCTAGTTCGCTATAACCAATGGCTCTGATACCAAGTTTGTCACACTCCCAAAATTGGTAATCGCGTTTATTTAGTAATTAGCGGAAGCAATTTATAATTAGCGGAAGCATTTTAAGTTTATAGTTTAACAGCGGGGGTGCTGACGTTACAATAGTGCATTCATTGTATCAGAGCATATGATCATACAGAACGTATTAATTTAAGATGCCAAAGTTAAAGTTATTACAAAAGGGTACGACTTATAAAGGCGTACAAGTAGTAGTGTTGTAGAACAACATAATTTTTAATAAATACAAGTTCATAAAAGTGGGATTTCGTAAGTATAACCAATGAGATTGGTAATACAGAAGAAATCCAAGTGTCCCAAAAGTGGCATCCTAAATAGTCTGGGTAGCTTACGTCCTTTTATGCATGCGCAGTACCTGAGTCCTAATTCCCTGAAAAACATAGTAAACCGTCAACATTGAATGTTGAGTGAATTCACAGGTTTAGTATATACGTAGTTAAACAAGTTTGTATAAATCATTTTATACACAAACAGAATGTTTATATGTAAAGTAGGAAACACAGGTATTCTAATTAAAGAAAACATTTCCAATTTTTTGTAAGAATATCATTCTTACTCTAATTCAGTTGATGTGCTAGGAAACACAAGTTAAATCAAAAACATCTCCTAATAAATAGTTGCAGGAAACACAGGTTTAACAATCAAGTAAACATTTCCTATAAAAGTTGTTTTGTAGGAAAACCAAGTTTAGCCAATCAAGGTAAACGTTTCCTAAAAGTAGTCGTGTGTAGGAACACCAATCTTATTAGTTGCCACAGGGAATACCCTTCCCAAATCAAGTTGTAGTTTAGTTGTTTAGTTTATGTGGAAAATATAGACTATGATCCCTCTAAGGTGAGCGACACCTTTAAAGTTAAAGTAACGATACCTAGTGCTATAACCAATCCACAACTAGTTGATGTTGTTGCCTCAGTAACATGGTAAGTATACACTCCTCGTTACGACTGCCGTCGATGTGGTTGGAATGACCAACGAGTTAAATCCTGGGAGGGTTGTCAATTCGATAGTACTATCTGTATACTCAGTGGCTAGAGTCACCTAGCTATTGGTTATAGGTTGCAAGCACTAGGACTTATGTGCACTACAACTACCTCACGTAAACCTAGGATCGTACCAAGATTCGTTGTCTTATTCCTAAATAGTTATGAAAAAAATTTCATATAATTAACAGTTGTGTATAAAGCATAAAGCATTTATATAAATCAATTTAGTATAAAAGCATGTCAAGCAATAATATAAAACAAGTTGCATGTAATAGCACATAGTTCTATGTTTTCCACCCCTGGTTTTAAAAACATTTAAAACAAGTAAAAGGTAGGGGCTGTGAACTCACTGGTAGCGGTCTTCAACGAATATAACAGCTAGTAATAGTCGTCCAAACTGTATACTTCAAGGTCCTAAACGCAAGAAAAAATACCTATATAAGTATTCGACTAATCGTTAAGTTGAAATGTTTATACAATTTTAGTTGTTGGTGATAATTGTGTCGAGTAATTCTATGCGTGTAAATATATACCTATATATACTTATCAGTTGAATATATATATTCGTATATATATTAATTGTCATCGTTGTCGTATACATTATTAGTTAATGTCGCTTATATATATATAGTTTATCGTTGTCGTTTATTTTATTTTATTTAAAAAAAATATAAGTACTTTAGTTATAAAAATAACTTTGTTTCTTTGTATACATATATATATAAATATACTTTGTCAAATGTCGTATGTATATATATATAATTATAAGTTGTCGGCATCCATTTATATATATATATATATATATCCATTTGTCATGTTACTAACATTATTCGTTTCGTTTAACTCGTCACATAAATATAAACTAGTTTTAGTTTGCGTTTTTGAAATCTGTTTCTAGCTCTAAATCGAAAGATGTTTTCGCTATATTTTGAGTCCTAATCGTTTCCAAGTGTTTATCAAATATAACAAACAAACTTTAAGTTGTCGATTTAACTTTTAAACATACATATACATGTTACCAAATTATGAACCATATGCTTGGTTTTCATTTATATCATCATCATCATCCACATTATTACAAATTTAACCACAACAATCATTTTATAATATAAATGGAAGTAAGAAATTTAGCTCACTTTGATTTTTATGATGATGATGATACCGCGGACGATGATGATGACGATGATATGAAGTTGTGATGAAGATAATTGTGTTATGGTTGTTTGTTAATTAGTGATGAATTGAAGATGGAAGATGATGAATGAAGATGATTTGGTGTTTTGATTTCTACTTCATGCTGCTGCTGCCTGCTTGTTGCTCCGATCAAACACAGAGAGAGGAGTTGAGGCTCCAATAATTTGAGTTTGGTGAGTGATCTTGTGTGTGTTTGAGAGATGAAGGGAAGCATATACATATATAAAAATTGAAACGGTATGGAAGACCACAGTAAATGGTCTCTCCAATAATTCAGTTAGGTGATAGATTTTAACCCGTTAATTTCGTGTACGGGTCCAATTATTTGTACACCGTGTCCCACTCAATTATTCGTTTGTTTAAATTTTATTTTAAACATTATAATTGATAAATACAAAAATGAAATACTTTATTAAAATGATTAATAAAATTATTCAGAGTAGTGGTACTGTACAGTTAAATTGCGTGTCAGATTTCAGTTGAATTTGGAAATTATATTTTGAAGTAATGTTCTAAATACTAAAACAGGATTGGGCTAAATATTACTTTTATTATTTTTGACCTTTAGGTACGCTTTATAATTGTTTATGTACGTGTATAACGCGTTCAAATTAGTCGTCTAAAGGTTCCCGAACAACTTTTGTTCCAACTATTTTCTATAACAGTTTCCAATAAAATTTGTTCAAAAGTATTTCGAAATTCTTTTTAGACTTTTGTATTGCGCTCGGTACGTTTAATATAAAACGTATAATATAGTATATTATTTCAATAATATAAGTTAATAATATTTGTAATTAATAATTTTCGAATTATTAATTATTTTGTATCACCAACTTTATTGTATTGAGTTTGTCAAGTTTGATACGTTCATTTAGTACAGTAATTATATAATAATAACTACTATTTAACTAATACGACACGTATCACATAATAAGTTTTGTTAAACTTATCACACAAAGATAGTTTTGAATTCACTAATCAATGAATTACTCTAAGTAATGCACGTAATTAGGTAAAAATTAGTACCCTAATTTGAGGATTGTCACAATGCTCCTTTCGGATGTAGCTGACGCATACCATTAAAATATGGTACGGAGTCGGGGTAATATTTTAATATATAAATTAAAAAAATGTCAAAAGTTTGCCACATATTATAAAACAACGAGAAAAGTGGAGAAAATTAAGTAAAATTATCTATATAATCTTAACATATTAATAAAGTAGATAGAAAAATATATAAATTATCCAAAATAAAAGTTTGACAAAGTAGGTGAAAAGTACTCCCTCCATCTTAAAAAAATACCCCATAACATTTTTTCTTCTTAAAATTAATATAAATTGGACAAATGTCAGTTTTGCACTTATGATACAAGTTGGATTGAATTTATTACAGCAATATAATATTTAATGTAATAAATGATTATTTTTTTTTGGGATATATTTAAATATTAATGTGAATATTTATTTTAGTACAGATTGAGTAATTAAATTCTCAATAGAATTTGACATTATTAATGAGGAAAAGTTAATAAGTTTTTTATGAAAGGCAGTTGTGGAATCACTGACGAGCCTTTGGTTCACCCGAATACAAGCGGTTACTCCCCTGATATGAGAACTGCTCCATAGTTCGAAATCTCAGCAACGTTCTAAAGAGGTTGCTCTCCTAGGTCTTAGATGGGTATCGCGTCGTGGAGTCTCCTTTCCCCAGGCAACATGCCATAGGTGAGAATCGAACTCATTACCTCCAGGAAGAAACCATTTAAGTGGAAAACTCTCTAACTATTGAACTAAAACCCAAATGGAATTTAATGTCCCATGGAAAAGTTAACAAGTTACCATATATAATTTGACATATGTGATGAGAAAAAAAGTATATAAATTGCCATGAACTTTTTGACATTAATAATTTACCCTCTAATTAAATTCCAATTGACTAACAAATTAAACACAAATTTTGGTTAATTTAATCTTATGAAAAACAAATATTTTTAATCGTACTAAGGTCAACTACAAACAATCTGATTATCAATTTAAGTAATATATGTAATCTTACAGTTTTCTTGTTTCTGATTTGTGAAAGAGTAAAGTGAAAGGATAATATCTAATTTCTATATGTTGATCTGAGAAAAAGTTTAAGGTGGTGAAGGAACAAAAAGTGTGGGTGGTGAAAAAGGTTTTTCGACAATGACTTTTATTAAGAGTAAGTTGTGAAATAGTATAAGTGATCAGTGATGAAATGTTCAATGATAGCTTAGTTACTTTTATATAAAATGATGTTTTCTCGAAAGTTAGTGATGATGACATTACGAGATGTAAAAAGAACTTAAAACAAGTTACATAAGCCTGAACAATAAAAGCAAACCAACAATGATAACATGAAGAAGAAGATGAAACATATAATAAATTATTAAAAAACCATAACTGAGTACTGTCTGAAAAAATTCTGATAACAAGAGCACATGCTCGAAAACCATAGTCGACGAAAACAAACCGAAATAATAAAAAAAAAAAAAACAAAAAAAAAGAGAAACCAAAAGCTAAGACAATAATTCTTCAACATCTCCCTCCAGCTTTTACGAAACGACCGAATCCATATAGCATCACATCTCCATTCAATTTGAAGGATTGTTTGAACAAGATCCCCTGGTCTGCATTTGAGCTCCAGCATTCAAAGGAGGCCTAAACATCAAATAAAACCTCATCATATTTCCGAAAATGGATTTGTTACTCAAAAGCATGAAAGAACAAAATGCAGACAACAATGTGTATGTGTGCATTTGGGGGCTACAAAAATGAAATATACCTCAAAGAGAGTGCAGTTTCCATGTTATCATTCTCATAATAGAAAGACGGATTAGTACTCGCTAGCTCATCAAGATCGTTCCGCATTGACCTTCAACAATTTAAAATTTTTGTAATTTATTTATTACTACCTTTTATTTGTTTGTGTTTTCAATTTGTCTTGATAGGATTTATAAATTTGATTATATCATACCTGTTATCTGCTCTCAGTATCATGAGTTTTTGGGTTAGCCTCCTGATCTCCTCTGCTTGTTGCTCCTAAGATAAAGAAACAAAACAAAACAAAACAAATAAAGAAGAATTCCTCAACTTATAGACAAATTAACAGTTGTAACATAATAAGCAAAAAATTATAAATAAATAAATAAATAAAACTGACCACAAGCTGTGACATATTTGGTTGAGCTCGTTGTGTTGGTGGTGGTAATGGTGATGGCCGAGTAGTAGCTCCATTGTATCTCTTGAGTATGTCGGACATGCTGTGTCACGATAGAAATAATAAGATAATGTGTATCAGAGTTTTATTTACAGACATTTCTGGCTTACAAAAGGAAGGAAATAAAGATATGGAGAATTAGTGCTGGTTGCGAATTGAGATTTGGTTTTACTAATATCATGATTCATAAAGATATCGCCGTACATTAAAAAAAACTGCAAACAGGGCGAATCAATAGCGTTAGCATCAAAATGGATCGATTTAGAGTGAGGTTTTATGAGAATTCATTTTCCCGCTCACAAGAAATTTCAAAGAACAATGCACATTCGAATTTAATTTAAAAAACATTCCTGTACGAAATAAAAAATTAATATAAGGCAAAGAGAATCAGTGATAACTAAGAATGAGATTTTTTTTATTATAATTGTGACTCTTGAAAAACATCACTGTAAATTAGAAAGAATTTAGAAAAAGGGGGAATCGGTATTGTTAAATTTAATTTTGATCGATCTATAGGAAGGTATCATGAGAACTCGTTTTCCCGCCTTCAAGATCTTTCAAAGAATGATACAACTGATTGATCTCATTCCTCCCACCAAACACTACTTTCCACCGGATACAAAAGACGGGAAAACAGATTTTAAGTAAATAAATAAAAACCAACAACCAAAAATGGGGACAGATATAGATAACAAGATTTCACTTAGATATGTTTAGAATCAAAATTCAATCTTTGGCACAAAACCAAGAACAGAAAACCGAAAACCAACTATATACAAACATGTATATCCTGTTAGTAATAAATCAGATTGAACTTTATCAACCTTTGAAACCGAACATTAAGTTTATCAACTGATGGATCTAAAACATCCAAAATGGATCTAAAACATCCAAAATTCCAAATCAGTAGCTAGATAAATTAGATAACATCAAGAAACGGCACACATACTCACGCCCAACTTCAAACTCTTTAAAAACGTAATAGAGGACGAAAACATAGTTTGACAGGAAAAAAAGGTTCTAAAAAATATACAAACAAAATGTAAAGGAAAGGATGATATACCTTGAACTGGAGAACTCATAGAGTCTACCGGTGTCTGAGAACACTATCAGGCCAACTTCAGCATTGCATAGCACAGACAACTCATAGGCCTTTTTCTTCAAGCCACGTTTCCTTTTGGAAAAACACACCCGTCTCCTAGGAACATTCTCGATATACTTAAGCTCTACTGCAGTTCTCACCATTATTTAGTCTTACAAGGTTATCAGTAACTCACAATAAGGCAAAAGAAGAATAAAGCAAAAGAGAATCTTCAGGCTCTTTGCCTCTATATCGACTGCCGCTCTAGAAAAATAAAGACGAACATAGAATGGTGTGGACAAACCTCGTTTTGATGTCTATATTTATAAGGATAGAAACCCTACAAATCCTAACATACCTAGGTTAACGCCTTAAGGGGGGCGCATCATGACTCTATACGCCGCCAACCCCATCTCACCTCCACCCCGCTCCCCGCTCCCCGCTCCCTCTACATTATTCCATTTTTGGAAGATTATTTACGGCATTGCAATTTTCCTTTCATGGAGATACCACTGCATTACTTTAATGATATGACATGCGATTTACATTACTATACAAAAATCCTGATACTTATTTTCTTACTCCATGTGTCTCAAAATTATTGTCCACATACAAGAAAAAACACACGGTTGAAGAATTGAAATTAATGCAACATCTTTATTTAGTAAATTGACATTTTTACCCTCTTAATTCATTGAATGCTTACTTGGAATTTGTTGATAATGATCTATTAGAGGGTTATGTGGGTAATTTGATCAATTATACCCATCTTTTAGCAAGTGGACGATAATTATGGGATATATATAAAAGGAAAGATGTATATTAACATAGGTACATTAGTTTCAAGTTTTTGTACAAACTTGCATCTGCATGTTGCACTATTTACAAAAAAATTGATGGTATTGATTATAGTTCACTAGATTTCCTTTTGTTGTCCTAGTTAAAGGGTGTTGTGGATATTTTCCAGAATAGTTTAAGTACCAGCAACACCTACAGGCCCATTCCGGACTGCCCCGGGCCCATCACATAGAGGTAAATCAAGTTCACCTGAAGGCCCATTCAGAAGGTGGCTCAACTAACTATTCACATTCAACAAGAATTTTTTTTTTTTTTTTTAATTAATAGGGTTCCTCTTTGACATTACTGGGGATCAAACCGGGGATTCCTTCCAAATGTCTCATCTATGAAACCAACTAGGATATACGCCGGAGACATTTCACTATAGCCAACCACGACTACTAAACAAGGTGCCTAATCAAGCATTGGACTTTTATGGGCCAAATACCATATCTGTTAATATCATTAAACCAAGCTTATATGCTATGTCAATTTCCATGTTTTAATTTTGGTTATGCATTCTTAGTTGCTTATACTTGCTTTATAGTGTTTGGTAGAATATAGTTACGGAATCCACCGAGTGTATCAATCTAGTTGAATCTTTGTACAAGAAATCAATCAAATAATCAATAAATTGTGAGCATAATCTTTAAAGTGCCAACGGAGAAGTTTCAAACCCTTTGTGAGAAAGTGGTGCCAAAAGGTGTAAGCCCGTTGCTAGTTCCTAAGTGAGACAAAAACTCAATTATTCTTCATAATGCCATCGAGAACGCAAACAAGATGATGTTATAAACCTAAATACTCTCCAATTTCCTTTAAACGTGAACTCAGCACATTCGCACGTGCAAGAAATAGACTAGGACAATTGGTGTACGAGTTTCGAGCATTATAAGCACGGTGTACGAGATTGATCTCTCGAATATCGATTATCTATCTATTTTTACTGTTTTGTTACGTTCAAGAGGTTGATTGACTCTTACATGATGTGATATTTAATTCTTTAGCTTCTTTAATAACTCATATTCAGCATACTCCTACAGGCTGTGTAATCTTATCTCAAGATTTTTCCACACACTAAACTGGATCCTACTAAATGTAAACCCTATCTAAAAAGTATTACATATTTACTATGTAAGAATACAATTAATCCTTATCTGATAAATAAATCAATATAATATGATAAGAACAGCTTAAATCAAATGGAAATCAGTAATGGATTCACACAAGAACGGCTCATGTAATCCCAAATTAACTAGAGAGCATCTCTCGTAGTGTAAAATTTATTCAAATGATAAAAGATACCAAATCAGTTACACGTACACCCTTTTATATTGCCTAACTAATCACACTTGTAATAGCCTATAATATCATGCCACGTGTACTTATGTAGCTAACTAAAGTTGACTCCATTTTGACCCGTATCAACTTCCTACTCCTTCGAAACATCCTTGTCCTCAAGGATGGTAAATCGTGACATTCATCCTCTTGATGTTTTTCCATGTGACTGCTGCCCAAGATTGAAATGTGGCTTCTTTTCCTTTGGTGCAAGTACTGATGAAAGCATAATGATCCATTCCTTGTGATTCAGTACATGTAGAGTTGACAGCTTCAAGTTGAATGAAACACACTCCTTCCAAATATTATCCATCTCGTTCCAAGTGTTGTTCAGATTCAACGAAGGGCTGTCCTCAATTTCAGCGCTAAACCAACAAACCGAGGCTTTTGATGCAGTCTTATTAATCTTGTAGACCATCAATATCTTCCAATACCATATGTTCCCCACTAATACCAATTTGGTCTTATAAGGTGAGCCTATAAAGTTCCCATGGTGATCATAACTTGACGAAAACAGTCCATCGCTTGCCACACTATCGGTACTTGCAGCTCCTACCATATTGCTTCCTGTCATCAAGTCAACTAGCTTTTGGTGAGCTTCTGGTAACACTCTACAACCCTCTGCTTGAATCCTCTTACTAGTCCAACACATAGGTAGGAGCTGATCTATTTGAACAACACGTGACAACAACAAACAGCCCCATACCATCTGGATTATTGTGACCACAACAGACTCATTCCAGCTCACTATAAATTGCTTAAAATTTATTCTACAAGTCGGAGCAGAAAGCAATTCATTAACTACCAGCGATACCCACTGCATATTGATGTGATAGCCCAAATATAGAGTAATTACCTTAGACAATGTATTACCCAATGCACTACAACCGAACCAAATAAGCAGTAGTAACAATTGGACACATTGACGAAGTAACTTCCCATATATATAGACTATGCTCTTCATGTGTGTTACCCCTGTATCAATAATAATAAGAATCCCGTGACGTGGGTCGATTGCCTTCAAACTATCTGCCACCAAGTTGCACCCATACGAAAACATCACATACGTAAGGATACTTTTCCAACCGCTACCACCCGCATCCAAATCATTTGTATCATTAACAGTTTGTTTGACTAGGCTTACACAAACACTCGTGACTTTGACATTTAATTCCAAAGTATGTGCCACGATGACACCGTCTTTAACTACTTTTGGTGTTTCATAACCTTGTCTAATCGCTATATTGAACTGCTTTGGACCGATAATTACTGCAACAACATCAGTAAGTCCCCCGACACCATTAAACATTACAGCTAGTAAGCTTACTGAAATATTAGTATTTGGTGCTACAACAGTCATGAGTGCCATTACCTTAACTTCCCTAACTCCAAAACCCAAAGCTTTCTTTGGTAATAGATCTTCAATCTCATTGATGTCAGCTGACATTACTCTAAAACCATTTTCATCATTGTGAATCTCATCAACAGTAAACCATCTAACCGAAATATTAGTATAATCTGGGGGTTTAAGTGGTTTACGACCCCAAACATCATACGGAACCCCATCGAATTTAGTTTCCTGCCATTTGCCATTCCATAATGATTTTGGATGTTCATGGAACACCTTACCTTCAATGCCAAAATCATCATACTTGAACATGAAAGAGATTAAATGATTAGGAATTCTCAATTCAATCACACCTATTGAATCCACATCTTTTATGAATTGTTCCTTCAACTCCAACTGAATATTCCCTTTAACGATCGATTTCTCGTTATCATCATTCAACAGATGATATTCTGATATATGGTTCAAATCAATTGAGCAGATCCCTTCTTCTTCTCCAGAGTTCAAATTCAATGCCTCTCCTACTGAATTTGAATTAGCTTCATCAAATTTCTCTTTTGGCATTTCATCAAACACCTTGCCTACATCATCTTTTATTGCGATTTCTACTGTCTTAAACTCTTGGATTTTTGCCAACGAATATGCATCATCAAGAGTTTTAGGATCAAACATATTAACATAACATCGAATTTCTACATCTAACCCATACATGAAGCAATAAACCCTATAGTCATCGGGTAAGTTCATACGATTTGTGACAAAAACAAATTCATCATAATACTCTGTTACTGATGAAATTTGTTTCAAATCTTCTAATTCAGCCATGAATTCTTCCGAATTATCATCAATTTGTGCAATCAAATTATAATACAGGTCTCAAAATTACTCCGTCTTAAAAAGACTCCTCGTCTACAAGCTGTTAATCCAGAACCTTTGTGCATTTGCGTCTTCACAAATTTCGGTTACTCCCCTGTCCACTGCATTTCTATAAACCCAAATCGTTCTCATATTTCACTAATAGAACTTGTAATGCACACAACGAGCAACAAATGTCCTGATAATTTTCAGTACATTTGAAGCATAAACCTAGGCCGACTATCTCGCAATTCTGGCTTCTTCATCTTTTTAGCCCCCGATAGGGCTTCTTTGTCGCTTCTTAAGGTGCTTCAAGGCTTCCTTTAGTTGAAAATTTTGGCGGTAGAAAGCATTATCCTTTATGTTTATAACTTAAATTTAATGAGACAACCACATCACTTCTTTTATGTTTTAACTCACTTATTTGTTATATCCTCCAATTTTGTCACTTTTGGAGAACTCCTTACAATATCATCTTACTCTGCAGATGTGTTTCTGTGAGATATTAATTTGATGATATGAAACTGTTTTTGACTTCTGTTCGGTCAGGTTATTTTTTAGACCTTTTCGAGACTTACAGTGGGCACCTCTAAAACAGCTAGTGCATACAATATGTAGTAACAGAACCCTCTTGATATATTAATCTTCTGTTTTCGTTTTTACATTTCCCCTACTTTTCTTCCAACCAACAACAAGGTTGTTCATAACAAAAGTTGTTGGGATTGGTAACCACAACTTTTATTGAATTAAGGAGATCCGAAGATAAACTTAGTCATAAACCGAATACAGGCTATTACTCTTCATTTATTAAAGTGATTTCAATCACGTACTTATTTCTATTTATTTTTTTATTCATGAAACTTTAGATGTATAAATAACTACTTGAACTACAGTTCTACCTCAATAAGCATTAATCTAAGAAGTACCCTACAAAAGCTGACTTGGGAGAGCAAACATCCACTGTATTACCGCCCCAACCCCACACCAAGAACAAATTTAAAAATAACTGCTGACTGAAGTTAAATAATTCTTGGGCCTTCTCCATTATATATAATGCATACAGAATTAATTACAAAAAATAACTAAAGCAATTAACACGTAAAGAATGGCATGGAGGGTACATCAGGCTGTGGGGGATACTCTTAAGATTTGAATATCATGGGAACTTACATGAAGTTTTACTTTAATTTGTAGAATCCTTCTATGTAACTTGATGTAAGCACCAAGTTGGCAAGTTATGTGGTAATACAGCAGGAAGAATGTGACAGGAAGCACTTTTGTTCATCATATTTCGAACTAAACATGTGGATGTATTTGAGGGAAATTTTGTATAATCAAATTTTATTCATCAAATCTTGATGGAAGTATTTGAGGGAAGTATTCGGCATATGAAAGTGTGAATGTGGAAAAAAAATAAATCTATTGAACATACCGAAATAAGGGAGCAGAGTGGATTTTGTATACTATTTTGATGCAACAAGCCGAAGATAACGGGATGTTACATTAATGCCTATGAAGAATACAAGCCGAGTATTGATTAAACATGTAAGAGGTGCATATAGGAAGCTTTAGAGTTAACTAAATATTTGAAATGGAAATATACATAAGAACAACCGATCAATCTTATAAACAAGCTTATAGCAGCTCCATTCATAAGATTAAAGGTACGCATGAAATTCAGTCAAAAGTAAAGCGTACCGATTACCTGTATATCCCAAATACAAAATTGCAGCAAACTTACTTGTATCATCATCTTTGACACTCATACTAGTGAGTTCAGGCACATGGAAAACAAATTGGCATCAGCATTCCTCATAGAGTTGTCAGTTTCTGACATAATAATATAATACGTCCGTCTCCTGAAATAAAAAAACTGATGTTCATATCATATCTATGCATCACAAATCCTGAATAAGATAAAGAAGTAAAACCAAAATGAAACATCATACAAGCACACCAAAAGCAGCTAAAAAAGCAATTTTAACAAAGAGGGGCGGAGCTAGGATTTAAATATGTGGGGGGCAAATAATTTTTTTTTTGTTTTTATTAAAATTCAATTTTTGAGGTCAAAAGCTATAAAATATCATAGAGACCTTTAAAATATTTTATTTTTTACATGATTTGAGAATTTCTGGGGGGCAACAGCCCCACATCCCCCTCTACATCCGCCATCCTAACCAATATACAGATATAGTAGATCATATGTGCAAGTAAAGACTGGTAAGTAATAAACAGAAGCTTCATTAGATAAATATTAAACTGATATTATAAATATAAAAAATTAAAGCAAAGTTAAAGCATATCACAGAATATGTAAAATAAAATTATTAAAAAACAGAGAAAAATAGGGAAATGGTTTTACCGGGATCTTAATTCCTATTCCTCCTCTTATATTGTTGTTATTTTCCGGTGGAGCTCTCGACTGATTTGTTTCGACACCTATTTTATATCATTTTTCTATCTACTTATCGGTGGGCTACGGATGATGTCATCAAGCTGCTTTCCCCTATTCAAGCTGAGGTGGCTTCCCGAGGAGCTAGAATTTTTTTCCCTTTAAAACGAAAATTGTTCACTTTAGGGTTTTCGTGTTGATCGGATTATACACCGTAATTATTCGGGAAATGAAAATTGGAATACAAGACCAGTTTTTAGATTGATTGGAATATTCATAGTAATTTCCCTTCCTCTTTGTTTTTCCCAAGTTGTCTTTACCCGTACGTTGCGACGGAACAGAAAAATATATAATTTTAGGTGAATATATTATACGCAGGTATTAATATATAAAAAAATATCAAAATGTATATACTTATATTTGAATATATTCAACGATCAATTCCATTATATGTAATTTATCACATCTGAATAAAATATATCATATATGTTAGTCACTTTTATATGAAAACACCACCACCAAAGTTTTTAAATTTTATTATTATTATTATTATTATTATTATTGTTATTGTTATTATTATTGATTTTCTTTATTTGTTAATTCGACACGTAATATTATAAGTATTCTTCTTTGTCTTGGTGACTTATTTATGCAAAGGTAATAGTGTAATTTGGGATCAACTGATTTGCCTTTTTATTAAAACATTGTAATTAATGATCAAACAGAAAATAAATTTACTTCCAACTAGTAGGTAACCAGCGCTATGCGGTGGTAATAATAAAAAAATATGTTAGTGGCAGACAATGATGATCGGCTATCGATGTAAAGGTAATGGTTGTTTTAACCTGTAACACCCCAATTTTTATAATTTTATTACTTTAAATGTAAATGAGTTAAATATTATTTATATATTATCTGAGAAAATAAGTTAGCGGCCAAAATGGGAGTAACTAAACTTGTATAATTTAGATGTGACCAAAATATGTTAGATGAAAATGTAGGGTATAATGTGCAAATATGTTAGATGAGTTGTAATTGTGTACCGGGGTGTAGGCCCGAAGATGTTAATTCTTGCGGGAATTAGCATATGATATTATGGATCGTTAATATACGTAGATATGAATGATATTGATATTACTTTAAGTGATGCATATTTCACTGATTGGTTTTATTCCGGTGGTGGATATGTCTATGACTTAATGAGGTTATTGTATACCGGGGTATGACTCGGACAAGTACTCTTACAGCTACAGTGGATGTTTTGGTATGCACATCAATCATAGATATAGTACCAATTGGAAATATACTAATGATCTCTACAATTTCCCAAAAGTGATATGAACAAGTAACTGGTGATAAGTGCATATTATGTGATTGTGTGAATATATATTATTTATTTAATTGTTCATATTATTCACTAAGCTTCGGCTTACCCCTTTCAATTGTTTATTTTGTAAGTATTTAATTTCGTCTGTAGCAATGGACTGATAGATTTATGCATGGCTGCTAAAGGACAAGTGGAGTGGAGCTTGATGAAATGGTTAGACAAGATCCCATTTCTTATAAATTATCGTTATGGCTTAACTTGTATAAATCACCCAACTTCAATGATGAGCATAGTCACAGAGAAAATTATAGGAAAGTATTCAATCAAAATGTTTGAATGTATGTTTGACTGTAAAGTCAAAGAGATGAGTTAACCGTATTAATATTTTATAAATTTATAATGTACAATTTTAAATAGAAATTGGTTCAAATTTTTCAGGGTGTTTCATAACCTTGATTATTACGTCATTCTTTCTTTCCTTTATCCTTTGTATCGATTCCATTTTGATTTATATATTATAGTATCATAAAAATTATAATATGGATATATATATATATATATATATATATTTTGATCGGCAAGATAGGAAACTCAAGCCATGGAACTATTGGCACCACCAACAGCCCAAGCAAGAGATCCAAAGTTAGATGTTAGTAAGTTAGTAACACCAAGTTAAATTTATCACCTCTGTCAGGGATTGAACCCATGACCTCCTGGAAGGCTTTGCCTTCCCCTCACTCTTAACCACTAGGCTAAGAGATCATTGGTATGAAAAACAATTTTTATTACTTAAAGTAATTGTTTTTAATATTTGTACAAACACCTTAAAATCATATTATTAATTAAAATTTGACTGATCAAATTTAACCAAATCATTGACTTTCATGTATTATTATTTAAAATTTAAAACTTTTTATAGTGTATAAATTAAGAGAAAAAATTTAGTAGTTATTAATAGATTTAAAATTTTTTATAGTGTATAAATTAAGAGAAAAAATTTAGTAGTTATTAATAGATTTGATCATATTAGTTACTATATTTACCTAACAACTAAATATAGAAGAGATTTTTGTAGTAGACATATTAAGGAAGATTTTGGTTCAAGTTTCATACATTTATTCGAAATAGAGCTCAAGATATGCACTCGAGAAGGAAAGGCAGTTTTCTGCCAACCGAAACAGTTTCAACCTTTCGTCGTAGAAAATTATTCTCGCGTACTAAATGGACTCGAAACATAGAAATTGGTGTTGTTAGAAATATATTATCTTGTACTATATATTAGATCAAGAAACGTGTTATTTTATGGAAAATTGATTTTTATAAAAATCGTTGAAGTTGAGCTATTTTCTGGACAACAAGTTTAGACATAAGTTTAGAGTTTTAAACCGTGCTTCGGTTTAGTTTTCGAACATTTATTTATTGAGTGAACATTATAAAACGTAAATAAACAAGTTTCAAGTATATATAAATAAAAGGAAAGGGTTCCTTACAAAGAAATGAAGAGGAGAAGGAAAACGGAAGTCGAATGCTCGTTTTGGTGTGTTTTCTTGAATTCTGGCGTGGCGGCTCGTGATGGCTCTATGGTGGCTCCTTGGTGATGGTGTGGTGGCTGTGGGTGGTCTTGGGGCTGGCCTAGGGCCGTATTCTAGTGAGAGAGGGGGAGTAGAGAGAAGAGGGAGGAAGTGTGTGAAAGAAGAGCGATGGAATGAGGTATGGGTTGGTTGTGTATGTAAGTAGACAAAAGTGATGGCATGGCATGGTCATGAGAGGGGTGAGGGCTGCAAAAAATCTTGGGTCCCACCCATGTGGGTGTGTAAATCTTGTTCTCAAAGTTACATTACGTGTGGTGCTCGTTTACCCGATCGTTTCGTCGTCCGTTTAAACAATATACGTGTAATTTAGTACGTTTTTGTTAACGATTTAAAACACGATGTTTTTGTTAAAATGTTTTACTCAAAATAATATATTTTAAGTTATTAAAATATAACTCAGGTTTCAGTCGGTTGTCGGTTACGAATCTTACGTTTATTTGATTCGTGTAACATTTTATATGTACGCGTGTAGTCGTGATATTTTTAACCAAAGTATTTTATCAAAATACTTAATTTTGAGTTATAAAAATATAACTTGAATATGTTTTGTCGGTTGGGCGCGTTTTGCGCATTTTCGGCGCGTTCGGTTACGTTTTAAGTAAAATGTACGTGTTTGTTATATTAAAAACATAATATAAAGTAATTATCAATGTTATTAAATAATTTCGTATTATTTAATAATTGTTTCACCAATGTCCGTATTTTGTGTTGTCAGATATTTATCTGACGTGAAATTGTACGATTTGAACGAATCGTATACGTGTATATATATAATCATTATATATATATATATTTATATATATATATATATATATAAAAGTAACTACTGTACTTATTCCTATTTCGTACTAAATACACGTAATGATCACACACTTAGGTACAGTAATGACGTCCTAATTTAGCGGGTGTCACATTCTCCCCTTGTTAGGAGAATTTCGTCCTGAAATTTGTTCGATGTAATAGTTTGTGTATCAACTAAGAAAGTCTGTGAGATGTGTCAAGTGATGTGATGACAGTCTCATGTTGTCTTCCTCCCCATGTTAGACTAGTGTCCTATTGGAAACTAAAGAAAATGAGGGAAGAGTTTCGATTTGTGTGACCATCATGTCCAAGGAACAGGGTTGGTCGGTCACCAGAGTGTAGCTACAATGTGTACTAGTAGCCTGGAGTGATGTTGTAAATTCTAATGTATTCATAAAGTCGGTCTTAGGTGGCAACATCGTAGAGTGAGCTAAGCTACACTGTTACTATATAAAATTCAAGTTATCGTGTAGAGACGTACCCGCAACCTTGTTCGAGGTTATTGGGTTTAATTAACGAACAATTTTTGGGTTAATCAATAATTGTTTCTGGACGATTTTAGGTTGATTTACGTTCGAAATCTTCGAGTTTCAACGTAAAAACACTTAGAATTTTAGTTTTTAGGGTTAACATCCATATTTGCGAACTAAGACGTACGTTGCGAGCCGAACTGAACTTTACGAACTGAGATTTGCGAAGTGAGTTGAG
Organism: Pseudognaphalium luteoalbum; assembly: GCA_963422505.1. Classification (NCBI taxonomy): domain Eukaryota; kingdom Viridiplantae; phylum Streptophyta; class Magnoliopsida; order Asterales; family Asteraceae; genus Pseudognaphalium; species Pseudognaphalium luteoalbum. Next base: position 58,759,312 of record OY730198.1, on the reverse strand, counting down.
CTTGCGAACTGAATTGGATTTGCGAACTGAACTGCCTTTGCGAACTGAGTTGGACTTACTGATTTTTGCGAGGTGAACTGAGTGTTGCGAACTGAACTGTCTTTGCGAAATGAGTTGGACTTGTGAAATGTTTTTTGCGAGGTGAAGAGAGTGTTGCGAACTGAGCTGTGGTTTGCGAACTGAACTTTCTGAGTTTGCAATTTCGACTGAAATTTTGTGTTTTTGAACAATGCTAATTACTCTAAAATAGTTGACTTAGATATACCTGATGTGTCCAATGATTCTGAGGAAATATTAACTGATAAGTCAGAGGCTCCACGGACAGAGAAACCTGGTTTTAAGGACTTGTCGTCTGAAGACCATAAAATGGTATCAGATGATAAAGTAATTAACGAACAACCACCTTCGGTGCCTAAGAATCAAACTGACTTAGGGAAAGCAAAAGATTCTGGTCATCGCAAACAGATGTCATGGTTTAAATGCCACCAAAATGGGCATGTGGCTTCTTGTTGTCCAAATAAGAAGTCTGAAGCATTTCATAAGTCTGCGAGTAAAGAAAAGTTAGTTGATACTCCAAATGTTGGTAGGGTTAATCCACAACAGAGTTTGAGAAGTAAACCATTTTCTAAACCTGTAAACATTTTGAAACGTGAGGGATCACATATTGTTTCTTGATATCGCGTAAACAGTCATGTTTTTACTACCGATATCTCTCTCATTCTGGAACAATTCTTGGCATTTTAAACTCAAAAATAGTACAAATCAATGATATTATGCCAAGATGGTCAAAACAAAGTTGCACGATAAAAATCAAGCAAAACGAATGAAAAACGAAGATTCCACGCACGTTTGAAGATTCAAGGCATCAAAACGAGATTTCAAGAAAAAAGTGCCCATCATCAACATCCATCTCACCCAAGATATTCGTTTTCAAATTACGAATCCAATAGAAGAAGAATCAACAAAAATGGATAATTACGTTTATATTGATTATGCTAGAGTTAGTTATTGCCATGATTAGAGAGTAGTACGCTTGTTGTGTTTGCTTGCGATGTAGTTAATTAATTATGGGATGATTTATAATTAAATATTAAAGATCAGTAGTATCGCTTTGATCGTCTTATTGCATGTTCTTGTTTGATTGTTGCCTTAGGATCATCATAGTGGTAAAATATAAACGGTCTTAATTATCGTAAAGTGATATGATGGCCCCTATTCGACTGTTACTCGATATAGTACTGGAAACACTTCAAGGTGGAGTACAAATGTATGGAAGTCGAGGAACGTCCGAAGGTAGTCATATTACGAAACGGTACAATATTACGAAGTAATATGATGACCCCTATGCGACTGTTATTCGATATAGTACTGGAAACACTTCAAGGTGGAGTACAAATGTATGGAAGTCGAGTAACGACCGAAGGTAGTTATATTACGGACTAACATATAAAATGAGAAACCTAGTTTAATTAACCTTTCTAAATAGACTTTTAAACTTCAATTTAATCTATCGCCTTTCCACCAATAAACGTGATTACAATGCCTTTTTAACGACGTCCAATTAAAAGGTAGTCAGTCATCTGTGTCAATATAATTTGTCAAATGTATGAAACTATGGAACCGCAAGGCTACATGGGAGATTATCATAGGACAAGACATGGTCAAGGTTTGAAGCGGCGGAACCACTTTAAGTGAGGAACACTGTGGATAATTAGGGGATTTATTGGGTAGTCTTAAGTAAGGGCTAGTTTAAAGTCATAAATGAACTTTTTAAATATACGAATCTGTTAGGATGACGAGGAATCGTTATATGATTTAGTTATGTCTAGTACCTTAAGATTTTGTTCCCGTTCATATGAAAGTATTATTAAACCATAATCAAGATTTTGCTTATTATTCTAAATACTTTGTGATGTTACCATAACCTAGCTCCCGGTGTGACATGCTAATGGGATTTTAATTAGTAGGGAATCTAGTGTTTACATCACGAGTATTCAAGATTAATAATTAACAAATATCTTTCAACACAGTTTCTCCAAACATCATCCCATAACTTAATTAACGAAATCTCAGCAAACACTATATTTATTTTATCTGCTTTATCTTTTATTTTTATTTCGCTTTTATTTATTTGCCTAAGTTAATACAAAAATCAAAACTCCCCCACTATCTTATAAACCCTTCACTAGTTTGAAAGCCCTCATCTGCCACGCCTTAGTTTCAATTCAGTCAGTTTGAAGAACGACTCTAGGTCATACCTACCACTTGCTCACCCTTAGGATTAGCATTGTTAGGGAAAACTTAGGCCCCGCAATTACAAATTTAAAACACCCACTGATGCCCGTCGCCAGTAGCCGGTGCAACGACAAGGGAAAAATCCTTACCGACCGCTGGTGACGCATCATTTCTCCTCCTAAAACTAAAAGGATTTTTACTCAAAATGAAAAATCAAGAGAGAAAACACCTTCGAGGTTTAGGACTCCCAAAAGAAACCATAGTCAATATGAAAATGGTTCTAGTTCATGTTCACATGGGAGTAATAAGATACAGAATTCTGGGAAAAATTCCCAAGGTTATGTGCCTAGGAGGTTTTCTACTCACTCTCCTCATAGGCATAGAACTGTTGATCATCAACAACAACAAACTTCTTTGAAAGTAACCAAGATTCCTAATGGGAATAGTTATGGTAAATTTTACAGAATTAAAATGGTTGATGATGAGGGACACACCAAGACCGTCATGGCTTGGGTCCCTCTTGATAACTGATCCTTTGTAACTGTCATGTGTAGCAGCAGGCTGTGAATGTAGATAGTTGGTGGTATATGGACAGTGGATGCTCAAGACACATGACAGGTTAAAGAAGTCTACTAAAGGACTTCAAAGGAGGATTGAAGCAGCGTGTTAATTTCTCTGGTGAAAAGGGTGGAGTGATAACTGGAAAAGGAAAAGTTTCTAACAAAACTTTGACTCTTGAGGATGTAAACTATGTTGAAGAACTGGTTCACAACCTAGTGAGTATTTCCCATGTCTATGATAAAGGTCATCCAGTTCATTTTAATGAAAAAGAGGCTTTAGTCCTGAAGCCGGGATTCAAAATTCCTGAAGAATGGGTATTGATGAGGGCACCAAGGAAAAAGGACATCTATGCCATAAACATGGGTGTTCCTAATACTCCAATGGTGTCGACATGTTTATTATCCAAAGCTTCTGAAACAGACTCGCTATTATGGCATAAGAGGATGGCACACCTGAACTTTCGCAAAATGAACTACATAACCAAAAATGGTTTAGTTCTGGGTGTTCCACAAAAGCGTTTTGAGTTTGAAAATAAGTGTGTTCCTTGTAAGAAAGGAAAGCAGAACAAGAAACCACACAAGTCTAAAACAGAAAACTCTATTTCCTCGCCATTTGAATTGCTACATATGGATCTCTTTGGCCCAATAAGCAAGAAATTCGTACGCAATATCTGGAGATAGGAAATATATTTTTGGGATATCTTTACATCAAAGTCTTTGTTTTTGAATTACGAATCCAACGCAAAAAGAATCAACACAAACGGACGCATAACGAAGAAGATAAGCGCGAATTAAACAACGCAGCGAAAGACGACGGACCGGAGCGGGTGGCAGCCAGCCGCCGCCGGCCTGCTGGTGGGCAGCGCCGGCATCCACCCCCCCCTCCCCGTCTCTTTTGCGCTTTTTCGTCCTTTCTTGTACCCGGTGCACCACCTTTTACTACTTTTCCGTACCCGGTGCACCACCTTTCGCTACTTTTTCGTACCTGGTGCACCACCTTTCGCTACTTTTTATAATGTGAGCCTAGGGATGCTAATGTGAGCCACTTTTCACCTATAAATAGCAGCCCTTAGGCTTCATTTCAAGACACACCTTCCTAGCTTATTTTCTCACTCTAGAAATAAGCTCCTACTTTCTCACTCTACATTTTTTCTCTAGATTAGTTTTAACTAGTATTTAAACTAGTTTAGAAGTTTAATTAGGAATAGAAGGAAAGTGTGGAACGCATTGTAATCTTCGGTGTACGCTCGGAATCGTGTCAATTAATTCAAGACTATTCTCTCTCGCATTTAATCCTGGTTCTTTCTACCCTTATCTATCTTAATTTATTACGTTTATATTGATTATGCTAGAGTTAGTTATTGCCATGATTAGAGAGTACTACGCTTGTTGTGTTTGCTTGCGATGTAGTTAATTAATTATGGGATGATTTATAATTAAATATTAAAGATCGGTAGTATCTCTTTGATCGTCTTATTGCATGTTCTTGTTTGATTGTTGCCTTAGGATCATCATAGTGGTAAAATATAAACGGTCTTGATTATCTTAGAGTGATATGATGGCCCCTATTCGACTGTTACTCGATATAGTACTGGAAACACTTCAAGGTGGAGTACAAATGTATGGAAGTCGAGGAACGTCCGAAGGTAGTCATATTACGAAATGGTACAATATTACAAAGTAATATGATGACCCCTATTCGACTGTTATTCGATATAGTACTGAAAACACTTCAAAGTGGAGTACAAATGTATGGAAGTCGAGTAACGACCGAAGGTAGTTATATTACGGACTAACATATAAAATGAGAAACCTAGTTTAATTATGTGACAATCCTCCATTTAGGGTATTAATCCTTTCTTAATTTCATGCATTACCTAGAGTAATTCCCTGATTAGTGAATTCAAAATAATTTCTATATGTTAAGTTTATGAAACTTACTATGTGATACGTGATATATTAAATTCGTAGTTATATGTATATAATTACGGGTGAAATAAACGTACTAGACGTGACAAACTAAAATACAATAAAGTTGGTGACACAAAATAATTAATAATTCGAAAATTATTAATTACTAATATTAGTAACTTATATTATTGAAATAATATAAGATATTATACGAAATTAACATGTTAAAAGCCTACAATTTTAACCCAACTAAAATATCTGGGGAACATTCTCCTGTTGAACCATACTCCCTACGTTGACAATTTAAACCATACACCATCCTTTATGCTTCCTTACACTCAATATCAAATACACACACACACAAGTTCCCACCAACTCAAATTATTGGTTTTCTCTGTTTCTTCTTCTTCATCCATCGACTGAAGCAACAACAGGAGATCTGAGCTGAGGCTATTTCTTCTTCTTCTTCTTCACGATAATCAGCAGCACATCTACCATTTTATCATCATCACCATTGTAAGGACTCTTTTATTTTCACAAGTTCTACTTCTTTATGGTTATAGACATGTGTTAGTGTTCACTCAACTTCTACATGTCCAAAACATTAACCGAAACGCAATTTAAATCTAGAAACTAAGAGTTTATGTTCCTGTCCAGATTCTGTTTCCACTTCCACGAATTTTATAAAAATCATTACAACAACAAAATGGACGTTTCTTAAGCCTAGAATGTAGTACAAGAAGTTATCTTTCCAACAAAATTAGTCTCGTGACTTTTTGACTCCGTTTGCTACTCGAAAACATTTTTCTTCGGTGACATAGGTTTACTGTTCCGGCAGACAGGAATTTTCAGTAACTTCTCGAGACCATATCTTGAGTTCTAGACCACTAAAACGTATGAGACCAGTGCCAAAACCTCACATATTTTGTTAACTTTAAAAAGTTCTTCTATGACCATTTCCAGAAATGTCCGTAATTTCGTGTATAACTCGATCTTTGAACATATAACTGTTTTGGACCCAGTCTGACCACACGTTGAAACTATTTTTGTTTAAAATAGTAAATGAACATATAAAAATACCATAAAGTGCAGAAATAAACTAGACATATATGAGAACATGCGTGATTTTTGGTTAGGTATAAATCGAAAGAGAAATGCTCCAAATCGAAAGGCTTAACGAGTTATAACTAACAGTGGCAAAATTATAACTAACAGGGGCAACAAACTATAACTAACAGTGGCAAAGTTATAACTAACAGGGGCAACAAACTATAACTAACAGTGGCAAAGTTATAACTAACAGGGGCAACAAACTATAACTAACAGTGGCAAAGTTATAACTAACAGTGGCAAAGTTATAACTAACAGGGGCAACAAACTATAACTAACAGTGGCAAAGTTATAACTAACAGGGGCAACAAACTATAACTAACAGTGGCAAAGTTATAACTAACAGTGGCAAAGTTATAACTAACAGGGGCAACAAACTATAACTAACAGTGGCAAAGTTATAACTAACAGTGGTAACGAGTTATAACTAACAGTGGCAAAGTTATAACTAACAGGGGCAACAAACTATAACTAACAGTGAGAAGAATATAACTAACAGTGGTAACAAATAACTAGCAGTGGAAAGAATATAACTAACAGTGGAATATAACTAACAGTGGTAACAGACTAACTAACAGTGGGAAGAATATAACTAACAGTGGTAACAAATAACTAGCAGTGGAAAGAATATATATAAGATGATGAAAAATGACATATATATATTAGGATATATATATTCAACTAATAAGTATATGTAAATATATACTTATACGCCACGATTACTTCAACGCAATTATCACCAATAATTAAAATGTCATGAACATTTCAACTTAACGATTTATCCATATACTTATGTAAAGTATATTTAATTGTGCTTAGGTAATTGAGAGGCACGTTCGGACTACAGTACTTCTAGCTGTACTAGCTGAAGACTTGCTACAAGTGAGTTCACAGCCCCTACCTTTTACTTGTTTTAAATGCTTTTAAAACCAGGGGTGGAAAACATAGAACTACGTGCTATTACATGCTACTTGTTTATATAATTGCTTGACATGCTTTTATATCGAATTGATTTGTAATAATACTTATTGCTTTATAAATCAATTGTTAACTATATGAAACGTTTTCACAACTATTTTGGGAATAAGACAACGAATCTTGGTACGATCCTAGGTTTACGCGAGGTAGTTGTAGTGCACATAAGTCCCGGTGCTTGCAACCTATAACCATTAGCTAGGTGACTCTAGCCACTGAGTATACAGATAGTACTATCGATTTGACAACCCTCCCACTGATATAACTCGTTGGTCATTCCAACCACACGACGGCAGTCGTAACGAGGAGTGTATACTTACCGTGTTACCGAGGCAACAACAACAACTAGTCGTGGTTTGGTTATAGTACTAGGTATCGTTACTTTAACTCTAAAGGTTTAGCTCACCTTAGAGGGATCATAGTCTATATCTCCCACTTAAACTAAACAACTAAACTACAACTGGATTTGGGAAGGGAATTCCCTGTGACAACTAATAGGACAGCTGTTCCTACACATGATTTCTTTTTAGGAAACGTTTACCTTGATTGGATAAACTTGGTTTCCCGACAAAGCAACTTTTATATGGAAATGTTTACTTGACTGCTAAACCTGTGTTTCCTACGACTATTTATATGGAAATGTTTACTTGATTGTTAAACTGTATTTCCTGCAACTATTATTAGGAAATGTTTATGATTAAACTTGTGTTTCCTAACACATCGACTGATTTGTAGTAAGAATGACATTCTTACAGTCAAATAGGAAATGTTTTCTTTAATAAGAACACTTGTGTTTCCTGCTATACATATAAACATTATGTTTGTGTACATGAATGATTTATACAAAACTTGGTTTAACTACTTTTATACTAAACCTGTGAATTCACTCAACATCCAATGTTGACGGTTTACTATGTTTTCAGGGAATTAGGACTCAGGTACTTCTGCATGCATAAAGGACGTAGGCAACCCAGACTATTTATGATGCCACTTTTGGGACACTTGGATTTCCTTTGTATTACCAATTCCATTGGTTATACTTACGAAATCCCTCTTTTATAAACTCATGTTTTGTAAACTTATGTTGTTCTACAACACCACTACTTGTACGACTTTATAAGTCGTACCCTTTTGTAATAACGTTTAAACTTATGGCATCTTAAATAAATATGTTCTGTGTGATCATATGCTCTGATACGATGAATGCACTATTATAACGTCAGCACCCCTGCTGTTGAACTGTAAACTTAAAATGCTTCCGCTAATAATCAAATGCTTCCGCTAATTACTAAATAAACACGATTACTGATTTTGGGGGTGTGACAGAACTTGGTATCAGAGCCATTGGTTATAGAGAACTAGGAGCCTTTAAGTGACTGAAAACCTTAGAGACCTAGACTATAGCCTTGGCTAACACATTTCTGCATTCATACTTTGCATACGTCTAACACGACACACACAATTGCCTTTGTCACAGTTATGTCTAGGCAGTTTCCGGTCTACATCTCAGAGTCAGAGGAGGAGCCTGACTATGCTAGTGATGACCCTTCTGAGGAGGTCTACCCACCCACATTTCCTAGAGCTACTTCAGATGGCACCATAGGCACTCCACCATCACCACCCACTGATCCCACTACTCGTATGCTAGGATCTACTTTCATGGCGACTCGCCATGTTGGAGAGTCTTCACGTGGGCCTGGATTGTGTAGGACGGCTAGGATGAGCGTTAGATCCCCACCTGTAGGACCCTTGGCACCTCGTGACAAGGATCCGATGACTGAGGAGAGAGAGATACCTTGTGATCAGCAGTCACTACAGAGGACTAGAGTCCCGCATCTTGATTGGATGCCACGTATACTACGCTACTGGAGGACACTTGAGAGGATTCCTTCCACTTTCGATACTGGGGAGTCATCTCACTCATCGACCCCCTTACATCTGACTGAGGAGCCTCTGGAGCTCACTATCCCTACTGTAGTTGCAGTTGTCCGTACCCTTCTTGGATTTCATTATGGTACGCAGGATTCTATCAGAGAGTTGCACAGTGATGCCTCTCGACTGGACGGTGATGTACTTACTATCTATGGACGCCTTGCCACTTCCGAGGTACACATTGCGATGGATCGAGAGTCAGCCGATGCGACTAGGGCACGTCTGATTAGGCTTGAGAGACGTCTGGGGATAGTAGGTTCTGCAGTTGGAGTTTGTGTACTGATGGCAGCTATTAGGATGGTTGCAGGGATGTTTTTAGCATATTTCTACTAGATTCACCATGTTAGGATGGTATCTATGATGTATTAGGATTATAGCTATGAGGTAGTAGGACAAAACTTTTGACTAGATGGATGTATAGGTTAAATCCATCACATTTTGTAGATCATGTTTGATCTGATGGGTGTATTTTCTCGTTATTGTCAACCCCATCATTGTACAAAACTTATGTAACACCTTTTGCCTTATATATGATATATAACTTATGTTTAGTTTATGTCACTATGTACACTGTGAGTGATATCAATTGATGATTGATTATCATACTATATCTATATTTATCACATACCTTATGAGTGATGATTTGACTAGGGTATCTTACGAGTGTTTCTTGTGTGCGATTAGGACTGAGTCATGCCGCCTAAGCGTAGGAATACCCGGAACGTCCGCAGAAACACTTCACCACCTCCTGCTGTTGAGGAGACAACCGAACAAATGGTCAACCGAAGGATTGCTGAAGCACTTGCTCAGTATGATACTGACCGAAACCGTAGCGACAGGGTCAGCGGTAGCAGAAATACCGAACCTGTTGTATCTGACGGTAACCCTGAGAGTACCCAAAGAGGATGTTCGTACAAAACATTCCTAGCTTGCAAACCGAGCCACTTTCGTGGTACGGAGGGTGCTATTGGAATCATTCATTGGATAGAGAAAATAGAGTCTGTGCTAGATATTAGCAACTGTGCTCGAGACTGCATGGTAAAGTATGCTACCTGCACATTTTCTGATAGGGCATTGACATGGTGGAATAGCCAAGTTCAAGCACTTGGACGCACAACCGCCCACTCGATGACTTGGGAAACTTTGAAAACCATGGTTGTGGAAGAATTTTGTCCCCGCAGTGAGCTGCAGAAGATTGAGACTGAGCTCTGGGACATTACTATGGTTGGTACTGATATCACTGGATATACCACTAGATTTCAAGAACTGGCACGCCTTGTACCACACATGGTCACACCTGAGTACAAGCGCACTGAAAGGTATATCTGGGGTTTGGTGCCACAGATTAGAAGCTTGGTGACTTCGTCTAATCCTGCCACCTTTAAGAGTGCTGTGGAACTAGCACAGCGTTTGACAGACGAAGCAATCCGAATGGGAACCCTTACTAAGAAAACTACTTCGGGAAAGGTTGAATCCAGCAGTGCTGATGCTGGAAAAGGAAAACGTAAGTGGAATGACCATCAAGGTCAACAGAACAAGAAGCCGACAGGAACCATGAAAGCTTACCTTGCCACGAATGCTGAACACAAGACTTACTTGGGGAACAAGCCCAAGTGTGGCAAGTGTGAACGTCACCATGATGGTGATTGTACTTTCTGTGGGAATTGCAAACGCTGGGGGCATCTGGCCCAATACTGTAGATCGAACCCTACTACTCAAACAAATAGGGATCGACCAGCTAATGGATGTTTCGAATGTGGCGAGCAAGGTCATTTCCGAAACAAGTGCCCTAAACTTAGCCGTGGAAACCAAAACAATCAGAACCGCAATGCAAACCCGAACAACAACAACCGGGGTAACACCAACAACCAACCAGCTCGAGGTCGTGCGTTTGTCATTGGAGCACAGGAGGCACGCCAGGACCCCAACACTGTCACTGGTACGTTCCTAGTTAACAACCATTATGCCTCTGTGTTATTTGATTCAGGCGCCGATTTGAGCTTTGTGTCTACGGAATTTAGACCACTATTAGACATTAGGTCCTGTAAGCTAGACAACAAGTACACTTTAGAACTAGCCGATGGTAGGTTGATTGAATCAGGAGAAATAGTACCAGGATGTACTCTAACATTGGAGAGTCATTCTTTCAAAATAGACTTACTACCGGTTGAGTTGGGAAGCTTTGACATCGTAGTCGGTATGGACTGGTTGTCGAAGAATCGTGCGGAGATTGTTTGTTTTGATAAAATGGTACGTTTACCCTTATTGACTGGAGAAACCTTGGTGATACAAGGAGATAAGAGGACGAGTGCCGTTAAAATGATCAATTGCTTAAAAGCCACTAAGTATCTCCGAAAGGGATACCAAGCGTTTTTAGCACATGTTGTAGAAAAGAGACCCGAGGAGCAAAGATTAAGTGATATACCTATAGTGCGAGACTATCCAGGAGTGTTTCCTGATGATCTGCCAGGATTACCACCTCCGCGACAAGTCGAGTTTCGCATCGATCTGGTGCCTGGAGCCGCACCAATCGCTCGCTCACCATATCGTCTAGCTCCATCGGAAATGCAAGAACTGTCTACACAGTTGCAGGAGCTCTTAGACATAGGATTTATCCGACCGAGCTTTTCACCTTGGGGAGCTCCGGTTTTGTTTGTCAAGAAGAAGGATGGATCCATGCGGATGTGCATTGACTACAGAGAGCTAAATAAGGTAACTATCAAGAACCGATATCCATTACCTCGCATAGATGACCTGTTCGATCAGTTACAAGGATCGGGCTACTACTCGAAGATCGATCTGCGTTCTGGTTACCATCAACTGAAGGTACGAGAAGAGGATGTACCAAAGACCGCGTTCAGGACTCGATATGGTCATTATGAGTTCCTAGTCATGCCGTTTGGATTGACTAACGCGCCTGCAGTATTCATGGATCTCATGAACCGAGTGTGCAAACCTTATCTTGATAAGTTTGTCATTGTGTTCATTGACGACATCCTGATTTACTCGAAAACGAAAGAGGATCACGAACAACACTTGAAACTTATCCTCCAACTACTCGAGAACGAGAAGCTGTATACTAAGTTCTCCAAATGTGAATTTTGGATTAGAGATGTTCAATTCCTAGGTCACGTGATAAATGATAAAGGAATTCATGTGGACCCATCCAAAATAGAGGCGATCAAAAACTGGGAAGCTCCAAGGACCCCAACCGAGATTCGACAATTTCTTGGTTTGGCTGGCTATTACCGTCGATTTATCGAAAACTTTTCCAAAATAGCCCAGTCACTCACCACATTAACTCAAAAGGATAAGAAATTCGAATGGGGCGAAAAACAAGAAAACGCCTTCCAACTATTGAAACAAAAGTTGAGCACCGCACCGATCCTATCTCTACCTGAGGGAACAGAAAACTTCATCGTTTACTGTGATGCCTCACATCAAGGATTAGGGTGTGTTCTCATGCAAAACGACAAAGTTATTGCTTATGCATCTCGTCAATTGAAGATTCACGAGAAGAATTATACAACTCATGACTTAGAGTTGGGAGCAGTCGTCTTTGCACTCAAGGTCTGGAGACACTATCTATACGGTACAAAGTGTACGATCTTCACCGACCACAAGAGTCTACAACACATATTCGACCAAAAAGAGCTCAACATGAGACAAAGACGTTGGGTCGAATTGCTGAACGATTACGACTGTGAGATTAAGTACCATCCGGGCAAGGCTAATGTAGTAGCGGATGCCCTGAGTCGTAAAGAGAATGTAAAACCTCGTAGAGTTAGAGCTTTGGTATTAACAATCCACTCGAATCTTATTACTCAAATTCGTGATGCACAACGAATAGCTTTCACCACCGAACGCATGAAAGAAGAATCCCTGAGAGGAATGGAGAAACAACTCGAAACCAAAGAAAATGAAGTTTTATACTTCATGAATCGAATTTGGGTACCATGCGATGATGAACTACGTAAACTAATTTTGGACGAAGCTCACAAGTCCAACTACTCGATTCATCCTGGTGCAGATAAGATGTACCAAGATGTAAAAGGTTTCTATTGGTGGCCTAACATGAAAAGAGACATCGCTACTTATGTCAGCAAGTGTCTAACTTGTTCAAAGGTCAAGGTTGAGTATCAAAAACCTTCAGGACTTTTGCAACAACCAGAAATGCCAAAATGGAAATGGGAGCACATAACGATGGACTTCATCACGAAACTACCAAAGACATCAACTGGAGTTGATTCCATATGGGTGATTGTCGATCGATTGACGAAATCAGCCCACTTTGTTGCTATCAAAGAGTCTGACAAACTAGAGAAACGGGCAAAGATCTATATCAAAGAGATCGTTTCTCGACACGGTGTACCATTGTCCATTATATCTGATAGAGATAGCAGATTCACATCTCGCTTCTGGCAATCACTACAGCAGGCTTTAGGTACTCGACTCGACATGAGTACAGCCTATCATCCACAAACAGATGGCCAGAGTGAACGAACGATTCAAACGCTCGAGGATTTATTGAGAGCGTGTGTGATTGACTTTGGGGGAAACTGGGATACTCACCTCCCATTAGCTGAATTCTCCTATAACAACAGTTATCACACCAGCATACAGATGGCTCCATTCGAAGCACTGTATGGACGCAAATGCCGATCACCACTCTGTTGGGCAGAGTTGGGTGACAGACAACTATCCGGACCGGAGCTTGTCCAGGAAACCACGGACAAGATATCTCAAGTACTAAACCGATTGAAAATGGCAAGAGACAGACAAAAGAGTTACGCCGATAACCGTCGTAAACCTCTTGAGTTTCAAGTAGGAGACAAGGTCCTACTCAAAGTATCGCCCTGGAAAGGGGTAGCACGATTTGGCAAACGAGGAAAACTTAACCCGCGATATGTTGGACCTTTTGAAATCCTTGCGAGGATTGGTCCTGTCGCTTACAAACTAAAGTTGCCACAAGAGCTTTGTAGCATTCACGACACTTTTCACGTGTGTAACTTGAAGAAGTGTCTTTCTGATGAAACACTTATCATCCCTCCCGACGAAGTCTTTATTAACTCAAAACTTAACTTTGTGGAGGAACCTATCGAAATAACTGATACGAAAACACAGAAACTCCGACACAAACGAATCAAACTTGTCAAGATTCGTTGGAACTCGAAACATGGCCCGGAGTTTACTTGGGAACGCGAGGATGAGATACGAAAGAAATACCCTCACCTGTTTGAACAAACACCTAACACGAACAACTCAACTTAAATCTCGGGACGAGATTTCGCTAACGGGGGGAGAATGTGACAATCCTCCATTTAGGGTATTAATCCTTTCTTAATTTCATGCATTACCTAGAGTAATTCCCTGATTAGTGAATTCAAAATAATTTCTATATGTTAAGTTTATGAAACTTACTATGTGATACGTGATATATTAAATTCGTAGTTATATGTATATAATTACGGGTGAAATAAACGTACTAGACGTGACAAACTAAAATACAATAAAGTTGGTGACACAAAATAATTAATAATTCGAAAATTATTAATTACTAATATTAGTAACTTATATTATTGAAATAATATAAGATATTATACGAAATTAACATGTTAAAAGCCTACAATTTTAACCCAACTAAAATATCTGGGGAACATTCTCCTGTTGAACCATACTCCCTACGTTGACAATTTAAACCATACACCATCCTTTATGCTTCCTTATACTCAATATCAAATACACACACACACAAGTTCCCACCAACTCAAATTATTGGTTTTCTCTGTTTCTTCTTCTTCATCCATCGACTGAAGCAACAACAGGAGATCTGAGCTGAGGCTATTTCTTCTTCTTCTTCTTCACGATAATCAGCAGCACATCTACCATTTTATCATCATCACCATTGTAAGGACTCTTTTATTTTCACAAGTTCTACTTCTTTATGGTTATAGACATGTGTTAGTGTTCACTCAACTTCTACATGTCCAAAACATTAACCGAAACGCAATTTAAATCTAGAAACTAAGAGTTTATGTTCCTGTCCAGATTCTGTTTCCACTTCCACGAATTTTATAAAAATCATTACAACAACAAAATGGACATTTCTTAAGCCTAGAATGTAGTACAAGAAGTTATCTTTCCAACAAAATTAGTCTCGTGACTTTTTGACTCCGTTTGCTACTCGAAAACATTTTTCTTCGGTGACATAGGTTTACTGTTCCGGCAGACAGGAATTTTCAGTAACTTCTCGAGACCATATCTTGAGTTCTAGACCACTAAAACGTATGAGACCAGTGCCAAAACCTCACATATTTTGTTAACTTTAAAAAGTTCTTCTATGACCATTTCCAGAAATGTCCGTAATTTCGTGTATAACTCGATCTTTGAACATATAACTGTTTTGGACCCAGTCTGACCACACGTTGAAACTATTTTTGTTTAAAATAGTAAATGAACATATAAAAATACCATAAAGTGCAGAAATAAACTAGACATATATGAGAACATGCGTGATTTTTGGTTAGGTATAAATCGAAAGAGAAATGCTCCAAATCGAAAGGCTTAACGAGTTATAACTAACAGTGGCAAAATTATAACTAACAGGGGCAACAAACTATAACTAACAGTGGCAAAGTTATAACTAACAGGGGCAACAAACTATAACTAACAGTGGCAAAGTTATAACTAACAGGGGCAACAAACTATAACTAACAGTGGCAAAGTTATAACTAACAGTGGCAAAGTTATAACTAACAGGGGCAACAAACTATAACTAACAGTGGCAAAGTTATAACTAACAGGGGCAACAAACTATAACTAACAGTGGCAAAGTTATAACTAACAGTGGCAAAGTTATAACTAACAGGGGCAACAAACTATAACTAACAGTGGCAAAGTTATAACTAACAGTGGTAACGAGTTATAACTAACAGTGGCAAAGTTATAACTAACAGGGGCAACAAACTATAACTAACAGTGAGAAGAATATAACTAACAGTGGTAACAAATAACTAGCAGTGGAAAGAATATAACTAACAGTGGAATATAACTAACAGTGGTAACAGACTAACTAACAGTGGGAAGAATATAACTAACAGTGGTAACAAATAACTAGCAGTGGAAAGAATATATATAAGATGATGAAAAATGACATATATATATTAGGATATATATATTCAACTAATAAGTATATGTAAATATATACTTATACGCCACGATTACTTCAACGCAATTATCACCAATAATTAAAATGTCATGAACATTTCAACTTAACGATTTATCCATATACTTATGTAAAGTATATTTAATTGTGCTTAGGTAATTGAGAGGCACGTTCGGACTACAGTACTTCTAGCTGTACTAGCTGAAGACTTGCTACAAGTGAGTTCACAGCCCCTACCTTTTACTTGTTTTAAATGCTTTTAAAACCAGGGGTGGAAAACATAGAACTACGTGCTATTACATGCTACTTGTTTATATAATTGCTTGACATGCTTTTATATCGAATTGATTTGTAATAATACTTATTGCTTTATAAATCAATTGTTAACTATATGAAACGTTTTCACAACTATTTTGGGAATAAGACAACGAATCTTGGTACGATCCTAGGTTTACGCGAGGTAGTTGTAGTGCACATAAGTCCCGGTGCTTGCAACCTATAACCATTAGCTAGGTGACTCTAGCCACTGAGTATACAGATAGTACTATCGATTTGACAACCCTCCCACTGATATAACTCGTTGGTCATTCCAACCACACGACGGCAGTCGTAACGAGGAGTGTATACTTACCGTGTTACCGAGGCAACAACAACAACTAGTCGTGGTTTGGTTATAGTACTAGGTATCGTTACTTTAACTCTAAAGGTTTAGCTCACCTTAGAGGGATCATAGTCTATATCTCCCACTTAAACTAAACAACTAAACTACAACTGGATTTGGGAAAGGAATTCCCTGTGACAACTAATAGGACAGGTGTTCCTACACATGATTTCTTTTTAGGAAACGTTTACCTTGATTGGATAAACTTGGTTTCCCGACAAAGCAACTTTTATATGGAAATGTTTACTTGACTGCTAAACCTGTGTTTCCTACGACTATTTATATGGAAATGTTTACTTGATTGTTAAACTGTATTTCCTGCAACTATTATTAGGAAATGTTTATGATTAAACTTGTGTTTCCTAACACATCGACTGATTTGTAGTAAGAATGACATTCTTACAGTCAAATAGGAAATGTTTTCTTTAATAAGAACACTTGTGTTTCCTGCTATACATATAAACATTATGTTTGTGTACATGAATGATTTATACAAAACTTGGTTTAACTACTTTTATACTAAACCTGTGAATTCACTCAACATCCAATGTTGACGGTTTACTATGTTTTTCAGGGAATTAGGACTCAGGTACTTCTGCATGCATAAAGGACGTAGGCAACCCAGACTATTTATGATGCCACTTTTGGGACACTTGGATTTCCTTTGTATTACCAATTCCATTGGTTATACTTACGAAATCCCTCTTTTATAAACTCATGTTTTGTAAACTTATGTTGTTCTACAACACCACTACTTGTACGACTTTATAAGTCGTACCCTTTTGTAATAACGTTTAAACTTATGGCATCTTAAATAAATATGTTCTGTGTGATCATATTGTAACATCCTTTATTTTATCTGGTAAATCTTCTATTTTAAATTGATTATTTAATTATATTAGAAATTTATTTGATAATAATTGTTTATTGAAATTATAATAATAATAAATGAATTAATATCCTTGTAAATGTATAAATTTTAATCATTAGGATGGGAATGGAAGGGACTAGAATTTTAATTAATAAAAAAAAGGGGTAAGTCGGTTTAAAGGAGAGCCGACCTCCTTTTATCATGTTTTTCCCAATTCTTAATTTATTACTAGAAGAACTATATTTTCACCTACGGTAACCTCAAACTCAAATAAACAGAAAAGTCTCAACAGGAATTAGAAGAATTAAGGATTATACTTGTGTGAGTATAAATTATCATCTTATACTTGTCCTACAAGTTCCTGTCGAAAGGTAAATAATGAATTTATGTTTTTTTAAGTTAAATATAAAATTGATAAACTTGTTGATTTCTTGAATATATATATATAAGGATTGAAAGATGATATTGATGTTTACAAACTGAGTTACTGTAGGTATAATTGTAATTTGAAGGTTTGGATGTAACAGTGAATTAAGCTTCTGACCTAAATGGGTTATGGAAATTTTAGCATGATAATTGAATTAAAGGATGTTATAGGAGGTACATAGTATTTATAGGTAATGTTTAAATCTATTGTTGCTTCATATAAATCGAATTAGGAACCTGGATACTGGAAAATTAGTTAAATCCTTTTGTACAGTAAAGCTTAGAAGTTGCAAGAACTAACAGTGGTAACTCATGAACTAACAGTGGCAATGAACTAACAGTGGCAAGAACTAACAGTGGTAACTCATGAACTAACAGTGGCAATGAACTAACAGTGGCAAGAGACTAACAGTGGCAATAGACTAACAGTGGCAATGAACTAACAGTGGTAACCTATGAACTAACAGGGATGATAAATATAACTAACAGTGGTTAGGCTAACAGTGATAAGGAGTTGGCAGTGGAAGTGAACTAACAGTGGTTAGGCTAACAGTGGTAATGAGAATTAGCAGTGGTAGTAAGTCTAATAAACAGTGATAATGAGTTGGTAAATAGTAAGAACCATGGAAACCCGTGTGAGTCTTGTGTTTATATATATTTATGTGTGCATAAATATACATCAATTGGTAATATGTGAGTTGAATAAATTGAATTGAGTTACTAACTTCATTACTTTGTGGTGTTTACAGATACGCCAAAGACTCAGTGAATAGAAACTGAGTTAGGAGACTGCAGAGGTATTGGTGAGTGGATTTAGAACTCACCCTTCGATTTAGTTGTAACTGTTTGGTTGCAACAAGTATAAGTAGAGTGATATTATACTATTGTTAATCTGTGTTATTGATTGTGAATCTACTTGATATGTGAATCTATGTGTATCAGATTATTGAGGTCAACGTGTAGTTGGACTTTTGGTTATTATGTGAATTACACAGGTTTTGATTCATTTGTTGTGTTTGAGACCTGTGTATGAGTTTAATAACCAATAGTTATCGGTCTATTCTGTAATGGCCATACAGATTGACGTTAAGTGTTCTTGGGGATATCCCCGGGTATTATGATATCCCAAGAGCCACCGATCCTCATTGAAAAAAAATGAATGTGTTTACTATTATTTGCTGTAAACTGATGGTTAAGCTAAGTTGAATTGTGTGTGATAAATTCATTCACTTAGCTTTGTGCTAATCCCTCATCCTACTTCCTGCAGGTTTTATATATATATATATGAGGGTGTCAGGAACGGATGCTTTCGCGGGGAATGTCTGACAGATTTTGACTCTGACATGGTTTTGTTATAAACCTGGTTTGTAATAGATAATACCCCGACATATATAGTTTTTTTTTTAAACAGTTTTATGTTGGTTTATTTTGAATATATAACTGTGTATGTACATTATCTTAATGTACAGTATATAAATATGTTTTAAATTCATACGCTTCCGAGTAAAATAATACAATTTTGTTATATAAAAAGAGGGGTGTTACAAGCTTGGTATCAGAGCATAGGTTTGGGTGAATTGAGCATTGTAAAGTGTTCAATCCCAAATCTAGAGTTTGTTATGTCAAACATTCCTGGCTATGGGATTTAGCATTGTGTATGAATTTGTTAGTAGATAAGTGCTAACGATTAACAAATTTCAAGTTGTTGTGTGGAATACAGATATGGCAGATAACGAGCAACCGACCGCCAACCCTAATAATGCCTCACGGATCGATGTTCCCCCTTCTGATATTCATACTGAAAGACATGATCATGAGGGTACTTCTTTTCCTACTCATGAAGAATCTAATCGAGATGATTATCTTTTCCAGTTAGAAGACGAGGTGATTAATCTCAGAGAATTTAAAAGACAGGCTGAAACTGCATCATCTCAGCAACGTTTTCAGCAACAGATACCTGTGTTTGGTAATATTCCTCTTATTCAGCCAAATAAACAATGTTCATTTAAGACGTTTATGGCAAGTAAACCACCCGAGTTTAGAGGGAGTACCAATCCATCAGTAACTTTAAATTGGTTAAGAGATATGGAACGAAAATTTGATGTTACTCAATGTGAAGAAGAATTTAAAGTGTTTTATGCTATTCAATGTTTAAAAGACGAAGCCATGGTTTGGTGGGACTCGATTACTGGTCATTTGACTCAACAGCAGAAAGAAGCTATTCGATGGCCTGAATTTCATCAAGCTATTTGTAACCAATACTGTTCAGACTTTGAGATGGCACGTATTAGAAGAGAGTTTATGAATCTTCAATTAACCGATAAGATGACTATCGATGAGTTAATCACACAATTTTCAGAGAAGTTACGGTTTGTACAACATTGGGTTCCAGATGAGAAAACCAAAATTGAGCAATTTGTGGAAACATTACCTCATAATTATCGTACCACAGTAAGATTAGCTAGTAATTTATCTCAAGCATTTACTCTTGCTCGTTCAGTCGATAGTGACATTAGAGGTTTTCAAGAATCTCAAGCTAGAAATACTTCTTCTTCGTTTCCAAGAACTAGAACAGAGTCTTCGGGTAAAGGAAAGTCCAGGTGGCAGAGTAATCGTCAGGGTCAAAGATTTAGTAATAAAAGTGGTTCCTCTGGAAGTTCTAATTGGTGTACTTCTTGTCGATCTAAACATAATGGTCCATGTACAATTCAGACGAACAAATGTGTTAAATGTGGTGAATTGGGTCACGAGTTTAAGAATTGTAAGTTTCCTAATTTTGTGTGCTGGAACTGTAAGAAAGAAGGGCATCGAGTTGGTCAGTGTCCTGAGGCAGGAAGACAGAGTTCTGGTTCGGTCGGGAGTTCGTCTTCTTCCGGTCAAAAGCGAAAGAATCCTCCACCAGCGACGAGTAGGGCTTTTCAGATGACAGTCGATGAGGCTGTCCACACAGATGATGTGATTACTGGTACTTTTCTTATAAACTCTGTACCGGCTCGTGTATTATTTGATTCTGGAGCAAATTGTTCTTTTATATCTGTGTGTTTCTGTGATAAGTTGAAACTGATCCCTACTGTGATAACTAAGCCCTTAGAAGTAGAGATTGTAAGTGGCAAATTAGTTCCTGTTACCACCTCGGTGACTGGAGCTAATATTGTGATAGGTGGTCAGACTTTTCCAATTTCATTTCTGTTAATGCCGATTCCAAGTTTTGATGTGATTATTGGCATGGATTGGTTAAGTCAGTTTAAAGCAAGCATAGATTGCCATCATAAACTGATTAGAATCCCAATTTCTGAAGAGTCATATGTTGTGGCTCGAGGAGAACGGGATAATGAGAGTATTCCTTTGATTTCCATGATGAAAGCTAGGAAGTCGTTGTCTAAAGGTTGTGAGTCTTATCTAGCTTACGTCATTAATGCCAAATTAGAAAAGAAATCTGTTTCTGATGTTCCGGTTGTATCTGAATATCCGGAAGTGTTCCCCGATGAATTGCCTGGTTTACCACCGGTTAGGGAAGTTGAATATCAGATTGATCTTATTCCTGGCTCCTCTCCCGTAGCTAAAGCTCCCTATAGATTAGCTCCGTCTGAGATGCGAGAAATGATGAATCAGATTCAGGAGTTGTTGGATAGAGGTTTTATTAGACCTAGTTCTTCTCCTTGGGGTGCACCGGTTTTGTTTGTTAAAAAGAAAGATGGGTCATTCAGAATGTGTATTGATTATAGAGAATTGAACAAAAGAACAGTAAAGAATAAATATCCTCTGCCTCGAATAGATGATTTGTTTGATCAGTTGCAGGGATCTTCTGTATATTCTAAAATCGATCTGAGATCGGGTTACCATCAGGTTCGTGTTCGTGAACAGGATATTCCAAAGACTGCTTTTCGTACCAGGTATGGTCATTATGAATTCTTAGTAATGCCTTTTGGTTTGACTAATGCTCCAGCAGTTTTTATGGATCTAATGAACCGGGTATGT
The DNA here is from genome assembly GCA_963422505.1 of Pseudognaphalium luteoalbum. Taxonomy (NCBI): domain Eukaryota; kingdom Viridiplantae; phylum Streptophyta; class Magnoliopsida; order Asterales; family Asteraceae; genus Pseudognaphalium; species Pseudognaphalium luteoalbum. The sequence goes on along the minus strand of OY730198.1, from coordinate 58,737,488 downwards.
CGACCATTTCTCGATAAGTTTGTAATTGTTTTCATTGACGATATTCTTGTATATTCCAAGTCTGAATCAGAACATGCTATGCATTTGAGGTTAGTTCTTGAAACCTTGAAAAGAGAACAGTTATATGCAAAATTTTCTAAATGTGAGTTCTGGATTCGAGAGGTACAATTTCTGGGTCATATTATTTGTAATGATGGGGTTAAAGTTGATCCTTCTAAAGTTGAAGCTGTAATGAACTGGAAAACTCCAAAGAATGCTTCTGAAATTAAAAGTTTTCTGGGTTTGGCTGGTTATTATCGGAAATTTATTAAAGACTTTTCTAAAATTGCTAGTCCATTGACTAAATTAACCCGCAAGAATGAAAAGTTTGAATGGGATAATCAACAGGAACAGGCCTTTCAGACTCTGAGACAGTTATTATGTCAAGCCCCAGTGTTAGCATTGCCTAATGGGTCTGATGATTTTGTCGTTTATTGTGATGCATCTTATGCTGGGTTGGGTTGTGTTCTGATGCAGCGGGATAGAGTCATTGCTTATGCTTCTCGTCAATTGAAACCTCATGAAAAGAATTATCCCACACATGATATAGAATTGGCAGCTGTAGTGTTTGCTTTGAAAATATGGAGACATTATTTATATGGTACTAAATGCACTGTTTGTACTGATCATAAAAGTCTGCAGTATGTATTTTCACAGAAAGAACTGAATATGCGTCAAAGGCGATGGTTAGAATTAATTAAAGACTATGATTGTGAAATACGTTATCATCCAGGAAAAGCAAATGTAGTTGCAGATGCATTGAGCAGAAAAGGTACTTCCAAAAGAGTCTATTTTCTGAAAGTTAATATTTCTTCTGACTTAGTGGATCAAATTAAAGCTGCCCAGCTAGAAGCTTTGTTGGAACATAATCTTAAGTCAGAAATAATGTTGAAAAGAAAAGACTTCTTAGTTGACGATTCTAGAGGATTAAAGACTTTCCAGTCTCGTGTTTGGATTCCTCTGATCGGTAATATTCGAGATATGCTTTTGACTGACACTCACAAGTCACGGTTGACTGTCCACCCTGGTAGCACTCGAATGTATAACGATTTGAAACCTTTGTACTGGTGGCCTACAATGAAAACTGATATTGCAAAGTTTGTTGGTAATTGTCATATATGTGCTCAAGTGAAAGCTGAACATCAAAAGCCATATGGGTCATTGAAACAGCTAGAAATTCCAGAATGGAAATGGGAACATTTGACTATGGATTTTGTGACTAAACTACCACGTACACCTCGAGGGTATGACATGATTTGGGTCATTGTTGACAGATTGACCAAGAGTGCACATTTTCTGGCTACTAGTGAGACTACTTCTCTCAATAAGCTCGCACAGTTGTATGTTAATGAAATTGTCTCGAGACATGGTATTCCATTGTCGATTGTGTCAGATAGAGATTCTCGCTTTATTTCTCATTTCTGGCAAAGTTTACAGCAGGAGTTAGGTACACGTGTTAATCTCAGTACGGCCTATCATCCTCAGACAGACGGTCAGTCAGAACGTACGATTCAAACGTTAGAGGATATGCTCAGAGCTTGTGTCCTAGAGTATGGAGGTTCATGGGATTCTCACCTTCCTTTAGTGGAATTTGCTTATAATAATTCCTATCATTCCAGCATTGGTATGCCTCCTTATGAAATGTTATATGGTCGTCGTTGTCGTACCCCCACGTGTTGGTTAGAAGCGGGAGAAAAGCAATTTGCAGGCCCAGATATTGTACAGATCACAGCGGACAAAGTGACTATCGCCCGAGAAAAGTTAAAAGCTGCACGTGATAGACAGAAACAATATGCAGACCCACGTAGACGACCAGTTACTTTTACCGAGGGTGAGTTGGTGTATTTGAAAGTCTCCCCGTGGAAAGGTGTTATTCGATTTGGAAAACGAGGTAAACTTGCACCTAGATACATTGGTCCCTTCAGAATTCGTCAGGTGGTTAATGATCAATCAGTTTCATTGGATCTTCCTCCTGAGCTTGCTGGTATTCATGATACGTTTAATATCTGTTATTTGAGAAAGTGTAATGTTGAAGATCAATCCCAGATACTTCCGTTACAAGATTTACAGGTGGATCAGAATCAGAAATTAGTAGAAGAACCGGTTGAAATTCTCGATAGAAAGATTACTAAACTTAGGAAGAAACACATTCCTATGGTGTTAGTGAAATGGAGACACAGTCTAGGTTCAAATTTGACCTGGGAAACCGAGGAGTCTATGAAATCCAGATATCCTGGATTGTTTGATCGAGTTTAGATTTCGAGGACGAAATCTCCTAAAGGAGGGGAGATTTGTAACATCCTTTATTTTATCTGGTAAATCTTCTATTTTAAATTGATTATTTAATTATATTAGAAATTTATTTGATAATAATTGTTTATTGAAATTATAATAATAATAAATGAATTAATATCCTTGTAAATGTATAAATTTTAATCATTAGGATGGGAATGGAAGGGACTAGAATTTTAATTAATAAAAAAAAGGGGTAAGTCGGTTTAAAGGAGAGCCGACCTCCTTTTATCATGTTTTTCCCAATTCTTAATTTATTACTAGAAGAACTATATTTTCACCTACGGTAACCTCAAACTCAAATAAACAGAAAAGTCTCAACAGGAATTAGAAGAATTAAGGATTATACTTGTGTGAGTATAAATTATCATCTTATACTTGTCCTACAAGTTCCTGTCGAAAGGTAAATAATGAATTTATGTTTTTTTAAGTTAAATATAAAATTGATAAACTTGTTGATTTCTTGAATATATATATATAAGGATTGAAAGATGATATTGATGTTTACAAACTGAGTTACTGTAGGTATAATTGTAATTTGAAGGTTTGGATGTAACAGTGAATTAAGCTTCTGACCTAAATGGGTTATGGAAATTTTAGCATGATAATTGAATTAAAGGATGTTATAGGAGGTACATAGTATTTATAGGTAATGTTTAAATCTATTGTTGCTTCATATAAATCGAATTAGGAACCTGGATACTGGAAAATTAGTTAAATCCTTTTGTACAGTAAAGCTTAGAAGTTGCAAGAACTAACAGTGGTAACTCATGAACTAACAGTGGCAATGAACTAACAGTGGCAAGAACTAACAGTGGTAACTCATGAACTAACAGTGGCAATGAACTAACAGTGGCAAGAGACTAACAGTGGCAATAGACTAACAGTGGCAATGAACTAACAGTGGTAACCTATGAACTAACAGGGATGATAAATATAACTAACAGTGGTTAGGCTAACAGTGATAAGGAGTTGGCAGTGGAAGTGAACTAACAGTGGTTAGGCTAACAGTGGTAATGAGAATTAGCAGTGGTAGTAAGTCTAATAAACAGTGATAATGAGTTGGTAAATAGTAAGAACCATGGAAACCCGTGTGAGTCTTGTGTTTATATATATTTATGTGTGCATAAATATACATCAATTGGTAATATGTGAGTTGAATAAATTGAATTGAGTTACTAACTTCATTACTTTGTGGTGTTTACAGATACGCCAAAGACTCAGTGAATAGAAACTGAGTTAGGAGACTGCAGAGGTATTGGTGAGTGGATTTAGAACTCACCCTTCGATTTAGTTGTAACTGTTTGGTTGCAACAAGTATAAGTAGAGTGATATTATACTATTGTTAATCTGTGTTATTGATTGTGAATCTACTTGATATGTGAATCTATGTGTATCAGATTATTGAGGTCAACGTGTAGTTGGACTTTTGGTTATTATGTGAATTACACAGGTTTTGATTCATTTGTTGTGTTTGAGACCTGTGTATGAGTTTAATAACCAATAGTTATCGGTCTATTCTGTAATGGCCATACAGATTGACGTTAAGTGTTCTTGGGGATATCCCCGGGTATTATGATATCCCAAGAGCCACCGATCCTCATTGAAAAAAAATGAATGTGTTTACTATTATTTGCTGTAAACTGATGGTTAAGCTAAGTTGAATTGTGTGTGATAAATTCATTCACTTAGCTTTGTGCTAATCCCTCATCCTACTTCCTGCAGGTTTTATATATATATATATGAGGGTGTCAGGAACGGATGCTTTCGCGGGGAATGTCTGACAGATTTTGACTCTGACATGGTTTTGTTATAAACCTGGTTTGTAATAGATAATACCCCGACATATATAGTTTTTTTTTTTAAACAGTTTTATGTTGGTTTATTTTGAATATATAACTGTGTATGTACATTATCTTAATGTACAGTATATAAATATGTTTTAAATTCATACGCTTCCGAGTAAAATAATACAATTTTGTTATATAAAAAGAGGGGTGTTACACATATGCTCTGATACGATGAATGCACTATTATAACGTCAGCACCCCTGCTGTTGAACTGTAAACTTAAAATGCTTCCGCTAATAATCAAATGCTTCCGCTAATTACTAAATAAACACGATTACTGATTTTGGGGGTGTGACAAGTTAACCTTTCTAAATAGACTTTTAAACTTCAATTTAATCTATCGCCTTTCCACCAATAAACGTGATTACATCGCCTTTTTAACGACGTCCAATTAAAAGGTAGTCAGTCATCTGTATCAATATAATTTGTCAAATGTATGAAACTATGGAACCGCAAGGCTACATGGGGGATTATCATAGGACAAGACATGGTCAAGGTTTGAAGCGGTGGAACCACTTTAAGTGAGGAACGCTGTGGATAATTAGGGGATTTATTGGGTAGTCTTAAGTAAGGGCTAGTTTAAAGTCATAAATGAACTTTTTAAATATACGAATCTGTTAGGATGACGAGGAATCGTTATATGATTTAGTTATGTCTAGTACCTTATGTTGAGTCACTGGTCGCTGATCTCAACTCATGAGTCGCTGATGTGAAGTCACTGATACTCTCTCTGAAAGGCTTCTTGGAAATGATCGTAGTTGAAGCTGCTGTTGCAGAAGTTTTAGTCTCTGATCCTATCTCTTCAACCAGTAGATGAAGAACCTATTAAGATAAAAGACTCAACTCTGTGTGTCGCTGATACTCATCTACCAGCGAGAGTCTCCAAGTCTTTTTAAGTTATTCCTTCTGCTGAATAAAAGAAGTCACTCAAGTACTGTAGCTCAAGTTACTCTTCAAGAGCACGTTAGCTCGTTGTGAGTAAGGAAAGTTTCTAGTGCTTCAGTGACTGCAGCATTAATTGTTGCATTAATAAGGAGTTGACATATTCTACACTATTACGGCGCCACATGTGCTCCTCGTGACTTGGTCCAACATAGAAAATAACGTGGCAGCAAATGATTGGTTTCAAGGTAAAAGGTGATATTTCCCAAGACAGAATGTCGGACCATGATGTATCACATCTCAACTACCTCACCAATCAAGCAGCAACACGTGTCCTTCCAGATCCGGAAATTAAGGACTTCAGCGTCTATAAATAGCGTAGTATGTTGTACTCCATTTGGTGTCGATTGTTCGTATTGTTACTTGTTTGTCAGTAACTAGTTTGTCTAAGATACGAACAACACCAGTGAGTGAACTAATAGCGTGTTTGTCCACTATTAGTCCATCTCAGCGAGTGAGCAAGTTAGCGTGTTTGTCCACTACTGCTCATCTCCATTTGTAAGAGCTGTATTGTTTGATTTAGATTAGCTTTGGCTAATCTATTCCGCAATCAACAATAGATAAATTTTATCAATAAAAGAATTTATCTTTCAGCTAGTATTGCATAAGCAATTGAACTGCTTAACATACTTATATACTTGTATTCATATTGCTGTCACTTAAATACGGTTAAAAACTTGCTAAATAAATTAACACATTAAAAGAAAAAGTTTTTAATTGTATTCAACCCCCCCTTCTACAATTAACTCACTGTTAACGATTCATAATCACTAACATAATAGTGACGAAGGATACTTCCTAGGTTATGTTGTTAACTCTCCAAGCATGTTTTCAATATTGTCACTAGGCGTCTGGAAATAGTTTATAACATTGAGGTTACGAGCTATTCATACGATACTCATAAAGGATTGGATTGGCAATTTAATTACTCGGATCTCTTCAAATCATTCAACATTCCTTTCAGTGATTAAGTAATCAATTCAGAATGTGATAACACTATCTATGTGGATGAAGAAATTGGCTTCATTCCTAGGTCAAATATACCTATCACTGTTACTGAAGAGACTACTGCTGCCACTGAAACAGAGGACATACTTCAAAATTCGGATCAATATATTGGTGAAAATGTTGGTGAGAATAGTGAGATACCGCCTCTGGAGGAAATCAATACTAATCTGGAAGATGAGTTAGCAGTTGAACCCGTTTTTACATCACGTATAAATAAGGATCATCCAACGAGTCAAATTATTGGTGATTTATATTTAGGTGTACGAACGAGGAATGAGTTATCTAGAAGTACTAGTTTGTTTACTTCTATAGTTGAAGTTGGAGAATATCATCAGTGTATGTACTCTTGCTTTATCTCACAAGAAGAACCAAAGAATATACAAAAGGCTTTAAAAGATAACTCATTGATGGAAGTAATGCAAGAAGAACTATCCCAATTCAAGAAACTTGAAGTTTGGGAGTTAGCTGATCTTCCACCTGGTGAATACCCGATTGGCACTAAATGGGTGGTTAAGTGTAAGAGAGACGATCGAGGAATCGTAACTCGCAATAAAGCTCATTTAGTTATTCAAGGTTTCAATCATGAAGAAGGGATTGATTACAATGAAGTGTTTGCACCAGTGGCTAGGCTAGAAGCAATAAGGATCTTCTTAGCATTCGCAGTATCTAAAGGAATTAAAGTTTTTTAATTAGATGTTAAGAGTGCCTTTTTGTATGGCAAAGTCAAGGAAGTGGTGTATGTTTCTCAACCACTAGGGTTCAGTGATCCAAAACATCCTGATAAAGTATATCGTTTTGATAAGGCTTTATATGGGTTACATCAAGCACCTCGGATGTGGTATGAAACACTATCAACCTATTTACTTTAGAATGGATTTACAAGAGGAAAGATTGATAGTACACTATTTGTGAAATGGAAGAAGAAAGACTTCATACCAGTTCAAGTATACGTAGATGATATCATCTTTGGGTCACCTGACGAAAAGATATGCATTGAATATGAACTAGTAATGAAGAAAAAGTTTGAGATGTCTGCAATGGGAGAGTTGAACTTCTTCTTTGGATTACAAGTTGATCAAAAAGAAGATGGGCTCTTCATTCATCAATCAAAGCATACTGCTGAGTTATTAGAACGGTTCAAGATGGATGAGACTCGTATTTACAAGACTCCATTCTAGAAGCTTATGGACTTGGTCCTGATACATCGAGTGATAAAGACGTGGATCCTACTCTTTATAGGGCCATTATTGGATCACTAATGTATCTAACTGCATCGCGACTGATATTATGTTCGTTGTCTGTTTGTGTGCAAGATATCAGGCCACTCCTAAAGAATCTCATATGCAAGCTGTAAAACGGATTTTTCGTTATCTTAAGAGGAAGCCTAAGCTGGGACTTTGGTATCCTTCTTATGGAGACTTAAATCTTGTTGCTTACACGGATTCTGATTATGGAGGATGCAATCTAAATCGAAAGTCAACAACTGATGGATGTCAATTCTTAGGAGGAAGATTGGTATCTTGGCAGTGTAAGAAGCAAACCTCAGTAGCCATTTCTATATGTGAAGCTGAGTATGTTGCAGCTGGCAGTTGTTGTTCACAAATTCTTTGTATTCAACAGCAACTGCGAGACTATGGATTAAATTTAACAAACACTCATATGATGATTGACAATGAATCAACGATGTCCATCACCAACAAACCAGTCAAGCACAGTAAGATGAAGCATATTGATATTAGACATCACTTCATTCGTGATTGTGCTGAGAAGAAGATGATAAGGTTAGTTAAGGTTCCGATTGCGGATAACTTAGCAGACCTGTATACGAAGGCTTTTGATAGAGCACGGTTCGAGACCTTGGTTCAACTTAATGAAATGAAGAATGCATACTAACTTGTCTTCCAGGGATATTTCTGTAATTGTAATAGTTAGTAGTTTGTATTTCTATTTAAAAAAACGGGAGGCGTATGACATTCATTTGTTTGTTACCTGAGGAGAATCGCCGCCTAACAAAAATACAAAAACAAATGAGTTTTTGTCTGCATAAGGGAAATGATAGTACATTAGGAGAATAAGCTTAATTATAATAATTTTAAGTACCTAGTATGATGTGTTAGTAGGTTCATTTAATATTATGGCTATTTTACTAAGTCTATATCTATATTTATTTTATTATACACCTTTTCCCACAGGCTATAATTTTTATTTCTTAAAATCTAGATAGCTTCTTCATACGATGTACTGGTATACAATCTATATAAAAATTTCTAAGGCTTTTAAGAAGTCTTAAGTTACATGGGTGTTATCTGGTGTGATTATTATGTATTGTATGACACATGTCTTGATTGTTGAAGGATAGTATTGCCATACACTGTGAACTTGCATAAAATGACAAATGGTATATAAAAATATGGTTATTAACTTAGCTAATGATTTCTTTGTTGTACGTGAGTACAGACCTGAAGGCATTAGCTAGGTCAATAGTCTCAAATCTGTAGTGTTCATACTAAGGGAGTCACTGTTGTATGTGAGTACAGACCTGGAACCACTAGTATCTTCACCGTGAGTTTGATATTTATCTAGTTTTAAATAACACAAGTGTACCATATGTACCTTGTTTTTATAAATACAATGTTATATGTCTTACTTGTGTTCACAGTATGTCGTGTAGTGGAAAAGACTAGTTTATACTCATACTAATAATAATAAAGTGTGCTTCGAAATTTTAGTATAAATTGTTTATGTGGATCATAATACCGATAATCATCTTGAACTATCTAATAAATATTCACAAATGTGAATAGATTATTTTTCAATTATACTATGTGGATAAGGGTACCTAATAGTATAAATATACGTATGTAGATGGTAAAATAAGTGGTATTTATATGAACTTCTTGAGATAAGTATACTAACAATCATCTTTGACTTTAAAATATTAAGATTTTAAAGCTTATTCTTATTAATATGATCCCTTAGCAGATAAAATCTTAATCTCCAAATATATGTATTGGTTTAGATCTCCTTTTATGTATCCTTATTAGTGATTAATAAAATGGTATTAGATACCAAACTTTTAGTCTATTTAATATATTTTGTTTATGTTTTCTTTTTGCTTTATTGAAGCATTTTATTTTTTATTTTTTAATAATGTGTACCCTTTGGAATTAAGTTAGACTGTCATCTAATTATGGTTCTTAAGGTATGGCTCATGCTTTATTCTTGCTCAATTTGATGTTAGTGTTAAATTGTATAAACTCTAAGTAAATGAATTAAAAGGTTTAGTGGGTAATTGAAAGAGATGGTGTTTCATACATGTTTTTAACCTAATTTTCATAAATATTTACTTATTGTTATATGAAAGAGACCATATACAAGTAGGTATTTGATAATTGTATATATGTAATATGATATGATGTATGGATACCATGATATGATGAAGGAATGATTTAAGTACCCATTTTGTATATGTGTAATTGGTAAAAAGGAAAGATGTATGAAACATCTATTGTGAATGAATTGGTGTTATAAAAATTAACACCTAGATAATGAAGTAAGAAAGAAAGAATTGAAATTTAAGAATTTTATATTGATTGTAATCTATGTTTATGTGCTTATATGAATTAGGTGATAAAAGAGTTGAAAGTATTTGCAAGTGATCATGTTGGGCTATTGCAAGGTAGGTGATCGACGATGCTATGTTTAGCCAAGTAGTGATCACCTTATTAGCTTGATGTTAGACAAGTAATGAGCTTGTCACTAGCTTGATGACGTTTATATTTAGCCGAGTAATGAGTAGCATTATCTTATTGTTTAGCCGAGTGATGCTTACTTCATTAGTTCGGTGATGTTAATTCTAAGTAATTGGCATGTTATGGTATTAACGATCCTTAATATGTGTGTTTATGATTATTGATGCGTGTGAAAGCGCGTCTTATTTTATAATTTATAAATGGAAATACCTAATTAATACTTTTCACACAACCAGACAAGAATACCTGATCGAATGTAAGTATAGAATCGATAAGACCGAGTCGATCACAGGAACGATGGTTGTTTATAAAAATAAGAAATACTAATTAACTAGAAAACAGTAAACAGGGAGGACGTTTTAGTTCCGTTCGAACAATTGTTTATAAAATAATAAATTAAAATAACTGAATTAAATAAAACTTAAATTAAAACAATTAAATAAGAAACAATAGGAAGGAATAAGTAATTGTATAATTAATGTCACTCAGATTCATATATTCTGATTTATCATGTATTGATTATCTAATTGTGATTTCTTTTATATTAATTTAGTCACTAATCAAAGATCATAAATTGAAGGTGAACTAGCCAACTTTCCGGGTCCAACTAATTCCTATAATTCAGGTTCCAACATAAAACAATGGTCCGTCGTCACAAGATGATCAGTCAATTGTGTGCTCTCCCCTAAATCATGCATTAAACATTCACAACTCGTTATAATTATCTCTAGTGGTATGAATCAACAATACCCAATAATTAACTTATTGTCTCATTCATTTTAAAGTGCATAATTATTACTTTCTCAACCTATCAGACTCAACATATTTAGCAATAGTCAAAACCCTAGAATTATAACCATCAATAATTAATAACATTAAAGGAAATCAATCTCATTAACATTATCAACCACGTTGAGAATTAATAATTACCAGTTACCAATAAATAAGGATCCACGAGTAATATAACCGTTTTCAATTAAATAACTTATTCAATACGCAATTATAATTATTCAATAATCATTATCTAAGCTAAATCAATCATACAATCACTTTAATATTCAATTCATCATTAAAACAGTAAACAACAGATTATTCAAGCTTAAAGTCATCAATAAAACTTGATAAAAGAAGTTATACCGAATTAAAAAGACGAATCACGAAGAATTAAGACGAACTATCCTCAATCTTCACTCCTCCTGCCTCCAAAAGCTAAAGAAATTCATAACTAAACCCTACTGAACCGAAAATAGTCGAATACAAAAACCCTAATACGAATTCTGCCATTTTTTAGGTTAAAATCGCAATTTATACATTTTGGAAAAAACCATCCATATGGCGTATGGACATCCATACGTCGTATGGATGTAAAACAAGCCCAACCCAAGTCCGCGTGACCTGGACTTCCACCGTCTCAATCCATACGGCGTATGGATATTCCATACGGCGTATGGATTGAATTTTCACTCGATTTTTGCCTTTTTCTTCTTTTAATCATCCGACTTCACTTTATTCTCCAATAATGCATCATTTAACTCGATTATTGACTGTTTTCCATCTCTTTTCCTCAGATCCTTTATCTCCACTGTTAATTACAAATATAAACGAAATTAATATCTAAACTAAACAATTTTCAATAAAAACACATAGGATTTGGGATAAAATACTATATAAAAATACTACTTTTACACAGTTATCAAATATCCCCCACTTTGAATCCTACTTGCCCTCAAGTAGACTATCAATTATCGTTCAAAAGTAATAACTTAACAAGGAATAACATCACCCTTTCCAAATTAAAAATCCTTACTTTTAATAATCTAATAAAACTAAAGTTAAAAATTAAGTAACTATGAGGTATATATAAAAAAATAATCTACACTCAAATTTATTATTATAATGATGTCAAATAGTCCATGATGATTACTGATATTATTGTCCATCTAAACAATCTATATTCAAATAATTGAGCTTAACTTTTTATTATTAATGTAAATATCCCCTGAAACTCTCAATAATTATATACTTTCATACTCATAGCACACAAATATATCATATATATTGGAAATTCAGTTAAATAATCATTTTTCAAATCAAGACATTGGTGACAGGTCTGTGCCTCAACACAACAGAGCGACATAACTTGATTTTGATTTAGCAATAATGTTTTAGTCAAATCATTGGTGACAGGTCTATACCTTAGTACAACAAAGCGACTTAATTTGACTACATTTTCAGGAGTTAATGTAAACTCTTTTTGCTCTTTTTTTTAGATATACTGACGGAGACCATGTCTGTACTTACATACAACAGAGGAAACAACACCCAGTATATCCCCAAATGATATTTATTGAATTCAAAACTTATGATGTATCACATGCTACTAATATGAAAATTAAGACTTATGTCATACATAACTAAAGTTTATCTCAAAGTACATTTACTCCCTTAATTATCATTTCTTAGAAGCTCAAAAATTCTTATTAACATTGCCTATCAGTACATCATATAATGAAAGTAAACAACATTTACCTACAAATTAACCTTTATTTCGTGTAGAAAAACTTTTAAAAATCCAACTTCCATAATTACAAAATAATATAACCTTAGAAATACAGAAAATTTAAATTTAAAAATTTAATCAAAAATAAGCAACCTATAACCTCGTAGTTATCAAGTTGAAAACAAGTGGAATCATAAATTAAAGGTTTTCTCTCCCATCCCCCACTTTAAAGTGTACAATGCCCTCATTGTACAAATAATGAATTGCTAAAACGGGAAAAAGAGAAAAGAAATAAGACAGAAAAACTCCCATGGAAAAGTGTGGTTAACGGTCATGACAAGGATGATATGAAATTCCCACATCCTCTCGGTTCAATTTGTTGCGCTGAACTTACTGCCAGCATAACACGTACTCACAACACAATTCTGAGGGATCAATCAACAAACAAGATTTAAACAATACCAAATTAAACATCCTAAATAAAACATAACCAATCCTAATTGCAACATATCTAACATAATTAAAATCCTAAAAATAATCATAATAATAATAATAAAGATAGTGTCTGAAATCATAAACCACATAGGATGAACATCATCCTAATCGCTGTCATAATCCTCTTCATGCTCCATACTCCGGTACTGGTGAGATGGCTCAGCCCCCTGATCTGGTGGTGGTGATGAGTAGAACTCCTGTGGCATCTGGTACTGAAAAGGCTGGTATGGCAAATGGCTAAAATCAAACAGCTGTGAGAAAAGACCATCCTAATAGTCCAAATGAGCACTGATCTGATGAAAATGCTGCCTCTGCATAAGATCCATCTGATCAAACCTCTGAGTGTGATGGATGCTCATCTGATCTAACTGCTGCGATAACTGATCAAACTCCCCAGCATATCCTCTACTACGGCCTCGTGCCGCTCCTCTACCTGCAACTGCTCCTCTACCTGCCTCAGCAGCCCTAACCTGTCTAGACTGTAGAGTCTGCCCAATCTGAGTGGTAGCTACCTAATAAAACATCTCGGAATCACCACCATAAATTTTGCACGGCTCGATAATATCCATAGCCTCTAACCTCCGTGCAGTCAGCCACTCCATGCCTGGCTGAACAACTGTGCAAGTACCCATCTCAGCCGCAGTCTCCAACCCAATATGCCTAGCTAGTCTAGTAACAAACAGACCACCACACAAACTACTCGAACTCCTCGTACCGGTAGCTCTCTTAGACATCCAGCTAGCCAATCTCCAGGGCACATTCACTAGCCTCTTCCTTACAATCGAACTCAGATAGAAAAGATCAGGCTTAGAAACCTTTTCCAGTCCCTCTCGACGACCGATGATGGTAAATGTCAACAACCGGTGAATGAGACGGTAACGAGGATCTCGAATAGCTCGATAAGAAGGGGCATGAGAACCATAACTGCCCTGAGCAATAGACTGCCACTCCTCCACAATCTCCAAATCAGTAAGCTTAGTTACTGCACCAGCTGAAATATGATCCAGAAAATGTGGGTTGTGGATCTCATTGGGCTCATACAATCCAACCCCAATGGCAAACTCAACAAGAGATATCCGTCTCGGCTGGCCACCTAACTGAAAAGAAATAGTGTGAGTAGTCCAGTCAGTCGACCGATGATCAAAGCGGAATGTACTATAAAACTCCACAACTAGCTCCCTATAGATATGCTCCCGAATACTAAACATCCTGTACCATGCATAAGAAACAAACCCAATATTACCATCCTGCAGCCTATACGGAATAGAAAGTAAGTTCCTAATTGTCTTGTGCCCAGTGGCAAATCCGTTTCTCTCCACCACATGCTCCAAAGCATTCCAATTCACAGCATGAAAAACCTCAATTGGCTGATTAATATTCTCAGCCAAATGCTCACTAAACTGATATCTTGTAGTCTCCGAATAAGAATCATGAAAAGTAAGATATCCGTGGGTTCTAATCAGGGGATTGCCCAATGTCTGGCCACCTCTGGTTCTCCTTCTAGGCATTAAACTGCTAAGAAAAACTATCATTAACAAAACAGGAAATGCAAATAAGGTTTCAAAAGAAATTTCGGCAGCATTACGGCTTAATATGGAATAATCCACCCTCAAGGTTTAGCCTAAACTACCGCAACAAACACAATTTCAAATACCTTATTGCATTATGAACTAAAATTTTCTCAAATTGCTAATAAAAATAAATACTTAATTAATAATCATGGCAATTGTCGATTCAAAGTGAACTATAACAATTTGGTACCAATCTGAACATAAAAATAATCACTTTTTACCATCACTAATATCAGTCTTAATAACTAGCAATCATTTAATATATTCAACATGAATTATCATAATCACAAAATAGAACAACGACAATTTTATCACAACCGTAATCACAAACATTCGTGTACCAAACAAACATTTGCATTAATCATCATGTATCCAGAAAATTAACAAGCGTTAAATCAAAACATAGCAAAATTGAGTCATATCATCATCACCTTCTATACACACTAACGGATAAATCGAATCAACAATTATATCACATTATAAAAATTGAGCATGGAATAGCATAATATATGTTATGAAAGACGTAATTAAAACTTTATATACCTACAATCATACTCAAATTCGAAATACCCAAAATCACATACACAAACCCTAACTTTCAATTGCAAAACTTTAATCAACGAAAATTAGAATTGAAAGTTATACCTTGTAGAGTAGAGTGAATTGAATGCGAAAATATAAAAATGAGGGGGAATGTGTGGCCGGAAGTGGTGGTTAGGTGGTGTACAGCCGCAGCAGTGGGTGGTGGTGGTGGTTTGAGAATTCGAAATGGAAAAGAAGGGGGCTGTAACCGGTTTATGCCCTTTTTGATCCATACGGCGTATGGATATCCATACGGCGTATGGATTAAAAAGGCTCAGGTCAACGCATTTTTAACCCAGTCAACCAGGCCCGTTAGCCCAACTCAATCCATACGGCGTATGGACATCCATACGGCGTATGGATTGAAAAACATAAAATTTTCAAGAACGTTTTCCACTACCTGCTACTAACTCGACACGATTTTTGTGATTAAACCACATACCTGGAGGTGTACAATAACTTCATAGCTTCTTAATTCCAAACTATAAAAATAAGTAACAAAAAATTAACAATCTAGAAATAAAAAAATGCATACATAAATCATACTCAAAATAAATATACAAATCACGCAATAATAAAATCTAACATAATCAATGTCAAACATAATCCAATGAAATAAGAGTTATATAATAAAATGAGAACTAATGAAAGTGATATAGAGCCAAGAAATGCTCCATGACTTGTGCAATGACATTTTCAACTCCATGACCAAAACTCGGAAAATTTGCTAAGTGTACAGTAGCCACGGGTTGAAGATAAACCAAGTCCCAATTAATTTCATTTATCGCTCTATTATTCACTCCTTCAGGTGCCAACACCAATTTATCACCTTCCAACTTGTATTCACGGTCGGGGTTATCCTCCTCTAACTCGCTTATAAACTTACGACAAGCATTAACAATCGCAACATGCTTAATCATCAGTGGCTCTTCCTTCAAATTCTTAACTCTATCTTCAATCTCACTGATGATCTCATCCCGGACTACACTAAACTCTAACCCCGAGCTCTTAAAGATCTCTACAAACCTCGTGTAGATTTCCACCATCCCATAGTGGAAATGCTCTCTCTGGGTTAAAATCTTAGTTGTATCCACCAATGCTCCCAAATTCACCACTAAATAGATAGCTAAATCAATCTTACTATCCGAATGAATAAAATCTGGATGTGGTCTTCCTCCTTCTTCCTTAGCAAGTCGATCAAATTGCGTAACCATCTTTTGCAGGTAATAGTGAATAGTGCTAGTCACCACAAAGCAATGAGGTGACTCATCCCTAAGATGGTTATCTAACTGCATCAGTCGGACCAACTCCTCAAAACCAGATACGAACTCCTTGTCTGCGTCGGAACTTGGATGACCAGTAATCACATACATCGCCTTTATCATATGGTGAAGACACTCGCCCTGCTTCGCTGAATACGGAAATGAGTATTGTCTCATAATCTCATAAATTCCCGTGAATTTCTTCTTCTTTTGAGTGAAGAATATCTTTTCCTCTTTAATCCTCGAGTTCAATGATTCCTCAAAGTCGACAAGGTCATCCCAGAACTGCTTCTTGTACCCGAACTGATTTTCCACTTCTGCACTATCTAACAAGTTCTGAACCAGCGCTAGTTGCGGATCAGTCCATGTTGCACCCGTAACCGTCGGTTCAGTGTCGTTGCGATTCCTGATGGTGATGCGGGCGCAGCAGGGGTTTTAAAATTTATAGTTAGCTGGGCTTAAATTATACGTACTACCTACTCTGGTTAGTAAGCGGTAAGTATGACCTAAGATCGTTCTATGAATCCAAACATGTGGGCGATTAAAGCTGGGGCTTTAGGTAGGAGATACATAGGATGAAACAAAGTAGGTAGGTTTGGGGGTTTTAAACTAAAGACAGGTAATTAAAATGCAGAAAAGTAAATTGCAGGAATTTAAAGTGCAGGAAAACAAGTAAAGATAAATATGTGATTGTTGAGATTTTGATAATTAATGTTTCAGGATGACAGATTAAATAGGGACAATACTAAATGTAACGATCTAAACTATTAGGTGTAAACTCTAGAACCCTACCAACTAAGTTTCCCATTGGCATGTCACTAGGAACTAGGTTATCATGATTCTGATCGGAGCAATACGCAAACTTCCAATACTTATCTAGTTGAAAGATAAACAACCTATTTTGGCTTGACGCCGAGGTGCATGAATCAGTAGCGTATCGTCTCATAGGTCCGACCTTTCTTAACCCCTAAAATAGTTTAGTATTTTATTAGCATGCAGATTAATAACTTTGTATGTTTTGACCGCTGATTATGTAAGACTTAGTGCTTTAAGGTAGTTAAATCACTAGAGTGTTTTCCTTATTCCTAAGTCTTGTTTCATGCATTAAGGCTGGGTTACTTCAACTTATGACTTGAGTCCTCCTTTTCAAACAGTTATACATCCCTAGATTATTCGCAGTTTATAAAAACGTGTTTCATATGCAGGCCATGCCTTTCAGTAATTGGACAGTGTACTTTACATGGTAGTTCGACTGCTTCTTACATCAGACATGCGGTCAGAAGTAATTGATGGTGAATGTGACACTCTAAACTAGTTAAATGTAAAGCGATGCAGAAATGTAAACCTAATATGTACAACAAGTGGGTTCACTGTGTCTTACTTGTTGCATGTCGTGGGCACAAATAACTACTTACCATAATTAAGGTTGATCAAGTCCTAATTACTAGGTTGCAGTCACGTGGATAACCGGAAAGGGTACTCCATAAATTAAACTCAAGTTCATAAAGTCTTAATGATACAAAGGTCATTAATTCCTATTTTACGTGAACGCGTTTTCGAACATTATTTTATTGTGCCTTGACTTTCGTAGGATGTACCAGTTAGTTGTGAAGTTGTATTATCCTTTCGGAATTCCAACTGTTAAACCAGAGCTGATTCCAGTGATGTAACTACCTTCGGTCATTTATCGACTTCCATGCATTTGTACTCCGTATAAAACGTTTCCAGTACTATATCAGATAAACTGTCGAATAGGGGCCGTTTCATCACTTTTACGATTGTCGTACACTTAATTGTATAATGTCATCCTTACTTATAATTATCTACATCATCAACAATCACAATAATAAACTACTCGCAATTCATGGCAATAGACAAATCACATACAAGGCAATAATACATAATTAAAGTATGAAGCAAAGCAAGTGTGATAGAGGTTTTGATATCACCCGGAAATAAATGCGCAACAACGTATTATTATGATTGACAACTCGTTCACACGTACAAAGATGAATCTCCAAACTCCTAACGTTCACTCTAACCTCTATGTTAATCCATAGATTAATTACAATAACCCTAGACTAAAATATAAGAGATTTTTAGAGTGAGAAAGTGAAAATGGAAGAATGAGAGTGTAAGTATGAGTGTGAATATGAGAGAGTATATGTGTGTGTTGTAATGAGAGCTAGGGGCTGCCTTTTATAGAAGAAATTTGGCTCAAGTTAGCATCCCAAAGCTCACGATAGCAAAAGGTGGAAAAGGTAGTGGCACCAGGTACAAAAGGTGAAAAAGGTAGTGGCACCAGGTACGAAAAACATGTAAAGGTCTAGCACCGGGTATGAAAAAGGAAAAAAAAGTGCAATCCGTGCGGGAGGGTGGTGGCTGGCGGCTGCCCACTGGCAGCCGGCGGCGGCTGTGTGGCTGCCGGCGGCGGCTGGCACCACCCCGCACCAGTTCGTCGCCCGTTGCTTCGTTTCTCGATTCGTGCGTGTTTTCTTCGTTATGCGTCTGTTTGCGTTGATTCTTTTTGCGTTGGATTCGTAATTCAAAAACGAAGCTTTTGATGAAAAGAAATCCCAGAAATATATCTCTGAACTTTAGATGTGTCGTATGAATCGTTTGGATCTTCCGGAGTGCGTAAAATCTTCATTCTTCGTCCGTTTTTGTTGATTCTTCTTCTGTTGGATTCGTAATTTGAAAACAAACATCTTAGGTCAGTTAGATGTTGGTGATGGGCTCTTTGGTCTTGAAATCTCGTTTTGATGTCTAGAATCTTCAAACGTGCGTGGAATCTTCGTTTTCTGTCCGTTTTGCTTGATTTTCATCATGCAACCTTGTTTTTACCATCTTGACATAATATTACAGATTTGTAATGTTTTTGAGTTAAAGTGCCAAGAATTGTTTCAGAATGAGAGAGATATCGATAGTAAAAACGTGACTTTTTACGCGATATCAAGTATCCCACACTTAGAACTTTGCTTGTCCTCAAGCAAACTCATTCTTAAAAGCTTCTGGAATGATTCTAATTGCATAAGTTTTTAGAGATACCTTTTTCCAAAGAATATAAAGTTACAATTATGGAAGAGTTTTTACCGGAAACTAAGGGTTTATTGAATTCGATCCCTTCTTCGAGCAACATGATGATCATGACTAGAAAATCCTCACAAGTGGGTCACTCAAACCACTCAAGTGTTTAGGGTTTCCTACTTGCTAGTGTCAATCACTCAGATAGCCAGTCATGCAGCATTCTCGTCATAGGCTTGATCGAGAATCAAATCTCCATCACTTTTGATGAGGACTGTACTAACCTTTCGAGATATCTTGGAAGGAATCAGGTGTTTTTGGTGTGAAGAAGGTGTGAGGGTTTTCCTTGTATTTTCTCGAAACTTTTCTTGAGAGAGTTTCTCTGGAATTTCTCAGATATTGAAAGGACTACATAACCTTTTTCTTTGGAATTTCCTTTTCTTGGCCCTTTTTCTTGATCCTTGGGCTTCTTTTTTTTTTTTTTTTTTGAGCAGCTTATGCTGAATTTCTTTTTCTTGGAGCTCCTTTTATGGATGATGCTCATCCTTTGGGGAACGCTCCAATATAAGCTTTTTGCTGAATTTCTTTTCTTGGAGCTTCTTTTACGGACGATGCTCGTCCTTTGGGGAACGCTTCGATGGCTTTGTGTTAGGCTGCAGAAGTCTTGGAAAATCAAGAGTATCTTTGAGAATTCGTTGGAAAATGAAACTTCTGTAGGTTCGGGATGAATGTTAGGAGGTTTTGCTTGGGTGTGAAGAGTGAGTGTTGAGTGGGTGGATGTTTGATGGTGGAAGGGTGTTTGGATTCCTTAGAAGTTATCAAGATGGGTTATACCTATGCCACGTATGGCACTCATCGGTGTGATCTCGAAATGTATTACAAGAGCAAGTTCTAATTCAAATGCATACATCGGCGCCTAGCAATGTGTTGCCCTTTTCGTCCGTATCTTATTCTAAAACAGTTTTGTTTCGTTGTCAAAACTCGTTTCTTGCTGTAATTTATAATTTTGAAAGATAGGATTTCTAAAGAACAATGTTTTTATATATGAAAATTTTGAAATTTTGTTCGTTTTTAGCCTTTAAATAGAAATGTTGTTTGACCTACGGACAAGAAGTAAAAACTTGCGGTTGAAGGTCGTATATCCCACACTTAGAGGAACATTGTCCCTAATGTTTGAATCCATTTGTTGAGTACCTCTTGTTGAAGTATCCCACACTTTAGAGATTCTACTTATTATTGGATTATTTCGTAAGTGTAGTGTGGTTTTTATTATCCCACACTTAGTGTTTGGAATATCGGATGAGGTAATCAAAACGCGTAGGGGGTTTTTGAACGGTGTACCGCTTTTGCTGTGTATGTTACCGGCTCCTCGTTGGAAGTTTGCTGGTCCGTGGCTTGTAGCTTATTGGCTCTCGGCATTCTTCATTGTGTGGTCCACAGTTCTCCCTTGCTTCGGTCTTCTATAATTTTTCATACAAACCACTCAATTCAATTAAGTAATAGCTGCTGATAAGAAAAGCAAAGTAATAAAATGATAAAATAGTAACTGGATAGATGTGATGTCTATGCATCCATAGTACATCAAATACACATAATAATAATAATAAAGTCTTGGTAGAAAATAGAAAGAAGTAAGAAGGCGGAGCAATCTATTGCTCGGCTGGTGGTGGTACTGCAGTCGAAGATGCTATAGGAGAAGTCTCATCTGATGAAGAGTCATCATGTTGATAGTGGGTGCCCTCATCTGATGCATCCCTATTATCCTCTGCGTCTGGTGTACCCACGGTGAATATCCCATCATGTATTAACTGATCAACAAACTCCCCTGCGGGCATGTCAAAGCTATAGAGTGGAATCTCATGTATCCCCTGCTGAGAGTGCTCTCTGAATAGATTAGTATGTCTGTGAGAAGATACTGGAGCAATCGGTGCAGCTGCAGGGCTGGTGCTCCTGAGAATCCTATGACTCTGAACAAAAGTGGCTCGAGTAGGGGCTCTGGATATCCTACTGCTACTCGAGACTTGTTCTCTAGCTGAGCCGACGACTGAGGGAACCTGTTGTCTCTGAAGGGGAATCTGTGCTCGCGGTGCCTGTGGCCTGAGTGGGACTGTCCGAGGTGGTAAACCATGGCCATGGACTGGATGTCGGTGAGGTGCTGGAGTAGGAGCTGCAGGGGGATATAAATGTGGTGGGGCTCGGCCCATTCCGCACGGTATGTCTGGAAGTGGGCTCACTGGTATCCCTGCGATCTACTACCTCATAGCTCTATAGCATCTGACTTGCATCTGCATCAGCCAGTACCAGTAATCGGGTCCTGGGGGTGTCCCGTAATGGTATATGTAAGCTGGTATCTGAGCTCTAGGGGCCGGGACAGAAGGTCCTGGCCTAGTAGGCTGTGGTGGTGCAACTGGGGCATCAGAATCTTGTGCATCCTCATCTGAATCGGAGTCTGAATTTCGGGCCTCTCTCGGTTGCTTCCTCTTCCTGGATTCCCTGGGTATGACTAGACCTGCTACCAATGTATCAATACTCTCAGGGTCTGATGATCGTACCCTGATGTAAACGGTGCCATCCTTCAGAATCCTAAGTATATCCATGCTCC
Source organism: Pseudognaphalium luteoalbum (assembly GCA_963422505.1). Lineage (NCBI taxonomy): Eukaryota > Viridiplantae > Streptophyta > Magnoliopsida > Asterales > Asteraceae > Pseudognaphalium > Pseudognaphalium luteoalbum. The sequence goes on along the minus strand of OY730198.1, from coordinate 58,715,569 downwards.
TTAGAAAATTATAGTCTATTGGTTGGGCACTCCATTCTGGTAGGCTCTTAAATTTTACTATCTCCGTCATCCTAATTAATCCCATTTTCCGAATCAACCTAGTAATTACTGGACCCATGAATGATCTTCTTGCACCAAACTCTTTTTCTTCCAGAATCCGCTGTGCAACTAGATGGGCAACCTGAATGTTTCTCCTCTCGAGGATACATGCCATCATGATAACATCAAACTCAGACACTCGGCCATTAGATGTATGCTTCCCGTCAAGCGAACAAGCCAGTAGTTTGTGCAAAATCTGCATAACTGGGTCTGTGAGCTGGGTAGCTTTAATACCTGAGAAATACGGCTTTGGTGACCAATGACTCCATGCCTCTGCGGTAGTAGTCGTGAGAGAAATTGTGGTGGCTCCATCAGTAAACAGGGGTGAATCTATCTCTCATGGAGTATAGAGATCTAGGTGATGTGCAAACTGAGCCAATGACAAGGTGAATAGGCTCCCCATATATCTAAACGTGATCACCCCGTCTCCAACTCTACTCCCTGGCTCAAATGTATAGGTGGTCATGAACTCGGTGATCATCTCCATATACACCGGTTTGTCAATGCTGAACAATCTCTTGAAAGACTCAAACTGCTGACCCTCTATTGAGTAACTGAGTAGACTCTCTAATCTCTGCCTGAATCCCAATATCTGTAGCTTTTTCCAATCTACATATCTAAAATGGCCGAAAGGTTTATCTCTCCATATTCGTGCCATCCAGTCGTATGATGGTGTTGTACTAAGGTACGCAAGAGATCCTGTAAGTGGACGTGCTGGTTTTAGCTTTTTCTTCTTCGGCGACATAGTACCTGAGAACATGAGAAATTTAAAGTAATAGGTCTTAAGAAAGGTGGAATTTAAAGCACTTCCCGAATTTTTCTAATGGAAAATTCGAAATGAGGGCTTTAAATTCTTGACAGTCCAAAGATTACAGTAAATATCAAATACCCCCAAGTAACAATATTAAGGCAATTATTAATGTGTGAAAACATATGGGATGGCGGTAACTTAACTTGTGAAGTAATGTCGTTTACAAAGTCTGATGTTTAGCCAAATTTGAAACGTCATTATTTCATAGTTTATAGTCTCATTGTAGGTTTTTGACTTTTAAAAGTTCAACTTGAAGTAAAGTTTTTGAATAAAAATTGCGATTAATTTGTTTAAAAATGCAATACTTCAAGTTGACTTTTAGGTCAACACTTACTTCGGACGATAATTCCAATTTGTCCGCATGCCAAAATTATAACCTAAACATGTAAACATTTTTTTTTTTTTTTGGCATTTCCCTACTAGTTAAACAAGCTAGGTCATGCACAAAAAAAATTATGTCATCCATGTGTTTGGTTTTATTCAAGACTTTTGTTTCTAGTAATGATTCTCTATTGCCTATTTTGACTATTCAAGCAAGTACAAGTGTCCTAGTAAGCAAGAGTTATCAAGTAATCTTAATTTACTATTCTAATCATGCATGCTAGTTAACTTTTTGTTGAGTTTCAAAAGTCAAACTTGCTAATCCTAATTTATCCGCATTATGCAATTAACATAGGGCAATCATTTAAAACACCACAATTACTTAAATATCTAACAACTAGCACTTAATCAAGCCAAATTCTAGACTTAATTACTAGGTTAAGGTACATCTTCTTGAAAGATTCAAACTAGTATGAATTATCATGGGTAAGTGGTAGTAGCATGTAGTTTCTAAGCATTCAACCAAGAAAAACACTAATTCCTAGTTACTATCTTAGCTAACTTCATAAAATAAGACATTTTAAGTTCAAAGTGGGTTTTTCATGATCATACCTTGTTTTAGTGTGTTATGCTTCAAAATGAACGTACAACCGAGAATATCATGCAATGAGGAGTTCAAAAGGACATGAAATTAGAGAGGTTGGTGAAGATTGGATGGTGATCCATGGAATGGTGAGGGTGGCCGGTTTTTAGGGGAGAGAGGAAGGAGAAGAAAGGTTTTTGTGTTATTTTTGAATTATGGGATCAAATGGAAGGCTTGTGGTCCATGAGAATATTTGTCATGCTCCCATGTACCATATTCCTTACATGGTCCCCTATGTACATCTAAGTACTTCCCTAGATTAATTTCTAATGTCCCACTAATAATGATTACGAATTCCTAAAATGTATTTATTGTAACTAGTTACTTGTTAGTCTTTTGTTACATTATAAACAATTTAAGAAGCGCATAAATTTTTGTGGAACAATTAAAAAGCAATCCTGAGATATTAAACTTAAATTATTTTTGGTTGTTTTAAAATTAGTTGTCTGACGTGGACTTGTTGAATGTACATGTTTCGGCTAAAAGCTTAACGTTGTACGTTCTTGTTGTCGCGCATGTATTTTCAAGCAAAAATTTAAAAACGTGTTTTTTTTTCAAAGGAAACTTTCAAAATTTTATTATATTACTATATTTATACTAAAATATGCTCATTTAAAGTCGCGAGCTTCGACCTTTTTCGGAAGGAATTGTTTTAAGATTCGTTCCGATCCCTCCATAGGGAAAGGGTCGAGATTTGCTCCCTTAAGCGAACGTTTTTCAGCACAAAACATTTTGAAAGTTCCAAAATGGTGTTATAAACTAAATAGTAATGACGATTCTCTAATCCTGGGACTTCTCGTTCTTGGTATCCTAAATTGACAAGATCACCAATTAACTTATTGTACGCTTTCCTTATCTTTTTAGGGTTTGACAAACCGACGCGTGGCCCTTGATCTTTGTAATTAAGATTGTGAGTGAGTTTATTCATGACTTCCAGAAATGCGTTCTCTTCCTGTGAATTAGGGTCTCCGGTTGTAGACTTAACTATCCTGCAGAGTTCACTGATTGTGGATTTTTGTACGGAAGTGAAAGGGGATTTGGTAAAGGCAAAGATTCGAGTAAGCTTAACGTGAAGGTCTTTTCTTTTTGCGAAGACAACTGTGTTGATTCTTTCCTTGGTGGAATCAGGAAAAACGTCTCGTAATTTGGAGATCAGGTAAGAGGCGGGGTCAATAAAGAAATGAATTTTACCAGGAATGACGATAGAATTCATCGGATCTTGTTCTTCCCAGAACTCAAGTTTGTTGATCATTGTGGCGACACTGTGATTGATTAACATCATAGATGTTGGAAGAAAATCCATGTCGGCGAGTGATTCAAAAAGTAGATCTAAATCTGCTATAAACTTTAGTTCTTGGTCTCTGAAATTTGTGGAACTGCTTTTGCATTCATGACTTGACAGGCGAAGAAGGAATTCTACTTGTTTTTCAAATGAGGCAATCGTTTCTCGTTGTTCGTAGGAATACGGGAGATTGGCATAGGTTAATTGCCTGACGAATGCTTTATAGACATCTACCCTACGGGGAGGATTGAAAGAAGCACCGAGGTGGCGTTCTTCAAAACAAGGTTGTTCCGGCTCGACTGATGGAACCTTGTCCACCACTCGGTAAATGGTGCATTGGTGTTTGTGTGAAATGAATGGAAAGATGCTGTTATTCTGAGGATCGGGCATGGTTTGGGTATACACCGATGTTTCAGGAATGAGGGTGATTAAGTCACAAGACTTCGGAGGTTTTTCTTAAGAATTATCTTCGGGAAAATAATTGAAGTGGGAAGAATTTGGTAAATCAGGTAGGTGTAAAGTTGGCGAGTGATCTTCTGGAGATGATGTAAGGTCAGGTAATTGGTCCGTGTCATCAAAATCCAAGCAATGATTTGGAATTGAAAGTGAGGTCCTATATTCTTCTTGGGTGTCGGAGGTTTCCTTGGTTTTAGAGGAAGAAGGTGAAAAGAAATCATATCCTAACTCTTTTTCTAAGTAGTCAAAGAATTCCGTATCATCCATTGAAATGAAGCAAGAAGTGGGTTTTTGAGTTGTCATTTTTAAAGTTATCCTAGCTAAATAATAATTAATTAATACTAATTACTTAAATTAACTTTCGAAAGATTTCTAAGAAGATTTCAATCGGAAGGGTCTCCTAAATATTACTACTTAAGGCGGCTTTGAATCGTACTTTCGTGAGTCCCGGCAGCGGCGCCAAAAACTTGTTGCACCTGCAACCGTTGGTTCAGTGTCGTTGCGATTCCTGATGGTGATGCGGGCGCAGCAGGGGTTTTAAAATTTATAGTTAGCTGGGCTTAAATTATACGTACTACCTACTCTGGTTAGTAAGCGGTAAGTATGACCTAAGATTGTTCTATGAATCCAAACGTGTGGGCGATTAAAGATGGGGTTTTAGGTAGGAGATACTTAGGATGAAACAAAGTAGGTAGGTTTGGGGGTTTTAAACTAAAGACAGGTAATTAAAATGCAGAAAAGTAAATTGCAGGAATTTAAAGTGCAGGAAAACAAGTAAAGATAAATATGTGATTGTTGAGATTTCGATAATTAATGTTTCAGGATGACAGATTAAATAGGGACAATACTAAATGTAACGGTCTAAACTATTAGGTGTAAACTCTAGAACCCTACCAACTAAGTTTCCCATTGGCATGTCACTAGGAACTAGGTTATCATGATTCTGATCGGAGCAATACGCAAACTTCCAATACTTATCTAGTTGAAAGATAAACAACCTATTTTGGCTTGACGTCGAGGTGCATGAATCAGTAGCGTATCGTCTCATAGGTCCGACCTTTCTTAACCCCTAAAATAGTTTAGTATTTTATTAGCATGCAGATTAATAACTTTGTATGTTTTGACCGCTGATTATGTAAGACTTAGTGCTTTAAGGTAGTTAAATCACTAGAGTGTTTTCCTTATTCCTAAGTCTTGTTTCATGCATTAAGGCTGGGTTACTTCAACTTATGACTTGAGTCCTCCTTTTCAAACAGTTATACATCCCTAGATTATTCGCAGTTTATAAAAACGTGTTTCATATGCAGGCCATGCCTTTCAGTAATCGGACAGTGTACTTTACATGGTAGTTCGACTGCTTCTTACATCAGACATGCGGTCAGAAGTAATTGATGGTGAATGTGACACTCTAAACTAGTTAAATGTAAAGCGATGCAGAAATATAAACCTAATATGTACAACGAGTGGGTTCACTTTGTCTTACTTGTTGCATGTCGTGGGCACAAATAACTACTTACCATAATTAAGGTTGATCAAGTCCTAATTACTAGGTTGCAGTCACGTGGATAACCGGAAAGGGTACTCCATAAATTAAACTCAAGTTCATAAAGTCTTAACGATACAAAGGTCATTAATTCCTATTTTACCTGAACGCGTTTTCGAACATTATTTTATTGTGCCTTGACTTTCGTAGGATGTACCAGTTAGTTGTGAAGTTGTATTATCCTTTCGGAATTCTAACTGTTAAACCAGAGCTGATTCCAATGATGTAACTACCTTCGGTCATTTATCGACTTCCATACATTTGTACTCCATATAAAACGTTTCCAGTACTATATCAGATAAACTGTCGAATAGGGGCCGTTACATCACTTTTACGATTGTCGTACACTTAATTGTATAATGTCATCCTTACTTATAATTATCTACATCATCAACAATCACAATAATAAACTACTCGCAATTCATGGCAATAGACAAATCACATACAAGGCAATAATACATGATTGAAGTATGAAGCAAAGCAAGTATGATAGAGGTTTTGATATCACCCGGAAATAAATGCGCAACAGCGTATTATTATGATTGACAACTCGTTCACATGTACAAAGATGAATCTCCAAACTCCTAACGTTCGCTCTAACCTCTATGTTAATCCTTAGATTAATTACAATAACCCTAGACTAAAATATAAGAGATTTTTAGAGTGAGAAAGTGAAAATGGAAGAATGAGAGTGTAAGTATGAGTGTGAATATGAGAGAGTATATGAGTGTGTTGAAATGAGAGCTAGGGGCTGCCTTTTATAGAAGAAATTTGGCTCAAGTTAGCATCCCAAAGCTCACGATAGCAAAAGGTGGAAAAATGTAGTGGCACCAGGTACAAAAGGTGAAAAAGGTAGTGGCACCAGGTACGAAAAGCATGTAAAGGTCTAGCACCGGGTACGTAAAAGGAAAAAAAGTGCAATCCGTGCGGGAGGGTGGTGGCCGGCGGCGGCTGTGTGGCTGCCGGCGGCGGCTGGCACCACCCCGCACCAGTTCGTCGCCCGTTGCTTCGTTTCTCGATTCGTGCGTGTTTTCTTCGTTATGCGTCTGTTTGCGTTGATTCTTTTTGCGTTGGATTCGTAATTCAAAAACGAAGCTTTTGATGAAAAGAAATCCCAGAAATATGTCTCTGAACTTTAGATGTGTCGTACGAATTGTTTGGATCTTCCGGAGTGCGTAGAATCTTCATTCTTCGTCCGTTTTTGTTGATTCTTCTTCTGTTGGATTCGTAATTTGAAAACGAACATCTTAGTTTAGATAGATGTTGGTGATGGGCTCTTTGGTCTTGAAATCTCCTTTTGATGTCTGGAATCTTCAAACGTGCGTGGAATCTTCGTTTTCTGTCCGTTTTGCTTGATTTTCATCATGCAACCTTGTTTTTACCATCTTGACATAATATTACAGATTTGTAATGTTTTTGAGTTAAAGTGCCAAGAATTATTCCAGAATGAGAGAGATATCGATAGTAAAAACGTGACTTTTTACGCGATATCAGTCCAATAAATAGTAGACTTCCGTAGCACCTTAGCGGTAAAAGGGATATTCAATCCAAATTCCTTAATAGCACCCAACAGTTTCTTACAAGATGAGGTGATGGGGACAGCCCTGCGTTCAAACATATGATAATTATTGGCGTCACTATCGTAACTTCGAGCCATTGGATAACACCTAAATATAAATTAACTCTGAAATACAAAACACCACTAACGAAAAACAAGTTAGATCACACAAAATAAATAAAAATAATAACATATACACAATTTTTATAAAAGAACTCCAACCGGCGGATGGATTTCCATCAGCCGGTTGAAACTAATTACCAAAAGGTTTAATCAAATAAAAAAAAATTTGTTTCAACCAATTTTATTAACAAAAACTTATTGCTACAAATAAGTAACTAATGAAACAACTTTACAAAAATCTAATTAAAAACTTTTTAAACACAAAAACTTTTACAATTAATAATTCCTATTTAAATAAACAACGCAACCGTTCCCCGGCAGCGGCGCCAAAAACTTGATGCGTGTGAAAGCGCGTCTTGTTTTATAATTTATAAATCGAAATACCTAATTAATACTTTTCACACAACCAGGCAAGAATACCTGATCGAATGTAAGTATAGAATCGGTAAGACCGAGTCGATCACAGGAACGGTGGTTGTTTATAAAAATAAGAAATACTAATTAACTAGAAAACAGTAAACAGGGGGGGCGTTTTAGTTCCGTTCGAAAAATTGTTTATAAAATAATAAATTAAAATAACTGAATTAAATAAAACTTAAACTAAAACAATTAAATAAGAAACAATAGGAAGGAATAAGTAATTGTATAATTAATGTCATTCAGATTCATATATTCTGATTTATCACGTATTGATTATCTAATTGTGATTTCTTTTATATCAATTTAGTCACTAATCAAAGATCATAAATTGAATTGAACTAACCAACTTTCCGGGTCCAACTAATTCCTATAATTCAGGTTCCAACATAAAACAACGGTCCGTCGTCACAAGATGATCAGTCAATTGTGTGCTCTCCCCTAAATCATGCATTAAACATTCACAACTCGTTATAATTATCTCTAGTGGTATGAATCAACAATACCCAATAATTAACTTATTGTCTCATTCATTTTAAAGTGCATAATTATTACTTTCTCAACCTATCAGACTCAACATATTTAGCAATGGTCAAAACCCTAGAATTATAACCATCAATAATTAATAACATTAAAGGAAATCAATCTCATTAACATTATCAACCACGTTGAGAATTAATAATTACCAGTTACCAATAAATAAGGATCCACGAGTAATATAACCGTTTTCAATTAAATAACTTATTCAATACGCAATTATAATCCTTCAATAATCATTATCTAAGCTAAATAAATCATACAATCACTTTAATATTTAATTCATCATTAAAACAGTAAACAACAGATTATTCAAGCTTAAAGTCATCAATAAAACTTGATAAAAGAAGTTATACCGAATTAAAAAGACGAATTACGAAGAATTAAGATGAACTATCCTCAATCTTCACTCCTCGTGCCTCCAAAAGCTAAAGAAATTCGTAACTAAACCCTACTGAACCGAAAATAGTCGAATACAAAAACCCTAGTACGAATTCTGCCGTTTTTTAGGTTAAAATCGCAATTTATACATTTTGGAAAAAACCATCCATATGGCGTATGGACATCCATACGGCGTATGGATGTAAAACAAGCCCAGCCCAAGTCCGCATGACCTGGACTTCCACCGTCTCAATCCATACGGCGTATGGATATTCCATACGGCGTATGGATTAAATTTTCAGTCGATTTTTGCCTTTTTCTTCTTTTAATCATCCGACTTCACTTTATTCTCCAATAATGCATCATTTAACTCGATTATTGACTGTTTTCCGTCTCTTTTCCTCAAATCCTTTGTCTCCACTGTTAATTACAAATATGAACGAAATTAATATCTAAACTAAACAATTTTCAATAAAAACACATAGGATTTGGGATAAAATACTATTGAAAAATACTACTTTTACACAGTTATCAATTATGATGATATCCCATTACTTACTAAGCAATATGCTTACGTTATTATGTTTTTAATGTTTTAGGTGAGCCGAGTGGACTGCAAAGGGATGTGGGCTACAGACCCATGGGAAGCTAGTGGTGGAGCTTGTTAGTGTGGTAACAAGCATTAATCCCTTACTTAATCATGCTCATATGATACCACCCCTTTTTGTTAAGAAAATAATGTTTTGTCATATGATGTTTTGAAAAATGGAACTAGTTGTGGAGCAGATATGTTGTAATGTTATGAAGTTACAGGTCAAAGTATGTGACACCCGCTAAATTAAGATGTCATTACTGTACCTAATTGTGTGATTATTACATGTATTCAGTACGAAATAGGACTAAGTACATTAACTACTTATATATATAATGATTATATATATACACGTATACGATTCGTTCAAATCGTACAATTTCACGTCAGATAAATATCTGACAACATAAAATATGGACATCGGTGAAACAATTATTAAATAGTACGAAATTATTTAATAGCATTGATAATTACTTAATATTATGTTTATAATATAACAAACACGTACGTTTTACTTAAAACGTAACTGAACGTGCCGAAAACGCGCCCAACCGACGATACATATTCAAGTTATATTTTTATAACTTAAAATTAAGTATTTTGAAAAAAGACTTTGGTTAAAAATATCATGACTATACGCGTACAAATAAAAAATTCAAAAACGTTACACGAATCAAATAAACACGAGATTCGTAACCGACAACCGACTGAAACCCGAATTATATTTTAATAACTTAAAATATATTATTTTGAGTAAAACATTTAACAAAAACATCGTGTTTTAAATCGTTAAAAAACGTACTAAATTAAACGCATAACCTTTAAACGGACGACGAAACGATCGGGTAAACGAGCACCACACGTAATGTAACTTTGGGAACAAGATTTACACACCCACATGGGTGGGACCCATGATTTTCTGCAGCCCTCACCCCTCTCATGACCATGTCATGCCCTCACTTTTGCCTACTTACATACACAACCAACCCATACCTCATTCCATCACTCTTCTTTCACACACTTCCTCCCTCTTCTCTCTATCCCCCTCTGTCACTAGAATACGGCCCTAGGCCAACCCCAAGACCACCCACAGCCATCACACCAGCACCACATTGTTATGTGAAAGAGACCATATACAAGTGGGTATTTGATAATTGTATATATGTAATATGATATGATGTATGGATACCATGATATGATGAAGGAATGATTCAAGTACCCATTTTGTATATGTGTAATTGGTAAAAAGGAAAGATGTATGAAACATCTATGGTGAATGAATTGGTGTTATAAAAATTAACACCTAGTTAATGAAGTAAGAAAGAAAGAATTGAAATTTAAGAATTTTATATTAAATGTAATCTATGTTTATGTGCTTATATGAATTAGGTGATAAAAGAGTTGAAAGTATTTGCAAGTGATCATGTTGGGCTATTGCAAGGTAGGTGATGGACGATGCTATGTTTAGGCAAGTAGTGATCACCTCATTAGTTTGATGTTAGACAAGTAATGAGCTTGTCACTAGCTTGATGACGTTTATATTTAGCCGAGTAATGAGTAGCATTAGCTTAATGTTTAGCCGAGTGATGCTTACTTCATTAGTTCGGTGATGTTAATTCTAAGGAATTGGCATGTTATGGTATTAACGATCCTTAATATGTGTCTTTATGATTATGATGATAGCCCATTACTTACTAAGCAATATGCTTACATTATTATGTTCTTAATGTTTTAGGTGAGCCGAGTGGACTGCAAAGAGATGTGGGCAACAAACCCATGGGAAGCTAGTGGTGGAGCTTGTTAGTGTGGTAGCAAGCATTAATCCCTTACTTAATCATGCTCATATGATACCACCCTTTTTTTTTAAGAAAATAATGTTTTGTCATATGATATTTTGAAAACTGGAACTAGTTGTGGAGTAGATATGTTGTAATGTTATGATGTTACAAGTCAAAGTATGTGACACCCGCTAAATTAAGATGTCATTACTGTACCTAATTGTGTGATTATTACGTGTATTCAGTACGAAATAGGACTAAGTATAGTAACTACTTATATATATAATGATTATATATATACACGTATACGATTCGTTCAAATCGTACAATTTTGCGTCAGATAAATATCTGACAACATAAAATACGGACGTCGGTGAAACAAATATTAAATAATACGAAATTATTTAATAATATTGGTAATTACTTTATATTATGTTTATAATATAACAAACACGTACGTTTTACTTAAAACGTAACCGAACGCGCTGAAAACGTGCAAAACGCGCCCAACCGACGAAACATATTCAAGTTATATCTTTATAACTCAAATTTAAGTATTTTGAAAAAAGACTTTGGTTAAAAATATCACAACTATACGCGTACAAATAAAACGTTTAAAAACGTTACACGAATCAAATAAACGCGAGATTCATAACCGACAACCGACTGAAACCCAAATTATATTTTAATAACTTAAAATATATTATTTTGAGTAAAACATTTAACAAAAACATCGTGTTTTAAATCGTTAACAAAAAAAAGTACTAAATTAAACGCATAACGTTTAAACGTACGACGAAACGATTGAGTAAATGAGCACCACACGTAATGTAACTTTGGGAACAAGATTTACACACCCACATGGGTGGGACCCATGATTTTCTGCAGCCCTCACCCCTCTCATGACCATGTCATGCCCTCACTTTTGCCTACTTACATACACAACCAACCCATACCTCATTCCATCACTCTTCTTTCACACACTTCCTCCCTCTTCTCTCTATCCCCCTATGTCACTAGAATACGGCCCTAGGCCAGCCCCAAGACCACCCAAAGCCACCACACCATCACCAAGGAGCCACCATAGATCCACCACGAGCCACCACACCGGAATTCTAGAAAACGCACCAAAATGAGCATTCGACTTCCGTTTTCCTTCTCCTCTTCATTTCTTTGTAAGGAACCCTTTCCTTTTATTTATATATACTTGAAACTTATTTATTTACATTTTATAATGTTCACTCAACAAAGAAATGTCCAAAAACTAAACCGAAACACGTTTTAGAACTCTAAACTTATGTCTAAACTTGATGTCCTCTAAATAGCTCAACTTCAACGATTTTTATATAAAAAATTTCTCCATGAAATAACAAGTTTATTGATCCTAATATATAGTACAAGATATTATATTTCCAACAACACCAATTTCATAACGTTTCAAGTCCGTTGAGTATACGAGAATAATTTTCTACGACGAAAGGTTGAAACTGTTTCGGTTGGCAGAAAACTGCCTTTCCTTCTCGAGATCATATCTTGAACTTTATTCCAAATAAATGTATGAAACCTGAACCAAAATCTTCCTTAATATGTCTACTACAAAAATCTCTTCTATAGCCTAGCTTGAAAATACACGGATTTGGCTAGAAAATTCGATAAGTGCACTTGTAGCTGGATTGGTCAAAATTAGACCTCATAGGCTTTACCATTTTAATTGGCCGACTCCTATGTATCTAAAAATTATGGAAAAATATCATAAAATACTTAAGACATATAAGAACCACTGTGAAGTTTATCGGGAATTGAATTTGACGTTTGCTTAGTTAAAACGAGAGAATTAGAACGTAAATTTTCCGAAAAACAAAGCCCATGGGCTGTTTTGTCACAATATATAAAACCGATACTTCGGGGTAAACACTAAATGTCACTATAATTATTTATGAACTTTATAAACATATTTAAGACTTTTGTAAAAGTCTCGGGTCAAGGCGAGCACATTTGACCACAATCCCGAACACTTGAACCCATCAGGTCGTCTGTGTCTTAGAAGGCCCAAAACCAACTGCGACACAAGCTCTTGTGTCGCAACCCTCGTAACTAGCAGCGATAATGTAACACCCCCAAATTTATTGTTCAGCGGAAGCAAGATTAGGGTGTTACTAATCAATATTCAAAGCACAGAGATTAATAGTAAACGACTCTATATGCGTCACTTAAGTGAATGTATTAATAGCAAAAAGTTTACAAGGTTTGAAGCTACATATAGCTCGTGTTCGTTTAAAATGAGAGATTTCAATACATAAATACTTATACAAAATATATTAATGCAAGAAAATCTCTATTTGTCTGCATGCTGACTCGAGCTATAGTTTCCTGGGGCAATCCTGCCTACTGCTTTGTACCTGCGATACATGCTAAAATTGGTCAGCTAACGCTGGTGAGCTCACAGGTTTGAGTATCAAATAAGTTGTGTGAACCGCAAGATTTAAATAATTGATTTGCATCCAGCAAATGATAGTGGTAACAGTATACAGCCATGAGCACATAGTTGAGCTTAACTCGTGGGTCAGGACACAGCCTGAGCGTTTTCGCCTCCACGGATGCCTAATCAACATCCGTCTTCCTTAAATATTAGTACGTCCGTTTACCCGGTTAGTGCTTGCTAACCCGGACGAGGTGGGTCAATCCTATATGGTACCATATACTAATATTCACGCTACAAATGTATTAACAACTATGCTGATGGAGGGCTTTAAAAGATTAGTTGTGTAAAACTCATGTAGTACATGTAAAAGTTGTACTTGCGTTCACGCGTTAAAACAAGCAATATATCACACCCCTGAGTAAAAATAGTAAAAGAGGGGCTATGAGACTCACCTGAGTCTTTAGAGTTTATATCGATAAACTGGGATTGATGAGTCGGGAATCGAAGTCCAAAGACTTGTAACCTGAGGGTGTCCACGACACGCGATGGTTATAAACATATGAAGGCATCTCATAAGACTACCTTGTAGTTGTTTGTCCAACTAGAATGTCCAAATGATTACAATTTGGTTGATTGTTTAAGTGTTTGAAAATGTGTACGGCCCGTTGGTGATTGTTGGTAATAATAATATTATCATTATTCTTGAAAAACGTGTTCCAAAGTGTTTTAGAAGTCATGTCGCATTCGTGTTTGATGTTATACAAGTTTAACACTTTGTGTGAAAATTTAGATATAACACTGTTACTCGTGGCTCTAGGGTAAGGGCGAAGCCCGTTAATGACGGGGGTCCGGGGGCAGCGCCCCTGGTAGCGGGGTCCAAGGGGCGGCAGCCCCTGGCGGGGTCCAAGGGGCAGAGCCCCTGGCTGGGGTCGAGCTGCCAGGTCAGCTTGGAAAATGTTTATTTCTACTATATTGCTTTGGTGAAAAACGCATCTGGACTCGAATTTGGGTGAAAATGGACGTCAATTTTGGGTCTCAAAACTTAGTGTAAAATTAGTTAAAACTTTCTGTTTATGCGTCACTTATAGCGTCACTTAGGGGCTTGGGCGTCACTTAGGAAGTGTCGCATATAGTCTGAAATTTTGGGGTCAGGGCGTCACTTAGGTAAGTGACGCATGAGGTGGCGTCACTGGGTAAGTGACGCATAAGGTGGCGTCACTTCGTTAGTGACGGGTGCAAGCGTCAGTTAGGCGTCACTTAAGGGAGTGACGCATATAGGGGCGTCACTAAGGCAGTGTCGGGTTATTAGTGACGGTAAGGGTCCTAGGCGTCACTAAGCAAGTGACGGTTGAAGTGTCGGGAAAAAGGGGCTTCATGCGTCACTTAAGTGACGCATGAAGTGACGCAATACTGGTCGTCTTTGCGACACTTACGACTGTTTGACGGATTTTTGACCAAAAACATGTTTTCGAGTTTCCGTTTGGTCCGATTCTTTTACCCAACCCTTATATGGACATTATAAGCCATTTTAAACAACAAACATGTAAAAACACTAAGAAACGAGAGATTTCGAGATTTGTCGGAAACTTACAACGCGAGGAATCGAGAATCCGGAAAGATAGATGTGTAGATCCTTGCGAGATGAGTCTTTTTCTCCAAACGAGTTATGCGAAATATTGAGGTATGCTAGTGTTATTTGAAGGTTTAATGGTGATGGTGGTTTGGTGTGGTTGAGAGGAAAAAGAAAGAGAGAGAGAGAAGAGAAAGAAGATGGAAGTGAGAAGTGGGGTGGGGAGGTGGTGACCTCACCCCCTTTTTGGCAGATTTTTAGTGGGGCCCACCCTATGTGGGTGTGTCCCAAACTTGTTGCTCGCGTCTGCGCTCCGCGCGGTGTTCGTTTTCCCGATCGTTTAACCGTGTAAATAATTATTTCGCGCGTTATACACCCGTTTTAAGGCACGAATAATTACCCAATATTTTTACTTAAAATATTTCACCAATTACTTTAATAATTGAGTTATAAAGTATAACTTAACATTGTTTGCGCGTTTAACATTCTAATCGCGTAGGCTTTTAATTGTACGATACGAAACCTGTATGAATTATCATCAAAATACTATTTTAGATATAATAACGTTATTAAATAATGTTATCTTATTTAATAATTTTGTTCACCAACGTCCGTATAAAATTGAATCGAATTACATTCGATTTAAATTGCGTACGATTTAATCAAATCGCAAAATTGTATATATTCAACAATATATAGTTTGATACATTAATTAGCCTAATACAGAACTAATTACATGTATTAATAGAGAATCAGGCACTAATTACTAGTCCTAATTTGGCGGGTGTTACATTCTCCCCCTGTTAGGAGAATTTCGTCCCGAAATTTAGCTCGTGGTCGTGTTTGATGTAGAGTCAGGGAATAGCTGAGGATACTTGAGTCGCATTTGGTCTTCCCGTTCCCAAGTGAATTCCGGACCACGCCGCGAATTCCACCTGACCTTAACGATGGGAATACGACTTTGCTTGAGTTGTTTGACCTCACGGTCCATGATTTCCGCAGGTTCCTCGACAAAATGAAGTTTGTTATCAATGCGAATTTCGTCGAGTGGGATGATAAGTGTCTCGTCAGACAGGCATTTCTTTAGGTTAGAAATGTGAAAGGTAGGGTGCACACTGCTGAGCTCGGCTGGCAGCTGCAATCGATATGCCACAGGGCCAATCCTTTCGAGGATCTCAAAAGGCCCAATGTATCTGGGATTCAATTTCCCGCGTTTACCGAATCGGATAACACCTTTCCAAGGTGAAACTTTGAGTAGCACTCGATCCCCAACCTGGAACTCGAGTGGTTTGCGTCTCACGTCAGCATAACTTTTCTGACGATCACGTGCGGCTTTGAGTTTGTTTTGAATCTCGAAGATTTTCTCGGTTGTTTCGTGAATGATTTCCGGACCCGTGAGTTGGCTATCCCCAACTTCGGTCCAACAGATAGGTGATCGGCACTTACGACCGTACAGTGCCTCGAAAGGTGCAGCCTTGATGCTGGTATGATAGCTATTGTTGTACGAAAACTCGCACAAGGGTAGGTGTCGTTCCCAATTTACACCGAAGTCAACTACGCAGGCCCGTAGCATGTCTTCCAGTGTTTGAATTGTTCGTTCACTTTGGCCATCAGTTTGAGGATGGTACGCCGTACTCATATCGAGACGAGTACCCAATGATTTTTGAAGTGATTGCCAAAATTGAGATGTGAAACGACTATCCCTATCGGAGATAATTGAGATTGGAACACCGTGTCGAGAAACAACCTCTTTGATGTAGATTTGCGAGAGGCGTTCCATTTTATCGGTTTCTTTGATCGCCAGGAAATGAGCAGATTTGGTGAGTCGATCGACGATCACCCAAATGGTATCGCAACCGCTCGATGACTTGGGTAGTTTGGTTATGAAATCCATGGCGATTTGTTCCCATTTCCATTCAGGAATGTTGGGTTGTTGAAGTAAACCAGAAGGTTTTTGATGTTCGGTTTTGACTCTCGAGCAAGTAAGGCACTTGCTAACATATGTGGCGATTTCGGCTTTCATGTTCGGCCACCAATAGAACTCTTTGATGCCGTGATACATTTTGTCGGATCCAGGGTGGATAGAATATTTAGACTTGTGAGCTTCGTCCATCACCAAGTCTCGCAGGTTCCCAAAACTAGGCAACCAGATTCGATTTGAGAAGTACCTAACACCATTAGGTTTGTTTTCGAATTGCTTATCGATGCCTCGTAAGGCTTCGCTTTTGACATTTTCGGGTTTCAAAGCTTCGAGTTGAGCGGTATGAATCTGAATGGTGAGATCATTATGAATGGTCATACTGAGGGCTCGAACTCGAAGTGGTTTCGTCCGTTCCTTTCGACTGAGGGCATCGGCAACAATATTTGCCTTGCCTGGGTGGTATTTGATTTCGCAGTCATAATCGGTGAGCAACTCGACCCAACGACGTTGTCGCATATTAAGGTCTTTTTGGTCGAAGATGTGCTGGAGACTTTTATGATCGGTGAACACGGTACTTCGGGTACCATAAAGGTAGTGTCTCCAGATTTTGAGGGCGAACACCACGGCCCCTAGCTCGAGGTCGTGGGTCGTGTAGTTCTTCTCATGAACTTTGAGTTGTCGGGAAGCGTAAGCAATGACCTTATCTCGTTGCATCAACACGCAACCGAGACCTTGGTGGGAAGCATCGCAGTATACCACGAAGTCGTCGGTGCCTTCGGGTAAGGATAGAATAGGAGCACTGCAAAGCTTGAGTTTTAATAGCTGAAATGCTGACTCTTGTTTATCAGTCCAATCGAACTTCTTTTCCTTCTGAGTCAGAGTCGTGAGTGGTTGAGCTATTTTGGAGAAATTTTCGATGAAACGACGATAATAACCAGCCAACCCTAGAAATTGGCGTACTTCGGTCGGAGTAGTTGGCGCTTGCCAGTCTTTGATAGCCTCGATTTTCGATGGATCGACATGGATTCCTTGACTATTAACAACATGACCAAGGAATTGAACGGATTGTATCCAGAACTCACACTTGGAGAATTTGGCATATAACTCCTCGTGTTTAAGTAGCTCGAGAATGGTTTTGAGGTGTTGTGCGTGTTCTTGTTCGTTGTGTGAATAGATGAGGATGTCATCGATAAAGACAATGACAAACTTGTCGAGATAGGGTTTGCACACCCGATTCATAAGGTCCATGAATACAGCCGGTGCGTTTGTTAAACCGAAGGGCATCACTTGAAATTCATAATGCCCGTAACGAGTTCGGAAAGCAGTTTTCGGAATGTCGATGTCGCGAACTCGAAGTTGATGATAACCTGACCGAAGATCGATCTTTGAATAAATACTCGACCCTTGTAGTTGGTCAAACAGGTCATCGATGCGAGGAAGTGGATACCGGTTCTTGACGGTCAACTTGTTCAACTCTCGATAGTCGATACACATTCGGAAAGAGCCGTCTTTCTTTTTCACAAATAAGACCGGAGCTCCCCAAGGTGAAGAACTCGGCCTAATAAATCCTCTGTCCAGGAGTTCCTGTAACTGGGTGGACAACTCCTGAAGTTCGGATGGGGCTAGGCGGTATGGTGCTCGGGCTACCGGTGCAGCACCCGGCACGAGATCGATTGAGAATTCGACCTGTCTATGTGGAGGTAAACCAGGTAGTTCTTCCGGAAAGACTTCGGGAAAGTCTCTAACAATTGGCACATCCTCAAGTCGCTTCTCCTCTGACTTTTTCTCCGTGATGTGCGCGAGGATTGCTGGATAACCCTTTCTGAGAAATTTTCGGGTTTTCAAACAAGAAATGATATTTAGTCTCGCCCCGCCAGTCTCCCCCTGTATGATCAAGGTTCTACCGACGGCGAGAGGGATGCAGACGATTTTATCGTAACAGACGATTTCGGCTCGATGTTTGGACAACCAGTCCATTCCAATGATGACGTCGAAACTCCCAATTTCAACAGGCATAAGGTCGATCGAAAAGGTTTCATCGGCTAGGTTTAAAGTGCAATTAGGTATCACACTGTTGGTTTCTATGAGTTTACCGTTTGCTAGCTCTACAGTGTACTTAACATCTAAGGCAACAGGAGTGATGTCAAGTAAGGGGTAAAACTCATCGGAAATAAAGCTCCTATCGGCACCAGTATCAAATAGAACAAAAGCAGTTAAGTTGTTGAGGAGGAACATACCCGAGACCACATTCGGGTCCTGCCGGGCATCCCCAGAGTTGAGTACGAACGCTCTACCTTTAGCGTTGTTGTTGTTGTTGCTGTTGTTGCCCTTTTTCTTCAGGTTTGGGCAATCATTCTTGAAGTGTCCGGTGTTTCCACATCCGAAACATGTCTTGGGTGCCTTGGGGTTGTAGTTGGAGTTGTTGTTGGTGGGGGATCTACAGTCCTTGGTGAGGTGCCCGTACCTCTTGCAGTTGCTGCAATAAGGACCACAAGGACCTTCATGGTGGCGGTTGCACTTGGAACAGTAGGGCTTGTTCCCGGTGTAACCACGCCTGGGTTCGGTGGTTGAGTTGTAGGCTTTGATGGTGTCGGGTTTCTTGTTTTGGTTGTTGCTGTGGTTGTCAGACCACTTCCTTTTGAGGTGGTTGGAGGAAGAAGTGGGTGGTTCTGAGTCCTCGTTCATGGCCATGAGTTCATGAGCCAATCGGATAGCACCATCAATGGTGGTCTGGTTTGAGGAGGCGACGTTCCCCCGGACAGGCTCCGGAAGACCGCGGATGTACCTTCGGATTTTATCGGGTTCGGTGCTCACCATTGCTGGGCGAAGGATGGCAAGCTGTTGAAATCTGACGGTATATCCGTCAATGTCAGCTCCCTGCACCTTTAGGTGCCAGAACTCATCCTCTAGCTTTTGGAGTTGTTCGATGGGGCAATACTTAGCAGTAAGCATTGTCTTCAGTTCCTCCCAAGGGAGTAGGTAGGCGGTATCGATACCCACAGACTGGGCATATGAATTCCACCATGAGAGTGCACCATCCTCGAGGGTGCAGGTGGAGTACTTGACTCTGTCCTCTTCCGCACATTTGCTGATGTGGAAGACGGACTCCATTTTCTCGAACCATCTGATCAGTCCGATGGCTCCTTCAGTTCCCTTGAAGTTCAAGGGTTTGCAGCTCAGGAAGTCCTTGTATGAACAAGGTTTGGATTGAGGCCCGTTGGCAGCTGTATCTTCGTTGCCCGAACTGGGTTGTCGGGTAGCCATAGCTTGAGCCACGCTTTGGGCTATGAGTTGGGCGATTTCAGTTTCACTGAAGGTGAATCGCTTCGGTGGCATCTTGCTGAACAAGATCAAGAAAAGACAATGAGATTTTTGCATGAAATTCTGATATATCACATGTGTATATGGTGGAATATACGATATAAAGTGATAATTATATTTCATTTAAATAACCAAGCTTGGTACATGACACGAGTTTTCAAAAGATTACATAATACGGGAAGTACAAAAGGTACCGGGAATTGTTACATCCGGTTAGCATAGTAAAAGTCCTACATAGATAGATATAGATTACAAGATGACAGTCACACTAGCTCTAATGCAAGTTGATCCTTTCCATTAGTGTGACGAGTCGATCAACGGTGGCTGCGAGTCTGCTGGTTTGTCGGGCGTTGTCTTCTGCCAATGCTAGTCGTTGTACCAGCATTCTTGAGTATTCTTCAGCCTCTTGCAGGCGCTGCTCGCATTGTTCCAACCTGAGTCGCAAAAGTTCGACTTCTATTCCTGATTCCACCACTCGGTCGTGGAGTATGTTCATGTTGCTAACGGTGTTTTCGTGATCCTCGGAGACTTGATTGATACGTTCAAGCGCTGTGAGTCTCCAATTTTCATTGGTTTCTTGCAAAACGACATCCATGGTGCGAAGTCGTTGCTCGTGATGGTCCAGCCTAGCGGCCAAGGCCGGCAGAGTGAAGTGAGTGGGGTATGGGCCAGCTCGAGGCAACCTGGCGTTCCTCCTAGCTACCCTCGGGTTCTGCGACCCGGATTGAGAGCGTGACGAATTGGGTGGTGTGTTTGCCATTCTGAGACAAAGCGTTAAAAAGAGTGAGGCCTATCTATGTATATACATATATATTACATAATAGCCTAAGGTGTCTAACACATACATGTTTGGGTCCCGGTTTCTCTCGTGGTCAGAGTCAACTAGTGTATCCTGTTCAGTCATGATTCCTTTCAGATTCCACATCATATTCTTTTAATTATACATAGTTGATCAGGCTATGTTAAATTAAACCAATACCATGTAGTCTTTGAACCTAATCATACTTAATAAGGAATACTGCCTAATGGTCATAGTCTAGGCCCACTAAATGCAACCTAGTTCACTATAACCTTAGGCTCTGATACCAATCTGTAACACCCCCAAATTTATTGTTCAGCGGAAGCAAGATTAGGGTGTTACTAATCAATATTCAAAGCACAGAGATTAATAGTAAACGACTCTATATGCGTCACTTAAGTGAATGTATTAATAGCAAAAAGTTTACAAGGTTTGAAGCTACATATAGCTCGTGTTCGTTTAAAATGAGAGATTTCAATACATAAATACTTATACAAAATATATTAATGCAAGAAAATCTCTATTTGTCTGCATGCTGACTCGAGCTATAGTTTCCTGGGGCAATCCTGCCTACTGCTTTGTACCTGCGATACATGCTAAAATTGGTCAGCTAACGCTGGTGAGCTCACAGGTTTGAGTATCAAATAAGTTGTGTGAACCGCAAGATTTAAATAATTGATTTGCATCCAGCAAATGATAGTGGTAACAGTATACAGCCATGAGCACATAGTTGAGCTTAACTCGTGGGTCAGGACACAGCCTGAGCGTTTTCGCCTCCACGGATGCCTAATCAACATCCGTCTTCCTTAAATATTAGTACGTCCGTTTACCCGGTTAGTGCTTGCTAACCCGGACGAGGTGGGTCAATCCTATATGGTACCATATACTAATATTCACGCTACAAATGTATTAACAACTATGCTGATGGAGGGCTTTAAAAGATTAGTTGTGTAAAACTCATGTAGTACATGTAAAAGTTGTACTTGCGTTCACGCGTTAAAACAAGCAATATATCACACCCCTGAGTAAAAATAGTAAAAGAGGGGCTATGAGACTCACCTGAGTCTTTAGAGTTTATATCGATAAACTGGGATTGATGAGTCGGGAATCGAAGTCCAAAGACTTGTAACCTGAGGGTGTCCACGACACGCGATGGTTATAAACATATGAAGGCATCTCATAAGACTACCTTGTAGTTGTTTGTCCAACTAGAATGTCCAAATGATTACAATTTGGTTGATTGTTTAAGTGTTTGAAAATGTGTACGGCCCGTTGGTGATTGTTGGTAATAATAATATTATCATTATTCTTGAAAAACGTGTTCCAAAGTGTTTTAGAAGTCATGTCGCATTCGTGTTTGATGTTATACAAGTTTAACACTTTGTGTGAAAATTTAGATATAACACTGTTACTCGTGGCTCTAGGGTAAGGGCGAAGCCCGTTAATGACGGGGGTCCGGGGGCAGCGCCCCTGGTAGCGGGGTCCAAGGGGCGGCAGCCCCTGGCGGGGTCCAAGGGGCAGAGCCCCTGGCTGGGGTCGAGCTGCCAGGTCAGCTTGGAAAATGTTTATTTCTACTATATTGCTTTGGTGAAAAACGCATCTGGACTCGAATTTGGGTGAAAATGGACGTCAATTTTGGGTCTCAAAACTTAGTGTAAAATTAGTTAAAACTTTCTGTTTATGCGTCACTTATAGCGTCACTTAGGGGCTTGGGCGTCACTTAGGAAGTGTCGCATATAGTCTGAAATTTTGGGGTCAGGGCGTCACTTAGGTAAGTGACGCATGAGGTGGCGTCACTGGGTAAGTGACGCATAAGGTGGCGTCACTTCGTTAGTGACGGGTGCAAGCGTCAGTTAGGCGTCACTTAAGGGAGTGACGCATATAGGGGCGTCACTAAGGCAGTGTCGGGTTATTAGTGACGGTAAGGGTCCTAGGCGTCACTAAGCAAGTGACGGTTGAAGTGTCGGGAAAAAGGGGCTTCATGCGTCACTTAAGTGACGCATGAAGTGACGCAATACTGGTCGTCTTTGCGACACTTACGACTGTTTGACGGATTTTTGACCAAAAACATGTTTTCGAGTTTCCGTTTGGTCCGATTCTTTTACCCAACCCTTATATGGACATTATAAGCCATTTTAAACAACAAACATGTAAAAACACTAAGAAACGAGAGATTTCGAGATTTGTCGGAAACTTACAACGCGAGGAATCGAGAATCCGGAAAGATAGATGTGTAGATCCTTGCGAGATGAGTCTTTTTCTCCAAACGAGTTATGCGAAATATTGAGGTATGCTAGTGTTATTTGAAGGTTTAATGGTGATGGTGGTTTGGTGTGGTTGAGAGGAAAAAGAAAGAGAGAGAGAGAAGAGAAAGAAGATGGAAGTGAGAAGTGGGGTGGGGAGGTGGTGACCTCACCCCCTTTTTGGCAGATTTTTAGTGGGGCCCACCCTATGTGGGTGTGTCCCAAACTTGTTGCTCGCGTCTGCGCTCCGCGCGGTGTTCGTTTTCCCGATCGTTTAACCGTGTAAATAATTATTTCGCGCGTTATACACCCGTTTTAAGGCACGAATAATTACCCAATATTTTTACTTAAAATATTTCACCAATTACTTTAATAATTGAGTTATAAAGTATAACTTAACATTGTTTGCGCGTTTAACATTCTAATCGCGTAGGCTTTTAATTGTACGATACGAAACCTGTATGAATTATCATCAAAATACTATTTTAGATATAATAACGTTATTAAATAATGTTATCTTATTTAATAATTTTGTTCACCAACGTCCGTATAAAATTGAATCGAATTACATTCGATTTAAATTGCGTACGATTTAATCAAATCGCAAAATTGTATATATTCAACAATATATAGTTTGATACATTAATTAGCCTAATACAGAACTAATTACATGTATTAACAGAGAATCAGGCACTAATTACTAGTCCTAATTTGGCGGGTGTTACAGATAACTAGTGACACAACACTTTTGTCACAATTATAACTAGCAGTTTTAACCAAGTGCGACACCAGTCACTATGTCGCACACCATGATCATTGTCGTATACTGCGACACAAAGCGCTATGTCGCACACATCGGAAAAACACATCCTGTGACACAAGTCCCTATGTCGCAACATCACCGATTATTACTACTAGAGAAATAGAACTATATGTCGCAACACAACCCTTTTGTCGCAAATCACAGCAAACTTAAAACACCTATTTTCACTAATTCTTGAATACTTACAACAATCAAACTTTATACGACACTACACGTACATGAAAACTCTTATACTTTGGGAAGTATGCAGTACAAATTGAATATACTTATGAGATTACACTCATATACATACGAGTTTACACTCGCATAACTGTACATACTTACGAGCTTACACTCATACACATACGAGTTTACACTCGCACGACCGACATATGAGTTTTCATTCACACTAATACGAGTATACACTCGCACGACCGACCTATGAGTTTTCACTCACACTAATACGAGTTTACACTCGATCGAACTTACATTCGAATGACACTTTCCCACCTCGATACAAATGACAGACCTACAAATATACTTTACAAGTATACGACGCAATGAACTATGTAATAATAATACGCTAATTATTATTACACACCGTCACCAACTGGCCGTACACACATTTACAAACTACAAATACAAACGATTACAAACATACAAACAAACAATTGGACATTTACTAGTTAAGTGGACAACTAGCATGGATAATCTTTAAGATATCCATTTACTTACTTAACCTTATGTGTTTAGGATGCTAGAGGTCACTGGTTAAGAGAACCACTTTGCTTGATTTCTGCTTTACACTGCTAGACTCGAGTGAGTCTTACAGCCTCACTTTTTACTGTTTTCTACTTAGGGTGGGATACTTTGTTTACTGTTTTACGCATGAACACGAAAACTGGACTTCCTTTGCTACTTTTTAAACACATTGCATGAGTAATTTTTATACACTGAAGCCTCCTATCGTAAGTTGTTAGTTATGGACTTAAGCGTGAGTACTAGTAGATGGATCCATTTGGGACTGACAATCCCCGCCCGGGGTAGCACGCACTACCATGAACCGTACTCGTATAAACTGTCGTTTCTTACTCGTTCCACATGAGTGTTTTTGGATTAGCACTCACGGGGGCACATACCTGGTACTTGGTTGTACCTTACAGACTTGTTAAGCTTCGACTATGATGCTCATGGCAATATATATCTACCCTATTGCATTCGTGCAATCACTCTTATTATTTTATTGCATACGTGCAATCACAACTTACTACTGGATATTGTGTTCAAACTACTATTTACTACAAACCTGTGAGATTCACCAACCTTTTAATTAACGCTTTTAGTGATGCATTCTCAGGTACACAGCAATATTAGGGTTGCCCAACAGGATTGGCTCACTAGCTCAAGTCGCATGCATTTACACGCTTGGAGATTTTCATACATTACTTTTGTAATATATGTTATGTATTAGAATCTCTAGGATATTACTCGAACTCTTAGATGATGTATATTTTTGAATTTATGTAATGAAATACTTTTCGAACGTCTCATATAGAGTCGTTCACTGTATCCTTTGTGCTTGATTACTTGATTAGTCGCGCCTGATAATTGCTTCCGCTGAACATCAAATTTGGGGGTGCGACAGATTGGTATCAGAGACTAAGGTTATAGTGAACTAGGTTGCATTTAGTGTTCCCAGACTATGACTGTTAGGTGATATTCCTTATTAGGTATAACTAGTTCACGGATTACATCATACGAATTTGATTTAACATAGTCTGATCAACTATGTACATTTAAATGAAGATGATGTTAGATCTGAAATAGGTTATGTTGAACAGGAATGCGCTAGTTGACTCTGACCATGAGAGAACCGAGACTCTTACTTGTTTTATGCTAGACACACACTAGGCTATTATGTGATATATATGTATATACATAGGCCTCACTCACATGTTGTACTATTAGGCTATTGTATATTGTGTATATATATATATATATATATATGAATAGGCTGTACTCGTTAATACACTCGCGATAGGATTAGCTAACCCTTCTATCGTAACACCTACTAAATTCATTCACCGATATGCACCGAGCAACGACAACTCAAGCACCATTACACCACTTTTAGAGCACGCCAAAGGGCAGTCGCCCGCCGATGGGACTGACTACCTGTCGTACTTTTTACTTGAAAATATAAACACAACAACCAAATCACCAATGAGGTTGAAGGGCCTTCAAACATGGATATCTTCCCATACACTCAAGATCCCGTTCACCTTACCATTCCTGTATTAACTGCTCGAGTACACCATTACAAAGGCAGGCTACACGACAAGGGAAGTCGACCTACTTGAAACTTGCACCAATTGGAGAAACATGACTCAAGGACAACATGAGCAAGTCTATCATCTAGACTCGTAAATCCATCCGGATGCAATAATTCCCGGCACCTTTTGTAACACCCAATCATACTTCAAATCTAGTGAACGAATTCCTTCCCATCTATCTCACATCTGTTGAGACCGGGAACTTTGAACTCATCGTCAGTACGTACAGACTATTCAAGCACCGTACCGCGATCAACCGTTTTGAGGAACTGTACACTTTTCTACCATCTTTAATCATACGAATAATAGTGTCGATTGACATACGTTAACACTTGTGATAAATAGTTATACTAGAAATTTATACATGCCATTTGAAAATAACTACATCCATCACGATAACATTTCCTTAATAGAACGTCTAACTCGTAGGAGATGACGAGTCACTCCATCAACGACTGTTCGTTGAATGAAAAACTACTCAGTGAGGAACAAATGATGTTTCCTTACCCCCCTCACATTGAATAGCGATATCGAACTATTGAAAGAAGAACCTGAGAAACACTCAGCAAATCCCACTCCTGACCTCAATGCTGCAAATCTTACCTTTGCTACTATTTCCACTGGTTCGTCCACTACTAATACACTTGACCATGATAACACCAACACTGAAAGTACCCACAGTATGGATGAAATACTTAACACGCTACGCAACCAACCAGCGGATGTGCAAAATGAAATCACTGACCTCCAACACTACATCAGACAAAACCATGTACGTCTCCTCAATCACAGCGTATGCATGATAACAATGGAAAACACTCTAAGACAATTGATGCTACTTCAACCAACCGTCCAAAACGCAAATCGCTGGATTAACAACCCAACACTACAAATGACTTAGCATGATACTCCTACCGAAGGGGATACCGAGACAAAAGTGACAAACCATAAGAGATATCCGGGAGAAAGTCCCAACACTGACCTTACTCAGCCCCAAACCAAAAGGGCAAAGACAAAGAGAACTTATAAAGGACACAAACCCTTTTGTTCTCTATGCAACCGACATCATGATGGACCATGTATCACTCCTTGCAGCCAATGTAAGTCTCTAGAACTATGGATCAATAACGAGGTTATCTTAGTATCAAGGTGCGGAAATTCCTCAATACAATAGTTATGCGGATATAACTTTGATACCTCAATTTATTCGTGATTAAGAACTTTTATAAGCTTTAATCTTGATTGTCAAAAGAGTTAACCTATCAAGAACGAAGCTCAATACACATAGAAATTCGTAGGGTATAATTGCAGAAGCCTAATTCACAGATCGTAATTCGTTAGGGTTTTCTAAACCAAAAACCATATATATTCACAGTTCAGTTCGCAAGCCATGGGCTCTGCGAACTGACTCAGTCCGCAACCTTCTTAGCCCTGCGAACTGACTCGGTTCGCTGGTGTGACACCCGCCAAATTTTGACTGTAATTAGCAGCTAAACAACTTGAAATTACGTGTATTTAGTTTTTTTATAGGCTAAATATATGTGATATTTTGTGTAATTACATACACGCGTACGCGATTTGTTTAAATCGTACACTTATGAAACGGACGAGTTCCGACACTACTTTGTATGGACGTTGGTGACAAAACATTTAAATAATGTGGAATTATCCAAACAAAATTTATATACATTAATATATTATGAGAAATATATTACACGTATTTCGTATCAGTTAAAATGCCCCGAACGCGGCGAGAGCACACGAAACACGCCCAACAAAAGAAAATAAATCAAATCATATTTTTATAACTCATTATTATGTATTTCGATAAAAATACTTCGGTTAAAAATATTTCGGATAAACTTTAACATGAAACGCGGAACAACATTTAAACAACTACGGGATTTAACCAATTACGACTCGTGATACAAAATTTAGAAACAAAAACCCGCGAGCCAAGACCCAAATGGGTCGACCCTGACCCGCGGACCCAACCCACCAACCCATGACCCAACCACCTTTAAAAACCCCTTTTAATTCCTTTTATCTTCCATTTCACCAAACACACACACACACTTTTGCTCTCAAATCGCAGCAGCCAAACCACCCAAAAACGACATCAAAAACTCATCATCTCTGTGACAACTCTCAAAATTAAGTACTGATTAACATTTGAGCATGTGCATTCTTACGCTAATTTCA
This sequence comes from Pseudognaphalium luteoalbum, assembly GCA_963422505.1. Taxonomy (NCBI): domain Eukaryota; kingdom Viridiplantae; phylum Streptophyta; class Magnoliopsida; order Asterales; family Asteraceae; genus Pseudognaphalium; species Pseudognaphalium luteoalbum. The sequence goes on along the minus strand of OY730198.1, from coordinate 58,687,415 downwards.
TGGTTAAGTTTAAACAAAACTTTTAGATGTGATTTAAGTCTAGCAAGCCTGGTACTTTTAAACAAAAAAAGTATTATTTAATACGTAGCTATTAAGTTTGCGTACAAACGTATCGGAACGAATCCGACAAACATGAATAACAAAAGTTGGTGACACAACATAATTAACAATGAAATTATTAATTTCGAGTGATATTATATCTATAACATATAGATTAAACGACTTAAATGTACGTTTAACATAAAACGTATTATATAACGAACAGAAACAATTTTAAAACGTACCCAGAGGTCAAGATATTAAGAGTTCTAATTTTCTCATTCATCTGAAAGGATTTGGAACATTACCTCAAAATATGAATTCATAATTTAACTGAAATTTGGCGCCCAATTGGATACGCGCAGTAAAAATGTATAAATGGTACAACAGTCTAAAATAATGATAACATCATCATTATGACTTTAAATAACGTATCTGGAGATCACCTACAAAATAAAAATATAAAATATTATATTTTATATTGCAATAATTATACCCGTACGTGAAATTAACGGGTTAAAAACTCTCAATATTTACACTGATAAAAATATCAGTCGACACTTTCTATTCATCACCTTACTTCTCATTTGAAAATGGGAACTTAAACCATTTATATATACACAAAACTCTTGATCACCAATAATGCAAGTCACCTAACAAAAACTTCATTGTGTGTGTGTGTGTGTGGGTGTTGCCTGTGTCGAGCAAAGGAGCAGAAGGAAACACAAAGGCAGGAACCAAAACCCACCTTCAACTTCACCATCTCATTCCCCATAATCACAATCAAACTCTCAAACAAACACAAATGGTTTCTTGAATCATCTAATATCATCGATCATCATGTAAGGAATTAAAAACCATAACTTTTCATATATATATTTTCATAGTATTTTGATAATACTATAATTATGATGTATGTATATATTATGTATGTAAACTATGTTATATACTGATGATATGGAACATATAAACACGAAAACCGCTCGAATTATAGCATAAAAACACCTTGAACTCGAGCTGCAGAAGTTGAAAACGAAACAGGGGAAGCCGGCTGGAGACCCGAGCCGATCGGCTGGGTGGCCCAAGCCGAACGGCTGGCAGACCCGAGCCGAACGGCAGCAAGCCCAAGCCGAACGGCTGGGCTGGGCTAGGTGGGTTGGGCCGTGGGCTGGGGGCTGAGTTACGAGCTGGGCTGAAAGTTTTGGATTTGGTCCGAGTTAATAAATAAATGGGTTAATTAAACAAATGGGCATAATGGGCCGAGTTATATAAACGAGTATATATATTGGGCCGAAAATATATCGGGCCGTATGTGTATTAATGGGCCGGTTAAACGGGCCGTTGGGCCAAGGCAATATAAACGGGTCAAACGAGTTAAATAAAATGGACCAAAATGATTTACATTTATAATTGGGCCCAAATAGATAAATGGGCTAAACGATGGGCCTAGCCCAATGATTTAAGTTTTATAAATGGGCCAAACGAATTGGGTTGAGCCCAATGGGCCATAAAACTTTAAAACAAACGCCAACTTCAACCAAGAACGATGATATATACTTATTTAATAAACCTAATGAGAAGTTTTATAACAAATAAAACTTATATATTTTATGCGTCAACCACGTATTGAAAACTAATATATGTATATATATATAGACATATATATATACACACGACAAATACAGTGTATTGAAATTATAATTATATATTTTCATATATATACACAAATGGAATATACGTTTAACAAACGTACGAAATATAATAAATGACAAGTATAATTATATACATATATATAGGATAAAAGTATATATATATGTACAATGGGAAGAAAACGACATTTAAGCATATATATACAACTACGTACATGTATATATATACTTAACAAGATACACGACATGAGGTATATTATTTGTATTTCAACATATAGTCACCAACAACTAGTATCATTTGAGAAATAAACAATTTCTTCAATACAAATAAACTATTAATATAATTTGAATAATAATCAAAATACTTATGTTAATACATATCATGTTTATAGGTTGACATACCTTGGGCGACCACGAATTGCTAGCTCTCACATCACGCAAATACAGTGAGTTCACAGCCCCCTTTTCATTGTTTTAATTGCTTTTAAGACTTGGGGTGAAAAACATAGCTAAAGTTTTGCTATAACATGCAATAACTATTCATAATTGTTTTGGTGCCTATGTGTTACTTAATTGCTTTGGGTTATGTGCTACTGATTATATGTGGATTCTTATAGACCCTTGTACGAACTGTTACGATAGGATAATTGCTATCCTATAAACCTTTATGTACGAAACTTATTTGACTCCCACGTCAACAACTCGCAAACGAACATGGTTTAACAAACCACTTCACAATCATAAAACTTGTGAATTCACTCAACAATGTTGTTGACGTTTTACTACGTTTTTCAGGTAACTAGCAGCACAAATAAGACTGCACGCATATGGAGTTAGGCGACCCCCAACTAATTATGATGCCATAATTCGGGACTTTAAAGATTTCTTTGTTTAATTGATTTACGTTAATCATGCTCACGGAATTGTTAATTGGAAACTATCTATTTTATAAAAGATGATATTTTCTTATACTATTCTACAATGGTAATAAGTTGTAGTTCTTTTGTTACAAACTAAATTCATAAATGACATCTTAATTTACCGTTCAGCATTAATCATAAGCTCTGATCTGGCATGATGTTCTACGTTAACGTCAGCACCCCCGCTTATTCTAATGCTTCCGCTAATCGCGCGTTAACCGTGCTGACTAAAAATGGGGGTGTTACAATCTCGCGGAGTGGATTCAGGGAGAAACGATCACCATCCCGAGCTCTCCATCTTCATCTTCTTCGTTTTCATTTTCGAGGTATAAAACTTTAAAACTCTTTTAAATTACCTGTAAAGCTTTTATTTACTTGCTAGAATGTCCACACAATAAGATTATGTCCAAAATTCCACGGAAAATGTTTTAAAAAATCAAAACCTTTACAAAAATTCACGGACAGCTCAATCTACGAACTGAGATCCAACTCAGTTTGCAACCCTTATCCGTGAGTCGAGATTTGCGAGTCGAACTCGACTTGCGAGTTGAGATTTTTGCGAATTGACCTACGAACCGAATTGACCTGCGAACCGACTTGACCTGCGAACCGACTTGACCTGCGAACCGACTTGACCTGCGAACTGACCTGACTTGCGAACCCAACTCGATTCGCAGCCTACCTTACCTTGCGAACTGAGTCTCAGTTCGCACCGCGAACTCAGTTCGCAACACCTTTTCAGTCCGCAGCTAGACTAGGTCAATTTTCACGATTTTAAATTCCAGATGCGATTTTTACCAAAGCAATGTAGTAGAAATAAAAATTTTGGACCCCGCCAGGGGCTGCCGCCTCTTGGACCCCGCTACCAGGGGTGCTGCCCCCGGACCCCCGTCATCCAGGAACTTGTAAATACTTTTCACACTAAGTTTCGAACACTTACAAATAATGAAACCTGATACAACAATACATATAATAATAACACTTTGGATTATTATTACAAACCGTCACCAACGGGCCATACTTGTTTCCAAATTACAAACGGATTACTAAACAAACACTTGGACATTTCCTAGTTGAGTGGACAACTAGCATGGGTGATCTTTTAAGACACCAACTATATAGTTCTTTGCTTACAACCTTGTGCATTTCGGACGCCAGAAGGTTGTAGGGTTCGGAGAACCAACATACGGGATTACACCCGACACCCTTACCAACTTACATTCGCTCTACTTGTTTGATTTCCCAAACATACTTGCTAGACTCAGGTGAGTCTTACAGCCCCACTTTTACTATTTTTCTACCTTGGGGTGAGATACTTAGCAACTGTTTTACATATGAACACAATGTACTGAACTGATTACAATACTTTTTTACACACACTGCATGAGTTACCTTTATCCACTGAAAGCCTCCCATCGTAAGTTGTTAGTTATGGACTTAAACGCGATTACTAGTAAATGGATCCATTTGGGACTGACAATCCCTGCCTGGGGTGGTAGCGCCACCACGGATTACACCGTAGAAATAGGTATATTAGTATTTGTTACATATGAGTGTTCGGATAACACTCACGGGGGTACGTGATACTGTACTTGACTGTACCATTCACACTACACTGTTAAGCTTCAACTTGTGAGCTCATGGCAATTGTGCTGACTTACTGATTTACTTTGCTTGATAACAACATCGGTACATACTTGTGGTTCATAACTATTACTTTACTACTAAACCTGTAAGATTCACCAACCTTATTGGTTGACACTTTTTAGCTTTGTATCTCAGGTACACAGACGGAGTAGGATTACTCCCTGGACATTAGCTAGAGTCGCATGATTTTCTACACTGCATTTAACGGAGATTCTCAGCATTATCTTTTGTATACTTTGATTATGTAATGGAATCTCCCGCTACAAGCATTGACTCTAGGGAACTACATTTTGTAACCGAAAACACTATGTTTTCAAACTTTGTATCTATGAAATGTAACTATTTTTCAAATGTTGCATATAGATGTCGTTTGCTTTATCTTTGTGCTGTTGATATGTGATTAGTAGCACCCCAAAGCTTGCTTCCGCTAAACACGGAATTTGGGGGTGTTATAGCTGGCCACCTTGCGAACTAACATCTCAGTTCATATCGCAGATAAAGTTCGCAGTTTATATTTATCAAATACTTATAACTATAACCACATATATGTATATTTAACAAATATCACCACAAACTAATATTTTCAATATCAAGACTAAGATCAATGTACATAACTCAATTACAAACTAAATACTATTACAAGCTAGAACTGTTGTCACACACACATGTCCTAACAGACTCCCCTTGACAATAGCTCTAGTTGTCTTCAAGTGTGTCTTCGATCTTCACTTGTAAATCTTGCTTCCTGCATATATTACAAACCATAGCTTAATTTATTGATTCCTCTTCCTGTTTCTTGCTCCGAATCGATATACACACATACACAGTCGTGATTTTCTATTTTCCGTGCTAGGAATACAGTAAAAGTTACAGGAGTATGATTTTAATATAATTATTTTCACATTGCTCCCTCCAATTATGCTACTTGCCACTTTCTACTCTCCTAACTAATTTACTTCATGTAGTTAGTCCCACTAACTTATTTAACATATTTTTCACATTTAAACATTATATACATATAATGTATTATTTACTTGCAACTTAAACTATTAAAATCACATTTTATATTGTTTTAAACTTACAGAATTAGGGCGTTACAACTCTCCCTCACTTATTTAAGATTGTGTCCTCATAATCCATTCCTGATGCAAAGCTGGGTAATATCGGATGATTTCCTCTTCCGGTTCCCATGTGAATTCTGAACCCTTGCGATGCTTCCACTGAACTTTAAACAACTTGATTCATTCGTTTTTCAATTTCTTGATCTTTTCATCAAGAATCATAATGGGCAGCTCGATATAATTCAGTTGATCATTAAGTTCAATATCTTCCAATGGAAATTAGGCGGCTTCATCAACTAAACATTTCCTTAAATATGACACGTCAAAAGTGTTGTGTATTCCTGCTAATTTATTAGGTAGCTCACGGCGATAAGTGATGCGCCCCGAAGCGTCGTATGAAGACAACGTACGGATCGCAATCGGTTTGTTTTAAATTTATAATTGCTGGGGTCTAAGTATGACTTACTAATACTGAACCAAAGGCTAGTAGATGGTAAGTATAACCTAGAGTCGTTCTTAAAGAGAAACTGAATTGAAACGGAGGTGATCCAATCAATCTTTCTTTTCTAGTAAAGGTTTCAAAAGAGTGTGTTGGGGGTTTTGGTTCAGTTAACTAAGTAAACTAAATAAAGCGAATAAAAGTGTAATAATAAATCAGATAATAAAAGTAGTATTTGTTGTGAGTTCGTTATCTAATAATGTGGGATGATGACTCTTATGGGAAAACGATTATCTAAATTGGAAATGTTTAGTGGATTCAACACCTAGTGGTATAACCAATAAGTTCCCTATTAGTCGGTTATCAACTAATATGTCACGAGGAACTAAGGTGTCATGATTCTGATCAGACAGACGATGCTCAACTCTCCACACTCTCCTGTGAGGGAGTCAGTGGCCCGTATTATTGAACGTATTCGCTCATGGGCGAAGGAATAGAGTAGCAGGTCATTACAAATCTGACCGTTCTTAATACCATAAAGATTTCAAATCCATTAAACTATTAACTTAGAATTTATGTTCGGACTTATTAACCAATTCCTTATTAATAAAACTTAAGGATGGTAAACAGGGAAAATGTTCACGGTTTTTGCGTACCTTACTTTTGGTTTCATATTTTAAGGAAAGGATATCAATGTAACTTAGATTCCAAACTTGCCTTTCTCCTTACAATTAACAAATCCCTAGGTTTACGTAAATGGTTATTTAGCCAGTAGCCTACCTACTCTAATCTAATCTAAATTAACTAATCTAATTAAAATGCTGACGGCTTTTTGCATAAAGTTAAACCCAGACCATGTCGAAAAATGCTATGGTGATTCACAGTGTATTTAATCGTTTACCGATGTTTCCATTGTGAATTTAATTGCTTCGCCATGTTTACATGATAAGCACATTGTGATCGAAAGTGTACAATACTCATGGCAAGTCCACATAATCACATTGCATTTTATGATGCTTGCATGACGTTACAGTTAAAAATATAGTTTTTACACAGATAACTATTGACCAAGTATCAAGGTTCACGACTCCTCTTTACAGGGTTACAATCACGTTTGTTAATCGAAAGGCGAATATAAGTTTTAGGTTTAAAATCATAGGATAAGTCCATTCACAAACTTTCCGTTTTATAATGTCGATTCATAATACAACTACCTTCGGTCGTTACCGGCTTCCATACGTATGTACTTTTCTTAAAAGCATTTCCAGCACTATACCGAGTAAACAGTCGAATAGGGGCCGTCATATTATTTCACGACATATTTAAAGTCATCCCACAATTATATATGCTAACTACATTACAACAAATATAATAGTAATCTACTCGCTAATCATGGCACAAACTAATTCTAGCATAATTAAAGCATACATATTTAATTAAGATAGAATAGGATAGAAAGAACCCGAATTATAATGCGAGAAGGAATAGACTTGAATTAATAAGCTTAACTCCAAGCGTACACCAAATATTACAAAATGTTCCCTAGCTTTCGTTCTACTTTGAACAAGCTCCCTAATTAGCCTAACACTAATTTTGAAGTAAGAAAATAGAATGAGAAAGTAAAGAGAGAAATATGCCTAATGCATATGGGACATCTACAAATGGAGGCTTAGGGGCTGTATTTATAGGCAAAATATGGCTCACATTAGCACCCCTAGGCTCACATTAGCAAAAGTAGCGAAAGGTGGTGCACCAGATACGAAAAAGTAGCAAAAGGTGGTGCACCAGGTACGAGCAAGGATGAAAAAGTGCAAAAGAAATGGGGTGGTGGAGGCCGGCGCTGCCCACCAGCAGGCCGGCGGCGGCTGGCTGCCACCCGCCCCGGTCCGTCGTCTTTCACTGCGTTGTTTAATTTGCACGTATCTTCGTTGTTATGCGTCCGTTTGCATTGATTCTTTTTGCGTTGGATTCGTAATTCAAAAACGAATACTTTGATGTAAAGATATCCCAAAAATATGTCTCCTATCTCCAGATGTTGCGTACGAATCATTTGGATCTTCCGGCGGGCGTAGAATCTTCATTCTTTATCCGTTTTTGTTGATTCTTCTTCTGTTGGATTCGTAATTTGAAAAAGAACATATTTGGTGAGATGGATGTTGATGATGGGCACTTTTGTCTTGAAATCTCATTTTGATGCCTTGAATCTTCAAACGTGTGTGGAATCTTCGTTTTTCATTCGTTTTGCCTGATTTTTATCGTGCAACCTTGTTTTGAACATCTTGGCATAATATCATTGATTTGTATTGGTTTTGAGTTTAAAATGCCAAGAATTGTTCTAGAATGAGAGAGATATCGGTAGTAAAAATATGACTTTTTACGCGATATCAAGTATCCCACACTTAGAACTTTGCTTGTCCTCAAGCAAACTCGAATTTCAAGCACGGTTAATATAAGTAGAAAATGAAATATTTTAGGGTAGAACTTTTTACTAAGGGGGGTTTTGAAAAATAAAATATTCGTTCTTTGAAAAAGCAGGGTTGTAATCTTTGGGAGCATGCTTTTGATCTTTGATCTTGGATACATGACTAGGCGATCATCTCTAGGTGGTCACTCAAATCACTCAAAGTGTTTAGGGTTTCCTATTCTAATATTATCAATCACTCAGAACGCCAATCATGTATCGTTTATCGTCATAGGCTTGATCGAGAATCAAATCGTTACCTTTTTGGTGAGTGCGAAGACGATCTAGCCACAATCATTCTAGGGGAAGTGATGTAGGGTTTTTCGAAGTGGAGTGTTTGTGGAGTGAGAGGGGGTTTTGTTGGGTTTTTGATGGGTTTTCTTTTTGTTGGAGTTGGAATTTGGGGGATTGACGCCTTTTTGATATTTGCGGAAAGAGTCTTTTTCTCCTATTGATTTCCTTTTTCTTCGGATTTTTCTTTCTTGAATTTTCTTTTTTCTTTTTTTTTCGATGTCATCTCCTTGCGATTTCTCTTCGTTCATCTTTGAAACTTTGTTTCAAAGTTTGGGGGATGCTTTCGAGAAATTAGGGGTAACGTATCTATTTTTCTTTTGGGAGTATGGGTGTACGGATGGGTTTAAGAATGATGTGATTCAATCTCCTTTTCACTAACCAATTTGGATTCGAAATGCATAACAGGAGCAAGTTCTGATTCTAAACGCATACATCGGCACACTCAAGAATCGAAGAAGTGAAACATTAAAAGTGAATGCTTTTTATATGGCTCAAGATACCTCACGAATCGAAAGTTGGGTTGTTTTGTGCCTAGTCATGCGATGCTCTTTATGGGATTACTAAACTCTGTTAAACCAAGATCTATCTAATAAACAGTTAGATAACTGCAGTTTTGAATGATTACTAAGAAGTTTGCGGAATAACACTTAGTAATACAACGAAGATCAATATGAATAACAATAACAGAATTATAAAAAGCTTCAATCTTATTAATGATATAAGACGAATACACTGATTTGTATTAGGGTTACAAAACCTTGAAGCTGCGCAAAAACTCATAACCTAATCTAGGTTAAGGATCTCTATTTATAACACATAGAGTCCTGCTAAAATGATCTCCTATAATTATGGAATTCAAATTTATCCCATAAATATCTCTAACAGACTTCTATATACTAACAATGGGAATGACTTACTTTGTACCAACAGTGGTAGTAAGTTCCCTTTACAGACATGTATACTAACAGTGACACTGCTTAACTACACTAGCAGTGGCTAGATATTTACTTCTTCTAACAGTGGCTAGCACTCCTTCTTCTGGCAGTGGCTAGCACTCCTTCTAGCAGTGGTACTGCTTCTTCAATAACAGTGGCTAGCAGTAAAACAGACAGTGGCTAGCCTTCAACACTTGTCAAGTTTAGCTCAGATCCCAACAATCTCCCCCTAAACTTAATCAATCCTGTATTGAAATAAGTTTCTTCATTCAGCTTCAAACTTTCATAGGAGAGTTTTACCCTTTCTTGCTGGTTTGATCTCTTTTGTGAAATTGATTCATCATCCAGTAAATAATTTCTTTTCCTTTTTCAGTTTTCACAGCAACTTGCAATTTCTTTTCCATTATTTGTCTCAACAGAACTATGCTCAGAATGTATTCTCTTTCTTCCAACATATACACATATTTACCATTCTTAAGAGAAATACAATGCACTCCTGCTCTAGCAAAATATCTCCAGTATGCAACCAACTCAGCACATAAAAATATATCTCCATACTTCTCAGGCTCAAACATCATCTGTATCCATTCCCACACATACTTTTCAAGACTAGATTTAACATTCTTCAAGTCCTTTTCTAACCCAATTCTGTACATATCATATACATCAAATCTTTGCACTCTCTTCAGAATATCATGCATTGACCTGTGAAAGCTTACAACACCATTTTTCCTTTCAATTCTGATTTCATAGGCCATTTCTTTGGTTGCTATCAACACTCCTTCCCACTTGATGATTTCTGAAAATTCTTCATCATTTAAGTTGATATTTTCTGATCTATCAGGCTTTATCATAAACATTTTATCCAATATCTCCTCATCTCTATCCAAATCACAAACAGCATCATCCAACTCCTGAAGTCTAACAAATGATCTTCTAGCACCTTCAATTTTCAATTTCAATTCCCTTTCTGCCTCCAACTCCTCATCAATCTGATCATATCTTTCTTGCAATCTCCTTTGAATCTCAGCCTCATCTTTTCTCTTCTTTTCTAACCTTTCCTTTGCTGCAGGATTGACATGAGGATTATTATCATACAAGTTTTGCAATTGTTCCAGTGACATACTCCTCAGTCTCATTGTAGGAATCCTACCTCCTCTAAGTTTACAAACCAAATCATTTTTCATTTCAGACTTTGTTGGTTTCTTAGCTTTCCTCTTAGCAGCCTCTTTTTCCTTCTTCTCTTTCTTCTCCCTTTCAATTTTTTTATTTAAAGCCATCTGCAGAGGATCACCCTTTTTCTTTGCTTCAAAAGCATGATAGACAGTATCATCATTTAATCCTTTTGCTTTCATCTCTGCATATACTCTACTGGCTTCTCTAGTCATCTTAACAATTTGCCCATTCTCAAGCAACACATCCACTTCATCTATCTCAGATTCTTTCATCTTTTCTGGCACAGATTTTTCAGATTCATCAACTCTCTGTTCAGCTTCAACTCTGTCCTGTTCATTCAATTCTACCTGCAACCTCATAGCATACTCCATGTCATGCTCAACATTTTGTTGCACCTTCTTCACCTTTGACTTTTCCACTAATTTTCCCTTACCTTTGTCTTTTGGATTAATCTTTGGAAGATTAGACTTAGGCTTAGGTAATGTATTTGGTTCTCTTATTGTGAAGGGAACTTCAATTTGTCTAGCAGTAGGAGTGGAAGTTGTTCTAGCAGTAGGAGTGAATGTTGTTCTAGCAGTAGGAGTCTTTTGAGTAACAGTGGTAAGTGTAGCAGTTGTAGCAGTGGTAGCCACTTTAACAGTGGGACTACTTGACTTTGACTGTCTTGTCTCTGCCATCCTTTTAGCTTTTATGCTGAAAACAGGAATGGATTTCTTCCTACCATATGTACGTTTAGCATCTAATTTTGACTTAGACTCCCCCTTAAACTCTGTATCACCACCATCTGTCTCCATTGGTTGTACTACCTCTTCACCATCATCTATTTCAACCATCACCTCTGTCTCACCATCAACAACCTCATCTGTCTTATGCATAACACTTTCAACAATCTCAGTCTGCTCTTCATCTACCATAACTTCAGTGTTAGCATCAAACATAAAATCAGTATCACCCATACCTTCATCATCAAACCTCTCCTCTGCACTCTTCTCCCCCTTGGTGAAAGTGTTTTTCAATAAATCTTCCAACACCCCAAATCGTGCTTTCAATCCATCATTAAAAACATTCTCCATTAACAAAGCTTCTAACACACTAAGGCGTACCTTTAATTGATCAATTTCTTTCCCTTGTTCAACAATTGTAGCCTCCTGCTCTGCAATTTTAGCATTCTGAGCTTTGTTTACCCTTTTTTCCTTCACTAACTTTTCCCACAACAAATCCACTGCCTTTGTCAGTTGTACATTCGTCAATTCTATGTGAGGACTAGTCTCATCATCATTAGAGTGTGACCTCCTAGATGAATCATTGACAAAAACATCTTCTGTCTCATGCCTAGCATGATCAACAGAAGTTCCCTTTGTATTGGTACTGGGACCTTCACCTGCTTCATCACCCATAGGTTCAGCATTAGAAGTTGCCTCTGGTTGGGTCTTATTTATGTTACCACTGCCCTCCTCTATCAGTGGACTAGAAGGAGTAGTGGCAGCCCTTCCAGAATGACCACCCATCTCCTGTGGGGTCACTTGCTGTGGTACAATTGATGACTGAGACAAGTGAGCAGCAGGAACCTCACTTGCCTGTTTTCTTTGCTTTTTCTTTGGCTTTAGTTGGGTAGGTTGTTTGGTCCCTTGCTTTCTTTTAGTACCCCCAATTGATGTGTGTTCAGACCTAGTTGGTATTACTGGCCTGTCATCAATTGGTTCAGATGTAGTTGGTGGTACTACATCTGTGGTGGAAGGAGCAGGAAGCATTGCAGAAAACAATGCTGTTTCCTTCCCAGAAAACTTCTTATTAGTATTCTTACTCATTTCTGTAAAAGTTCTAGCAGAAAGAGTACTAACACCAATAATAAGTTCTTGTGCAACCAAATCAGAAATTTGTTTATTTAAAACAAGTTGCACAAATCTAGGATACATAATGAACATATCCTTTTTTCCTTTAGTTATATTTCTAATCATGCCTTCAAAAATGTATTTAGAAAAATTAAACTTTTGACCCGTAGCTAAACACACAAGTGCATAAGCTATTTGGGACCCAAATTCATTAAAAGCAGTTCGTTTGGATGACAGACAGTGGAGAAGTGTATGTATTAAAAATTTCCATTGAGGACTAAAGAGTGATTTAAAAAATGTAAAACGTGTGTAATCACCCTCATACCCCATTAACCTAAAATTATCATACAAATCTCTGTCATCAATATAAGATATACCTGAAGCATCATCAAGAAGTAAGACTTCTCGAATAGAGTCCTCAGATACCACCACTTGAGTTCCTTGAACCCTAGAAAGCAGTTGACGTTTTCCCTCAATCACTTCCAATCTGGAATTTTTCCAAAATTCGTTCAAATGACCTCTAGAAACCCTTGGAGAGACAGTAAGAGCGTGAAATATATAACTCGACCGCAGAAAATCCACAATTTGTGTGAATTTTTGCGCCGATGAGGGTTTCATCAAAAAGGCGATCATATTGTGTTCGTCATACACACCCAAAGTTAGATCAGATGAAATAGAGGCCATGATTGTGAAATTGAGCGTAATGGAAGCGAATGTTTGTTTTGCAAAGAAATTTCAGAGGTTATTTGTGAAAATATGAAAGCGTAATGAAAAAGTGAAGTGCTCTCAGTTTATATACTGTTAATCATAAGAACAGAGGCATGACCTAGAAAAATGAACTAGCAGTGGCAACGCTCTATATACTAACAGTGGAAAGGTATAACACAACCTTAACAGTGGCAAACAAAATTTAGTACACACAATTTACTTAGAAAGCTAACAGCATCTAGTAGTACTAGCAGTGGCAACCGACCAGGGTAACCAAAACTTAGTACTAGCAGTACCAAGCACTTGGCTTTCTAAGCATACTAATAATAATTTAATTTTTTTTTTATATATATATACTGCAAAAGAAAATAGAAATATACCAAGTGATGGTTAACAATTACAACTAGATAGTATAAACAGTGGTAACTGATATACTAACAGTGGTAAACGTTAACACTAACATTAATACTAACAGTGATAACTTAGATAATGAAAACAGTAGATACTGTGTACACTAACAGTGGTAGTTATTTAACTGACAGTGTTAACCTATAGTTGTAGTCATAAGCAGTGATAACTACATATACAGTGGTAATTGAATAATAACAGTGATAATGAATAAGACAAAATAGTCGTAACTAATTTGATTATCACTGTTAGTCTCAATTATATCTATCAGCATCAAATACTTAAACATTATAGAGATGTATCAAAATAGTTATGAAAAGACAGTTTAAAAAGATTTAATCATGCCAATACTGGTAATCAGGAAAGTAAATCTGCTCACATCAAATGCTTTGGTGAACAAATCTGCAAGTTGATTGTCAGTATGAACTTTTATAATCTGAATAAGTCGTTTTTCATTACAATCTCTGATAAAATGATACCTAATCTCTATATGCTTAGTTTTAGAATGTTTAACAGGATTATTAATGATGCTGATAGCAGAAGTATTATCAATAAAAATAGGAGTGTTTAAGAAAGTTAAACCATAATCAAGCATCTGATTCTGAATCCATAAGACTTGAGCACAGCAGCTGGCAGCAGCTACATACTCTGCTTCAGCAGTAGATGTTGATACAGTTGTCTGTTTCTTACATTGCCATGAGATTAACCTTTCTCCTAGAAATTGACATCCTCCTGATGTTGACTTTCTGTCCATACTAGCTCCCCCATAGTCACTATCTGAATATGCTTTTAGATCAAAAGGTGAATCTTTTGGATACCAAAGACCTAGATCAGGTTGTCCTTTTAAGTATCTAAAGATTCTTTTGACAGCATACAGATGTGATTGTTTTGGACAGGTTTGAAATCTTGCACAAATACAAACAGCAAACATTATATCTGGCCTAGAAGAAGTTAAATACATCAATGATCCAATCATTGATCTGTAAATGTACATCAACTTCCTCCCCCTCAGGGTCTGCAGATAGTGGCTTGTGTGTTTCCATTGGTGTACTAGCCACTTTTGAATCAGAGTACCCAAATTTAGTAAGTATGTCTTTGACATATTTACTTTGATTTATGTAAGTGCCCTCTGAACTCTGCTTAACTTGAAGTCCCAAAAAGAAATTGAGTTCCCCCATTGAACTCATCTGGAACTTTTGATGCATTAAAGTTTCAAATTCCTTGCACATACCATCATTGGTAGAACCAAAAATGATGTCATCTACATACACTTGCACCAGTAAAATATTATTTTGATTCCTTTTGGTGAACAGAGTCTTATCAATAGTACCTCTTTTGAACCCATTCTCTAAGAGATACACAGATAAAGTCTCATACCAAGCCCTGGGGGCTTGATGTAACCCATATAGTGCCTTATCCAATCTGCAAACTCTATCTGGATAATTAGGATCTTCAAATCCAGGGGGTTGACACACATATACTTCATCATCAATCATGCCATACAGAAAAGCACTTTTGACATCCATTTGATATACTGTGAAGCCTTTGAATGTAGCATATGCTAGAAATAATCTAATGGCTTCTATCCTGGCAACAGGAGCAAAGACATCATCATAATCAATTCCTTCTTCCTGTGTATAACCTTGTGCCACCAGTCTTGCCTTGTTTTTGATAACAATCCCTCTTTCATCCTTCTTGTTCTTGAAGATCCATTTGGTACCAATTGCCCTTTTTCCTTTTGGCAGATCTACTAGAGTCCACACATTCTGTATCTTAAACTGTAACAACTCCTCTTGCATTGCCTCAATCCAACTAGGGTGTTTGAGAGCTTCTACAACCTTTTTAGGTTCCACTTGAGAAAGAAAACACACATATAGAGATGTATGTAATTCTTCTTCAGTAACAGCAGTTTGCTGTCTTGTTTGTACACCACTGTTAACATCTCCAATCACCTGTTCCAGAGGATGATTTTTGTTTACATGAAGATTAGATGTTGATGTCTCTGGAATGGTGGGCTCCAAGTTGGTAAAATTACCATCCTGCCCAGAACTTTCATTGGAAGGTGTTTCAATTTGCACTTCTGTCTCAATAGGCTGAGATGACATTGGAAGATCAGAAGATAACACCTCTGGTGGATCTGGAGTCCAGATTGGAAAGATAATGTACTCCAATGACTCTTTATTCTGTTCTGAAGCCATATCTGAGATATCCTCATAAACTCCATCTGCTTTGCTTGATGTGATACCTGAGCATGTACCTGTACTAGGATTGACAGTTGTATATCTAAAAGCATTGTTAAGAGCATCAATATCAAACAAAGACTTAGGACCTATTCCATCAGGATTAATGGTATTTTCATTAAAGGTGACATTCATAGATTCTTCTATGACTCTGGTCCTTTGATTGAACACCCTATATGCTTTACTCTGAACAGAATATCCTACAAATACACCATCATCTACTTTGCTTTCAAACTTTCCTATATGATCTATGGTATTCAAAATAGTACAAGGACATCCAAAGGATTTTAAGAAACTAACCAGTGGTTTGTTCTTAAACAACAGCTCATAAGGAGTTTTGAAGTAAGGCTTAACAACTGTTACCCTATTCTGAACATAACAAGCTGTGCTAACTGCTTCTGCCCAAAAGGACATAGGTAGTTTTGCATCAGCTAGCATAGTTCTAGCAGCCTCTATTAGTGTCCTGTTCCTTCTTTCAGCAACTCCATTCTGTTGAGGAGTCCTAGGAGCACTAAATTCTCTCTTAATGCCTTTCTCATTACAGAATTTATCCATCTCATAATTTTTAAACTCTGTTCCATTATCACTCCTGATGATTTTAACCTTTTTATCTAATTGGTTCTCAATCTTAGTTATAAATGATCTAAGTATTTCACCTGTCTCATCTTTTGTTCTAAGAAAGAATACCCATGTAAATCTGGTATAATCATCAATTACAACAAGGCAATAAGATCTTTTTCCCATACTACTTATACTTGTTGGTCCAAATAAGTCCATATGCAATAAGTATAGAGGAGTACAGTTTGTATTCACAGCTTTGGACTTAAAAGAAGTTTTGTGTTGCTTCCCCTTTAGGCAAGAAACACAATGATCATCACATGAATAGACCTTCTCAGGTAAACCCCTAACAAGCTTGTTTTTGACAAGTTTATTAATGGTTTTGTAATTCATGTGACACATCCTACTATGCCACAAAGTAGACTCATTTAAATTTGCTTTAGAAATCAGGCAATTTAAATCAGGTTGAGGTGCCATGTTTGCTAAGTCACACTTATAGACATTATCTTGCCTAGGAATTCTCATTAAAATCATATCTTCTGGAATTTTGAACTCCTTAGACAGAATAAGACATTCAGTGTCAGTAAAATGAACAGGGTTCTTTTTATCTGTGATTTGACTCACACTTAGCAAATTGTACCTCAACTGTTCCACATAATAAACATTTTCAAAGCTTAACTTGGCACTTTGAACAACTCCTTTGCCTGTGATCCTACCTCCTTTTGGATTGCTTCCAAATGCTACATATCCACCATCAAATGATTTGAAATTCTGTAGCTTTTCCTTATCTCCAGTCATGTGCCTTGAGCAGCCACTGTCGATATGCCATAGACTTCTTGGCTTGCCCTGCACACAAACAAACACAGAGAAAATTAATTTCTCTTGGGAACCCAAACCAATTTGGCTTTGGGTTTCCCTGATGCATCAATGTAATCAACTTTCTTGAAGATTATTGATTTTGATGCATTGTTAGATTTTGAACATCTGGGAACATTAGATTGAAAAGGTGTCCAAATCCAACTAATTTTAGACTTAACAGTGGATTTTGGTCTAACAGTGTTAACTGAAGATCCAAAGTTATGTCTAACAGTGTTAAACTTGTTATAACTGTTATTATGTCTAACAGTGGTAAAATAATTAACACTGTTAGTATTCCTTACAGTGTTATTTACTCTACCAGTGGAAGCTGTTGAATTAACAGTGTTAACAGTTTTAAAAGGTTTACCACTGTTTGCTTTAACTCCTGTTTCCACTGTTTTGGTCTTTAAACTGTTGGCTAAATCTTTAGCTTTTGTTCCTGCAGTGGAAACTTTTGCAGCAGCCATAGCTTGATTTGCCCTATAATTCATCTTTCTAGCAGCATGTGTATGATTAACATTAGATTTAAAATTTTGTTTGTTAATCATATTAGCTGCTGTCCATGGCCTTTTCATATTCTTTTGATAAGTCTTTGGATTATGAAAACACTCATGTTGAAGATGATTATTTCTGCCACATATAAGGCATAACTTTTCTTTAATCACAGTAACATTATTTCCCAGTTTTTGAGTCACCATTTGATTCCAATTCCTTTGGTTACCTCTGGGAATATGTTTTTGAAAATTTTGGGTTTTAGAGAAGTTATCCTTACATTTGCACTTATCACATGTATTCACAGAAACAGAACTTTTCACATCATTCCTAACCTTCACTTGAACATTCCTAGGTGTGTTAGGTATTGTTTTCTCATGTTTATCATGATGTTTTTCCTTCTGTTCAAACATTTTCTTACCCTCTTCTAGTTTATTAACTTTTAGTTCTTTAACTAGACCAGTAATACTATTTCTGCTTTCACATGATGATTTATCAGATTTATCTAACACATTAACATTACATTCAGATGTATCACAATCTTTATCATCTTCCTCAGTCCACTCATGTATTTCAACTTCATCAATGTTTACATCTTCTTTTAAACTGTTAACTGGATCTACCCTTTTAACATCATCATTTAATCCTTCTTTAAGTGAATTTAAATCAATTTCAGTTTTAGAAGGAAAATAGTTGTTGTTATAAGGAGGAGGTACATTATTGTATCCTAACCCAGTTTTGAGTTTATCATGAATCTGAGAATTGATAAGTTTATTTACACTTTTAGATGCATGTTCTAAGTTACTCACATTAAGTCTTATGCTATCCCCTTCACATGTAACCTCTGCAAGTTTCTTAGTTAATAATTCTACTTTATCTTTAAAAGTGTCTCTCTCCCACCTAGCATACTCAATATCATATTTAAACTGTGTTGCATTATCTTCAAATGCCTGAATCTGTTTTTCAAGATTTTCTATTACAGAGATTGTGTGTCTACTTTTGATTTCACACTGTTTTAACTCATCACACACTTTCTGGTTATGATCTCTATAATGTTTCACAGTTTGTTTACACACAGCTGAGCACAATTTTATTTGTACCTCATAAGGAATTGCAGATTGCTTGTCAGATTCAGCTGTTGCCATGAAGCATTGATTCTTCACTTCATGTTCTTCCTGATCACTCCAATCCCATCCACATCCATCAACATATACCAGTGCATTTGATGAAGTATCTTGAATTGGCACATTCTTAGTCTGACCAACATTTCCTCCACTTCTCTGAACAGTTCCTCTCTCATTCTGATCAATCTTAGGACTTCTGCACTCCCTAGCAAAATGTCCCATCTTGTGACAGTTGAAGCATTCAACTTTGCTTTTATCAAACCAACTTGAATCACTCCTTTTCTGTGCAAAGTTATTTCTACCAGTTCTTTGCATAAACCTTTTTGCTCTTTGTGTAATTAAAGCAATTTGTAGCTTGATATCCATTTCTTCTAGATCATCTCCTTCAAACTGATCTAGATCTTCATTAGTAAGTGATGAATTCACATTACTAGCAAAGAAAGATTCTAAGATTTGATCATTAGAATGAGTAGTACTAGATCCACTTCCTCTAGTACCATAGGATGACCCTTTCTGACTTGATTCAGCTTTTAATCCAGAACCTGCCATTGACATAAAAGCTGAATTATTGTTGTTGCTCCCATAACCTACCTTCTTGATCTCTACCTCAGCTTCAAAATTCCTCAGATCATTGTAGATATCTTCTAATTCCTTTGCTTCCAGATCTGCACTCTGCCTTAAACCAACAGTATACATAGTCCATTCATCACCCAAGGACCTCAAGAACTTCCTGTTCAAATCATCTTTATCAATTTTTACTTGATGATTTTCCAGATCTCCCACAAGCTTTGAAAACCTATCAAAGGTTTGAGTCAGAGTTTCTGACTTTACAGAATTAAAGTTCTCATATTGCTGTTTCAACAGAGATCTTTTGTTCTTTTTGGTGTTATCATTACCACCAAATCTCTTCTCTATTGCTTCCATTAAGACTTTAGCATCTTGACATGCTTCAAAACGCCTTTGATATTCATTTGGAATAGATAACAATAGAGTACTCAAAGCTTTGTACTCTATAGATCTGACTTTTCTTTCTGCCTCAGATGTTGGTGGAGATCTTGGCAGTGGAACACCATCACTGTTTAAGGTCACTGGAGGACCATTAACCACGACTTCCCACATCTGATAATCTGTGAGAAGCATATATTGTCTGATTCTGTTTTTCCACAGATCAAACTCATCAGGTCTAAGCATTGGGATCTTTGTGACCTGGATACCTTCACTACCTTCTGCCATTATTAATATTAAATGATTATAAAAATGATCAATAAAACAGTAGAACTGAGATCTTCCTGGATTCAAAACTAAACCGACTCTGATACCACTTGTTAAACCAAGATCTATCTAATAAACAGTTAGATAACTGCAGTTTTGAATGATTACTAAGAAGTTTGCGGAATAACACTTAGTAATACAACGAAGATCAATATGAATAACAATAACAGAATTATAAAAAGCTTCAATCTTATTAATGATATAAGACGAATACACTGATTTGTATTAGGGTTACAAAACCTTGAAGCTGCGCAAAAACTCATAACCTAATCTAGGTTAAGGATCTCTATTTATAACACATAGAGTCCTGCTAAAATGATCTCCTATAATTATGGAATTCAAATTTATCCCATAAATATCTCTAACAGACTTCTATATACTAACAGTGGGAATGACTTACTTTGTACCAACAGTGGTAGTAAGTTCCCTTTACAGACATGTATACTAACAGTGACACTGCTTAACTACACTAGCAGTGGCTAGATATTTACTTCTTCTAACAGTGGCTAGCACTCCTTCTTCTGGCAGTGGCTAGCACTCCTTCTAGCAGTGGTACTGCTTCTTCAATAACAGTGGCTAGCAGTAAAACAGACAGTGGCTAGCCTTCAACACTTGTCAAGTTTAGCTCAGATCCCAACAAACTCATTTTTCAAAAGAATTTGTATTTTATTTATCCTTCTTCCCCAAGGTAAATCATTCTTTGTCTAAAAATTTTCATTTTCAACATATTTTAACTTAATTTTGAAAAATTTTGTTTACTTATTGGAGAAGCATGGTCTTAAAGAGCAACGACTTAGAATCAAGCATATACCATTATCCATTTGACAGTAGTGTAACTACTGCTATCCCACACTTAAAGGAACGTCGTCCTCGATGTTTATAATCTAAGCTCTAACTGGGGTGAAAATCCCACACTTAGGAATTTAAACATCTAAAACATATTCTTTTAGTAGTGTGTTTTGGGTTTGAATCCCACACTTAGTGATAAGCATAATGTATATGGTATATTTAAACAAATGAAAGAGACGGTATAGAAGTACTCCCCGGTGGTTGCAGTGTTCCTTAGGTTGCATGTGCTGGATTCCGTCTTCCTTGGGGCATTCTTGATCAAGTCTTCTTGTGATTGGTCTCGTAGGTGTGAACACGTCGGATATACTATTCTTCTTGGTGTTGATATTTTCTTGCAGGCTGGAGCATGCTTTGTATGATCCGAGTGTGAAAGATAGTCGAAGATTTCATCACTTCTTGGAAAGTAAAATTGCAGAAATGTAAACACACGGGTTGCCTCCCGAGAAGCGCTCTTTTAAAGTCAAGAGCTCGACTTAGTCCTTTCTTCTTCAGATGCTGCTGGATGTGTCTGTGGTGCTAGAGTGATCATTGTGGTTCCTAGGTAGGGCATATCGTGGAGGAAAGTATCGCAGAAACTATTCTATCATATCAGTAATGAGAGTTGGTGGAGGTGTGGATTCCATTCTGAAGCTTTTGAAGTGATCATTGGCTAATCTGTCGAGGATTGCCATCCCATAGCTGTTGTATCGAATTGCCCTTGTGAATGGTCCGTTAAGACCGATTCGAGAGCAGGTGTGAGTTTGAACAATTCACGTTGTGGGTGGTTTCTGCCTATTGAGGTTATTAAAGCCATGAATTCAGTCTTCACTTCTTCAAAATCGTTGGCCAATGGGTCTCCTCCAAAGGATCTAGTGGCTTGGCATACTTGTCTGATGAGTTGATGTTGTTCGCGGTTGAAGGGAAAATCCGAGTCGGTGAAGACATAGATTAGCTTGCTGAATATTTCGCGGTATCCATTACGGTAAGCGTCAATTTCTATGTCTTCTTCCTCATACATTCCATGCAGTCGAGTCGTAACATAAGTTGCTAAGTTGATTTGCGACAGGTGCGGAATGAATCTAGGCACTTCGCAAATTTCTTCATCATACGCTGCTTGATTTAATTCATCAATTATTAGTTCAACTTGATGACCAATAGTGGAGTGAATGACGATCCTGAAGTTTTCTGGAGTTGTGAGATGTTCTCCAATTTCGATGAGATCTAGAAGGGTTCTAAGATCTCCCACCATTCTTATGTCAGCATAATTCTGTGGATTTCCAGCAGCTCTTTCAAGATGGGTTCTCATTGATGCAAGTATAGCCTTCTGACTTGATGAGTAGGGAAAAGCTGATCCAGCTAAGGCACAATATACTTTTTGGTATATTTGCATTTGGTTGCTGCATAACTCGACTTCTCCCATTGGGTAGTCTGGTCTCTCTGTCTGTTGAGCTTCTCTGGTGACTTGTTCTTGAAGGGAATCGGAGAACTCTTGGATATGTCTGAGCAAAGTTTGGGGCACTGGTTCTCCATAATTGGTGAGATATGAATCGTATTCTCGTTCAATTTGCCTTATCAGGTGTCTCTGAGCGGTGTTGTATTCATTGGTTGACTCTTTGATAGCTTCTACAATGATGCACACATCGGTGTATTCATCAATTAGTTCAATCATGTCTTGGTGAGTATCTATGAGCGGAATCTCTAATCTCTCAGCTGTGATGGTGGGGGAATTTGGTGGAGCAAGAGGGGTTTTTGGAATAGAGCGTTCATCGATAGTGACGTCAATTAAATCGCCGTCAAATTCGACACTCTTGTAGTCGGAATCTTCTTCTTGTGAATATGGGAATTGGTGGAATTCTTCATCTGAGGGTGCATTGTTGAAAGGTTGAGAACTGTCGACTTCGATGGTTCTGACTTCCGTGATGGTGTTTTGAAGGTTTTCTTCAGCAAAGCTTCCTGGTTGTCGTGCCTTATATGCAGAAATTCTTTGTAGGAGTTTAGCATACAGGTCAGGGTGATGTGATGTTCGGAGTTCTTCTTCAAAAGTATCTATATCTCGGAGTCGGGTTCTGGTAAGGGGCTTCGATGGATCGAGATAAGAGTCGAGAATGTTTCCCATTCTTTTGAGATGAGTGGATCTAAGCTCTTGGTGGATGGCTCCATAATCAAAGGATTCTTCTGATGAAGTGTAGTCTTTGCAGTCTTGTATTCTTTTGACTTCAGCCATCTGTGGTGAATCAGTTTGATCTTCATCTTCCTCCATTTCTTCCTCTTCTTCTTCTTCTTCGATTTCTTCCTCCTCCTCAGTTTCTTCTTCCTCTTCTTCAGGTTCTTCATTTTCAGATTCAATTTCTTCCTCTCCTTCTGGTTCATACTCAGAATCAGAGATGAAAACTGATGATTGAGTGAAATGTTGCTCTTCCTCTGGTTCTGATTCATCATCGGAATAGATTCTGCCTGTTGATATAGCATAGCACTCTTCTTCTTCTGGAGTGCATTCCGGTTGGTCGATCTTGTAAGTAATGCTTTCACCATGTGATCGTAATACAATCGTGTGGTTATACACATCAATTACTGCTCTAGCTGTGTTCATGAATGGTCTTCCAAGGATAATCGAGATGTTTATGTCCTCGTGGATATCCATTACCATGAAATCCGTTGGAAAGAAGAATTTGTTAACTTGAACTAGAACGTTTTCAGCTATTCCTTTTGGGTATCTAACAGATTGATCAGCTAGCTGGACGATCATCTTAGTGGGTTTCAAGTTTTCAAGTTCCAGCCTCTTAAACAGGGAGTAGGGCATAAGGTTAATGCTGGCTCCTAAGTCGGCTAAGGCGCTTATTTCTCCAGATTGGTAAATAGAACAAGGGAGTGTAAATCTACCTGTGTCTCCTAGTTTTTCGGGAAGGCTATTCTTAAGTAGGGCTGAGGTTTCAGAACTAAGGGGAATATTGTTTACTTCGGGTAGTTTATCCTTAGTGGATAGAAATTTCCTAATGTACTTGTTTCGATCGGGAACTCTAGACATGGTATCAAGGAATTTTCCATCTAGCTTAAAGGATGATAATTTCTTGGGTTGAGCTTTAAGTCTAGCTGGGTAAGGGATCCTAACCTCTTTCTTTATGGTCGGAGTGGTTTCCACAGCTGGTATCTTGATCTTTGGTTCTTCCTCTTTTACTGGAACAGCAGCTGGTGGTGTAGTAGATGCTTCCTCGGTGGTAGTAAGTTTCTTTGCTTCCTCAACATGTGGGTTGTGAACCGTGTTGCTAGGCAAGCTTCCTCTAGGTCTGTTATCGAGACGTTGTGCCATTTGTCCAATTTGAGCTTCCAAATTCTTTAGCACAACCAATTGATTTCTCATAAAGAGGTCGGCTTGATCTTGTCTGGCGGACGTCTTTTGGTTGAGCAGGTGTTGACCTTGCATGAATTGGGTGAAGGGTTCATCTGAACTTGAAGCTGGGGCATTTGTCTTTGCAGGTTGTTCAGAGGTTTGGTTTGTGTTGGAAGTTGGTGCAGGAAGTGCGAGGGGTTGGTTATAAGAGGGTTGTGATTGTTGTGGGTAAGGTGGGTATCTAGGTGGGTATCGGGGTCGGTATGGTTGGTTGTTTCTTGGTTGGAATGGAGGTCCTCTAGGTTGGTTGTTGTTTTGATTGAAACCGGGTGGAAATTTTTGTTGTCGAGCAGGAAACTGAGCATAGTAGACGGTGCCATCTGCTTCTTCGTATTCAACTTGGTATTCACCAGGTGGTTGCGGATTGGTGCAGTGTTGACAGACTTGCACTTGGTGTACTTGGTGCTATTGTTTCTTAAGTTCTCCAAACTATTTGACAAGTGAGTCCATTTTCTCTGTTAATACCTTAATAGCTTCGACTGGAATTGGATTTGATGCGGCGAGCGGTGCTGAAGATGTTGAGTGATCTCCAGAGTTCCAATCGTGGTGATGCATAGTCATGTTCTCTATAAGGTTCCATCCTTCTTCGTCGGTCTTTTCCATGAAGCTTCCTTGTGCGGCAGCGTCGAGGGTGGTTCGGTGGTTAGGGTCTAAACCATTATAGAAGGTACACAATTGTGCGGATTTGTCGAGTCGGTGATTAGGGCATTTCTTCAAGGCTCCTTTGAATCGTTCCCATGCGGTGTATAATGACTCATCAAAAGCTTGGTGGAAATTCATGATGTCATTTCGAAGTTTGGTTTGTTTAGAAGGCGGAAAGTACTTTGTTAGAAACTTTGTCGCCATTACAGTTCATGAAGGGATAGAGCCGGTCTCTAAACCTTCAAACCATGTTTGCGCATGATGTGTGAGTGAATAAGGGAAAAGATACAAACGGATTGTGTCTTGACTAATTCCGTTTTGTTTGTAGGAGT
Organism: Pseudognaphalium luteoalbum; assembly: GCA_963422505.1. NCBI lineage: Eukaryota > Viridiplantae > Streptophyta > Magnoliopsida > Asterales > Asteraceae > Pseudognaphalium > Pseudognaphalium luteoalbum. The sequence goes on along the minus strand of OY730198.1, from coordinate 58,662,112 downwards.
TTGAAAGAGATATGAACTTGTCGAGGTGAGAGTTTGGATCATCATTGGGTAATCGATGGAATTGATAATGGTTTTGGACTAGTTGGATGATGTGGTGCTTAAGCTCGAAAGATTGACCAGGGGTTTCAGGGTAGAGAATTGGTCCTCCTCTTCCTTCGATAGAGGGTTTACTGTTGTCAGCGAGAGTGATGCGTTCAGCCTTTACTTGTCTAAGTGCGGATTGCTTCTTTTCTCGTCGAATGGTACGTATTATAAGTTCTGGATCAGGGAAATTAAACAGTGGTGCAGATCTAGGGGAACAGGTCATACACTAAAAGGAAAGACAAGAAAGTAAATAATTTTTTTTTAGAATGTTTTATCCTAAGGGTTTACTAGAATTGGGATTCGCTGGGACTCTATATCGGACAGTTAGTCTCCCCGGCAGCGGCGCCAAAAACTTGATGCGCCCCGAAGCGTCGTATGAAGATGACGTACGGATCGCAATCAGTTTGTTTTAAATTTATAATTGCTGGGGTCTAAGTATGACTTACTAATACTGAACCAAAGGCTAGTAGACGGTAAGTATGACCTAGAGTCGTTCTTAAAGAGAAACTGAATTGAAACGGAGGTGATCCAATCAATCTTTCTTTACCGATGTTTCCATTGTGAATTTAATCGTTTACCGATGTTTCCATTGTGAATTTAATTGCTTCGCCATGTTTACATGATAAGCACATTGTGATTGAAAGTGTACAATACTCATGGCAAGTCCACGTAATCACATTGCATTTTATGATGCTTGCATGACGTTACAGTTAAAAACATAGTTTTCACACAGATAAATATTGACCAAGTATCAAGGTTCGCGACTCCTCTTTACAGGGTTGCAATCACGTTTGTTAATCGAAAGGCGAATATAAGTTTTAGGTTTAAAATCATAGGATAAGTCCGTTCACAAAGTTTTCGTTTTATAATGTCGATTCATAATACAACTACCTTCGGTCGTTACCGGCTTCCATACGTATGTACTTTTCTTAAAAGCATTTCCAGCACTATACCGAGTAAACAGTCGAATAGGGGCCGTCATATTATTTCACGACATATTTAAAGTCATCCCACAATTATATATGCTAACTACATTACAACAAATATAATAGTAATCTACTCGCTAATCATGGCACAAACTAATTCTAGCATAATTAAAGCATACATATTTAATTAAGATAGAATAGGATAGAAAGAACCCGAATTATAATGCGAGAAGGAATAGACTTGAATTAATAAGCTTAACTCCAAGCGTACACCAAATATTACAAAATGTTCCCTAGCTTTCGTTCTACTTTGAACAAGCTCCCTAATTAGCCTAACACTAATTTTGAAGTAAGAAAATAGAATGAGAAAGTAAAGAGAGAAATATGCCTAATGCATATGGGACATCTACAAATGGAGGCTTAGGGGCTGTATTTATAGGCAAAATATGGCTCACATTAGCACCCCCAGGCTCACATTAGCAAAAGTAGCGAAAGGTGGTGCACCAGGTACGAAAACGTTGCAAAAGGTGGTGCACCAGGTACGAGCAAGGATGAAAAAGTGCAAAAGAAATGGGGTGGTGGAGGCCGGCGCTGCCCACCAGCAGGCCGGCGGCGGCTGGCTGCCACCCGCCCCGGTCCGTCGTCTTTCACTGCGTTGCTTAATTCGCACGTATCTTCGTTGTTATGCGTCCGTTTGCATTGATTCTTTTTGCGCTGTATTCGTAATTCAAAAACGAAGACTTTGATGTAAAGATATCCCAAAAATATGTCTCCTATCTCCAGATGTTACGTACGAATCATTTGGATCTTCCGGCGGGCATAGAATCTTCATTCTTTATCCGTTTTTGTTGATTCTTTTTCTGTTGGATTCGTAATTTGAAAAAGAACATCTTGGGTGAGATGGATGTTGATTATGGGCAATTTTGTCTTGAAATCTCGTTTTGATGCCTTGAATCTTCAAACGTGTGTGGAATCTTCGTTTTTCATCCGTTTTGCCTGATTTTTATCGTGCAACCTTTTTTTGACCATCTTGGCATAATATCATTGATTTGTATTGGTTTTGAGTTTGAAATTCCAAGAATAGTTCTAGAATGAGAGAGATATCGGTAGTAAAACCATGACTTTTTACGCAATATCAATAAGCCACCTTTCCAACCCTCTCAAGAATTTTGAATGGACCAATAAACCGAGGACTGAGCTTACCTCGTTTCTTGAACCGTATAATACCTTTCCATGTAGACACTTTTAACATGACATATTCTCCCTCTTGGAACTCTATTGGGCATCTTCTATAATCAGGATATGACTTTTGTGTGTCTTGAGCCATTTTCAACCATTCTTTTGTTTGATCAATCTTTTCTGTCATTTTCTCAATGATATATGTACTTCCCAGTCCCCGTTGCCCGATCTCACCCTAATATATTGGAGTTCTACATTTCCTTCCATAGAGCATATGGTAAGGTGGCATTCCTATACTCGTGTAATAGCTGTTATTATATGAGATTTATGCTAACAGTATATGAGTATCCCAGCTATCACCAAAGTCAAAAGCACATGCCCTCAACATATCTTCTAGTGTCTGAATTGTCCTTTCACTTTGTCCGTCAGTCTACGGATGATATGCGGTACTCAAATTGACACGAGTACCCATATCCTCTTGGAACTTTGTCCAAAACCTAGAAGTGAATCTACTATCTCTGTCGGAGACAATAGAAATAGGTATACCATGTTGTGCCACCACTTCTCGAACATACCAATCAACAAGTGCCTCGGATGAATAATATTCCTTATTTGACAAGAATAGAAAACTTTTTGTCAGACGATCAACTATTACCCAAATTGTGTCATGATGACGTTGAGTTTTGGGCAATTTGGTGATAAGATCCATAGTAATGTGCTCCCATTTCCATACAGGTATCTCTAATGGTTGCATCTTTTCATACGGCTTCTGGTGTTCAGCTTTTACCTGTAAACATGTCTAACACTGCTCCACATACTTTACTATTTCATATTTCATTCCTGGCCAACAATAATCAGCTTTCAAATCATGGTACATCTTTGTTGCACCAAGATTGATGGAATATCTGGACTTGTGAGCTACATCAAGTAACAACTTCTTCAACTCATGATGACACGCAAAAAGTCATATTTTTGTATGTCATTATCTTACCTTTTTAGCACAAATATGGAAGAAAACATTTGAAATATATAAATATCTATCACATTTCATCATGATGGCTAATATATAGACGATGTTTCAAGAATCGGCAAAAACACCTAAAAATGAGCAAAACAGAGCACAAACGGTCAATGAATCTTCCATTCACTCATTTCATTGCTTCTTGAGCTACGCTCCGAGTTATGACCTCTAACTTATGTCATTTTCTTCATTAGGAAATTACGAATGCGTGGATGCAAGAATCGCTCAAAACAGATAAATGACGAAGAAGATACGATCGAACGAAGAAACGAAGAACCGAAGGGCCAGGATACGGCTGTCCCAGACCGTATACGGCTGTCCCAGACCGTATACGGCTGTCCCAGACCGTATACGGCTGGATACAGACCGTATACGGCCTGCACAGACCGTATATGGCATGTGCTCAGCCGTATACGGCCCAGGACAGCCGTATACGGCCCAGGACAGCCGTATACGGTTGGTGTTCACCCGTATTTGCTCCAGGATAGCCGTATACGGTCCGGGACAGCCGTATTGGTGCATTTGGGCGATAAAAATCATATTTTTATACGGTTGTGTGAAACGGTTGTGCATTTGAGGTTCAGGATACGGTCTACAGATATGGCTGTGCGTTACCTATAAATACTAGGCTCAAGTTCTCATTTCAAAAACACACCTCCAAGAATATTCAACACACTTACACTTTCTCTCACTACTCTCTCTCTATATTAGGTTATAATTAGTAGTTAGATTAGTGGCTAGTTAGTCTCAGTTAGTATTGAGCTAATAGAGGGGAAATATTGTAATATCGCTTGGCGCATACTAGGAGTTCTGCTCGTGTAACGTTCAAGTTGTATTTCAGCTATGCTCTTATTACGGTCATATCTAGCCTTTATCTATTTATTATGATGATTGTTATTGCTGTTATCATGCTAGATTTAGGATTGATTACCATGATTAGCGAGTAGTGATATTGTGTGTTTGCTATGATGTAGTTAGTCGTAATTGATTGGAATGTTGTTATGAAAACTTAGTGCTTTGATTTACTTTCTATCTATGATTTTAAACCTAATAAACTAAACGCCTTTCAACCAGTAAACGTGATTACAGCCTTAATGATAGGACGTCGCGAACCCTATCCAACGGCACTTAGTTATATGTGTCAAACATGGTCTGATTTATGAATAGTATAAACATTGCTTTCTAAATGAACACTAAGTACATCGTCGCCGTGGAAATACTGCTTTCTTTACTGAACGCAAAGTACACTGTGGCTATAGAAGTAAGGTTTTCTAAATGAACACTAAGTACACCGGAGCCGTGGAAATACTGCTTACTTATCTGAACGCAAAGTACACTGTGCCTGTGGAAATATGGTTTTCTGTAATGAACGTAAATATTACACTGTTGATAAGTCAGGGATTTATTGGGAATTAAAAGTAAGGTCTGGTTTGTATCATAGATGGATAATATGGTGCTTTAATTACCAACTTAGTTAAGTAGTATGGGTTAGCCTTTATGAAGTAACGTAAGGTACTATAAGTTGGCTGATTACTTGGTATAGCGTCGAAAACACCTCCGGTGTAGTCAACACGTGGAAGCCGAGGAAAAGCCGTAGTTACTAAGCTTTGTGGATTAACGGTTAAATCACTAAGTAATAATTTACCCCCTAGACTCACCAACCCATCGATAGAAAGTAATCAAGCACAACTTATAATCATATACTTATATGTTTTACTTAGATTAAGGTATTATTTTGGGGTTAAGAAAGGTCGGACATCGAGTTGGTTTGTCTCCTTATTCATGCACCCAGGGATTCATCCCAGATAAGGGTCACTATACCTTCATCGGTTAGTGTTGTAGGCTGGATTAACTACTCCGATCAGAATCAGGATAGCCTAGTCACTCAGTGACATACTGATCGAGAACTCTATCAGTAGGGGACTAGTGCTTACTCCATAGATACCTGAAATAAGTAAGATACAAACCTTTAGAAAACGTTTTCATAACTCATATATCATTCCAATCAATAGGCTACCGAAATCACAGCAAACACCTCCTCTAGATTATCTGCTATCTCCTTATATTTTATTTTCTTTATTTAAATTTTTTGCCTCAGTATAAAAACCCAAAAACAAACCCCCAACTACTCTTTAAAACCCTCACTAGATAGATAGTACGTCTCTTTCATCCACGATCCATTATACACTAACTCATAGAACGACCCTAGGTCATCCTTGCCGCTATACCCCCATAGTAACTAGGTATACTTAGGCCCCACACTTCTAAATTTATCGACCACTGATGCCCAGTTTTGGTCGGTCCAGTCTTCTGACGACAAGGATGCTTCACTTGTAAAAAGGTGATCTTTCGGACCGATGAATCTGGGCGCGTCAAGTCTTTCGGCGCCGCTGCCGGGGATTCAGCTGTAAGATCTGAAGACGTTCCAGATGAACTTTTCTTTCTAGTAGCCCGTACTTTAGTTTTTCTTTTCCATTGTTCCAACCAAAAATTCCTTTCCACAACACTCAACGATATTTGACCCGATCATCCGGATATTGAACCTCTCATTTTTGTACCCGATCCTTAGACGATCATCCGAACGATCCGCAAGGAGAAACGCTACCGCAACCGACAACTGATGGCTGCTCGTGTCATGCTCGCCGATAGCACCAAACCATCAGTCGAAGGTCGAGGTGGACCCATCAGCTATCCTGTCATTGACGGCGCGTCCTTTGAGCTTAAACATCATATCGTTCAGTTAATCAAGGAATTATGCCAATTCCATGGATTACCCCATGACGATCCCAATGCCCACATTAACCGATTCATTCAGACCACCAACTCTTACAAACAGAACGGGGTTGATCAGGATATAGTCCGTCTATACTTATTCCCCTATTCGCATACTCACCATGATTTGACTTGGTTTGAGGGATTAGAGACCGGCTCTATCACTTTCTGGACGGATATGGCTACAAAGTTCCTAACTAAGTACTTTCCTCCGGCTAAGCAAACCAAGTATAAGAATGACATCTAGCCCAACGTCTCAAAAATCATTCTCAAAAATCTTGAGACCCAGATAGGACAGCTAGCCCAACGTCTTGATTCTAGGCCTTAGGGTAATCTCCCTAGTATCACGGTACAAAACCCACACGTAGAAGAGGCCAAACAGATGAGTACTACAGACAAGAAGGTGGCACCAAGCCAACCTTTCGCTCCTTCTCCGGTGAAGGAAGATACTCCTGTCCCGCCGACAGTCGAGCCTACGTCTGTCCCTACACCACAAAGGGAAGTACGCATTCCATTTCCTGACTGTCTTAAGAAAGCCTATAAGGTTAACAACTTCCGACTCAATGGAAAGTTCATGGACACCGTGTCTAGAACCCCTTCCAGTTCAAAGTACATCCTAAAACTCTTGTCAACCAAGGATAAGGTACCCGAAGTACCCAATGTCCCACTGAACGTGGCATGTTCAATTATTATTAAGAACTCTATACCTGAGAACTAGGAGATACAGGACGCTTTACGCTTCCCTGTTTGATCTATCACTCGGGCATGATACACTCTCTAGCCGACCTAGGATCCAGTATCAACCTGATGCCCTATTCACTTTACACTAGACTGGAATTAGGACCCCTTAAACTTACTAAAATGAGTGTCCAGCTAGCTGACCAATCCATTAGACATCCTAAAGGAATAGCTGAGAACATCATGGTTCAAGTGGATAAGTTCCTATATCCCACAGACTTTGTTGTGATGGACATTCAGGAAGATGTCCATATCCCTATTATCATAGGTAGACCATTCTTGAACACCGCACGCATTATCATCGATGTCTATTCTCAGACCATCAGTCTTAGATCTCATGGAGAGACTATCACCTTCAAGATCGATCAAGCTGATCAAGCTATCACAGAGAATGCGGAGATATGTGCGATATCGATAGGAAGAGTTACCTCGGATGATGATTCTGAACTAGACGCCCCGATGTCTGAAGAACCCATTACGATTACCCCCGAAACTGGGGAAGAAGAGATGGAGGAAGAGGAAGAGATAAAAGAAGAAATAGAAGAAGAAGAAGAAGAAGAAGAAGAAGAAGAAGAAGAAGAAGAAGAAGAAGAAGAAGAAGAAGAAGAAGAAGAAGAAGAAGAAGAAGAAGAAGAGGAAGAGACAGAAGAAGATGAAGCCACACCGCCACACCTTCCTTAGGCACACCCTCCGACCGCAGAGATCATGCAGATAGATTATACTCTAAGTTTTATCCCTCTGCCGGAAAGTGACTCAGAGGAACCATTGATTGACCACTCTCTAGATGATTAGCTCGATTCAAGACACATATACCTCCACAAGGGATTCCAACCCTTGACTCATCCGATCCTCGAACCCATTTCAAGCTTGGAGGTACATCTGGATCAAGTCATGATTTTGATTCCTAGAACTAGAGAGATATTGAGGTGGACTCTTCTCAGCCGGAATCTCAGATCACCGACGAGCCTTAACCACTTCTTGACGCTGTTGAGTTTCCAGACTCTCTAGAGACTGACACTTCAGCAACCGAGAGTGACAAAGATGATGTCATTTTCATTGATGTCCCGATCGATGCCTGCTCTATTCGTCTTCGCCTAACTCCAATCATTCCCCTTCCTACTCACGATATCATTCCCCCTCCTACTCTCGGAAATATTGAACTCCTAATCATCTCTGATCCAGAAGAAATGCTTAATGCTATTGAAGAGCACGATGAGGATTTCCGAACCCTAATAGCGATTATAAGAGACTCTACCATAGAGTACACACCGCATCAAAGGGACATAAATTAGAGGACATTGAAACTGAATATGAGATTCTTCGCGCCACCAACTCCCGGAGTCCTCAACATCTAGTTAGCCGCATCAATGCCTTCGCCAACGATCTTGCAGAAGAATCACCAGACAATGATGAGCCTTCTCCAGATGAGTTGGAATTCTATGAAGACCAAAAGATCACATATGGCAAGGTATATCAAGCATTTATCAGGTCCGCATTTCCATATTCGCGCCAGCAATTGGATTTTCTCCAATCTTTCAGACACCATATGGATTATGCCACTGGGAACCCTGAAGAAGAGATAGATGTTCAACTAATGAGTGATCTCAAAGGACTACTGGATTCCATGGCCGATAATGACCATATCGACGAGTCCTCACCACATCGGTTCTACATCAGTTGCACTATCGAGCACCACGCCCACATAATAATCGGGAAGATGGAGCATATAAGTTCAGATGAAAGATCACGGACCATTCCTTCCTCTGTTCCAGAAGGTCTGATGGTCAACACTGCAAATTTCGTCTCTGAAAAGCTTAAAGAAATTTTCGGTTCTATCCTCTGGGAGCAGCCCCGACAGCTATTCCACGACGGGTTGCGTGAGTTTTATAATAGGATGATTAACATCTTCCTAAAACCAGACCTCACATACACCGACCATCAGAAGCAGCTGGTCGTAGGCATCTTTAGATCCATTGAAGAACTAGGGAGGAGCACTAGCAATGCCACTCACGAAGACATCTACCTACCCTTCTTCGGATTCATGGATTCCTTACGGATGGACCGACCTAAGCATGAGACGATCGAGCATGATGGAGCTTACCTTGTAAACCCTGATGGACCAATCTCCAAGGCAGTTCACGATGCTACATGGGTCCTTCTATACTTGCAAAGGACTGCTGAGGAGCATTTCAGTAGCTATCCTCTCCATGTGATGAGAATCCCGAACACCACATAAGTCATCACACGTCACTTCATGAGATTCTACCCACAAAACCCCAGGGCACCACCATTCAGCATCTCTAGCCCTGGTGGATCCTCTTCTGGCTGATCCAAGAGGAAAAGTCGAGCCCTCGACTCTAAATAGAAGCGCTTCTCGGGAGGCAACCCGTGTAATAAAGTATCCTTAGTATTAGTAGTGTTAGTTTTTAAATTCCAAGAAGTGATATATCTCTGACCATCTTTCACACTTGGATATACAAATGCTTTCAAAACACCACTTCAGCTTTTACCGCCTAATCCAGAAAATAGGAAACATTTTCTAAAAATTTCAACCCATGTGTTTCGAGCATTTGAGGTACTTGCGTGCTACTTTCACGCATTATGCTCGAACTCGTTTAAAAACACATGACTTAAAATTGTTTTGTATTAGCAAACATCTTTCGCTTTCTCGAATTAAGGCACTTTTTTGATAAAAAGCTGCAATAAGAAGTCGGTGAAAAGTATATCCAACGTGTTCACACTTACGAGATATCTTCACAAGAGAGTGAAAGAATTTATAAGAATGAAGAATAAAGCCGCTGTTTATAAGCTTCGCCTGCTAAAAACCGAACGAGCTTCATGGAGCTGACGCCAAAGAAGATTTATGGCAAGATCTTCTTCAGATTCAACATATCTTCAGAATTTCAACCTTCCACCGTCACTTCGATAGGGGAGTTTTCTTGTTCTTATTCTTGCTTTGATATGATCTTTAGTTTTAATTTCTCATAAAAGTAGTCTATACCATATCCTAAGCTTATCACTAAGTGTGGGATTCCAGCCCAAACAAACACTTGAGAAACATTTTTCGATATGTTCAAACTCTAAGTGTGGGATTTTACTCAAATACCAACTCAAGAGAACATTAGGGACAATGTTCCTCTAAGTGTGGGATAGCGGTATAGAATACCTGAGGTTAGATGCTTGTTAGATTCTTGTTTTTAAAAAAGCAAACTCGGAAAATATTCCTCAATTTGTTAAAAACTCACGTTTGCTTAAAATTTTTGTCTTAAAACATCTTGAGAGGAAAAAAATTCATATATGAGTATGGTATTTTGGAAATTAAGAGTAAATAAGTTAGGAATTTCTTAAGCCTAAAATGATAATCTAAGAGGGGCATCGCATGGCTAGGCACAAACAAACCTAAAACTTGCAGTGAGGTATCTTGAGCCTATCATAAGCATTCATCTTTAATGCTTCACTATTCTTTTGTTTGAGTGTGCTGATGCATGCATCCGGAATTAGAACTTACTCCTGGTATGCACTTCAAGACCACATTGGTAGAGTACCGTACGCGGTATAGGTGCAGTTAGATGACCTTGACATTCCTTAGGATTTAACTCCTTTTTCATATATTTTCAAGCCCAAAACCCTTCCAACACTCATCTTTAGTGTTGATGATCCGTCTAGAAAACCCTGTTGAGCCTTAGCCTATTCGTTTCTTTCAAAACCCTTAATTTTAACCTACTCACTCCAATACCCACCAAAATCTTATCTTAGAAATTTTAAACTTATGGAAAATGATATTTAGATATCCTTTTGCTTTCACTCCAAATCACAAATACTGGTGTTTACTCAAAATCTCTTGTGTGCGTTCCCTTGATAAAAATAAAAAAGTTGAGAGTATATGGTGCGAAAAATTGGCACCAAGTAAATGCAAAGTCAGCAAAAGGATGAAAAATATGAAAGAAAGAAAGGATTTCAAAAAGGGCAAAAGAAAGAAACAAAATAAAACACTTAGAAAAGCCCAAAAATAGAAATAGAAGAAAAGAAAAGAAAAATAGAATAAAGTTAAGTGCTTCAAACCTTTCGAAAACTCCTACTCCCAAAAAGTGATAAATTCCTCCGTTTGTTTTCAAAAAGATAAAAGTCAAAATAGCTATCTTCTTCCCTTACCGTTATCCGTTTCCATTTTCAGTAAAAAGGTTGTCTAAATAATGCTTTTCAAAAGTTTAAAGATCCTAAGATAAGCAAAACCCTTTTCAAACCATAAATTCCCACTTATCCATAATGGTTGGTGAAGGTTTTAAGTGGTATACACAGTTTCCAGATGGTGAAGGTTTTTTTGGGGATTTCATAATGGTTGGTTGGTGAACACAGTTTCTAGAGAACAAGATCTCCATCACTTAAAACCATATTCATCCCAGTACCTAGTCATCCCAGTACATACAACCCATTTTTTTAATGTACTGGGATGACTAGCACCGTCCTCACCTAAGTGGTGGAGATCTGATTCTCGAGCAAGCCTGTGACGATGGATGTTGCATGACTAGTTTATGAGCGATTTCATTTGATTAAATTGATAGGAAACCCGAAACACTTCTGAGTGAATTGAGTGACCACCTGGAGAGATCGCCTAGTCATGTATATTCCAAGATCGCGAGAATTGAAAGCATGCCTAAGAGAATCATTTTATGCTTCTGAAACGAATAACTTATTTTCTCTTACTTTCCAAGATATGCTGCTTATATATGAAAGTGGTTGTTCTTAATATGTATGGATTCTCCCAAAAACCGAGCTTTCAAAATATTTTCATATAAAAGCAAGTGAGAATTTTGAGTTTTGCTTGAAGACAAGCAAAGTCTAAGTGTGGGATATTTGATGACACGCAATAAGTCATGTTTTTGTATGTCATTATCTCATCTTTTTAGCACAAATATGGATGAAAACATTTGAAATATATAAATATCTATCACATTTCATCATGATGGCTAAAATATAGACGATGTTTCAAGAATCGGCAAAACAGAGCACAAACGATCAATGAATCTTCCGTTCACTCATTTCATTGTTTCTTGAGCTACGCTCCGAGTTATGACCTCAAACTTATGTCATTTTCTTCGCAAGGAAATTACAAACGCGTGGACGTAAGAATCGCTCAAAACGGATAAACGAGGAAGAAGATATGACCGAATGAAGAAACGAAGAACCGAAGGGCCAGGATACGGCTGTCCCAGACCGTATACATCTGTCCCAGACCGTATACGGCTGGACACAGACCGTATACAGCCTGCACAGACTGTATACGGCCTGTGTCCAGCCGTATACGGCCCAGGACAGCCGTATATGGTTGGTGTTCACCCGTATTTGCTCTAGGACAGCCGTATACGGTCCGGGACAGCCGTATTGGTGCATTTGGGCGATAAAAATCAGATTTTTATACGGTTATGCGATACGGTTGTGCGGATACGGCTGTGCGTTGCCTATTAATAGTAAGCTCAAGTTCTCATTTCAAAAACACACCTCCAAGAATATTCAACACACTTACACTTTATCTCACTACTCTCTCTCTAGATTAGGTTATAATTAGTAGTTAGATTAGTGGCTAGTTAGTCTCGGTTAGTATCGAGCTAATAGAGGGGCAATATTGTAATATCGCTTGGCGCATACTAGGAGTTCTGCTCGTGTAACGTTCAAGTTGTATTTCAGCTACGCTCTTATTACGGTTATATCTATCCTTTATCTATTTATTATGATGATTATTATTGTTGTAATCATGCTAGATTTAGGATTGATTACCATGATTAGAGAGTAGTGATATTGTGTGTTTGCTATGACGTAGTTAGTCGTAATTGATTGGAATGATGTTATGAAAACTTAGTGCTTTGTTTTACTTTCTATCTATGATTTTAAACCTAATAAACTAAACGCCTTTCAACCAGTAAACGTGATTACGACCTTAATGATAGGACATCGCGAACCCTATCCAACGGTACTTAGTTATCTAGTGTCAAACATGGTCTGATTTATGAATAGTGTAAACATTGCTTTCTAAATGAACACTAAGTACATCGTCGCTGTGAAAATACTGCTTTCTTTACTGAATGCAAAGTACACCGTGGCAATGGAAGTAAGGTTTTCTAAATGAACACTAAGTACACCGGAGCCATGGAAATACCGCTTTCTTATCTGAACGCAAAGTACACTGTGCCTGTGGAAATATGGTTTTCTGTAAGGAACGTAAATATTACACTGTTGATAAGTCAGGGATTTATTGGGAATTAAAAGTAAGGGCTGGTTTATATCATAAATGGATAATATTGTTCTTTAAATACTAACTTAGTTAAGTAGTCTGGGTTAGCCTTTATGAAGCAACGTAAGGTACTGTAAGTCGGCTGATTACTTGGTATAGCGTCGAAAACACCTCCGGTGTAGTCAACACATGGAAGCCGAGGAAAAGCCGCAGTTACTAAGCTTTGTGGATTAACGGTTAAATCACTAAGTAATAATTTACCCCATAGACTCACTAACCCACCGATAGAAAGTAATCAAGCACAACTTATAATCATATACTTAAATGTTTTACTTAGATTAAGGTATTATTGTAGGGTTAAGAAAGGTCGGACATCAAGTTGGTTTGTCACCTTATTCATGCACCCAGGGATTCATCCTAGATAAGGGTCATTATACCTTCATCGGTTAGTGTTGTGGGCTGGATAAACTACTCCGATCAGAATCGGGATAGCCTAGTCACTCAGTGACATACTGATCGAGAACTCTATCAGTAGGGGACTAGCGCTTACTCCATAAATCCCTGAAATAAGTAAGATACAAACCTTTAGAAAACGTTTTCATAACTCATATATCATTCCAATCAATAGGCTACCGAAATCACAACAACACCTCCTCTAGATTATCTGCTATCTACTTATATTTTATTTTCTTTATTTAAATTTTCTTCCAAAGTATAAAAACCCAAAAACAAACCCCCAACTACTCTTTAAAACCCTCACTAGATAGATAGTACGTCTCTTTCGTCCATGATCCATAATACACTGACTCATAGAACGACCCTAGGTCATCCTTGCTGCTATACCCCCATAGTAACTAGGTATACTTAGGCCCGAACTTATAAATTTATTGACCACTGATGCCCAGTTTTCGTTGGTCCAGTCCTCTGACGACAAGGATGGTTCACCGGTAAAAAGGTGAGCTTTCGGACCGACGAATCCGGGCGCATTAGCTCATGAGAGTTTGGAATCCAGATTCTTCCGTATCGTGTCTTTACACACAAAGGAAGCCCGAATAGTTGAGTACATATATTAAGGATCCTTAATACCATAACATGCCAATTCCTTAGAATTAACATCATCGAGCTAATGAAGTAAGCATCACTCGGCTAAATATCAAGCTAATGCTACTCATTACTCGGATATGTTAAACTTCATCAAGCTAGTGACAAGCTCATTATTTGGCTAACATCAAGCTAATGAGGTGATCACTACTTGGCTAAACATAGCATCATCCATCACTTACCTTGTAATAGCCTAATATGTTCACTTACAATACTTTCAACTCTTTTATCACCTAATTCATATAAGCACATAAACATAGATTACAATCAGTAAAATGGGTACTTGAATCATTCATTCACAATAGATGTTACATACATCTTTTCTTTTTACCAATTACACATATACAAAATGGGTACTTGAATCATTCCTTCATCATATCATGGTATCCATACATCATATCATATTACATATATACAATTATCAAATACTCACTTGTATATGGTCTCTTTCACATAACAATAAGTAAATATATATGAACTTAGCTTAAAAAATGTATGAAACACCATCTCTTTCAATTCCCCACTAAACCTTTAAATTCATTTACTTATGGTTTATACAATTTAGCCCTAACATCAAATTGAGCAAGAATAAAGCATGAGTCATACCTTAAAAACCCAAATTAGATGAAATTAAGTACCAATTTACAAACCCTAGCTTAATTTATTGATTTCTCTTCCCGTTTCTTCCTCCCAATCGATATACACACATACACACTCGTGATTTTCTATTTTCTGTGTTATAAATACAATAGAAGTTACAGGAGTATGATTTTAATATAACTATTTTCACATTGCTCCCCTCAATTATGCTACTTGCCACTTTCTACCCTCCTTAATAATTTACTTCATGTAGTTAGTCCCACTAGCTTATTTAACATATTTTTCACATTAAAAGATTATATACATTTAATATATTATTTAAAATCACATTTTATATTATTTTAATCTTACAGAATTAGGGGCGTTACATAAGAAACTAGTTATTTCATGCTATTGTATGTCATTTTTAATATTTTTTCTACGTGTCATCTATATAAAGTGTCACATGTCTTCCTTACAAGTTGACACGTCACCAAAATACATACAATGGCAAGAAATAACTAGTTTCTTACACACAAAGGAAGCCCGTATAGTTGAGTACATACTATGAATGTCATGCCATAGTTAATTTTTATGTACTTACCCCAATTTAATTTGATTTAAATCTTTGAAAAAGAAAAGGAGAAAGAAAAAAAAATAAAAGTTGGTATCGCAAAAAGCTCCAGTTTTGCCCATTTTGAGCTACACAACGCCCAACCAGAACACCGTTCTGGTGTTCTTGTAGCCTGAACGCCCCAAATATGGACACGTTGCAGGTGATTTAAGATCGCCCAAAAGCTTAAACAAATTCGTTCACCTTGGCTTCTTCATATTCATATTCTTTGTTTGTATTCTTTCACACATCGATTCATCCGGCTTCTCCAAATTGGTTATTTTCTTTCAGTGTGTTTGTTTTTTTTAGATTAATAGTGTGTTTGTTTATTTATCACCTTTTTTTAGATTAATAGTGTGTATGTATTCTTTCACACATCTTGCTTTGATGCTTTGGTTTATTTATCACCTTTTTTGTTCGCTAACTTTATTTATGTACAATGCAGAATTTATAAAAATGTAATTTATGACAACTTATATGTTTATTAGCTTTTTGAACGTTTTAGACCGAAGAATATGGGTTTCGATTTTGCGAATATAAGGTCTGTTTTGTACTTTAGGGTTTTGAAGTATTGGAAAAATGAAATTTCGTGAATACCGTGTTTTTTTAAAGCGTAAAAGAGTAAAGTTTAATTTCAGTTGATGCATGTTATTCGTATAACAAAACTACAAAAGGTACTTTAGACTATATTCTGATTTTTGAGGGCCTTCTCATGTTCCTTCTAAAGGTACCTATTGGGCCTTCTTTTAAGCCTTCCTCGATAATTACCACCATTCAGGGTACCTGATGAGATCATAACAACGATGTTTCGAATGTTCCTCCTCATCACAATGGGTGTAAGTGTAATTTATATCCCTCTGATTCAGTCTTCTTCCTAAGAACTAGTAGGAATTTTCAGAGGTTGAAGGGTGTGTGCAGCCGTGAAATGACATTAGACTAAACATTTGATTCGACCATATTTACTCTGGTTGTAATCTTTGCGAACATATGCATAGCATGACTTGAGGTCAGGAGGTTGATCTTTTCTTAGAATTTCACTTCGGGGCATGGTTGAAGTAAGGGTCAAGTCCCAAAGAAAATTCGGACTTGAAATTGAATCAACGATATGATTACTTCAACAATGTTCTTTTGTGTTTGAACGTACAAGCATCGATTTTCTATGTTCCTATAATAATCCAATTAGTTCATTGTAATATAAAGATATATAAGTGTCTGTCGAACGGTAAAGGATCTTTGATTCAATTCAAAGAGTTGCGTTTAATCTGATCCGTCATAGAACGTCTTTGCAATATCCTCCCATATATATATATATATATATATATATCCAAAAGTTCAAATGAGAACCAACAAAAAATAAAATAATGCAAGAAGCAATATTAGCCTATGATAATGTTGATCGATAATTCAAAATGACAACTGGCATGATGGTAAATAACAGAAATTATAACTGATATATTAAACGTATAAGGGGGCATTTAGTGTAATTTTTCAGTGACTATTAGCCATAATAAATTTTGGACCAATCAAATTCTTTCTCTTTCTAAATGTTCTCCTCTCTCATACGAGATGATCTTGAATCAATTCAATCTTCTTAGTTAAAGAACATTCAACAATGGTTGTCAATGTTCCTGCTAATAATCCATTTTATTATATACAAGTTTTTTTCTTTATTATATTATATTTGTTTTGATTTACCACTTAACATTAATAATTTGAGTGTTTTTGATTTTCCCTATCCACTCTCAACATCGTCTGCTTTGTATCAATTGCATTCAACATTTTTTAATATAATTAAACTTTGGTATATGACAAGAAAAAATCGATTTTAAAAGGTTTGTAGACCTCTTCAAGAGCATGAGATAAATATCCGTTTCGTATGATCGAGCAACGAGAACCTGTAGTTCGGATGCCGGCCACTAACTATGTAGAAACCCGTATTCACATGTGCACAAGTAGATTTTCTTAGTGATGATGAACTTGCATATTAAGCACATCCGATCAGTCTGTTTATTCACATATGCACATCTCAAGTTCTTGATGATTTTGAAAGAAGAAAAAAAAGTATGTTTACACACTAAATTCTTCATGTGAACATATGAACATGTAACATGTGCACAAGTACTTTTAATGTAATTTATTTTCCCTTGTTCACATATGAACATTTATACTAGTAATGAAATAACTATTAACATGATAGGAAGGTGCACATGTTAACATGTAGGTTTTCTGATAAATGGCGGCTGTAAAAATGATGTTCAGTGAGATGATAGAAAGAGAGATAGAGCAAATCTGAAAGGAGAGAGAGAGAGATAAGTTAGGAAGAATGATCGGTGAATTAAATACAAATGGGAATTTTACTAGTTTACCCTTTTTACATCACAAGATATTAAATGTTAGAAACAAGATATGATATGCCCTTGCGTTGCAACAGGATAGATATAATATGACTAAATTATACTTGTAACTCATATATTATTAAAGAGACGATGATTATATGGACTTATATTGTTCATGCTTATTATCGAGAAATAACTATCTTTTAAATCATGTTTGATGTATTGAAAAAAACAATTATAACAATGTACATGTTAACAAATACATACAGTAACCATACATTCATAAAAACTTATTATAATATAAATTTTAAAATTCTAAAGTACTTTGTATGTTTCATAATTAACAATTCTCAAAACATGTAGTATATTAAATTCTATCAACTTAAAAACTCAAAATTCGTAATCATTTACAAAATAAAGTTTTTCATATAAAGGAGTTATGGTCGTCTTTGAGTTTTTTAGGTGTTGAGCAAAGTTAGTAAATGAGAAGTATATTCTTTGATAGATAAATTAAATATTACATTGTAAATCCAATAATATAGTTATTTGCAAATTGAATTCAAATTAGCTTACGTTAAAGAAAAATTCAAAGTCATATAAAGATACGACATAAGTATCGTGAATATTTTATTGTATGTTATATAAAAAAGATTATGATTTTCTAATAGTTAAAAAAATAAAAATTATAATATTTACTATTTGAAAGGTTTGATTCGCAAATTAAAAAGTTTTAATCTAAAATTAAAACAAATAAACTTTAGTATCATTATTAAGTAGAAGATCTATCAAATACTTAATATTTCTACATTAGAAATGGATAATTTTATATATTTTTATTTTAAAAAAAAAGGAAAAATTAAAACCTTCAAAGTGAAGAATATGAAATTAGAGGTATATGAAGGTGCTTAAATTTGAACTTGAGTGGTGGACTTCATTTGCAAAACACTTGACAATCTTATCTAATTTTGACATATTAAATAAGGTACCTATTAGTTGCTTATAATCTTACAAATATTTTTAATAAAGTATAATAAGACAAAAATTACTATTCGTAGTAGTGTTGTAATTGATATTAGATGATAATATCTAATTTTGACATATTAAATAAAGTACCTATTAATTGCTTATAATCTTACAAATGATTTAAATAAAGTAGTATAAGACAAAAATTACTATTCATAGTAATGTTGTAATTGATATTAGATGATAATAATAAGATCCGATTGATCAATGATAATACTTGGTTCTCACAGTTGTGTATACTTGGTTGGTTCTCGATTGAACCTGACCCTATATATATATATTAGTTAGTTTAACGATAGATGAACCAGTTGCATCAAACTTGGTTTCGAGTTTAATACACCACGAGAGTAACTCTGAATTCGTACTTGATTGAATAAAATAATCAACTAGACTTGACTATTATCAAATGAACCGTATCAGTTGCACTTGTAAGAGCACACGGAGTGGGGCTTGAACGGTGTTGCCGTTCAACACCTTGAATGTCAGTACCGGCGTTCACCACATCCGGTCGGCGTTCAAGGTCAGCGTTCACCCACGGCGTGCGGGTTTAAACGTTGTGGCAAACAAAGTTTTTTTTTTTTTCTTTTTTGTCTTTTTTTTTGGTTTTTGAAATTATAGAAGGTAATAATATAGCAGGTTTTTATTATTTTGTAAAAGGATGGAGAAGAAAGAATCACGATTTTGCAGGGGGATTTTTTTGTTACAGGTTCTTTTGGAGAAGATGAAGAAAAAAGATATAGGTAAGGTTTGAAATGGGTTTTTATTTTTATAAAAATTAAAGTGGATTAAATTGTTAAATTAAAATTTGAAGTGGGCTCAAATTATATTAGTCTAATATATTTTTATATTATCCCAACTTTATTTTAACCTTTATTTGTCTAAATTATTATTTTGTTTGTGTTATTATTTGTTTAAATTGTTATATTATTTTCATTTAAAAAATAATTAAATATATCAACTGAACACTGAACTGAACACTGAACCTCAATATTAATCAATACCTCACTTTTCAGCTTTAATGTTCTTGTTCAATGTTCAACTGAACACTAAAACTCCATCAACCACTCCCTGTGCTCTAAGGAATCCATATTTGTTTCGAGCTCCAATCCGCATCTCCATAAATTGCGAACATAACACATAATTTGTATCATCTATTATTCCAGATGGAAAAGGGGTATTTTTACATTTTGTATCGATCTAATACTAGTGGCGTAGCTAGAAATTATATTGGGTGAGCAAGAATATCGCTATTACTAGTAATTCTTGAAAAAAAATGATTAAATACTGGAAAAAAAACTTACAAAAAATATGTAGCTAGATAGTTTTAACATCACACGACGCTTTTCAAATTATCTAAAATATAATCTAAGCTAAAAGTATTGGTAATTTCTTTCTTAATCCAAATAACAAGATCATCATAAAGAAACTCATAGCCTATTCTATTACGCAATAATAACATCCTACAATCATCGAAAGTTTTAAATAAAGGTAATTGATTCGTTCGAACCAAATTAAAAGATATAAGAACTGAAAAACTTCCGAAGGAACAATAAATTGTTATTTAACATGGTGAAAGAAAAAATGAAGTTAAATTCTTACTAAATCAACAAGTAAATTTGATGAATTAAAAATATAATATAAATTGGTTAATACCTATTAGGCTTGAGCAATTACAAATTAGGATCCGAAAGTTTTGTGGGGTATATATTTTTGTTCGTGTGGTATCTATCTCTGATCCAATAATAAGGATTGTTAAGTGTTAATTGTTAATTTAGTACTAACAATTATATGGGACAATCTATTTAGTATTTTAGAATTTTAGAGAGGGAAACTTAATATTTATGGTGGGCCTTGATATCGCGTAAAAAGTCACGTTTTTACTACCGATATCTCTCTCATTCTGGAATGATTCTTATTATATTGAACTCAAATACGGTTCAAATCAGTGATATTATGCTGAGATGGTCAAAACAAGGTTGCACGATAAAAATCAAGCAAAACGAATGAAAAACGAAGATTCCACGCACAATTGAAGATTCAAGGTATCAAAACAAGATTTAGAGACAAAGTGCCCACCATGAAGATTTCTCTTATCCAAGGTATTCGTTTTCAAAATACGAATCCAACAGAAGAAGAATCGGCAAAAACGGATGAAGAATGAAAATTCTACGCACGCCGAAAGATTCAAACGATTCGTACAACACATCTAAAGTTCAGAGACATATTTTTGGGATTTTTTTTTCATCAAAGTCTTCATTTTTGATAAATGAATCCAACAATAAAATAATCAACGCAAACAGACGCATAACGAAGAAAACACGCACGAATCAATAAATGGAGCAAAAGACGGCGAACTGGGGCGGCAGGCTACCAGCCGCCGCAGGCCACCAGCCAGTCGCCGGCCAACAGGGTAGCGGCGCCAGCCACCTGCCCCCCATCCCAATTCCGCTTTTCGGTCCTTGCGTGTACCCGGTGCCACACCTTTACGCGATTTTACGTACCTGATGCCACACCTTTACGTGATTGTACGTACCTGGTGCACAACCTTTTCCACCTTTCGCTAAAGTGCTCCTCAAGTTGCTAACGTGAGCCAAATTTCACCTATAAATAGGAGGCATGAGGCTTCATTCCAACACACACCATTCTTAGAACAATATAAGTACTTAAGATATTGCTTCTACTTTCTTTTTATTTTCTTACTAAAAATTAGTTTTAGGCTAGTTTAGGAGCTTGTTTAGAATAGAAGGAAAATACGGAACGCATTGTAAATCTTCGGTGTAAGCTTGGAATCGTGTTAATTAATTCAAGTCTACTTTCTCCATTATTTAATCCTGGTGCTTTCTAATCCTTATCTATCTTAATTAATTACGTTTATATATATTATGCTAGATTTAGTTATTGCCATGATTAGAGAGTAGTATACTTGTTGTGTTTGCCTGCAATGTAGTTAATTAATTATGGGATGATTTATAATTAAATATTAAAGATCGGTAGTATTGCTTTGATCGTCTTATTGCATGTTCTTGTTTGATTGTTGCCTTAGGATCATCATAGTGGTAAAATATAAACGGTCTTGATTATCGTAAAGTAATATGATGGCCCATATTCGATTGTACTCGATATAGTACTAGAAACACTTCAAGGTGGAGTACAAATGTATGGAAGTCGAGGAACGACCGAAGGTAGTCATATTATGAAACGGTACAATATTACGAAGTAATATGATGGCCCGTATTCGACTGTTATTCGATATAGTACTGGAAACACTTCAAGGTGGAGTACAAATGTATGGAAGTCGAGTAACGACCGAAGGTAGTTATATTACGGACTAATATATAAAATGAGAAACCTAGTTTAATTAACCTTTCTAAATAGACTTTTAAACTTCAAATTAATCTATCGCCTTTCCACCAATAAACGTGATTACAACGCCTTTTTAGCGACGTCCAATTAAAAGGTAGTCAGTCATCTGTGTCAATATAATTTGTCAAAGGTATGAAACTATGGAACCGCAAGGCTACATGGGGGATTATCATAGGACAAGACGTGGCCAAGGTTTGAGGTGGCGGAACCACCTTAAGTGAGGAACGCTGGGGATTAATTGGGTAGTCTTAAGCAAGGGTTAGTTTAAAGTCATAAATGAACTTTTTAAATATACGAATCTATTAGGATGATGAGGAATCGTTATATGATTCAATTTTGTCTAGTACCTTTAGATTTTGTTCCCGTTCATATGAAAGTATTATTAAACCATAATTAAGATTTTGCTTATTTTTCTAAATACTTTGTAATGTTAACGTAACCTAACTCCCGGGGTGACATGCTAATGGAACTCTAATTAGTAGGAAATCTAGTGTTTACATCACAAATATCCAAGAGTAACAATTAACAAATATCTTTTAAAACAGTTTCTCCAAACATCATCCTATAACTTAATTAAAGAAATCTCAGCAAATACTATCTTTATCTTATCTGCTTTACATTTTATTTTTATTTCGCTTTTATTTATTTACTTGCCTAACTTGGTCAATATAAAAACCAAAACTCCCCCACTATTTTATAAACCCTTCACTAGTTTGAAAGCCCTCATCTACCATGCCTTAGTTTCAATTCAGTCGGTTTGAAGAACGGCTCTAGGTCATACCTACCACTTGCTCACCCTTAGGATTAGCATTGAGGGAAAACTTAGGCCCCGCAATTACAAATTTAAAACACTCACTTATGCCCGTCGCTAGTAGCCGGTGCAACGATAAGGGTAAAATCCTTACCGACCGCTGGTGACGCATCAAGTTTTTGGCGTCGCTGTCGGGGAACCAACTGTACGATCCTTAGGCATTTAGACGAACTTACTTACTAGTGAACCTTTAGGATTTCTTAAACCCCTACGTTTTTCTTTGTTTTTCCTTCATTTTACTACTTTTAGAAATTACCCCTTATCCATTCAACTAGTCAACCACCTGCCAACGAGACTATGACAGCTGCACGTATCACTCTCGCTGAAGCCTCTAAACCTTTGATTGAAGGCCGAGGAGGACCAATCGTCTATCCGGAAACCGATAGAGGATCATTTGAATTAAAGCCACATATTGTTCAGTTAGTCCAAAACCTCTATCAATTCCATGGCCTACCAAATGATGATCCAAACTCTCACTTTCACAAATTCATTTCCTTATCCAACTCCTTTAAGCCGATTGGGGTTAATCAGGACATAGTCTATCTATACCTATTTCCCTATTCACTCACTCTCAATGAAAAAACCTGGTTTGAGGGATTAGAGATTAACTCTATAACCTCTTGGGTAGAATTAGCAACCAAATTTTTGGCCAAATATTTTCCCCCATCAAAACAAGCCACGTTTAGGTCCAACATCATAAACTTCCATCAAGTGCATGATGAATCAATCTACGATGCATGGGAACCCTTTAAGAAATTGCTTAAGAAATGTCCAAATCATCGTTTTGAGCGCTCAGACCAGTTGCGCATTTTCTACAATGGTCTCTTCCCACATCACCGTCCTTTACTTGATACCGCCTCTCAAGGCAGTTTTATAAACTCTACGGCCGATGACGCTTGGAGCCTTATTGAGAAAATGACAATACACAACCATGACTGGAATAGTGAAAATCACCTCTCATTAGTGAATTCACCTACTACATTCGGGAATGAAGCTATCAAAACTCTCGCTCAGCAGGTGGAAGAACTAACCAAAGAGATCAAGGAATTGAAAACTCAACTACAATAAGTCTGTCAAGTTCAAACCTGCCTTAATTGTGCTAATTTGAACCACTCAGCCCAAATTCCTCACTCTCATCTAACTCCGCCCAATACTAACCCTTCCTTTAACCCACTTAGGAATTGCCCACCAACTCACCAACTTCAACCTTCTGAACCCTCTTCCTTACAGACCTCTAGTTTTGATGACACCCTGATACAAGTCATTCAAGGAATCTCAGCTACACAAGACCAAGCTGATCTCATCTTAAGAGATCAACTGACTTTGTTAAAGGCTTTCGAATCCCAGTTAGGACAATTAGCACAACGTATTAACGCTAAACCTCAGGATAGTCCAACTAGTTGCCATAAGGAGGCTTCTCATATTCAAGACTCTCAGGTAGCACATAGCCCACCTATGACTTCTTCTCCGGTGAAGGAACCACCTATTGTCCCATCGACAATGGATTTAGAGTCTACACCAAATAGGAAAGTAAGCATTCCATTTCTGGCTCGTCTTAAACAACGACCGGATAAGCTTAAGTCTTTAAAGCTTGATAGGAAATTCCTAGACACCGCCTCTGAAGTTCACTCCAAAAAGTACTTCAGAAGACTTCTTACAACCAAGGATAAGGTACCCGAAGTACCCAATGTCCCGCTGAACGAGGAATGTTCAGCTATCTTGAAAAATATCATTCCAGAAAAACTCGGAGACACCGGACGTTTTACTCTTCCCTGTTCTATCTACAATTCAGGCATCATCTGTTCTCTTGCCGATTTAGGAGCTAGTGTTAACCTTATGCCATACTCGCTTTTCAAGAGGCTTGAGTTAAAAAATATTCGACCTACCGAAATGACTATACAGCTTGCTGACCACTCGGTCAAATACCCTAGGGGAATAGCTGAAAATATTTTAGTTAGGAATGACAAATTTCTTTACCCAGCAGATTTTGTAGTAATGGATATGCAGGAAGACGTACACATCCCAATCATACTAGGAAGACCTTTCATGAATACGGCCAAGGCAATCATCAACGTCTTCGCATAAACCATCAGCTTGCAGTCTCAGGGAGAAACTATCACTTTCCATATCGACAATCCTAACACTGGAGACCAAGCCGATATGTACATGATCTCCAAGAACAAGACCACAAAGGACAAAGAAACTGCAAGTTCAACAAGTGAAAGTAAATCTAGTAAGGAACTGGCAATCATGCCATATTTTCCGATTGACCTCCGACGAATAGGACAAAAGATGAAAAATGCATCAGCAAAAAATCCAACGATGGAAGAAATAATCGGAAAGAGAAAGATAGAAGAAGAAAACAGAAGAAGCAGACCACCAACTAATCTATTTACCCCTGAAGAAATGGCGGGAAGTAACCATAACCATCCCACGAGAGGAGAAACACTAGAGGAATATTCCAAACGCACAAGATACCAACCGAAAACCATCATAGATAACAAAGTGCTCGAAGAATTGATCCAAAGATTTGACAAAGTAGTAGGAGGAATAAGCAGCGTAGTCAACATGCTGGCTCTTTCCCCTGCTGAACTGCAATTCTATCAACAACAGAAACGGACTTATGCTAGGATCTACAATGCCCTTAAAAGATCTAACATCCCATTCACCTCAACGCAATGGGAGATGTTAGGATCCATTATAGCACATATGAAAGAGACTACTGGACATCCGAGCAGTCGTGCCGACATTTCAATGATGAATGACCTCACATCATTGCTTAACTTTCTAAATAGAGAAGATCACCTTAGTTCCAAAGAAAGCGGATATATGGTTATCAACTCCGCTATTGAAAAACAAGTTGAGTTATTGATTGAAGAACTTAGTGATCTCGTTTGGGAAGAATCAAAAAGCGAACAACCTTTTAGGGCCACACATGAATCACCACTTGACATCGCTACTTTTGTTACGATCCATCTACTGGAGATTTAACAACGGAAAAGTAACTCTAGAACGAACTTCATATTCCACTCAGGATGCAAGGAGATACTTCGTCAGCTTGTTCTAGTTTTCTCAGAATCCGACTTTCCATTCAACAACCATCAGCACCGGCAAATAGAGGACCTGTGCACGTCCATCAGAAGATTCAACGGAGACCCCAAGACCGAGAATTATGAAGACATAAAACTGCAATTCTTGGCGTTTGTATGCTCTCTCTAGCAAAACCCACCACCAAGAGAGTTTGTTAAGACAGACACAACCACCATGACCGACCCTAGTGGACCTGCCACTAAAGCAGTTAACTATATCACCTTCGGACTTCACAGACTTGAGAGGACAACTTTAGAGCATCTTCTGAACTACAAGGAATCATCGAGAGATAGTCTACTCGAAATGATTACGACAATTATCAACCAATTCATGAGAATCTATACACCTCCATACACTTTTCTGCAACCTAGGGCCCACAACATTAACGGGAATCCCATGGATGCATCCATCTCCATCTAGCTAGGAGAGAAAAAGTCGAGCTCTCGACTTTAAAAGAGCGCTTCTCGGGAGGCAACCCGTGTTTACATTTCTGCAATTTTACATTCCAAGAAGTGATGAAGTCTCCGACTATCTTTCACACTTGGATATACGAAGAAGACCGATGTAACACCCCCAAATTTAATGTTTTGCGGAAGCATAATTCGGGTGTTACTAATCAATAATCAAAGCACACAGATATATAGCAAACGACTCTATATGCGTCGTTTTAACAAAATATATTAATATTAAAAGGTTTACAACAGTTTGAAGTCGTACATACCTCGTGCTCGTGATATGAGATATTTTAAGTACATAATTAGTTATACAAAATCTAATAATGCAATGAAATCTCTGAAGTTTGCATGAAGACTCGAGCTAATAGGCATCCTGATGGGCAGTCCAGATCTACTGCTGAGTACCTGTGATACATGCTAAAATGGGTCAGCTAATGCTGGTGAGCTCACAGGTTTAGATATCAAATATTAGTGTGTGAACCGCAAGATTTAAATGTTGATTTGCATCCAGCAAATGATACTGATAGTGTATACAACCATGAGCGCATAGTCTGAGCTTAACTCGAGGGTCGGGTCCCATATAGAGAATTCCGAGCGAGGTGCCTCCACGAGTGCCTAATCTACACTCGTCTTCCCAAATATTAGTACGTCCGTTGCAGAGGTTAGCGCGACTAACCCGGACGAAGTGGGTCAATCCTATATGGTACCATATACTAATATTCATGCTACTTTCGTATTACCAGGCTATACTGATGGAGGACTTTGGTTTGATTAGTTGAAAATAACTCATGTAGTATATTGAAATATGTACTCGCGTTCATGCATTAAAAACAGAGCAATGTATCACACCCCTAGTAAAACAGTAAAAAGAGGGGCCATGAGACTCACCTGAGCCTGAAGAGTTTATCTAAATAAACTGAGATTGATTAGCCAAGAATCAAAGTCCAAAGACTTGTAACCTGAGGGTGTCCACGACACGCGATGGTTATAAACATGTGAAGGCATCTAATAAGACTACCTTGTAGTTGTTTGTCCAACTAGAATGTCCAAATGATTACAATTTGGTTGATTGTTTAAGTGTTTGAAAATGTGTACGGCCCGTTGGTGATTGTTTGAAATAATAATCCCATATTACTATTTTGATGATTTTGAAGTGTTATACCTAAAAGTAAGTTCCAATGTGTTTTAGAAGTTGTGTCGTATTCGTGTTTGATGTTATACAAGTTCAACACCTTGTGTGAAAGTTCAGACATAACACCTTTACTCGTGACCCTAGGGTAAGGGCGAAGCCCGTTAATGACGGGGGTCCGGGGGCAGCGCCCCTGGTTAGCTGGGTCCAAGGTGTGGCAACCCCTGGCGGGGTCCAAGGGGCAGAGCCCCTGGCTGGGGTTGAGCTGCCAGGTCAGCTTGGAATTTCGTCAAAACGCATCTGAGATTTGAATTTGGCTGGGCAAAATTTTTATTTCTACTACATTGCTTTGGTGAAAAACGCATCTGAGATTTGAATTTGGGCAAAATCAAGTGATAAATTTTCAGGTCTCAACACTTAGTAAAATTTGAGTTTTCTAGGTTCTGTCATCTGTGACATTGTGTGCGACGTAGGTTGTTATGTCGCAGGTCATGACTGCGACATTGGTCATGGCGTCGTTAAGTGCGACTTCGCAATTTATTGCGACGTTGAGTCTGATGTCGCTATATGTGACGTTGTTGGTCTTTGCGACGTAGGGGTTGATGTCGCTATGTACGACGTCAGCAATTTAATGCGAAGTTGAAGCTGATGTCGCTATATGCGACATCGTGGGGGTTTTGCGACATTGCAGCTGATGTCGCAATTGGGCCAAGCCAACAGCGACATCGACGTCTGACCGGATTTCGGTGGCCGGAAACTAGGCCGGGAGACTTTGGTTTGGTCCGAAACTTTTACCCAACCCTTATATGGACACTTGAAGCCTAGACAAACAATTATACGTTGAAAACAATAGAAAACGAGAGGTGTCGGGATTTGTCGGAAACTTACGAAGTTAACGCCGTGAAAATCCGGAAAGATGGAAATGTAGATCGTGAAGTGGTGAACGTTTTCCCCTAAATGAGCTTGAAGATTTGAGGCCGTTTGGTGGTGCGTTTTAATGATTTTAGATGATGGTGGTGGCGGGTTTGTTTTGAAAGAAAAGAGAGGAGAGATTGATAGAGAGAGAGAAGATAGGTGGAAATGGGGTGGGGAGGTGGTGACCTCACCCCCTTTTTGCTGATTATTGGGAAAAGAGGGAGGGGGATCTCCCGAATTTTAATCCCCGCGTTTGCGTTCCGTGCGGTGTTCGTTTAAACGTTAAATATTTATTTTATACGTTTAAATATATGTTTTAAAATACAAATGTTTACACACTATTTTTGTTGAAGTATTTTACCAAATACTTAATAACTTAAATGATTTCGTTTGTTTGTGTGTTAAATGTCTAAGTCGCGTTGAAGTTTATTACACGGTACGAAATATAATTGAAATATTATCAAAATAATATTTTTGGGTATGATATCTTTATTAAATAATTTTATGTTATTTAATAAAATTGATTTTCCAACGTCCGTATTTACTTGAACCGAATTACATTCGATTTGAAACTTGTACGATTTTATCAAATCGCATATTCGTATATATTCAACAATATATATATTTTGATACATTAATTAGCCTAAAACCAACTAATTACATGTATTAACAACTGATTAGGTACAAATCACTAGTCCTAATTCAGCGGGTGTTACATTCTCCCCCTGTTAGGAGAATTTCGTCCCGAAATTTATCTCGATGTGTCGTTTGACGTAGAGTCAGTGAATAACTGAGGATACTTGAGTCGCATTTGGTCTTCCCGTTCGCAAGTGAATTCCGGACCACGCCGCGAATTCCACCTGACCTTAGCGATGGGAATACGACTCTGTTTGAGTTGTTTGACCTCACGGTCCATGATTTCCGTAGGTTCTTCAACAAAATGAAGTTTGTCATCGATGCTAATCTCGTCGAGTGGGAGGATAAGTGTCTCATCAGACAGGCATTTCTTTAGGTTAGAGATATGAAAAGTAGGGTGCACGCTGCTGAGCTCAACTGGCAGCTGCAGTCGATATGCCACAGGGCCAATCCTTTCGAGGATCTCAAAAGGCCCAATGTATCTGGGATTTAACTTCCCGCGTTTTCTGAATCGGATCACGCCTTTCCAAGGTGATACTTTAAGGAGTACTCGATCCCCAACTTGGAACTCGAGTGGTTTGCGTCTCACGTCAGCATAACTTTTCTGACGATCACGTGCGGCTTTGAGTCTGTTTTGGATTTCGACAATTTTCTCGGTGGTTTCGTGTATGAGTTCAGGACCAGTGAGTTGACTGTCTCCCACTTCGGTCCAATAGATCGGTGATCGGCACTTACGACCGTACAGTGCCTCGAATGGTGCAGCCTTAATGCTGGTGTGATAACTGTTATTGTAGGAAAACTCGCACAATTCCCAGGTGTCTTTCCCAGTTTGCAACGAAGTCAACTACGCAGACTCGTAGCATGTCTTCCAGTGTCTGAATAGTTCGTTCACTTTGGTCATCGGTTTGAGGATGGTATGCGGTACTCATATCAAGTCGGGTACCCAACGATTTTTGAAGTGATTGCCAAAAGTGAGAAGTGAAATGAGCGTCCCTGTCAGAGATAATCGAGGTTAGGACACCGTGTTGAGAAACAATTTCTTTGATGTAGATTTGTGAGAGGCGTTCCATTTTATCGGTTTCCTTGATCGCCAGGAAATGAGCAGATTTGGTGAGACGATCGATGATCACCCAAATGGTATCGCAACCGCTCGATGACTTGGGTAGTTTGGTTATGAAATCCATGGCGATTTGTTCCCATTTCCATTCAGGAATGCTGGGTTGTTGAAGTAAACCCGAAGGTTTTTGATGTTCGGTTTTGATATTCGAGCAAGTAAGGCACTTGCTGACATAGGTGGCGTTTTCGGCTTTCATGTTCGGCCACCAATAGAATTCCTTGATGCCGTGATACATTTTGTTGGATCCTGGATGGATAGAATATTTAGACTTGTGAGCTTCATCCATCACCAAGTCTCGCAGATTCCCAAACCTAGGCAACCAGATTCGATTTGAGAAGTACCTAACGCCATTAGGTTTGATTTCGAATTGTTTATCGATGCCCCGTAAGGCTTTGCTTTTGACATTTTCAGGTTTCAAAGCTTCGAGTTGAGCGGTGTGAATCTGAATGGTGAGGTCATTATGAATGGTCATACTGAGGGCTCGGACTCGAAGTGGTTTCGTTCGTTCTTTTCGACTGAGGGCATCGGCAACAACATTTGCCTTGCCTTGCCTTGGTGGTATTTGATTTCACAATCGTAGTCGGTGAGTAACTCGACCCAACGACGTTGTCGCATGTTAAGGTCTTTTTGGTCGAAGATGTGCTGGAGGCTTTTGTGATCGGTGAATACAGTACTTCGGGTACCATAGAGGTAGTGTCTCCAGATTTTGAGAGCGAACACCACGGCCCCTAGTTCGAGGTCGTGAGTCGTGTAGTTCTTCTCGTGAACTTTGAGTTGTCAGGAAGCGTAAGCAATGACCTTGTCTCGTTGCATCAACATGCAACCGAGACCTTGGTGGGAAGCATCGCAGTATACCACGAAGTCGTCGGTGCCTTCGGGTAAGGATAAAATAGGAGCACTGCAAAGCTTGAGTTTTAATAGCTGAAATGCTGACTCTTGTTTATCAGTCCAATCGAACTTCTTTTCCTTCTGAGTCAGTGTCGTGAGTGGTTGAGCTATTTTGGAGAAATTTTCGATAAAACGACGATAATACCCGGCCAATACCAAAAATTGGCGTACTTTGGTTGGAGTAGTTGGCGCTTGCCAGTCTTTGATAGCCTCGATTTTCGATGGGTCGACGTGAATTCCTTGACTATTCACAACATGTCCAAGGAATTGAACGGATTGTATCCAGAACTCACACTTGGAGAATTTGGCATATAATTCCTCGTGTTTGAGCAGTTCTAGAATGGTTTGGAGGTGTTGCGCGTGTTCTCGTTCGTTGCACGAATAGATGAGGATGTCATCGATAAAGACAATGAAAAACTTGTCGAGGTAGGGTTTGCACACCCGATTCATAAGGTCTATGAATACAGCCGGTGCGTTTGTTAACCCGAAGGGCATCACCTAAACTTCATAATGCCCGTAACGAGTTCGGAAAGCAGTTTTCAGGATGTCGGTGTCACGAACTCGAAGTTGATGATAACCTGACCGAAGATCGATTTTTGAATAAATACTCGATCCCTGAAGTTTGTCAAACAGGTTGTTGATACATATTAGGTGTCCGTCAGTTGGTCTATCGAGTTGTAATAAGTGTCGTTAGTTATTAATAGAAATATAGTGTTTATTATATGCGACACTCGTGTTTTAGGTTAGGCGTCACTTGCCTTAGTGACGCATAGCGTCACTTAGGTAAGTGACGCATGAAGGCGGCCACATGCGACACTTCCACAAGTGACGCATGTCGGCTGACTTTTTAGTATAAATAGAAACTTACGGGTTTTCGGCTAGGGTTGACGAAACCCTAGCACCATTTGTCGACTAAACCTCTCTGTAATCGATCCCAATACATTATACAAGCTAATAAACAAGTTTGCTTTGTTTGAATTTCGTTGTTTCGGTTTGTGTTTGTTAGCATTAAGTGTAATTGATTGATTCCGCCTATCAATTACTGTCAATTGTCATCTAGATCCAAGAATAGAGGCTTATCAACTGGTATCAGAGACTTGCGGTGATAACATTGACGTTTATAAGGTATTTTGGATTGATTTCGGTTTTGCTTGATTCAAAAATCACGAACTCATACGGATTTTGAGGTGCACAGCTGAATTACAGTCGATATTCTTCAACATATACAGGTTTCGTCCATTAGGGTTCAAGGAATTTTCGTTTGGTTTACGAAAATTCGACATTTTTAGGGTTTTGGGATTTTTCAGCCGTTTTGCGACACTCGATCCGTCACTTGGACGCGTCACTTATAGCGGCACTCACTAATCCCAGAATTAGGGTTTTACCGTCACTTAGACGCGTCACTTAAAGCGTCACTTGAGGTAATACGACACTTAACTTAAGTGTCGTCTACCCTAATACACCGACACTCAAGTGCGTCACTGTTGCACGTCACTTGATCCTTAAGCGTCACTTCTGTTAGTGACGCCTGTTTGATTTATAGCGTCACTTTTACTAGTGACGCCTATTTGATTTAGCACGACACTCAAGTACGACACTTGAGTGCGTCACTTGCTTAACTGACCGACACTTACTAATAGTGTCATCCGTCACTCTGTACGTCACTCGATAGCGTCACTTTCCTAGTGTCGCTATTCGCTGCGACACTTGAGTGCGTCACTTACCAAGTGATGCCTTTGGTAATAATTACTTTGCAAGTTCTTGTTTTTTCGTACCATTTCAGGTAGATCTTCAATGGCTTCTATTGCTGATAAAGACGATATTAGAGGACTAAGAGATATGTTAAAACAAAATCATGATGTTGGCTCTAATAATAAACCTCCTCTGTTTACAGCCGATATGGATTATGTATATTGGCGTGCTCGATTTGAACAATACATCAACTTTCACTGTCCGGAGCTATGAGGTCCACTCACCGAGAAATATGTAGCTCCTCTAGCTGAAGGAGTTTTCCCTACCATGAATATGCCTCCGAAAAAGTTGTACAGGTCCATGACTCCAGAAGAAAAGAAAGATTACGATATGGAGAAAAAGGCACATGCGGCTATTTGTATGTGCCTATCTAAAGATGTATTGCGAATGTTCAAATCACATGAAACCACATATGAGCTGTGGAATGCAATAGAAACTAGATGTGGTGGAAATCAAAGGTACAAAGCAGCCAAGTTAGAGCTCATTAAGAAACAGTACGATCTGTTTGATTCTCTCCCAAATGAGACAACAGCAGGAGTTTTTACCAGATACTCACAACTGGTGAGTGAGTTAACGGAGGGAGGTTACGATTTTCCTCCACTTGAAGTAAACAAGAAATTACTGGATGTTTTGCCTAGCTCTTGGGACGTTAAAGTACAGCTTCTCAAGGAAGGTCATGAATTAGCTACCATGAAATTGGACGAGCTAATTGGCGTTCTTCAAGCTCATGCAATGGAGATGAAGAAGAAAGAATGCAAGACAGGTGGTTTTGTTCAAGATCCATCCCTGTATGGAGGACAAGTTAACACGGGTAAAACGTATGGGGGAATGGCTTTTGTTTCTTCTATAAGCTCTCCACTTCAGACTCCTTTGTACTCTACTGGTGTTTCTCATCCAGTATATGCTTCTGGACCCTCTCAGGGGTCAAAACAGCAGGTCCCTGTCTCTCCTGCAATTCAAGAGCAGGCTGCTATCTATACAGCCTTTCTAAGCTCTTACAAGGATTTGGTCTCACAACCAAATGCCACTTTGGAATTGGCCAAGGAAGACTATGCTCAACTTGATGATGATGATCTTGAGCAGATGGATCTTAACTGGAACATCGCTATGATATCCAGGCGCGTTCAGAAATTCTTGCAACGAACTGGTCGCAAGAGTTTGGAGGGAGATGGCAAAACCAGCTTCGGTTTTGATAAAAGCAAAGTAAAATGTTACAATTGTCAGAATTTGGGACACTTTGCAAGAGAATGTGAGAAGCCTAAGGTTCCTCCGTCTGGTTTCACTAAGCCTGATGCTCCTAGAACTCCGGAGAAGGATCAAATAAAGCAAGCAACAGCAGATGCACTAGTGGTTTTTGAGCCAACCAATACAGATTGGAGTATCTATGCTGAGAACTATCAGCAGTGTCTTATGGCTCACATCTCGAATGAGGTATGTAATGAAACTGAAGAACCCTTGAACTGTGTATCATGTATTAAATTAACCGAATCCTTAAGGTGCTTTAAGGTAGACAATGTAGACTTAAGAAGAAAGGTTGAAAAACTTAATGACTCAAACAAATACCTAAAAGCAAATGAACAATTGTATGATAAGAAAATAGAGGCTTATCAACAGGACACACTTAGGTATAAGTCAAAAGTTTTCAGTCAACAGGATGCTATTGATAGCTATCTTGCAGAAATTGACCGTCTAAACATGGAACTTTCGAATCTTAAAGTAGAATATGACAACTATAAGAGTAAGATTTTAAGTTCTTCGTCGTCTACTGTTGCCTTTAATGATATACTTACTAAGCAAAGGACAGATCACAAAACGAAGACGGGACTAGGCTATAGTGTAGTCCCGCCTCCTTCTGAATACTGTCCTATGCCGGTTAAGGAAGGCACCGAAGAGATTCCGGTTGATTATGCATTGTTATACAGTGTCAAATCTAAGGTTGATAAGGTTAACAAACAGGTGAAGGAGAAAACTAAACGTTCAGAGTACCCTTCACCTCAGTTTGTTAAAGCAAAGTGTGAATCTCCTGTTAATGTTGAGGAGATAGTTGAGATTGAGGATATTACCGATGAGGAGTATCCTGAGTTTAAAAAGGTTGAGGTAAAATGTGATAAGGTGTTAAAAGTTGAACCTCCAATTAAAGTTCAATCTAACAAAGAAAAGAATAAGGTTTTAAGTACAAAATCTAAAACTTTACAGTCACCTGTAAAGATTTTGCAAAACAAATCTAAATCTGCAAATGATGTTTGTAATAAACCTTCTACGTCAACCACTCAACCGAAACAAGAACATTCTAAGACATGCATGAAATGTGCATGTTCTAGAAATGTTTTTTCAACTCCGGCGGTAAAACCTCAGTTTCAATCAGTTGTTGAAAATCGATCATGTTTTTACTGCAAGAGACAGGGACATCTAATTCGTGATTGTCCCAAACTGTCCCATCAGAATTACGAGAGGGAAATGCCTAGGATTTCTGTTTATCGCAATTCTCTTTCAAGACCTCCTCCTAGGCGTTACTCTGTCTCTCCCAAACCTCTTGCTAAAACAAGTAATGTTGGGCAAAAACCTTTGCCAAAACAAGAACCCCACATTATTCCAAAGCAAATTTCCAAACCATCTACTGTTTGGAAAATAAAGGAGTCTACTGCAGACTCCACTGTCATCAATAATAACACATCAGATGCAAAATCTGATCTGTTTAAAAATAAAGTCTTGTCTGATGTGATTATTGTTGATGACTGTGGTCGACCTAAGTCTGTAAAGGCTTGGGTCACCATTTCTCACTAATCTCCTACTTTTGTGTTGCAGCAGTCAGATCGCGTTAAAGACAGCGAGTGGTTTGTCGATAGTGGTTGTTCGCGACACATGACAGGCGATGTGTCTCTTTTGACGGATGTTAAACCACATTCTGGAGGACATGTTGCGTTTGCTGGAGATACAGGAGGAACTATTTCTGGGAAAGGTACGCTAACTAACAGGAAAGTTAGCTTCGAAAATGTGAACTACGTGGCTCAATTGACTCACAACTTGCTGAGTGTATCACAAGTCTGTGATAAGGATTATACAACAGCGTTCACAAAGACAGAGTGTGTGATTTTGAAGCCGGGTTTCGTTATCCCCGAGGAATGGGTGCTTTTAAGAGCACCTAGGAGAAATGATACCTACGTCATGAATATGCGTACTGTTGAGACTAAGGATGAATATACATGTCTCCTATCTAAGGCTTCAGAAAAGGAATCACTACTGTGGCATCGACGAATGGGACACATTCATTTTCGCAAGATGAACTTCTTGATAAACAATGACTTGGTAAATGGAGTCCCTAAACAGTCATTTGCACTAAAAGATGACTGTGTCGCCTGCCATAAAGGGAAACTTCATAAGAAACCTCACAAGCCTAAGTTAGTGAATTCCATTGCAGCACCATTGGAATTATTGCATATGGACTTATTCGGTCCTATTTCAACAAAGAGTATTGGTGGAAGATCGTACTGCTTAGTAGTCACCGATGATTACTCACGCTTTTCTTGGGTGTACTTTCTGGGTGCGAAGAGTGAAACACCAGACATTCTGGTGTATTTGTTAGATAAGTTGGCAAACTTATGCAACTTAAAGGTGAAAAGACTGCGAAGTGATAACGGGACTGAATTCAAGAACTCTATTCTTGAGTTATACTGTGACTCAAAAGGCATTGATCATCAGTTCAGTGCCCCTCGAACTCCTCAACAGAATGGAGTTGCTGAGCGTAAAAATAGGACTATTATCGAGACAGCTCGGACTATGCTGGCCGATTCTAAGCTTCCTATAATCTTTTGGGCAGAAGCAGTCAGTACTACTTGCTATGTGTTGAACCGAGTGCTCACGGTTAAGAAGAAAAATAAGACATGTTATGAACTCTTTAATAACCGTAAGCCCACCTTGCAGTTTCTGGAACCTTTCGGGTGTCCATGTCTGATTATGGTCTCTAAAGACAAAGTCTCAAAGTTTGGAGCTAAAGCAGTTGAAGGAATTTTCCTTGGTTATTCCGTCAACTCTCTAAATAAACGAGTCTACATCAAGTCGACTCATCAAGTGGAAGAGCATTTTGAGGTGAAATGCTTACGATACACGGATCCTCCTCAAGGAACGGGTCCGGATTGGTTATTCAATTACAAGGATGTGTTCAACTCATTCGACATACCAGAAGGAACTTCTGATGAGGACGAAATTGTCACTCTACTTCATGGTATTAGTTTGTGTCAGGACAATTCTACCTTAACACCGGCATCCCCGCCTACAGCTACATCCACTCCGTCACCTCCACCACCTACTACTACACCAATAGCTACCACATCCACACCTCTGTCTACGTTTCCACCTTCGGATGTTCCTTCGACTTCAGGAACATCTAAAACAACAGAATATCCCGATGACCCCAACATGCCACCATTGGAGGAGGACGAGGATGATGACATGGTTCACTCTCATCTTTTCTCTAATGAAGATGATACGGAAACTCTAGTGCAACCAGAAAGTACTACCGTTCCTGCATCTAACACCGTTCCCATCATTGAAGGGGACATGAATAATTTGGAGTTAGTACTTGCACCTGATCGAATTCCAGTCACACGTGTACACAGGGATCACCCCATTGATAACATTATCGGTGATCCTGAAGCTGCTGTTCGAACAAGGCATCAAGTGCAACAAAATCCAAATCAGGAAATGTTGAATTTGATCGCCCGGATAAATTCCTGTCATTTATCCCAAATTGAACCGAAGAAAGTTGATGAAGCCTTGAAAGATCCATCTTGGGTCGAGGCTATGCAAGAAGAGTTGCAGCAGTTCAACAAGCTGCACGTGTGAGATATAGTTCCATTACCCAAAGGTGCTCATTTAACTGGCACTCGATGGGTGTTTCGGAATAAAATGGATGATAGGGGTATTGTCATTCGGAATAAAGCCCGACTGGTAGTTCAAGGATTTAGTCAAATTGAAGGCTTGGATTATGATGAAGTCTTCGCTCCTGTGGCAAGACTTGAATCCATTCGGATCTTTCTCTCATTTGCATCTTACAAAGAGTTTCGCGTTCACCAACTCGATGTCAAGAGTGCATTTTTATATGGGAAAGTGGACACTGATGTCTACGTGAAACAGCCTCCTGGCTTTGAAGACCCTGAGCATCCAGAATACGTCTGCAAGTTGAACAAGGCGTTATACGGTCTTCATCAAGCCCCGCGATTATGGTACGAGAGGTTATCCAATCATTTGGTCAAGCATGGATTTGTTCGTGGAAATATCGACAGTACTTTGTTCATTCGCAAAGAACGGACTGGCGATCGAGAGGATATGCTACTTGTGCAGGTGTATGTGGACGACATTATTTTTGGTTCTACCAATGAAGCAATGTGCAAGCATTTTGAGGAAATCATGAAAGCTGAGTTTGAGATGAGTGCGATGGGGGAGCTAAAATTCTTTTTAGGTGTGCAAGTTGAGCAGTCTTCAAAGGGTATCTATATTCATCAGTCAAAGTATGTCAAAGACATGTTGACTCGATACGATCTGCTCAATTGTAAAACCTATGGGACTCCCATCGAGCTTAATCATAATCTCCGACTTGTTGAGGATGAAGAAGATTGCAAAGAAAAGGACTATCGATCAATGATAGGTTCTTTGATGTACTTGACAGCTTCTCGACCGGATATTGTCTTTGCGGTATCCGTATGCTCTCGCTTTCAAGCTAAACCAAAGGTGTCTCATATGAGGGCAGTAAAGCGAATCTTTGGTTATCTCAAACATAGACCCAATCTTGGTCTATGGTATTCAAATGAGAAATCCTTCGCTCTCTCTGCCTACTCGGATTCAGATCATGGCGGCTGCAGCATAGATAAGAAGTCAACCACCGGTGGATGTCAATTCCTAGGAAATCGCCTAGTGTCATGGCAGTGCAAGAAACAGACTACCGTTTCTCTTTCAACTGCGGAAGCTGAGTACGTTGCTGCTGCAAGTTGCTGCTCTCAGGTTCTATGGATACAACATCAACTGCGTGATTACGGGTTACTTCTTTCTATGACTCCTATTCATATTGATAATACTGCTGCTATATCTATCACGCGCAATCCCGTACAGCACTCTAAAACTAAACACATTGAACTTAGGTTCCATTTTATACGGGATTGTTATGAAAAACACCTAATTGACCTTGTCCACATAGACACCTTAAAGCAGAATGCCGACCTTTTCACTAAAGCCTTTACGCGTACTCGACTTGACGAACTAATCAACATGATTGGTTTAAGATTCTTTCTTGCTAAAAAGTAATTTATGACTTGGATTTTTTAGTAATTTAAAAAAAAAAAAAAAAAAAAAAAATTGCAACCTACGCAACTGCCACTCTTTATACTTTCTAGTATTAAAGAAATGCAAGGTTGCTACATTTTAAAAATAGACGTTGAAGTTGTGTCTGTAAACAACTTGGGATATGATAGTACATTGGGTGACATGCATAAAAATGGAAATTTAAGGTTTATCTTGGATGTGTCAGTAGATTTATCTGACGTATTGAAAACAGTTTTTATAAACATTGTCTTCATCATACGATATATTAGTAGGCATGTTATACAAAACTCTTTGAGAAGTCTTAAGAAGCTTA
Organism: Pseudognaphalium luteoalbum; assembly: GCA_963422505.1. NCBI lineage: Eukaryota > Viridiplantae > Streptophyta > Magnoliopsida > Asterales > Asteraceae > Pseudognaphalium > Pseudognaphalium luteoalbum. The sequence goes on along the minus strand of OY730198.1, from coordinate 58,622,727 downwards.
ATCACTAACTGTCTATTTCAAGTGGTACAACATCATTAGATGTATGACAATAGTCTTAATTTCTTACTTATACTAGACATGTTTTTGTGAAAGATGTTTATTTGATATCATTTGGGGGTATATATTGACAGTCTCCTCTGTTATACGTAAGTATAGACCTGGCTTCTGTTAAGATATACTTTAAAATTAAGCAAACACAAGTCAAAGAACTTGAAAAGTCTTTCAAAGTAAGATACCTTACAAGGTCGCCAAAATGGTTTGACCAAGTCTGGTTTTGCTTAAACCTGGATCAAGTTATGTCGCTCTGTTGTACGTCAGTACAGACCTGTCACCGCTGACTTGATTCTTAAAATTGATTTTCTTATATTCTATCTGTACATGGAAACATGGTCTATATTTTAAGTTAAGATGTATATCTATGTTGGGCACCACAACGAAATAAACATACCAATAATAATACAATAACTCCTAGGTGTACGTATAACATGTTTAAGTGGACAAATATACTAATAATCGTTTTGAAATAATTTTTATAAAAAGTGCTTTTAGTATGTCAAGTAAATTTAAAGAGGACAAATATACTGATGCTTGAAATAACTCTTACTGTTCCTAATAAATGCATGTTATTCCGATATGATCCCTAATCAGACTTTATCAACTCCGTCACCAAAAAGAATGTGTTAATTCTCTAGTTGTCAATTTACAATTTTCTGTAAGTCTTATTTTCTCTAAGTTAGTGTAATTTTAGTTATTATCCAAGTTACAGTTACACTTTCAAATTTGAGTATCGAAATCACAACGCGAAACCATCGAAGAAATCGCAAATTTTTCACTAAAAGTAAACTGTGCGTCACTTTCATAAGTGACGCTACCAGTGACGCATACGATATTGCGTTACTCACTTAAGTGACGCAGTCAGTGCCGGGATAAGTTTCGCTATAAGTGTCGGGTTGAGTGACGCATACTAGGGTCGGTGTATAAATACTCCTTCCCCACGACACTCAACCTCACCACTTTTCAAATACTCATACCGTCACTTGCACTGACACACCGATACTCTCATTGTCTCTGCGTCACTTACACTGTGCGTATTTCGTCGATCGATTCGTGATTTCTACGGCCTTCTAGTGCGTTTCATTGATACATAGTTGTTCTCCTCACTCCTACGATCCATTTGGTACTAACTTTAACCTTTTTCTCTTTCTATTTTTGCTGTAAATTTAAGTTAGGGTTACGGTTAGGGTTTCGCTTTGCAAATCGTTCGATTAAATGCTTGTGTGCTAGTGTTTTGATGTAATAAAGGGTGTGTTTTATTCGTCTCTATCTTGCGCACACCCCGGTTACTTCGTTTGTTGAAAACCCCTAATTTTTGAATCTGGGTATGAACAGTGCACGATGATCTTCATCGTTGCGACACTTCTTGCGTCACTTACCTCAAGTGACGCTCCTTGGTAATTTGGTAACTCATACCGTCACTTCATAAGTGACGCATGCTTTTGTGTCACTTCTTAAGTGACTCATGTAGTGACGCATATACTTGTTTTAATTGTTCAAACCGTCACTCTACCTAGTGACGCCTTTACATGCGTCACTACCACAAGTGACTGTCTAAGTGACGCCTATTTTAATCCGTCACTTATACCGTCACTTCTTAAGTGACTGTTTTAGGATACCGTCACTATGTTAAATGTCGCATGTTCTTCACCCGTCACTTTGCAAGTGTCGTATAATTTAAATCACCAAATGCAAACGTCACTTACATCAGTGACGCTTGATAGCGTCACTTCCAATAAGTGACGCTACACATTGATTTTAATTTTAAACACTGTACATTACGACACTCCTTAAGTGACGGTAGTGGCCATGCGTCACTTACCTTAAGTGACGCCTAAAGTCAAAATTCGTTTTCTAACCTTTCTGTGTTCGAGCTAACTTTATAACGACTTTGGTTACTTTTCTTTGTATTTTTAGCTTACAGATGGCTGAACTTCAGAATTATTACCGCCGCACAAACACTCGACACAACATTACGGCGTTTCTAGAGTCGACGCATGCCAATTCAGCGCCGTTCCGACCAATGATCGAATTTCTACGCAGATCGAGGATTTTTTATGCGATTACGGCAATGACTCCTGTATATATGAACCAAATAGAGGAATTCTATGATCATGCCGTGATCAGGGTTCAGGGTGATGTTCCCCGCATAGTTTCGAATATGTTTGGGGAGGAAATCGAGATCACCGAGAACTCGATTAGACGGGTTCTACAGTTCAATGACAACTCCACGATGCCCACTATCTTCCCCACTACATTCATCTACGGGGGACTTCAGAGAATGGGATATCCAGCTAATCAGCTGTCGGATTTTCGAAAGCAGTTTCTATGCCGCGTCTGGAGGTATCTCTGCCACATTATTATTGTATGTTTATCGCCAAGGAAAGGGAGGTATGATGCGGCAAGTCATTTGACTTTGTCACTTATGTTAGCCCTAGTATATAATAAGCCCTATAACTTTAGCGGCTATATTTTTGGGAATATGGTGGAAAACATCAGGGCTGGGAAGGACAAATGGCTGCAATATCCTCGTTTTGTGCAGCTTCTGTTGAACGACCTGAACCTTGAGATTGCACCTGATCAACGCTCTCTTCTGGTTCCGACACCGATGCTTTTGCGTGTCTTCAACGATTGCAAGCTCGCGCCAAAGGGTGAGCAAATTTTGGCTGATCGTGAGCTTTTTGGGCACATAGTCAACGAGAACTATGTTGCGCCGATTGATCATGGTTTTTTGGATGATGTCGTGCCTCCGGTCAACGAGGACGACTTAGTTGATACCGATATCGCTCAAGACTTAGCGGATATCGATCGTGTTGATCGGGTTGAGGCCGATTCTGATGATGGTGGGCCCACTCCTCCGGATTCTGAGGGTGATGTGCCACCACAGTCTGCTTTTGAGGGGATTCAACTAGCTGATCCCCAACGATTTAAGCGTATTTTGCGCAGGATTTCTGTTGGCCGGGTACATATCCCGCGGAATCCTGGTAAACGTCCTGCTGGGTCTTCACCCTCCTATGCTGATCTACCTCTTCGTAGACGCCAGCGGACAACAGTGGTTATTGAGGAACCAACTTCTCAACGCCAACAACCACCGCCAACGTCTGACATGCCGTCTCTTCAGATGGTTTTGGCTCAGATGGAGCTTTTGGCGAAGCGTTTTGATGATCAGAAGGCAATAATTGAAGCTCAAGCCTCTCAGATCAAGGAATTGGAAGCTAAAGCTGCTACGGTTGACACTCTACATCTTCAAGTGACGAATCTGTCATCTAGGTTGTTAGAGTTGGAATCCGTTACAAATGTTTCGGGGGAGGTAGGTCCTAGAGAGTTAGAAACAAATGTAACTCCTTCCCCGGAACCAGAAAATGTACTTCCCTCTTCCACTATAAATGAAAATATAAGTTTGGACTATTTTGTTGAGGTTCAAGGTCAGGCAAGACCTATTGCGGTTGATTATTCATTCGTAGATCTCACATACTTACAAAACTTGATGAATGATGATAACGCGATGCCTGAGGAAGAGGAAATGAATGATCCTGTAGCAGAGGATTATTTCTTTGAAGAAAATGACGAAGTTGAGGTTGAGGGGGAAAAATTGCATAGTGATGAATGTTATGATGATGCTCCTATTATAGAATCGGATTCATCTGAAGATGAATCGGAAAAGGAAACGAACGAGCCATCAACTTCTACAACAAAACCGGATATTGTGCTTAAACCGATTATCGAGGTACCGGTTACGTGTAAATGCTACAAAGTTAGATCTGATTACACGGGGTTGATTAAGAGTTGGAAATTTGATGAGAACAACTCTGTTTTTATGATAAAGAGAAGTGACGGCATTCAGTACTTCAATATGAAGTTTTATAAAATAAGTACTTTGCCGAAGTGTGAGCTTCAAAGGTTAGCTCAGATACCCTTGATCAACCGATCACGAGATTCAAGAGCAGATTTCTTTCAGGTGATCATACGTCGTGAGATGAACAGTAAAAAGTATAATTTGATAAAGCCGACGTTGGGTATGAGGTATAAATTTAAGAAGAAGCTAGATCCGGTTACCCGACAACCTATTGTGAAGATGATCTATCCACCAGCAAAGTGTCTACAGAAGATACCTTTGGAGATCATCCCACTAGACTTTTTGAATAGGTTGGTTTATTGGGAATATGATGATGTTACGGGTGAAGCTGTGATTGTATTCATTCCAAATTCTGAACCAGCTACAGACCCGGAGTCTTCTATTGCAGATACTGGAAATAATGTGACAACAGCTTGGGATGCTGTTCAGCCTACTAAGAGGTCGTTATGGGGTCTCAAGAGAAAAGTGTTTTGTGTTTTTGACCCATTAAGTTTGATTAATCTCTCTGAACAAGATATGAAAAGATTACATCAGAACAGGATTCAGTTCAAAGAAAGAGATAGAGCTGAAGCGATTAAATTTCAGAAGATTATCGATATCTGCGTAGCCAATGGAGTACACGCTGGTGGTGTATTTCCTGCTGGCTGGAAATAAAGACTCAACGATTTCAAAAAATTTGAAGATTTTGAAAACCAAGCTGAAGACACGGGGGAGTTTGTTGATACATATTAGGTGTCCGTCAGTTGGTCTATCGAGTTGTAATAAGTGTCGTTAGTTATTAATAGAAATATAGTGTTTATTATATGCGACACTCGTGTTTTAGGTTAGGCGTCACTTACCTTAGTGACGCATAGCGTCACTTAGGTAAGTGACGCATGAAGGCGGCCACATGCGACACTTCCACAAGTGACGCATGTCGGCTGACTTTTTAGTATAAATAGAAACCTACGGGTTTTCGGCTAGGGTTGACGAAACCCTAGCACCATTTGTCGACTAAACCTCTCTGTAATCGATCCCAATACATTATACAAGCTAATAAACAAGTTTGCTTTGTTTGAATTTCGTTGTTTCGGTTTGTGTTTGTTAGCATTAAGTGTAATTGATTGATTCCGCCTATCAATTACTGTCAATTGTCATCTAGATCCAAGCATAGAGGCTTATCACAGGTCATCGATGCGAGGAAGTGGATACCGGTTCTTGACGGTTAGCTTGTTCAACTCTCGGTAGTCGATACACATTCGGAAAGAACCGTCTTTCTTTTTCACAAATAAGATCGGAGCTCCCCAAGGTGAAGAACTCGGTCTAATAAATCCTCTGTCCAGGAGCTCCTGTAACTGGGTGGACAGCTCCTGAAGTTCGGATGGGGCTAGGCGGTATGGTGCTCGGGCTACCGGTGCGGCTCCCGGCATGAGATCGATTGAGAACTCAACCAGTCTAGGTGGAGGTAAACCAGGTAGTTCTTCCGGAAAGACTTCGGGGAAGTCTCTAACGATTGGCACATCCTCAAGTCGCTTCTCCTCTGACTTTTTCTCTATGACGTGCGCGAGGATTGCAGGATAACCCTTTCTGAGAAAATTTTGGGTTTTCAGACAAGATATGATATTTAGTCTCGTCCCACCGGTCTCCCCCTGTATGATCAAGGTTCTTCCGACGGCGAGAGGGATGCGGACGATTTTGTCATAACAGACGATTTCGGCTCGATGTTTGGACAACCAGTCCATACCAATGATGACGTTGAAACTTCTAATTTCAACGGGCATAAGATCTATCGAAAAGGTTTCGTTGGCTACGTTTAAAGTGCAATTAGGTATCACACTATCAGTTTCTATGAGTTTACCGTTTGCTAGTTCTACGGCGTACTTAACATCTAGAGCAACAGGGGTGATGTCAAGTAAGGGGTAAAACTCATCGGAAATAAAGCTCCTATCGGCACCAGTATCAAATAGAACAAAAGCAGTTAAGTTGTTGAGGAGGAACATACCCGTGACCACATTCGGGTCCTGGCGGGCGTCTCCAGAATTGAGTACGAAGGCTCTACCCTTGGCATTGTTGTTGTTGTTGGCTTTGTTCTTCAGTTTCGGGCAATCATTCCTAAAGTGCCCAGGGTTCCCGCATTCATAGCAGGCTCGGTGTGGTCTGGTGTTGTTACTGGAGTTGTTGTTGTTGGCTGTGGACCTACAGTCCTTGGTGAGGTGGCCATGCCTCTTACAGTTATTGCAATAGGGACCGCAAGAGCCCTCATGGAGGCGGTTGCACTTGGAACAGTAGGGCTTGTTCCCTGTGTAACCCCGTCTGGTGTCGGTGGTTGAGTTGTAGGCCTTGATGGTGTCGGGTTTCTTGTTTTGGAAGTTGTTGTGGTTGTCGGACCACTTTCTTTTTAGATGGTTAGAGGAAGAAGTGGGTGGTTCAGGGTCCTCGTTCATGGCCATGAGTTCATGGGCCAATCTGATAGCACCATCAATGGTGGTCTGGTTTGAGGAGGCGACGTTCTCCCGGACGGGTTCCGGAAGACCGCGGATGTACCTTCGGATCTTATCAGGTTCAGTGCTCACCATTGCTGGGCGAAGGATGGCAAGCTGTTGAAACCTGACGGTGTATCCGTCAATGTCAGTCCCTTGCACCTTTAGGTGCCAGAACTCTTCCTCCAGCTTTTGGAGTTGTTCGATGGGACAATACTTAGCAGTAAGCATTGTCTTCAGTTCCTCCCAAAGGAGTAGGTAGGCGGTATCAATACCCACGGACTGGGCATATGAATTCCACCATGAGAGGGCACCATCTTCGAGGGTGCAGGTGGAGTATTTGACTCTATCCTCTTCCGCACACTTGCTGATGTAGAAGACGGATTCCATTTTCTCGAACCATCTGATAAGTCCGATGGCCCCTTCAGTTCCCTTGAAACTCAAGGGTTTGCAGCTCAGGAAGTCCTTGTATGAACAAGGTTTGGATTGAGGCCCGTTGGCAGCTGTATCTTCGCTGCCCGAACTGGGTTGTCGGGTAGCCATGGCTTGGGCCACGCTTTGGGCTATAAGTTGAGCGATTTCAGTTTTGCTGAAGGTGAATCGCTTTGGTGGCATCTTGCTGAACAAGATCAAGAAAAGACAATGAGATTCTTGTGTGAAATTCTGATATATCACAGGTGTATATGATGGAATATACAATATAAAGTGATAATTATATTTCATTTAAATAACCAAGTTTGGTACATGATACGAGTTTTCAAAAGATTACATAATACGGGGAGTACAAAAGGTACCGGGAATTGTTACATCCGGTTCGAATAGTAAAAGTCATACATAGATATATATAGATTACAAGATGACAGTCACACTAGTTCTAATGCAAGTTGATCCTTTCAATTAGTGTGACAAGTCGATCCACGGTGACTGCGAGTCTGCTGGTTTGTCGGGCGTTATCTTCTTCCAATGCTAGTCGTTGTATCAGCATCCTTGAGTATTCTTCGGCCTCTTGCAGGCGTTGCTCGCATTGTTCCAACCTGAGTCGTAAAAGATCGACTTCTACTACTGATTCCACTACCCGGTCGTGGAGTATGTTCATGTTGCTAACAGTGTTTTCGTGATCCTCGGAGACTTGGTTGATACGCTCAAGCACTGTGAGTCTCCAATTTTCAGTTGTTTCTTGCAAAGCGACATCCATGGTGCGAAGTCGTTGCTCGTGACAATCCAGCCTAGCGGCCAAGGCTGGCAGAGTGAAGTGGGTGGGATACGGGCCAGCTCGAGGCAACCTGGCGTTCCTTCTAGCTACCCTCGGGTTCTGCGACCCGGATTGAGAGTGTGATGGATTGGGTGGTGTGTTTGCCATTCTGAGACAAAGCATTAGAATGAGTGAGGCCTATATTCATATAATACCTATATAATATAGCCTAAGATATTGAGCGAGAGCGAGGCTTAACTATGTATATATACATATCACATAATAGCCTAAAGTGTCTAACACAGACATGTTTGAGTCCCGGTTTCTCTCGTGGTCAGAGTCAACTAGTGTATCCTGTTCAGTCATGATTCCTTTCAGGTCTCACATCATATCCTTTTTAATTGTACATAGTTGATCAGGCTATGTTAAATTAAACCAATATCATGTAGTCACTGAACCTAATCATACTTAATATGGAATACTGCCTAACGGTCATAGTCTAGGCCCACTAAATGCAACCTAGTTCACTATAACCTTAGGCTCTGATACCAATCTGTAACACCCCCAAATTTAATGTTTTGCGGAAGCATAATTCGGGTGTTACTAATCAATAATCAAAGCACACAGATATATAGCAAACGACTCTATATGCGTCGTTTTAACAAAATATATTAATATTAAAAGGTTTATAACAGTTTGAAGTCGTACATAGCTCGTGTTCATAATATGAGAGATTTAAGTACATAATTAGTTATACAAAATCTAATAATGCAATGAAATCTCTGAAATTTGCATGAAGACTCGAGCTAATAGGCATCATGATGGGCAGTCCAGATCTACTGCTGAGTACCTGTGATACATGCTAAAATGGGTCAGCTAACGCTGGTGAGCTCACAGGTTTAGATATCAAATATTAGTGTGTGAACCGCAAGATTTAAATGTTGATTTGCATCCAACAAATGATACTGATAGTGTATACAACCATGAGCGCATAGTCTGAGCTTAACTCAAGGGTCGGGTCCCATATAGAGAATTCCGAGCGAGGTGCCTCCACGAGTGCCTAATCTACACTCGTCTTCCCAAATATTAGTACGTCCGTTGCAGAGGTTAGCGCGACTAACCCGGACGAAGTGGGTCAATCCTATATGGTACCATATACTAATATTCATGCTACTTTCGTATTACCAGGCTATACTGACGGAGGACTTTGGTTTGATTAGTTGAAAATAACTCATGTAGTATATTGAAATATGTACTCGCGTTCATGCGTTAAAAACAGAGCAATGTATCACACCCCTAGTAAAACAGTAAAAAGAGGGGCCATGAGACTCACTTGAGCCTGAAGAGTTTATCTAAATAAACTGAGATTGATTAGCCAAGAATCGAAGTCCAAAGACTTGTAACCTGAGGGTGTCCACGACACGCGATGGTTATAAACATGTGAAGGCATCTAATAAGACTACCTTGTAGTTGTTTTTCCAACTAGAATGTCCAAATGATTACAATTTGGTTGATTGTTTAAGTGTTTGAAAATGTGTACGGCCCGTTGGTGATTGTTTGAAATAATAATCCCACATTACTATTTTGATGATTTTGAAGTGTTATACCTAAAAGTAAGTTCCAATGTGTTTTAGAAGTTGTGTCGTATTCGTGTTTGATGTTATACAAGTTCAACACCTTGTGTGAAAGTTCAGACGTAACACCTTTACTCGTGACCCTAGGGTAAGGGCGAAGCCCGTTAATGACGGGGGTCCGGGGGCAGCGCCCCTGGTTAGCGGGGTCCAAGGGGTGGCAACCCCTGGCGGGGTCCAAGGGGCAGAGCCCCTGACTGGGATTGAGCTGCCAGGTCAGCTTGGAATTTGGGCAAAACGCATCTGAGATTTGAATTTGGCTGGGCAAAATTTTTATTTCTACTACATTGCTTTGGTGAAAAACGCATCTGAGATTTGAATTTGGGCAAAATCAAGTGATAAAATTTCAGGTCTCAACACTGTGTGCGACGTAGGTTGTTATGTCGCAGGTCATGACTGCGACATTGGTCATGGCGTCGCTAAGTGCGACTTCGCAATTTTTTGCGACGTTGAGTCTGATGTCGCTATATGCGACGTTGTTGGTCTTTGCGACGTAGGGGTTGATGTCGCTATGTGCGACATTAGCAATTTAATGCGACGTTGAAGCTGATGTCGCTATATGCGACGTCGTGGGGGTTTTGCGACATTCCAGCTGATGTCGCAATTGGGCCAAGCCAACAGCGACATCGGCATCTGACTGGATTTCGGTGGCCGGAAACTTGGCCGGGAGACTTTGGTTTGGTCCGAAACTTTTACCCAACCCTTATATGGACATTTTAAGCCTAGACAAACAATTATACGTTGAAAACAATAGAAAACGAGAGGTGTCGGGATTTGTCGGAAACTTACGAAGTTAACGTCGTGAAAATCCGGAAAGATGGAAATGTAGATCGTGAAGTGGTGAACGTTTTTCCCTAAATGAGCTTGAATATTTGAGGCCGTTTGGTGGTGCGTTTTAATGATTTTAGATGATGGTGGTGGTGGGTTTGTTTTGAGAGAAAAGAGAGGAGAGACTGATAGAGAGAGAGAGAGAAGATAGGTGGAAATGGGGTGGGGAGGTGGTGATCTCACCCCCTTTTGGCTGATTATTGGGAAAAGAGGGAGGGGGATCTCCCGAATTTTAATCCCCGCGTTTGCGTTCCGTGCGGTGTTCGTTTAAACGTTAAATATTTATTTTATACGTTTAAATATATGTTTTAAAATACAAATGTTTACTCAATATTTTTGTTGAAGTATTTTACCAAATACTTAATAACTTAAATGATTTCGTTTGTTTGTGTGTTAAATGTCTAAGTCGCGTTGAAGTTTATTACACGGTACGAAATGTAATTGAAATATTATCAAAATAATATTTTTGGGTATGATATCGTTATTAAATAATTTTATGTTATTTAATAAAATTGATTTACCAACATCCGTATTTACTTGAACCAAATTACATTCGATTTGAAACTTGTACGATTTAATCAAATCGCATATTCGTATATATTCAACAATATATATATTTCGATACATTAATTAGCCTAAAACCAACTAATTACATATATTAACAACTGATTAGGTACAAATCACTAGTCCTAATTTAGCGGGTGTTACAACCGACACATCAAGTTTTTGGCACCGCATCAAAAATCAAGTTTTTGGCACCGGAATTAAGAAAAGTATATCCAACGTGTTCACACCTACGAGAAAAATCACAAAAGACTTGAAGAAATCAGAGCACACAACACCAACGAAGGGACTCCACAGAAAAGTCGGCAATCATGTGCTTCGGAGCACTCCTCATCATCACCTACAAGCCATATATATAAATGGGGAGTACTTCTGTTATAAGCTCTTTTTCGTTATAAATATACCATATCCACTATGCTTTTCACTAAGTGTGGGATTCAAACCCAACACACACTGCTGAAAGAATATGTCTTAGATGTTTCAATTCTTAAGTGTGGGATTTTACCCCAGTCAGAGCTTAGAATAACATCGAGGACGATGTTCCTTTAAGTGTGGGGTAACAGTAGTTACACTACTGTAAAATGGATAATGGTATATGTTTGATTCTAAACTCATTGCTCTTTAGACCATCCTTCTCCAATAAGTAAACAAAATTTTTCAAAACTGAGTTAAAAATATGTTGAAAATGAAAAATTTTAGACAAAGAATGATTTACTTTGGGGAAGAAGGACAAATAAAATACAAATTATTTTGAAAAATTAGTTTAGTAATCCCATAAAGAGCATCGCATGACTAGGCACACAACAAACCAACTTTCGATTCGTGAGGTATCTTGAGCTATATAAAAAGCATTCACTTTTAATGCTTCACTTTTTCGATTCTTGATTGTGTCAATGTATGCGTTTAGAATCAGAACTTGCTCCTGTTATGTATTTCAAATCCGGATTGGTGAGTAAAGAGGAGATCGAATCACTTCATTCTTAAACCCATCCGTATACCCATAAATAAACACGTTATCCCTACATTCTCGAAAGCATCCCTCAAACTTCATAGTAAGTTCCAAAGATGAAAGAAAAGAAGCTATAAGGATATGACGTCAAAGAGGAAAACCCAAGAAAGAAAATTCGAAGAAAAGAAAATCAATTGGAGAAAAAGACTCCTTCTGCAAACACCAAAAGAAAAGGGCGTCAATCCTCCCAAAAAAAAATCCAACTTCACCAAAAAGAAACCAATGAAAAACCAACAAAACCCCCTCTCACATCACCAACACTTCACCCCAGAAACCCTACATCACTATCCTTAGAATGATTGTGGCTAGATCGACTTCGCGCTCACCAAAAAGGTAACGATTTAATCCTCGATCAAGCCTATGACGATAAACGATACATGACCGGCTTTCAGAGTGATTGATAATACTAGAATAGGAAACCCTAAACACTTTGAGTGATTGGAGTGACCACCTTGAGAGGATCGCCTAGTCATGTATCCAAGATCAAAGATCAAAAGCATGTTCCTAAAGATTACAACCTTGTTTTTCAAATAACAAATATTTCATTTTTTTTCCAAAACCCCCTTTAGTAAAAAGTTCCACCTCAAAATATTTTATTATCTGCTTATCTTTAACCATGTTGAAATTCGAGTTTGCTTGAGGACAAACAAAGTTCTAAGTGTGGGATACTTGATATCTTGTAAAAAGTCACGTTTTTACTACCGATATCTCTCTCATTCTGGAATGATTCTTGGCATAGTGAACTCAAATAAGGTTCAAATCAGTGATATTATGCTGAGATGGTCAAAACAAGGTTGCACGATAAAAATCAAGCAAAACGGATGAAAAACGAAGATTCCACGCACAATTGAAGATTCAAGGCATAGAACAAGATTTAGAGACAAAGTGCCCACAACTGATATTTCTCTTATCCAAGATGTTCATTTTCAAAATATAAATCCAACAGAAGAAGAATCGGCAAAAACGGATGAAGAATGAAGATTCTACGCACGCTAGAAGATTCATATGATTCGTACGACACATGTAAAGTTCAGAGACATATTTTTGGGATTTCTTTTCATCAAATTCTTTGTTTTTGAAAAATGAATCCAACAAAAAAAGAATCGACACAAACGGATGCATAACGAAGAAAACACGCACGAATCAAGAAACGAAGCAAAAGATGGCGAACTGGGGCGGCAGGCTGCCAGCCGCCGCCGGCCAGCAGGGTGGCGGCGCCGGCCACCTGCCCCCCATACCAATTCCGCCTTTTGGTCCTTGCGTGTACCCAGTGCCACACCTTTACGTGATTGTACGTACCCGGTGCCACATCTTTACGCGATTGTACGTACCTGGTGCACCACCTTTTCCACCTTTCGCTAAAATGCTCCTCAAGTTGCTAACGTGATCCAAATTTCACCTATAAATAGGAGGCATGAGGAATCATTTCAACACACACCATTCTTAGAACAGTATACTTCTCTTAAGATATTGCTTCTACTTTCTTTCTATTTTCTTACTAAAAATTAGTTTTAGGCTAGTTTAGGAGCTTGTTTAGAATAGAAGGAAAGTACGGAACGCATTGTAAATCTTCGGTGTAAGCTTGGAATTGTTTTAATTAATTCAAGTCTACTTTTTCCCGCATTTAATCTTGGTGCTTTCTAATCCTTATCTATCTTAATTAATTACGTTTATATTGATTATGCTAGATTTAGTTATTGCCATGATTAGAGAGTAGTATACTTGTTGTGTTTACCTGCAATGTAGTTAATTAATTATGAGATGATTTATAATTAAATATTAAAGATCGGTAGTATTGTTTTGATCATCTTATTGCATGTTCTTGTTTGATTGTTGCCTTAGGATCATCATAGTGTTAAAATATAAACGGTCTTAATTATCGTAAAGTAATATAATGGCCCCTATTCGACTGTTACTCGATATAGTACTAAAAACATTTCAAGGTGGAGTACAAATGTATGGAAGTCGAGGAACGACCGAAGGTAGTCATATTACGAAACGGTACAATATAATGAAGTAATATGATGGCCCCTATTCGACTATTATTAGATATAGTACTGGAAACACTTCAAGGTGGAGTACAAATGTATGGAAGTCGAGTAACGACCGAAGGTAGTTATATTACGGACTAATATATAAAATGAGAAACCTAGTTTAATTAACCTTTCTAAATAGACTTTTAAACTTGATATTAATCTATTGCCTTTCCACCAATAAACGTGATTACAACGCCTTTTTAACGACGTCCAATTAAAAGGTAGTCAGTCATCTGTGTCAATATAATTTGTCAAAGGTATGAAACTATGGAACCGCAAGGCTACATGGGGGATTATCATAGGAAAAGACATGGCCCAGGTTTGAAGCGGCGGAACCACCTTAAGTGAGGAACTCTGTGGATAATTAGGGGATTTATTGGGTAGTCTTAAGCAAGGGCTGGTTTAAATTCATAAATGAACTTTTTAAATATACGAATCTGTTAGGATGACGAGGAATCGTTATATGATTCAATTTTGTCTAGTACCTTTAGATTTTGTTCCCGTTCATATGAAAGTATTATTAAACCATAATTAAGATTTTGCTTATTATTCTAAATACTTTGTAATGTTAGCATAACCTAGCTCCCGGTGTGACATGCTAATGGAACTATAATTAGTAGGGAATCTAGTGTTTACATCATAAATATCCAAGAGTAACAATTAACAAATATCTTTTAAAACAGTTTCTCTAAACATCATCCCATAACTTAATTAACGAAATCTCAGCAAACACTATCTTTATCTTATCTGCTTTACGTTTTATTTTTATTTCGCTTTTATTTATTTACTTGTCTAAGTTAGTCAATATAAAAACCAAAACTCCCCCACTATTTTATAAACCCTTCACTAGTTTGAAAGTCCTCATCTGCCACGCCTTAGTTTCAATTCAGTCGGTTTGAAGAACGGCTCTAGGTCATACCTACCACTTGCTCACCCTTAGGATTAGCATTGTTAGGGAAAACTTAGGCCCCGCAATTACAAATTTAAAACACTCACTGATGTCCGTCGCCAATAGCCGGTGCAACGACAAGGGTAAAATCCTTACCGACCGCTGGTGACGCATCAAGCCTCTTTGCGCTATATTAGAATGTGACACTCCTCCAAATTAGGTATAAACTTTTACCTAATTAAATGCATTCTTACGCTAATTCCCTACGAAAATTTAAACTAAACCTTGATGTGAGATAAGTCTAGCAAGCCCACAAAGTTTTAATACCAAACATATTACCAAATTATAATTATTTATAATTATAGATTAATTATACGAAACATTATCGGGATGAACCCGGCAAAACTAATACAATCGTTGGCAATACAAAACGTTCTGAAAGAATGCGAAAATATTTCAAATAATTATTTATTTGAAACTATTGTGCAACGGATAAGAAATAACGATCAAAACCAAATAATTATACATTTTTATATAAAATGTGCCGCGTTCAATCAAAATTTATGGAACGTACCCAACAACCTAAATAATAAAAAAATTATTATTATTATTTCAAATAAAGTATTTGAAAAAGTACTACAAAATAAATTTTGCAAATATTAAATTTTATATTTGATATAATTGGACCCGTACACGAAAATAATGGGTTAAAAACCCAAACTATTGACACAATTAAAAATATCAAGCGATATGTCTATGTACACTCCCATGATTCATTTGACAATTTAACTCAGTTCCATTTTAATATATACTCCTCCTGTACTCAATCCCAGACTCACACTCAAAATCACCTTCAATAATTATGCACCAACTTTTCTCTCTTGTGATCATTCGACTGTAGCAAAGAAAACGAAGCAGGAAGAGAAGCAGCACCAACATCATAATTTACAACACCATATTATCATCTTCATTCTATAAACATCAAATTTCATCTGCTACATAATCATCATCTTCGTCATTGTGAGGAACCTCTCCCTCTACTTCAGTTTCATTCATAAAAAAGTTTGTTATGTATTTACTCTACTAAATTTATCAAAAGTAAATTCACTATTCCAAACCTATTTCAACTCAACATTGACTATTTCATCTCACTAAATAAAAAGTATTTTATATTATATAACCTTAATTATATTGATAGAGATAGAGATGGTCAAAATCATGTATTGTCTATGCTATATACTCATAATAATAAATTGTAAAATGAAACAATTGTGAAGTAAAAAACTTGATTTATTATCTTCAAAATTACTATTAAATATATAAGTAAAAATATTAACATTTATACTATTTTTACACAGTATTACATATTTAAATAGAAATATTAACATTCATACTATTTTTACACATAGGTTGTAGATATACCTCTCTCTCTCTCTCTCTCTCTCTATATATATATATATATATATATATATAGTATTGCTTAAACCACGGATCTTTTAATACAAAGTTATTTTGTATAGAAAAAGATAATAATAAAGAAATCGAGTCCAACGTAGTTGATGCTTTTGAAAAATATGAATGAATGAAAATGAATATTTTGCTATGTTAAACATAATAGTAATATCAATCAAGTATAAGTAATTGTTCTTTAAAAAAATATATATCATAATTGGATCCACATACTTAGCTATCACATACATATATATTTTTAAGATTGTGGCTCTCAAAGCATGCCTTTAAAAAAAATTAATATTTTACTTCTTGACGTGCGTATAATGTATATTGATATGTTGATTATTATGTTAATATGTGTGTATAATTTACTAATAAAAAATACATATTGTAACTTCCCGCCGCAACGTGCGGGTGAAAAAAAACCTCGTTGTATATATATTGCATGTATGTGAGTGATTGAACATTAAAAACAAATTAAAAACTAAAGGGATTTAGAAAGTGGTTATATGTTTCTTAATTTGGCGATGGTTCTGTTTTCTAACTCAACCCGACCCGATGTGTAAATAATTAAAAACGGATAAACTAATTTATTTTTAGTACTACAATCATTGTAAAACTTACTATATTTAAACTTGAACATATACGATGCACTTACTTTTAGACCTTACCAAATATTTGGTTAACTAGATTAAGTTAAAGTTAATAATATTTCTTAAGTCAATCATATGTGTTAATTTAAAAGTTGTACATATAAATGTTGTTTATACCTATCCAACTACCGATCAATATTCCATGGATAATCAAAGCTAGATGTTAACACAAAATCAACATATCGATCTATTTAGGTTCGTGATGACGATGTAAGTATTCAGATTGTAGTAAGCTTAATGTTAATCAATTTAAACACTACCATTTGAAAAAGTTTAAAACGGTACCATACCATCACCACCTCCTTCTATGCTTTTACAATTTTGATTGATTAATAAATTACTATTTCACACTTACTAATCTAATATATAACTCGTGTTAATAAACGAATACTTTTCAAACGAATGAAACTTGCGTTTACAAACGTACGACGTATAATATACGACAAGTATATTTTTATACATATGTATACAAGGGTGGATTCAGCTCCAAACCATGGGGGGCCGAGGACCCCCATGAAATTTGTCCAAACAATGTTAATTTATAGGTGATTTTACTGTGACCCCATAACCCAAATCTAATTGGCCCCCAAATTGAAATCTGCAAATCGAAATACGTTAAGTTGACCTCTGCGATTGAAACTCACAAATTGAATCGAGGAAGATGACTGTGATTCTTATTGACTTTATTATACTACTTATTTGGTACCCCTACTTTATTCCAAGACTAAATATTAGCCCTCTAGTTTCCTATTACCACAATTAACCCCTCCCCTTTTTTGATATTATGCCACACTTTTTATATATGTGATCTAAAATATTTTCCAGGATATATGATATGTTCTACTACAAGATCTTTTAGGAAATAGATATGATTACCGATATATTGAAAACTTATATTGCACTAGTAGTTTTTAAAATCTTCATATAAACTTTTGCAACTATTATTAGGACCAAACTAACAAGTAAACATAAAAGATTATAAAGATAGTTTCATAGTCCTAAAATATGCTCAAGTAATTTGTAGTGCACTTAATAGTGTTACAAATGTACATGTACTCAAACACTTTCACAGATTAAAAAAAACTGTAAAGAGGTTATTGTAGTGTGTTGTAATTTGATGCTGTTTTTAGCTACTTTATATAACGTTTTGTGCAGTTTTATTTAGTGTATTTACCTTCTAATATCAAGATGTTTTGATGCAATATTTTGATACGTTAGCTAGTAATTTTGTACAGAATTTTTATGAAGTTTTTATCTAGTTTTAAGTTGTATTATGTAGCTTTTTGTGCTATTTCGTAATATATAGCTGTAGTTTTATATTTTTTGTTAGAAATCAACATCGTTAGTAATTATTTTTGCCCCCTACGACTGAAATTTCTGGATCCGCCACTGTATGTATATATAACAAATTATATATATGTACAAAGGAAACAAACCGTCATATATATATTTATATGTGTACACAACTATATATATATATATATATATATATTTATATACTTACGCACAGATAAATATTTGTATAATATTTGTGTACGACATAAACATACTTGGAAAATATTAAATTATTTTTATATCGTCACCAACAATTTGTACAAATTTAAGAAATCAACAATTTCTTCAAAATAGTCAAACTATTAACATAAATTGACAAACAATCAAGGTACTTATGTTAATACATATTGTGCGTATATGTTGACATACCTTGGGTGACGCTACTTTCATCCGCTAGCTATCACATCGCTACACCTACAGTGAGTTCACAGCCCCTTTTTCACTAATGTTTTTAAAATCTGGGGTGAAAAATATAGCAAATGTTTTGCTATGCAATGAATGTTTATAAATACTGCATGTATTCAAGGACGGATGATAGTGAAGGCAAGGAGGGGCTGTGCCCCCCCCCCCTAAAAAAAAATTGGGTTACTATTAATGCTTATATATACAGTTGTTTAAGATTATTAACTCAAATGTGAAGTGGTTGACTTGGTTAAACGAATAGTTGCTAGCACTCTGTGATTGTAAAGGGCGAGGGTTCAATTCTTCATATTATTTCTTATTTTATGTTGGTTTATTAATCTTATTTCTGATTCTTATGTAATAAAGCTAAGTTTGTTAAATAAAAAATCATATATATATATATATATATATATATATATATATATATATAACTCTTTTTTTTGCTAAGAGTAAGAATAAATAAATTTATTAATAAAAACCCATCTTTTAATCTTATTTCTGATTCTTATGTAATAAAGCTAAGTTTGTTAAATAAAAAATCATATATTTTATTTATTTATTTATTTATTTTTGCTAAGAGTAAAAATATAAAAATATAAAAATTTATTAATAAAGACCTATCTTTTGTTTAATTTACTGAGAGCAAGAATAACTTCAAAATGATTTGAACCCATTTCACTTCTTATGTATCTATAGTTTCTCTCATATATGTTGATGTTAAACTTTTTAGATAGGTTCATTTATAAATACTTAAATTCTCATCCATTATTAAACTCCAAATGAAAGTTTATGACACTTAATCTAATATCCATAAGTAGTTAACTAATGTAAGTTTCATAATTTAATAGCGTAATTATCTAATGAATGTTATGTTTATATACAGGTAGAACCATATTTTTACACATCATATGGTTTTGGCCCCTCCAAAAGAGTTGTTCAAGCTCCGTCCCTGCATGTATTTACTCGAACTAATTATAAATGCTTCCATGCTTTATACAAACTATTTATGAAATGCTATTTTCATACTATCTTTGAGAACTAAACAACGAATTTTAGTACGGACCCAGACTTACAATGTAGTGTATAAAAGTCCTTATGGCTGCAGACTATAACCATTAGCTAGGTGACTCTAGCCACTGAGTATACGGATAGTACTATCACCGTGATGACCCTCCCACAATTTTGGAGCGTATACTTACAGGTCCTATTTGGCAAACAACAATTGCTGGTCGTGGTTTGGTTATAGGGTTAGGTCGCGTTACTTTAACTCGTCAGGTTTAGCTCACTTTTTAAGGGATCACCGTCTAAGTCTTCCCACAAAACATATTAGGAAGTATTTTTCCTACAAACTACTACTTTGAAAATGTTGATCCTTAGTTGGATCGACATGTGTTTCCTACTAGCAACTATTTGGGAAATGTTATTCTAAACTGATTAACTTGTGTTTCCTACAAACTGTTATTTTTGAAAATGTTTTTCTTAATTGATGAAACCTGTGTTTCCTACGAACTATTACTTTATGAAATGTTATTCTTAATTGATTAACATGTGTTTCCTACAAACTATTACTTTAGAAAATGTTTCTCTTAATTGATAAACATGTGTTTCCTACAAAACAAACAACTATTATTATTAGGGAATGTTTTCCCTTAATCGGTTAAACTTGTGTTTCCTACACTACAACTATTTAACGATGTATAAACAACTTGATTTATTACACTACATACAAACCTGTGAATTCACTCAACAATCATGTTGACGTTTTACTCGATAGTTTTCAGGGAACTAGCAGCGTAAGTAAGATCTGCATGCATTCAGGACGGAAAACCCTTGAAGCCTTAGGATGCCACTTATTTTGGGACACATAGGATTTCCTTTATATAACCACAAGTCATTGTTGTCATATTTACAAAATCTACTTTTGTGTTATGCATTTAAATAACATAATGTTTCAAACTTTACTACTACCGGTACAACTTTTCTAAGTTGTAACCTTTTGTAAAACTTATAAACTATTGACATCTTAATATATTCCGTTCTGCGATAACCATATGCTCTGATGAATGAATGTGTAATTGTTAGGTTGAAACTGCTCGTAGCCCCGCCACGTCACTAGCTTCCGCAATTACTCAAACTAATCGTAGTTACCATTTGGCGGGGTGTGACATAGAAATACTGAAAGTAAACTTTATATATTTACTATTAAAACTCAAAGTTTCTTGGTGGGCCTAGACCCTTCTTGGATCTAAGGTGGCCACGCCACTGTCTAATACTCCCTCCGTCCCATATTTATAGTCCATGTTTCCTTTTTTGAACGTCCCAAATTAATTGTCCACATCCTAAAATAGAATGGTTTAATTAACTAAACTTCCTATCATACCTCTACTTTATATGTATGTTATAAAAAGGTGGTAAAAAGTAAGGGTAAAACTGTTATAGTACATAAAAGTAGTGTAATAATTATGTTTTCTTAAACTGCGTGTTTCTTGTCTGTGGACAATAATTTTGGAACGGAGGAAGTACCATGTAAAAAATAATGGATAATGATTTGATATTTTTATTCACGTAATTACATCTTATGTATATACTAATTCTGATACATCAATGTCCTACTTTATGGCTTATATAAGAGGACTCCCAACGCACCGTCGGTTTGCCATTGGTTCCAACTGACGGAACCGACACCGATGGCATGGGCTGTCGGTTGTGGTCCGTCGGTTGGGTACGTCGGAATTCCGATGGAGCGTCGGTTTGTGACGTGTGGGTCCGATGGGGCCGAGTGCAAGAAATAAAAAAACATTAAATGTTTAAAAAAATAGCCGTTGAAAGCTTAAATTTTTTTTTTTAAAAAAAACCGGTAACCTTAACGATTATTTTTATTTTTTATTTTAAATATAATATTTTACCCTATTTATACCACACTTCTTTAAAACATTTTACTCACACATTCAACCCATTTCTCTTTTATACTTCTCATTCTTATCTCCAAAAATGTCTAAAAACAACAACAAAAAATCCAAATCTAAACCCAAATCAAACCAAAATGATCAAGAACAAGTTGGTCACGATATGTGGCAAAACTTAATGGACAATCCGCTACCAAATCTACCTAACTTTCAACCTTCACCGACGGGATTTGCGAGTTTTAAAAACTTGAAGCCATTAAAGCGGTTAAAACACAAGCCGTAAAAGCCGTGGACACGCTTGACACAATCAAGAAAAACAACATAAAAAAGGTGACATTTAAGGCTTTGAGTTTTCTTTGCAAGAATATTCCGAAACGGGCCTCCAAAAAGGAATTATAAATTATCAAGTTGGCACGCAAAGAAATTGTTGAAGAATTTCAAAATGTCTACAAAACGACCAATGAAGATGAAGACGAGAATGATAACGAGAGCGAGGCCGCGGACGAAAATGAAGAATCGAGCTCGGATTAGACTACTTTTAATTTTAATAATTGTATTTTTATTTATTAGTGTAACGTTTTATTTTTCTAGGAGTGTAACGTTTTTATTTTTAGCATTGTAATATTTTTAATTTGAATGAAATGTTTTTTATTTTAATAATTGTGTATTATTTAATCAAGTTATTTGGTTGTGAGATTCTGAAAAATGAAATTGATGGAGCACTGTTGGGAGGGGTATGTCAGCATCCGTCAGTTTCTGTCAGTTGGTTGAAAAAGCTGATGTGACACATCAATTTCTGTCACTGTTAGGAATGGTCTAATAAGTAAACAAATCATTTACACAATTTTCACAATATGAGAGAAGATTGTCTCCATATATTGCTCACGCCATCAATGCTGATTTTGTTCTTATAAAATATATTAACTTCGAGGATTACACTTTTATGAAAATATATGTAATCGGGGTTAGAATGGAATATTCAGTACATAATTCTGAAAATGTACAATTTTTACAAATATATTAAAAGACAAATGATAAATCCACCACAAATATGCATTAACCGATTGTATAATACACCTGTTGATGCATAGTTATGGTGAATTTATCAATTTGAATTGTTGAAATATCACCGATAATCAATTTGGGACAAATAGAGTGTTAAGTGTTAATTTCAATCATCAACTATAAATTAATTTCTAATTTTTAGTAAAACAAACAAGTGAGGATAACACGTCCTAGAAAAGCTTTTAAATTAAAGTTCAAAATTGGTTAAATACCACGATTGTTATAACTGGTGGCGATTTTAGGGTATAGAAGGGGATCCATTTACACCATTAACTTTTTATTTTAATTACATAGGTGTATGTATTAAAAGTTACATATGGGACTAAAATTACATACTTTGTAATTGAGTGGTGATTCGTACATCACCTTTTTTAGCTATATATATCATTCACGTGCTTTATAGGTTTTTATAAATACAACATCCTGAATCACATCTGATGGTGTACAGCTAAAAAGATGTAATGTACAAATCATCACCCTTTATAATTAGTCGGGACTCATTTAATTCTAAAATTGAGTTATTTAAAGATAGAAAAGCCCATCTATAAATTTCAATGCACAAGTGTCTAAACCAGTAAACCACTATAATGACAGTTTATACATTTTATGGTATACGATTGTTTGTAGACCCAACTCTATTAAAGAATAATTTTTTAACTTTTAGATTGCCTAACCCAACTTTAATTTCATTAATATGAATAATAAATTCGAACTAAACATAATATAGGCATTGACTATCATTATCATAATAGTTAGTACTAACTACTATTAAAGTGCAACTCAACCATTTTATCAACTTTCTCTTTTTATCTTGGTCTAGCTTGTTCTCTCTAAACATACACACAAACCCCCTTTGATCGATGTGTATATTCGATAATGCTTCATATTTTATCCTGCTCGATCATGAAGAAACTGATTTACATAGTTGTGTTAATCCTTCATATTGACGATAATATATATAATCAAATGAACAATACAACAATCTACATACAAAACTTACGTGAATGCAAAATTATTCAAACGGACATGTGCAAAGTGAGGAAAAAGGATAGCCAGGGAAGAGGCAGTGCATAAAAAAGACAACAATACCAATCTAAGTATTGACCACTCTTTTTCGAGCTCTGTCTCGTCCCTGTCTACCCTCACATCTCGATTTACATACTAAATTTACCTTTATGTTGACTTTCAAAGGTCAATTTATCTAGCTCCACTAGTGATCAAAGGTGCAGATATATGGATTGGTTGATTATAGGCTCGATTTTATAAATATACATGAAAAGTGGTTATAAATAGACCATGACATTTTATTTGTAGTACATTCCCCTAACTTGTTAGTACACTGTTTTAAGTAAGCTGTCCTACCTTATAATACTTACGAATTCTTTTATCCACCTCTATGTTTGAAATATGCAACAAATACCCCATTTAGAACAATCTATTGCTAATAAGTAATAACCCCTTTCATTGGTAATTTTGTTCTGAAATACTAATTATGGTGATGTTTAATTATAACTTTATTAGTTTAGAAGTAGTATAATTAAGCTTAGTTATGGTTGTTCTTTGAAAGATAATTTGGCACTTAGTCTCTGAATCATTAGAAACTTTATTTTCGTGTTAACCAACTCGTATTTTCCTATAAAAATTCTTTATTATGACGTAAGAATGATTGTGTTGATAATGTATAATCTTCATATATGACTTTAAGTTTTTATTTACCACTTTTATTGAATAAAGTGGTTACTCCTATAGGGACATTCTAACATATGTTACTTAGTCTAGAACTAGATTACTAACGAATTAACTTCACGGGAGTCGTATTGATTTAAATGGTGTTTGACCCCAAATTTTAGACAATTCTTTTCTTGTTTATCTTCAGTTTTGAGTATACAAATGTACTCGTCTATTTCAATCTATCAGTTAAACACAAATTTTGGGATATCTAACAATCATTTTCTAACCAAATAACACGATTCACATTTACATAATAGAGGACACAAATAAAACGGTAAATTTACGCAATGGTTTTCTTAATAAATTATTATGATTTGAAGTATTACTAATTGATGATAATTGATAAGTGAATAGAAGCGTCTATGTACGAAAGATGAGGGGTGGTGGGTGTAACTAATGGAAACTTCAAAAGGAGGCCAAAACCGTAGTACACCAAGAATAGTTGTAGTACTTCATAGAAAAGTACTTCTCATTCCATGACCAGCAAACGCAAAATATATATATATATATATATATATATATATATACATATATACATATATATATATATATATATATATATATATATATTTTCAGTAAACAAAATTTGAAAAGCAAAGTGAACACTTATAATGGGATAATTTAAAATAATAGTGTGTACATTTTAAATGGAACAGAGAAAGTATTTATATGGCTTTTACATTAATGTAATCTGTAATTTGTATCTATTAAAGTAATAAAATTTGGTGACCATTGTAATGAGTTTTCAATCTTTCTCCTACAAATCTTGATCATATCTACATTTCCTTTGTTAGTCAGTTTTAAAAATTTGTCGTATGATTTTCATTTTGCTTCACAAAGTTTAGGTAATGATCCACAATTGACAATTATATGATCTGAATAGTTCAATGAAAAAGGATATTGGTTCTCCAACGGAAGGGACATTTTGGACGGAAGTGGAAGAAGCCAACAATGTGCTGTCATGTGTCATCTTTATTTCTCCACCTCCTTTATTTCTCCACCTCCTTTATTTCTCTAACTTTCTCATTTCTCCTCCATGTTTTTTATCTTAAATTTTTTTAGTGTTTTTTTTTACATTATTTTTGTTTCTTATTATTATTATTACATTTTTTACATTTTTATTTTTTTGCATTTTTTAAAGTTCTTGTTATCAGTTTTTTTTTTCAACATTTTCATTTAACCCTTCCCACACCTTGTTTATCATTGCTTTTGTTTTTTTTTCGCGTTTTCAACCTTTTTTCTGTTGTTATTTTACCTCATGTTATTATATGTAAATACAATTTTATATATAGCATTAAAAAAAAATATGATGCACCATATTCATAGCTTAAATAAAATAATTTTTAAAATAACAAAGTTATAATTTCAATGCATTGTAAAATTAAAATTATGATGCACCATATATTATAACTATGATGCACCAAGATTTATGCACTAATGATGTTCATTGTATATCTAAAAGTCGGAGCGTCATATTTATAAATATGATGCACCATGTTTTATCACTATGATGCTCCACCTTTTAATTCAATAACGATGTTTTATAGTATATTTTGAAAGTCAATGCATGCTATTTTAAACACTCGATGCACCATGTTTTATAGCTATGATGAACCATGTTTTTCTAACTATGATGCACCAAGTTTTAATTCAATAATGATGTTTTATAGTATATTTTGAAAGACGATGCATGATATTTTAAACACTCGATGTTTTATAACTTTGATGAACCATATTTTTATAACTATGATGCACCACTTTTTAATTTAATAATTATGTTTTATAGTATATTTTGAAAGTCGATACATAATATTTAAACACTCGATGTGTAACACCCCCAAATTTACTGTTTAGCGGAAGCATACATTGGGTGTTACTAATCAAATATCACAAGCACAAAGATATAATGAACGACCACTATATGCGTCGTTTTACATTTGTATTAATAAAAACCAATGTTTGCATAAAAAATAGAGTTACATTAGCTCGGTGGAAATTGAGAGATTTAAGTACATAATTAATCTATACAAAATATAATAATGCAGCTAAATCTCTGATTGTTTGCATGCTGACTCGAGCTAATTGATCTTGATTATGCAATCCAACCTACTACTGGTCACCTGTGATACATGCTAAAATGGGTCAGCGAAACGCTGGTGAGCTCACAGGTTTGTATGTCAACACATAATTGTATGAACCGCAAGATTTATAATTGAATTTATAAAGCAATTAAGCAAAATAAAAGTTATACAGCCATGAGCACATAGTCTGAGCTTAACTTGAGTGTCAGGTCCAATTAAGGAAACCCAACTTGAATGCCTCCTACGAGTGCCTAATCCACACTCGTCTTCCCAAATGCTAATACGTCCGTTTGACCAGTTAGTGCGTGCTAACCCGGACGAGGATTGTCAATCTTATATGATATCATATACTAACATTCACGCTACTACGTATTACCAGACTATGCTATGGAGGGCTTTAAATTGATTAGTTGAAGTAACTCATGTAGTATTTGATTTTGATTTGTA
The DNA here is from genome assembly GCA_963422505.1 of Pseudognaphalium luteoalbum. Lineage (NCBI taxonomy): Eukaryota > Viridiplantae > Streptophyta > Magnoliopsida > Asterales > Asteraceae > Pseudognaphalium > Pseudognaphalium luteoalbum. The sequence continues at coordinate 58,596,137 of OY730198.1, read as the reverse complement.
CTTGCGTTCAACTTGTAAAATAAAACGAGCAATAATATCACACCCCTGATTGAAAAACAGTAAAATAGGGGCCATGAGACTCACCTGAGCCTGAGAAGTTTATCTAAATAAACTTTGATTGATTAGCCGAGTATCGATGTCCGAAGACTTGTAACCTGAGGGTGTCCACGACACGCGATGGTTATAAACGGGAGTCGGTATCTCAAAGGACTACCTTTGTAGTTGTTACACAACTATATATGTCCAAATTACTACGATTTGGTTGATTATTTGGTTTGTGTTTTGAAAACGTGTACCGTTGGTGACAGATTTATAATAATAACCTTAACTATTATTATTATACTTTGATTTATCCATTTTTGCGTATTAATCGTATCGTATTTGGTTTGGTTATTGAAAAGTGATTTTTAAACACTTAGAATGTTTTTGGCTTCTGTTTTTGGGTTTCTGCGACATAATATGCGACACAATGCTTGTGTTCCGCAACACAAGGCTTGTGTCTTATGATATGCAACTTAATGCGACACTAAATGCGACACAATGCTTGTGTCTTATGTTTTGCGACACTAAATGCGACACAATGCTTGTGTCTTATGTTTTGCGACACTAAATGCGACACAATGCTTGTGTCTTATGTTTTGCGACACTAAATGCGACACAATGCTTGTGTCTTATGTTTTGCGACACTAAATGCGACACAGTGCTTGTGTTCCGCAACACAAGGCTTGTGTCGCAAAGATGAACACCAGCCCAGAACCCAGCGGCTGTCGCGATTTTTCAACCCAAAACCCAAATCTAACTCATTTTTAGGCTGTAAAATCGTGTTTTTCTCATACATTTAGACAATACTAAGTTGTGTAAACATTATAACACCGAAATAATACACCAAAATGAGTAGATCTAGATATTTAGAGAATTTCTTACAATTGCAAATCGAGACAAAACGAGGAAGAAAACGAGGGTGGTGCCTTTGTTAATCTTGTTCCTCTCTTGATGGTGATTCCGAAAATGTAACTTTTGTTGTCGGTTATGCTAGATCCGAAAATTTGGTGGTGATGGGTTTGAGAGTGTTTAGTGGTGTGTGTGTGTGTGTTTTTGTTGAAATGGGAATGAAAGAAAGAGGGAAAGAGGTGGGGTGTAGGTGAAAGCCTCACCTTTTTCAGTCCCCGCAATCGCGCTCCGTGCGGTGTTTGGTTTCCCGTTCGTTTAAACGTTAAATGTTTATTTTATACGTTTAAATATACGTTTTAAAATACGAATAATTACCCAATATTTTTGTTGAAGTATTTTACCAAATACTGAATGGTTGCGTTATAAAATATAACTTTAACTTGTTTCGATTTGTTTGCGCATTTAATAATCTAATCGTGTAGTCCTTGTTTGTACGATACGAATTTGAATTGAAATATTATCTAAATAATATTTTGGATATTATTGCGTTATTAAATAATATTATATTATTTAATAAAATTTTCACCAACGTCCGTATTAATTGAATCGAATTGCATTCGATTTGAAACTCGTACGATTTAATCAAATCGCATACTTGTATATATATTCATCAATATATATGTTGATACATTAATTAGCCTAACACAGAACTAATTACATGTATTAAAACTTGATTAGGCACTAACTACTAGTTCTAATTTGACGGGTGTCACACGATGCATCATATTTAGAGAAAATTAGTGCATCATAGTTTATTATGTTAGTAAACACAATAATAATTTATTTTTATTGCATCTATTCTTATATTCATCTGCATTATAATATATAATATCCGGTGCATCATAAATGTAAAAATGATATAAAAAAAATTAAACAGTAAATTTATTTTAATAATGTTAAAAACTATTTTTTTAATTTATAATTGTTAAAAATGAATAATTTTTGTAAAAAAATATTAACAAATTTTATTTAATTATATTTTTGATAAAAGTGTTATATAAGTTCGTACAAATAAAAAAAAATCTAAAATGTTTTTTTATTTTTTTATAAAAGTGAATTTTGTTAATAATTTTTTTTAAGGAAATAGGAAAAAAGAAATAAAAAAATAAATAAAGAAAGAAAGATGAGAGAAATGGATAAAAAAATGTGAAGAAATGAGAAAGGGGGAGGAAATGGATAAAAAAGGTGAAGAAATGAGGATAACACTTGTCACCTCCTCATTAGCTTTCCTCCATTCCCTCACTTTTACCCCTTCTCTCAAGAATCCCACCCATGAAAAAGAATTCAACTTTTTTTGTATTGTGGAGATGCCACACCCATGAAAAAGAATTCTAACTTTTTTTTTATTGTGGAGATGCCACCTAGGTGTATACTTCAATGAGTGTCAGCTCCAACTTTTATTAATTGCATCTATGAGGCGCTTATTGTACTTTTTTATTTATATGTATTGTTTGATTGTTATTAGATTGAGAAGAATTGTATAAAATGTTTGATGAGTTGTGAAGAAAATAGTACAATTATGTGTCATTTAGTCCAACTAAAAAGGTTTAATGGACGGGGAAGAATTGTTAGAAAGTAAATATGCTTATTTCGCAATGCATTGAATCTTAAATTAATCAAGTAAATCATAAATGGTCTTACAATCGATGATTGAGGTAAATCAGTGAAGTTTATGTGTATTAATAAGCTCACAACTATGGAATTTATTAAGGGTTAGTGTCTGAGAATGCACTAAATTTGTGCTTAATATCAATTATGTGTATCATAATTACACTCGTTATTTTTAATACATCAAACTTTCAAAAATGATGTTTTTAATGTATTTGTGTGATATTTTGATGACGTGTCAATCTCTCACGATGCCACATGACACTTTAAACAAGTGACACAAAACACCTTTTTTGAAAGTTTGATGCATTAAAAATGGGAATTGATATATACATCATCAAAAATGATACTTACACCATATTGTACAAGTATTAAGCACACTGTACAAGCATATTGTCACCCTCTTCACTAGTTTGGTAATTCCTTTATTTAAATTAGTTATTTAATTGTTTTCAGGAATTACTTGATATTAATTATTTTATTGTGAAACTCGGGTAAATAAGTCTCAGAACTTATTGTGAATAGTAAACTATTAATTGTTTTAAATTGATATAGTTGACGGTGAAATAAAGTAATAATTCTCGCAAATGGTTTTAGGTTCCAGACAATAGGTTTAGAAAGGGATAAAAATTTTAACAATTAGACAGTAAGTCGGTTTGGGGAGCCGACCTTAACTTCTTTTGTTTTCAAGTTTTCTTCATTTGTTTCAATTTGCAAAACTCTCAAATCCAAACAAACCATAACTTTGAAACCACAAATCTTTGTGTGATTCTGATTACTAGCATCAATTTCATCACCTCCATCTTGTTTATCTTCTTCATCATCAAGAAAAGTGAGTTTGATTTTGAGTTATACAAATTGGGTTTTATAGATTTTGATTGATTTACACGAAATTGAAGCTTGATAAGTTGTTATTAGGTGTTATTAGATGTTAGTGAAGTATTAGAAACCTTAGAAACCAAGTTTTTAGAGTTTTGGTGAGTTTTGATTCGAAAAACTTGTAACAGCAGCGAAGTTCGCAGTTCGTCTTGCGAACTGAGTTTATGTTGCGAAGCGAGTTGAGATTCTGCGAAGCGAATCGAGTGTTGCGGTGCGAGTTGAGTTTTCGCTGTGCGAAGGGAGCTTCTGTGAAGCGAGCTGAATTGCCTGCGAACTGAGATAATTAGCAATGCGAGTTGAAACTGCGGTGCGAACCGAGTTTCTGCGAACCGAATTGACTTTGCGCTTCGAGATTACTGTGAACCGAGATTTTTTAAACTTTTTATTTAGTAAATTTTGAAAGGGGTCCCGGATAAGTGACAATTTCATTAATTCGGATTGGGTTTGGTCACTCGGAAACGGCCTAATAATCTTGGCTCTATTCTAAGAGCCTAGGCAGTTTTTGGCCATTCAGGGTCATCTAGGGGCAGAAAATGGCATTTTTCAGTTTTTAAACGTCATCTCAGGATTTTCTAATCTTATTTCTGATTGAACTTTTGTTTGCCTAGACTTCAGGGATTACCCGATTGAATAAGTATGCTAGAATAATGATTGTGGAACAAGTTACTAACTTGTGTATTATGTGGTGTTTCAGATACTCCGAAGACTCGGTAATATAAGATTTCTGAGTGTGGAATCTGCTGTCGCACCTCCAAATTCGGGTTGCGGAAACGAATCGGGTTAGGGCGTGACTAATCAATAATCACAGCATAAAGATATAATGAACGACTCTATATGTGTCGTTTTACAACTTGTATTGATAAAATCAAAGTTTACATCAAAATATAGTTTACATTAGCTCAGTTTGAAATTGAGAGATTTACATACATAATTAATTTATACAAAATATAATATTGCAGCTAAATCTCTGAATGTTTGCATGCTGACACGAGCTAATGATTTATGATTTGGGCAGTCCAATCTACTGATGTGTACCTGTGATACATGATAAAATGGGTCAGCGAAACGCTGGTGAGCTCACAGGTTTGTATGTCAACATATATTGTATGAACCGCAAGATTTAATAGAATCTAAATTGCAATTAAGCAAAGTAAATTTTTTACAGCCATGAGCACATAGTCTGAGCTTAACTCGAGGTGTCAGGTCCACATTTAAGGTATCCTGATCGAGGTGACTCCCACGAGTGCCTAATCTACACGCGTCTGAACAAATATTAGTACATCCATTTACCCAGTTAGTGCATGCTAACCCGGACGAGGAGGGTCAATCCTATATGGTACCATATACTAATATTCACGCTACAATGTATTACCAAACTATGCAAAGGAGGGCTTTGAAAGATTAGTGAGATAACTCATGTAGTAATTGTTTGTTTTCGTACTAGCGTTCATATAATTAAAATAAAATGAGCAATGATATCACACCCCTGAGTAAAACAGTAAAGTAGGGGCTATGATACTCACCTGAGTCTTGGAGTGTTTAACTTAATAAACTTGTGTTGATTAGCCAAGAATCGATGTCCAAAGACTAGTAACCTGAGGCTGTCCACGACACGCGATGGTTATAAACGTGAGTAGGTATCTATAAAGACTACCTTTGTAGTTGTTCGTCCAACTAGAATGTCCAAATTACTACGATTCGGTTGATTTGATTATGTTTTGCAAACGTGTACGGCCCGTTGGTGATTGTTTGTAATAATAATCTTCAACATTATTATTTTGATTTCGAAGTGTTATACTTAAAAGTATTTACAAACTTTAGGTGACGGGGGTCCGGGGGCAGCGCCCCTAGTAAGCAGGGTCCCAGGGGTGGCAACCCCTGGCGGGGTCCAAGGGGCAGAGCCCCTGGCTGGGGTCGAGATGCCAGGTCAGCTCGAATTTTTTTTATTTCTACCATATTGTTATAGTGAAAAACGGATCTAAGATTTGAATTTGGGTAAAATCAAGTGATAATATGTAACACCCCCAAATTTAATATTTTGCGGAAGCAAGATTTGGGTGTTACTAATCAATAACAAAGCACACAGATTAATAGTAAACGACTCTATATGCGTCATTTTGACAAAATATATTAATATTAAAATGTTTACAATAATCATCCTACACATAGCTCGTGTTCGTAGTATGAAGAGATTTGAATACATAATTAGTTGTACAAAATCTAACTACTGTGTACCTGTGATACATGCTAAAATGGGTCAGCTAACGCTGGTGAGCTCACAGGTTTAGATATCAAATAAATTTAGTGTGAACCGCAAGATTTAATCGTTGATTTGCATCCAACAAATGATAATAGTTATGTATACAGCCATGAGCGCATAGTCTGAGCTTAACTCGAGGGTCGGGTCCCATATAGAGAATTCCGAGCGAGATGCCTCCACGAGAGCCTAATCTACTCTCGTCTTCCCAAATATTAGTACGTCCATTGCAGAGGTTAGCGCGACTAACCCGGACGAGGTGGGTCAATCCTATATGGTACCATATACTAATATTCACGCTACTTTCGTAATACCAGACTATACTGACGGAGGACTTTGATTCGATTAGTTGAAAACAACTCATGTAGTATATTGAAATATGTACTCGTGTTCACGTGTTAAAAACAGAGTAATGTATCGCACCCCTAGTAAAACAGTAAAAAGAGGGGCTATGAGACTCACCTGAGCCTGAAGAGTTTATCTTAAACTTAGATTGATTAGCCAAGAATCGAAGTCCAACGACTTGTAACCTGAGGGTGTCCACGACACGCGATGGTTATGACATGATTGAGTATCTCAAGGATCACCCTTGTAGTTGTTTGTTCAACTAGAATGTCCAAATTACCACGATTTGGTTGTTTGTTTAAGTGTTTGAAAATGTGTACGGCCCGTTGGTGATTGTTTGTAATAATAATCCCACATTATTACTTTGATGATTTTGAAGTGTTATACCTAAAAGTAAGTTCCAATGTGTTTTAGAAGTTGTGTCACATTCGTGTTTGTTGTTATACAAGTTTAACACTTTGTGTGAAAGTTTAGATGTAACACTGTTACTCGTGAACCTAGGGTAAGGGCGAAGCCCGTTAATGACGGGGGTCCGGGGTAGCGCCCCTGGTAGCGGGGTCCAAGGGGCAGAGCCCCTGGCTGGGGTCGAGCTGCCAGGTTAGCTTGGAAAAATTTTATTTCTACTATATCGTTATAGGGAAAAACGCATCTAAGATTTGAATTTGGGTAAAATCAAGTGATAAAATTTCAGGTCTCGACCCTTAGTGAAAATCTGGGTTCTGTTTCATGCGACACTTATAGCGTCACTAGAGGGCTTAGGCGTCACTTAGGAAGTGACGCATGAAAAGGCAGAATCTGAGTGAGGGCGTCACTAACGGAAGTGACGCATACTGAGGCGTCACTAAGGTAGCTTGGCCAACACTTAGGAAGTGTCGCATAAAATTGGAAATTCTGAGTTTAGGGCGTCACTTAGGTAAGTGACGCATAAGGTGGCGTCACTCCATTAGTGTCGGGTATGAGTGTCGGTTAAGGCTTCTAGGCGTCACTAAACAAGTGATGGAGGTAAGTGTCGGGAAAAAAGGGTTTTATGCGGCACTTATGCAAGTGACGTATGATTAGGGCTTTTAGCGACACTCAATGCGTCACTTAAGTGACGCATGAAGTGGCGCTATACTGCACCTTCGTCGCGACACTTAAGGCTGTTAACGAATTTTTGAGCCAAAAACGAGTTTTCGGGTTTCCGTTTGGTCTGATTCTTTTACCCAACCCTTATAAGGACATTCTAAGCTTAAAGAAACAACTAAAACTTAAAAGCACTTAAAATCGAGAGGTTTCGAGTTTTCGTCGGAAACTTACAAGTTAATGAATCAAGATTCTGGAAAGGTAGGAGTGTAGATCGTGACGCGGTGGTTCTTTTCTTCCAAACGAGCTCAACGATTTAATGAAGCTTGGTGGTGTATTTTAGTATTTTTGGTGTAGGTGGTGTGGATGGTTTTTGAGAGAAAAATGGGAGGGAGAGAGGAATGAAAATGAAAAGAAAATGGGAAATGAGGGGAGGGCTTTTTGGGGCAGATTTTGGGGAGGGGAGGGGGAGAGTTTCTCCCAACTTTTTAATCCCCGTGGTTGCGCTCCGTCCGGTGTTCGTTTCCCCGATCGTTTAAAACGTTAATTAATTATCTTGTACGTTTAATTATAAGTTTTAAAAATACAATTGTTTATTTAATATTTTTGTTGAAGGATTTTACCCAATACTTAATAACTTAAATGGTTTCGTTTGTCTGTGTGTTAAATGTATAAGTCGTGTAGACGTTTATTATACGATACAAAATGTAATTGAAATATTATTAACATAATATTTTTGGATATAATAGCGTTATTAAATAAAGTTATATTATTTAATAAAATTGTTCACCAACGTCCGTATTAATTGAACCGAATCACATTCGATTGAAATGCGTACGATTTAGCCAAATCGCGTAATTGTACATATTCAACAATATATTATTTGATACATTAATTAGCCTAACATAGAACTAATTACATGTTTTAACAGGGGATTAGGTACTAATTACTAGTCCTAATTTGGCGGGTGTTACATAATATTTTCAGGTCTCGACACTTCATAAAATCTGAGTTTTTCAGGTTCTGTTATTAGCAACATTAAGTGCGACATAAAGCGTGGTGTCGCAGGTCATGACTGCGACATTGATCATGGCGCCGCTAAGTGCGACATCCGCAATTCAATGCGACATAGGGTGTTGTGTCGCTATATGTGACGTTGTTGGTTCTTGCGACGTAAGAGTCTGTGTCGCTATGTGCGACGTTAGCAATTTAATGCGATGTTGAGGCTGATGTCGCACCATGCGACATCGTGATAGGTTTTGCGACATTGTTGCTGATGCCGCAATTTTCCTAGCCCCAAAAGCGACATCAGCGTGTGGTCGGGTTCCGGTGGCCGAAAACACGGCCGGACGACTTTTGTTTTGTCCGAAACTTTTACCCAACCCTTATTTGGACATTATAAACTTATATAAATAACTTTTATTAAAAATAAAGGAAATCTAAGAGTTTTCGAGAATTGTCGGAAACTTACGAATCATCACGAGAGAAATCCGAAAAGATAGGGTTGTAGATCATGACGCCGTGAATCTTTTTCTCTAAATGAGTCTTGCGATTTGAGTTCGTTTTATGGTGGTTACCAGTGGTGGAAGTGGCGGTGGTGGTTGGTGGTTTTTGGAGCGAAAATGGAGAGAGTTTGAGTAGAGAGAGAGAGTGTGTGTAAATGAGAAATGAGAAAGGAGGTGAAGAGTGGGGGGTGTTGGGCCGGTTTGGGGAGGCCTCCACTGTGCATTTGCGCTCCGTGTGGTGTTCGTTTTTCGATCGTTTAAACGTTAAATAATTATTTTATGTGTTTAAATATACGTTTTAAAATACTAATAATTACTCGACATTTTTGTTAAAGTATTTCATCAAATACTTTGTAGTTGAGTTATAAAATATAACTGAGTTCTATTTCGGTTTGTTTGCGCGTTTAACATCTTAAATTGCGTAGTCATACTTTGTATGATACGAATTGTGTACGAAATATTATTAAAATAATATTTTGGATATACTATCTTTATTAAATAATGTTAAATAAAATTGTTCACCAACGTCAGTATTAATTGAACTGAATTACATTCGATTTGAATTGCATACGATTTAATCACATCGCATAATTGTATATGTTCAACCATTTACATTTCGATATATTAATTAGCCTAACACAGAACTAATTACATGTATTAACAGTTGATTAGGCACTAATCACTAGTCCTAATTTGACGGGTGTCACATCTACAGAGGTATCGGTGAGTGGATTTGGAACTCGCCTTTTAATTTAGTTGTAACTCTTTGATTACAATAAGTGAACGTAGATTTATTGTTGAGTTATTTAATCTGAGTTATTAGTTGTACATCTATGTGCTATGTGGCCTTCGGGCATCAATTGTTATTGAGGTCAACTGGGTAGTTGGGCTACTAGGTTATTGTGTGAATAATACAGGGTCTTGATTCATTCGTTGTGTGTAGAACCCGTGTTTGAGTATAATAACCGTTAGCTATCGGTCTAATCTATATTGGCCTTACAGATTGTTGGTAAGTGTTCTTGAGAGCCACCGCGGTAGTAGGGTTTCTCAAGAGCCACCGATCCTCATTGTTGAATTGTTGTACTGTGTAATATGTGTTTACGATTATTTGATGTAAACAGGTGGTTAAGATAAGTTGAATTGTGGGTGAGGAATTCATTCACTTAGCTTTGTGCTAATCCCTCATATTTACATCCTGCAGGTTCTATTTTGGGGATGTGGGTTTCAGGATGATGATACCGTTAGCAGGGAATGTTTGACGTCATGTAACTCTGATATAATTTTGATAAACTCTGTTTAGAATTATATAACACCTCGGTTATGTAATATATGTGTTATGGGTTTTATTAACTTTTAAACTGTGATGTATTAATTATGTAAAAAGTTTATGTACATTATCTTGAATGTACAGTAATGAAATATGTTTTATAATCTACGCTTCCGACTAAAATAATATAATTATCAAGTTTAGAATGAGGGGTGTTATATATATTAATGCATAATTGTGGTGTATGCAACAAAATATATGTTGTATATATCATCGTCCATTAAAAATGGGGTTAATAATGTTTTAATCCTCAAATTTTTACTTTTTTTTTTTCGTTTTAACCACTCAAGTTTTTTATTGCACGATTTAATCCTCCAAGTTTGCATTGACTTATTGGTTTAACTCTTTGAATGGCTAAACTATTAGAATTTTGAAAGTTTGATTATTAAACTAGTAAAATTCTTCTCAATCTATTAACAATCAAACAATACATGTGGCTAAACTATTAGAATTTTGAAAGTTTAATGATATAAATGAAGCGTTACATCCAAACTTATTGTACTTTGGAATTCCCAACTGAATGTGGGCTCTGTCAGGACGATCCTATGGCACCGTTCTTTTTATTCTTGCTATGAAAGGTTTACATGTGGCATTTGAGGAGGCAATTGTGGCTGGACATGTGTGTGGTCTTCATATTGGTCGGATTATTCTTTCCCATTTAATATATGATGATGATGTTGTTTTTCTAGGGGAATGGTCAGAGGATAATCTTCGAAGTGTTATGGCTCTATTTCATTATTTCTATTTGGCTCCGGAATTAAAAATCAATGAAGCCAAGTCTAAAATAATTGAGATAGGTGTTCCTGTATCAGAGGTTGATAAATTGGCGGATCTTGTTGGTTGTAAAGGTGAAAAAATTCCTTTCTTTTACCTTGGTATTCCGGTTGGGGAAAACATGTATAGAATATTATCTTGGAAACCAGTTCTTGATAAATTTGATAAACGTTTTTCAAAATGGAAGGTGAGACTCCTTTCATTTGGTGGTAGATCTGTGTTGGTTTCTTCAGTTCTTGGTGCTCTCCCGATTTATTTTATGTCTTTGTTTGTCATGCCTGTGAAGGTTAGAGAAACTCTTGAATCGATTCGGTCTAAATTTTGTTGGGAGGTGATAAAGATGGTTCGAAACTTCATTGAATAAAATGGGATTCTGTCCTAGCTAGTAAGGATAAAGGAGGCATTGGAATTGGTAGTCTTTATGCCATGAATATGGCTCTTCTATATATATGAAGATGGAGTTTTTTGACATCCCCAAATGCCTTTTGGACTAAAATCATTAATAACATCTACTGTAAGTCCCTAGTTCTAGGATCGATAACTTCGTTATATGTAGTATTAAGGTGCGGAATCCCTTAATACGTCGTTATCTTACTATAACGAATAAGTTTGCATTTAGGTTAACTAATACTTAGCTTTAAACGATAAACCGTCAAAACCTAGCCTTTAGAATACGTTTTTCTCTGGATTACTGAGTTCGCAGGTTGCAGAAAATCGAATGGCAAAAGTCCTCTTTAATTCAAACCCAATCAAATATATATACTGAGTTCACCTCGCAGGTCATGGGTCTGCGAGTCCAATTCAACTCGCAACCCAAGCCCATTTTGGCTTCGGTTCGCAATACTTATTGTATTGCGATTTCAGATCTCATCTCGCATCGCAATGACTTACGACTTGAGATCTTGACTTTCTATACATGTTTATTTCATTTTTGATATTCGTCTAACACTTTAATATACTAATATATTTAACGAACATTAACAACAAAACAAATATTCATTTACAAATTTAACCAATATACAAATGTGATAACAATTACACTAGTCATATCTCAAGCTAGATCTGTTGTCACAAACTATGTCTCAATAGACTCCCCCTTGACAATAGCTCTAGTGTCTTTATCTTCAAATTATCTTTGGTTTTCATTTGTAAATATTACTACCTGCATAAATCTTCATCTTCATACATGTCTTAATCATCATTAGATAATCTCATGCTATGTCACCCCATCCTTCAGTACAAAGTATTCTATTTTCATTCAACTTCAATATATCTTTCTTTGACATATTCATTAGATGATGATGATCATAGACTTTGAAGATTTCTCATTCACCACCTTCAACTTCATCATCAGCTTCAACCATGACAACTTCTCCAGTTTCTGAATCCACTTGCCAACTTTTCATATTTCCCAGAATATCATGTGGCATTGTTTTCAGTGGAATCTGCTGAACACACTTAACAGATGGATACACTTTCTTTCTTCTTCTCCTTCCAGTCCTTTGACTTCTCTCCTGTAATTTTATCGTTTTTCCATTCCTTGACTTAATCTTCTTAAACTTTCCTGAACGAACCTCAGCCTTGATTATATGTTCTACATATCGTCCAACAAAATCATTATCTGGATTCTTCAAAGATAATCTTGCCAAGTCTCGAATCTCATACTTAGGTACATAACTGAACACTGCAAGCTTTCGCTCAAAATATTGAACTCCGTCAAACATTTTAATTGCAAAAAGCTTCAGGTCAGAGTCAAAATACCAACCGATAATCCCTCTACATGCTTCACATTTTCCTTTGATATCAACCTCCAAAACTCCAACCTTTTTCTTCTTTATTTTTTCTAAAGGTCTGAATATTGGATTATCTTTATGCTTATCAGGAATCTCTTCTTCATAATCGGTTGAGTCATCGATATCTTCATCTACATCGACAACTTTAGGACCTTCTTCATCTTCAATCACAATCTATGTTCTAGATGGGCTCACAATCACAATTATAATTTACAATCATAATTCAACTAAATCCTAAATACAAATATCTACACAAGTCTAAGCTGTCTTACCAGCTTCACTTGTACCCGCAGTACTTGTACCAGCACCATCACCACTTTTATCAACACCAGAATCCTCCCCCTGAACATTAGCTTGCTCACTAGTCTTTGAAGGACCAGTCGGCTCACTATCTTTTGGTGCACTGGGATCATCATCTTTATCTTGATCTCTTTTCTTCCTCAGCTCATCTTCTTTGCAAGACTCTAAATATACCATTATCTCCCCCTGAGCTGACTGTCCTGAATTCACTCTTAACACTAAGCGTTCTAAGGAATCAAGCTTCAGTCGCTGAGAAGTAAAATCGTCTAACAATGTGGTATGAGTCTCCAGCAGTGTCTTGTAAGATGTACTCCATTGAGTAATCTGCTGTGCAAATAGAAGATTTTGAGCTACCAACTCTGGAATTTGTAAAGTAAGCTTCTCTAACTCCTTAACCCTAGACTCTAAGGATGTAATCCTTTCAGCATCAGTCGTAGGAGTAACAGAGATAGTAGATGGTCCAGGTGGTGTGAGTGAAGAAACATGAGACTCAGGTGTCAGCGGTGGAATAGCTTGAGATAAAGCTTTCGTGAGAAGATTAGCTACAAATCTACTAGCTTTTTTAGTTGGAAACTGTGCATCACACACTAATTCAGCAACTCCCTTTTCAATAGTCTGGGAGACCATTCCTGGTTCCGTTGACTCTAGCATTTTCTCAGCCTGTAAAGTTAGATACAAATAAAGAAGTAATTGTTACATATAACTTTGTCTCAATCTCTAATTAATTATATAACACTTGTAGTACTAAAAGTTTATCTCATACCTCAGATGGTACAGATACTAGTTCAGTAACCACCGGTGTCATAGACTCCACCTGTGGTATATCTCGAGAAACTGTCATAGAATTAACTGTCTCAGTTGAACTCCTGATTAACAACAAGTTAAGATTATCTAACTCTAAATAAAACTTACCATCTTGAATAATCAAGGTCCTAGAATGCTTTATGCGTTGAGTAATCAAAGGGGTCTCAGCCACCTCAGGACCTTCATCAAGAATACTGAAGTCAGGATCGACTTCCTTAGCCTTACGCTTTGCCTTCAAAGCCGGATCAGGCATCAACCGTGAACCATAAAAAATTTGTCCAGCTGGAGGTGAAATGGGTCTGACATCATTAGAATCTGTAGAAGAATCTGATTCAATCTCACCATCATTTCCACCAGAAGTACCAACAACAATATCCTGAATAGTAAATATATTAAACATTTATGATTAGCATAAAAGCTCTATCATACAAGTTCGATATAAGATTAATCTGATATATTACCTTCAGAGGTAAAACCTCAGATCTAACTTGCTATCCCTGCTCACCCTCAGGTCTTACAACCTCTGGGTCTGCAATCTCAGCTTCCTGTGGATAATCATATTTATATTTTATGATCAGATATATTACCTAATCATCTAAAGATCTATATCATTATCATTATATAATAATATTATACATCTATGATTAATAATAAAAACTATCAATTAAGTATCTATATTATTATATAATTTAAATTATACCTGTGCAGGTGCATCATCAATATACTGATCAATCGCTTGAAGAAGCGGATCATTTGCATCATTATTTTGCCCTAACACCTCTTGCACTAGCTGTGCAGCAACCTGTGCATGAACCTGCTGTTCCGGTTGATCAGCTTGAATAAGAACATCCTCAAGCAGCTCCTGTGGCTCAGGTTGTGAAACCACATTCACAGCAGGCTCAGGAATAAGAACAGCTGCAACATCAACATCCAACCAACCATTATTTGGTGGTGTAACATAACCAGCATCAAGAATATAACCAAAAAGATCACGGATCTCAGGCTTGACATATTCTTCCCGGCGAATAGTCTGCTGAAACATCGCGTTGTATCCTCTGAGCGCTATTGTATCGACACGTAAGTGCGGCTCAAGAATAACAAGATCCGCAATCCAAGAACGGATGATCAGCATGCAGAACCTCGGGTAGATCAAAAATCTTGATCTAACAGTTCCCGATATCTGGCGTACCAGCTCTCCAAAAATCTAATCACAAAAACTGTATGGTTTATTATAAACCAGTGACCAGTAGGCCGATATAAGAGCAGGGCTCAACTCATCAAAACCTCCCTTCTTCGGTCCAAAAACTGTGAATATGACGTGCCAAAAGAATCTCCATTGCCCAATAACTAGGGCCTTGAGGAATTGACGTCCTCTTCGCTCACCCGTATACCCCATATGGCCTAAAGCACCCTCAACAAAATCACTTGGGTACTCAGTCGGACCATCTTCTAGGTCTACTATCCCCAGCCATAGAACCTGACGCAGATCGGATGCAAAAAACACAATCGGTTGCTGATTTATCATTGCGCAATAACTGGTGGGTTGACCGTCTTATCAAACTGAATATATGTCCAAAAATCATTCAGTATTGTTTGAGAAATCTGTGGAGACTCAGTAAGCGCATATCAAATGCGTGAACGTGCAAAGAACTTCAGCACTTGAGCTACTTTATTTGCTCCGCGTGCTGAAAGATCAAGATCAACAAGTATGTTGTGACCTTTATCAAATTGTCGTGCCATATCTATAAAAATACAAATGGTCAAAACAATTAATACACGTTACCAGCATAAGATGAATTTTAAACTATAATGTATTATGAATAAGAATATTCATCAAATATCTAAGTTCTAAATTATATATATATATATAACTTGTTACATTATCATCTCAAGTCGTATATATCAATAAAGTAGATATTATTACGTATCAATATAAAATTTGTACGTCAAAACATATTTTAGTAAACTTTTAAAGTCAAAAATTATAATTATATAACTTATTACATCAAAAGTTTAAATTGCAAGTCATGTTTAGAATTAAAAAATTTCAACTCTCAAAAATCATTGTCAACACGCAACTCAATTCACAACATGTCAACTCACTAACCAAGTTAGTTCGCAACTCGACTCGCAAGTCGATTCGCAAACCTACTTAGTCCGCAGGTCAACAAGTCAACGAAATAAGGTTCAACTCGCAAGGTCAATCTCGCAAGTCCATCTCAACTCACTTAAACTAGTTCTGCGAGTTGAGTCAAGAACTCGACTCGCAGCATGAACTGCCGCTGCGGGTTGAGACTAAAATCGATTAATCTGTAAGATTTAGCGTGATGGATCGATGTATTTACGTTCATATAAGTTCGTTTAACATAAACCCTTATGATTCTTGTTAAATAACATCCTAAATCAACATTAATCGTTGTACATTTAATCCGAAACCCTAGTTTTATAAAATCTTTGATTTCGTGTTAATTATACGGTGAAATTGGTTAATGTATACCTTAAAATGATTTCAATCGAAAGGTGTATAAAAGCTACGGATTCAAAAACTCATTCACGTACTCGTAAAATCGAAATCAAACGAAACACTGTTTTCGTCTCGTTTTGCCACTAGTCAATTCGCAGAGGTGAAGTGAACTCGCAAGTGAGATGTGGATTCAGTGGTTTGACTCGTTTGACCACACCCCTTTTATACCATGTACTCGATTCGCAAGTATTAACTCGATCTGCAGGTTTGACTGGTCAAACTCGCAAAATTAAATTAAAACGTGAATTTAATACTAAGTATAAATGTAAACCCATTAGTCGTACAAGTCTAAAATAAAAATTATTTTTCACTTGTATTTGTTATATTTATTCAACACGGATATAAGATAACTAGTTTAATTTAATTTCAAAGGGTAATACTTATTAAAAGTAAAATAAAACAACTTTATATACAATAAAGCTAAAAATAAAATAAAGTACGGAATATATAAACTAACAGTGGTATCAAGTACCATTTTATTAATTACTTGGAAAAATAAAGTACATAAATAAACTGAATAAGAATTTATCTGCTTAGGGATCATATTAGAAAGAACAAACTATTTAAATGTATTAAAAAGTCTAAGTAGATTGTTAATATACATACCTCATGAAATTCAAATAAATTGCAATAGAATTACAACTAATTTTATCATCTATTCATTTATATTTATAAAATTATGTCTTAAGTGCCTTTATCCATATAGCATAATTAATAAAAACATATTATTCACTTTAAGTGAATATTTTCTTATAGACAGTTCAAGATGATTACCAATATTATGATCCACATAAACAAATTATACTCACATATCTAAGCAACACCATTATTTTGAGTATGAATAGTACCAAGTGTTTTCTAAGATATGATATACTGAAGAATTCAATCAACACATATGACACTGATTTCTTTAGATTCAAGGTAGAGGTTTATCGAACTAACACTTGAATTTAGAATTTAGACAAATATCAAACATACTTAGAAGATGTTATGTTTTCCAGGTCTGTACTTAGTACAATAGAGGATCCCTTTTAGCATAATTAAAATACATTTGAGAACATCAATTTAATTAAAGGCTTCAGGTCTGTACTCAGTACAACAAAGTCACCATTAATTAAGTTAATACCCATATTGTTACTATTTGTCATATTACAGCTTTATAATTACAGTGTATGTGAATGCTATCAATCAACAATTAACACTTATGCCATACACCATATAATAGAAACACTAGATAACAATCAAGTATATTAAAATTTCTTAAATGCTTAGAGATGTTTATATAATTTGCGTACCAGTACATCATATAATGAAGCTATCTAGTCATTTAAAACATGCAAATTATAACTTGTGGATATAGGTGTATAATCAAATAAATATAAATACATACCTGATAGAACCGTTGTAGTTCTAATGTAGCTTTAATTGAACCTACTAACACATCATACTTCGGACTTAAGCTTATTATTATGAAGCTTATTCTCCTAATGTACTATCATCTCCCATAGTTTTTGCAGATAAAAACTTAAACATTTTTCTAAAAGAACTACTGTTGTTCTTTTATTGGAGGCGATTCCCCTTAGTTAACAAGCAAATGAATGCCATACGCCTCCCCTTTTTTTAATAAAAACATAAAAAGTACTACTAACTATTACAAAAATACCCTTGGAAGACTAATCACTCTGGATTTCTCATTCCGTTTAGTTGAACCAACATCTCAAATCTTGCTCTGTCGAACGCCTTTGTGTATAAGTCTGCTAGGTTATTCAATGACGGAACCTTAACTAACTTTATTAAATTCTTCTCAGCACAGTCTCTAATAAAATGATGTCGAATATCAATGTGCTTAGTTTTACTATGCTTCACCGGATTGTTGGTGATCGACATTGTTGACTCATTATCAATCATCATAGGAGTATTGGTTATATTTAACCCATAATCCCGTAGTTGCCGTTGGATCCAAAGTACTTGAGAACAACTGCTGCCAGCTGCAACATACACAGCTTCACATGTAGAAATGGCTACCGAGCTTTTCTTATTCACTGTCCGGATTAGCCTGATGTAACATCCTCTCTATCGGTCTGATACCCCAAAGACTCAGTGAATAGAAGCTGAGAGTGGAGACTACAGAGGTATCGGTGAGTGGATTTAGAACTCACCATTTGATTTAGTTGTAACTATTTGGTTGCAACAATTAAACGTAGATATGTGTTAGACTGTTTAGTCTTGGTTATTGATTATTAATCTACGTAATATGTGAATCAATGTGTATCATGTTATTGAGGTCAACGTGTAGTTGGACTTTTGGTTATTATGTGAATTACACAGGTTTTGATTCATTTATTGTGTTTGAGACCTGTGTATGAGTTTAATAAACAATAGTTATCGGTCTATTCTGTATTAGCCATACAGATTGACGTTAAGTGTTCTTTGGGAATCCCCGGGTATTATGATATCCCAAGAGCCACCGATCCTCATTGAAATATGTGTGTTTACGATTATTTGCTGTAAACTGATTGTTATGCTAAGTTGAATTGTGTGTAATAAATTTATTCACTTAGCTTTGTGCTAATCCCTCCAATTACTTCCTGCAGGATATGTTTTGTTTAATAGTGGGTGCAGGAGGTGAATAGTTGTTCAAGGAATGTTTGACTGCGCTTGAAGACTCTGATATGGTTTTGTAATAAACCTTGTTTTGAGAATTTTATAATACCCCGTTTTGAGTACCTTTGTAATGTTTTAATAACTTGAAAGTTTAGTACCAATTATGTAAACAGTATATATATATATATATCTGTATATTAAGGTAATGTATTTTAAATTCATGCTTCCGAGTTTATTAATATAATATTCTTAATTAGAATGAGGGGTTATAAGTTGGTATTAGAGCATAGTTTTGGATGAATTGAGCATTGTAAAGTGTTCAATCCCAAATCTGAATTGTGTTATGTCAAACATTCTTGGGTATGGAATTTAGCATTAGTTGAGAATCGGTTAGTAGACAGGTACTAACGATTAACAAGTTTCAAGTTGTTGTGTTGAATACAGATATGGCAGATAACGAGCAACCGACCACCAACCCTAACAATGCCTCAAGGGTCGATGTTCCCCCTTCAGATATTCATAATGAGAGACATGATCATGAGGGTACTTCTATTCCTACTCGTGAAGAATCGAATAGAGATGATTATCTTTTTCAGTTAGAAGATGAGGTGATTAATCTCAGAGAATTTAAAAGGCAGACGGAAACTGCATTATCTCAGCAATGTTCTCAGCAACAGATACCTGTGTTTGGTAATATTCCTCCCTTTCAGTCAAATAAACAGTGTTCCTTTAAAACGTTCATGGCAAGTAAACCACCGGAGTTTAGAGGTAGTACAAATCCATCTGTAACTTTAAATTGGTTAAGAGATATGGAGCAAAAATTTGATGTTACTCACTGTGAAGAAGAATCCAAAGTGTTCTATGCTATTCAGTGTTTAAAAGACGAAGCCATGGTTTGGTAGGACTCGATTACTGGTCATTTGACTCAACAGCAGAAAGAAGCTATTCGATGGCCTGATTTCCATCAAGTTGTTTGTAATCAATATTGTTCCGACTTTGATATGGCACGTATTAGGAGAGAGTTTGTGAATCTTCAATTAACCGATAAGATGACCATCGATGAGTTAACCACACAGTTTTTGGAGAAACTACGGTTTGTACAACAGTGGGTTTCCGATGAGAAAACCAGAACAGAGCAGTTTGTGGAAACTTTACCTCATAATTATCGTACTACAGTGAGGTTAGCTAGTAATCTATCCCAAGCTTTTACTCTTGCACGCTCGGTTGATAGTGATATTAGAGGTTTTCGAGAGTCTCAAGCTAGAAATACTTCTTCTTCATTTCCAAGAGCTAGAACAGATTTTTCGGGTAAAGGAAAGTCCAGGTGGCAGGGAAATCGTCAGGGTCAAAGATTTAGTAATAAAAGTGGTTCATCCGGAAGTTCTACTTGGTGTAGTTCTTGTCGATCCAAACATACTAGTCCATGTACAATTCAGACGAACAAATGTGTTAAATATGGTGAATTGGGTCATGAGTTTAAGAATTGTAAGTTTCCCAATTATGTATGTTGGAACTGTAAGAAAGAAGGGCATCGTGTTGGGCAGTGTCCTGAGGCAGGAAAGCAGGGTTCGGTCTCAGTCGGGAGTTCATCATCTTCCGGTCAAAAGCGGGAGAATCCTCCCCAACGACGAGTAGGGCTTTTCAGATGACAGTTGATGAGGCTGTCCACACAGATGATGTGATTACTGGTACTTTTCTTATAAACTCTTTACCAGCTCGTGCTTTATTTGATTCTGGAGCAAATTGTTCTTTTATATCTGTGTGTTTTTGTGATAAGTTGAAACTAATCCCTACTGTGATAACTAATCCCTTAGAAGTAGAGATTGTTAGTGGCAAGTTAGTTCCTGTTACCACCTCGGTGACTGGAGCTAATATTGTGATAGATGGCCAGACTTTTCCAATTTCGTTTCTATTAATGCCGATTCCAAGTTTTGATGTGATTATTGACATGGATTGGTTAAGTCAATTTAAAGCAAGTATAGATTGCCACCATAAGCTGATTAGAATCCCAATATCTGAAGAGTCATACGTTGTGGCTCGAGGAGAGCGGGATAGTGGGTGTATTCCTCTGATTTCCATGATGAAAGCTAGAAAGTCATTGTCTAAAGGCTGTGAATCTTATCTGGCTTATGTGGTTGATGCTAAGTTAGAAAAGAAGTCCATTTCTGAGGTTTCGGTTGTCTCTGAATATCCAAAGGTGTTTCCCGATGATTTACCTGGTTTACTACCAATTAGGGAAGTTGAATATCAGATTGATCTTATTCCTGGCTCCTCGTCTATAGCTAAAGCTCCCTATAGATTAGCTCCGTCTGAAATGCGTGAAATGATGAATCAGATTCAGGAGTTATTGGATAGAGGTTTTATTAGACCAAGTTCTTCCCCGTGGGGTGCACCAGTTTTATTTGTTAAAAAGAAAGATGGGTCATTCAGAATGTGCATTGATTATCGGGAGTTAAACAAAAGAACAGTAAAGAATAAATATCCTCTGCCCCAAATAGATGATTTGTTTGATCAATTGCAGGGATCTTCTGTATATTCTAAAATTAATTTGAGTTCGGGTTACCATCAGGTTCGTGTTCGTGAACAAGTTATCCCAAAGACTGCTTTTCATACCAGGTATGGTCATTATGAATTCATGGTGATGCCTTTTGGTTTGACTAATGCTCCAACAGTTTTTATGGATTTAATGAACCGGGTATGTCGACCATTTCTTGATAAATTCGTAATCATATTTATTGATGATATTCTTGTATATTCTAAGTCCGAATCAGAACATGCTATGCATTTTTGGTTAGTTCTTGAAACCTTGAAAAGAGAACGGTTATATGCAAAATTTTCTAAATGTGAATTCTGGATTCGGGAGGTACAGTTTCTGGGTCATATTATCTGTAATAATGGTGTTAAAGTTGATCCTTCTAAAGTTGAAGCAGTAATGAATTGGAAAACTCCAAAGAATGCTTCTGAAATCAAAAGTTTTCTGGGTTTGGCGGGTTATTATCGGAAGTTTATTAAAGATTTTTCTAAAATTGCTAGCCCATTGACTAAATTAACCCGCAAGAATGAAAAGTTTGAGTGGAATAATCAACAAGAACATGCCTTTCAGACTCTGAGACAATTATTATGTCAAGCTCCAGTGTTAGCATTACCGAATGGGTCTGAAGATTTTATTGTATATTGTGATGCATCTTATTCTGGTTTGGGTTGTGTTCTTATGCAAAGAGAAAGAGTTATTGCTTATGCTTCTCGCCAGTTAAAAGCACATGAAAAGAATTACCCAACACATGATTTAGAGCTGGCAGCTGTTGTGTTCGCTTTGAAAATCTGGAGACTATTTATATGGTACTAAATGCATTGTTTGTACTGATCATAAAAGTCTTCAGTATGTGTTTTCACAGAAAGAACTAAATATGCGTAAAAGGCGATGGTTAGAATTAATCAAAGATTATGATTGTGAAATACGTTACCATCCAGGAAAGGCAAATGTAGTTGCAGACACTTTGAGCAGAAAAGGTACTTCTGACCGAGTTTATTTTCTGCGAGGTGATGAAATCTTCTGACTTGGTGGATCAAATTAAAGCTGCACAATTAGAAGCTTTGTTGGACTATAATCTTAAGTTAGAAATTATGTTGAAAAGAAAAGATTTATTGATTAATGATTCTAGAGGATTAAAGACTTTTCAGTCTCGTGTTTGGATTCCTCTTATTGGTGGTATTCGAGATATGCTTTTGACTGAAGCTTACAAGTCTCGGTAGTCTATCCACCCTGGTAGTACGCGGATGTATAATGATTTGAAAACTTTATACTGGTGGCCCACAATGAACACTGATATTGCAAGGTTTGTTGGTAATTGTCATATATGTGCTCAAGTTAAAGCTGAACACCAAAAGCCATATGGGTCGTTGAAACAGTTAGAGATTCCAGAGTGGAAATGGGAACATTTAACCATGGACTTTGTGACTAAAATTCCACATACATCTCGAGGTAACGACATGATTTGGGTTATCGTTGACCGATTAACTAAAAGTGCTCATTTTCTAGCTGCGAGTGAAACAACATCTTTGACTAAACTTGCCCAGCTATACATTAATGAAATTATCTCAAGACCTGGTATTCCATTATCAATTGTGTCAGATAGGGATTCTCAATTTATTTCTCATTTCTGGCAGAGTTTACAGCAAGAGTTGGGTACACATGTGAATCTCAGTACAGGTTATCATCCTCAAACCGACGGTCAGTCAGAACGTACTATTCAGACACTTGAGGATATGTTGAGAGCTTGTATCTTGGAATATGGAGGTTCTTGGGATTCTCACCTTCCATTGGTGGAATTTTCCTATAATAATTCTTATCACTCCAGCATTGGTATGCCTCCCTATGAAATGCTTTATGGTCGTCGTTGTCGTACACCTACTTGTTGGTTGGAAGCGGGAGAAAAGCAATTTGCAGGCCCAGATATTGTACAAATCACATCTGATAAAGTGGCTATCGCCCGAGAAAAGCTAAAAGTTGCACGTGATAGACAGAAACAGTATGCAGACCCATGTAGGCGACCAGTTACATTTTCCGAGGGTGAGTTGGTTTATTTAAAAGTCTCACCTTGGAAAGGCGTGATTAGATTTGGAAAGCGAGGAAAATTAGCACCTAGATACATTGGCCCCTTCAGAATTCGTCAGGTGGTTAATGATCAATCAGTCTCATTGGATCTTCCTCCTGAGCTTGCTGGTATTCATGACACGTTTAATTTTTGTTATTTGAGAAAGTGTAATGTCGAGGATCAATCTCAAATTCTTCCTTTGCAAGATTTGAAAGTCGACCAGAACCAAAAATTAATTGAAGAACCAATTGAAATTCTCGATAGAAAAGTTACTAAACTTAGAAAGAAACAGATACCAATGGTGTTAGTAAAATGGAAACACAGTTTAGGTTCCACTTTGACCTGGGAGACTGAGAAGTCTATGAAATCCAGATATCCAGGATTGTTTGATCGAGTTTAGATTTCGAGGATGAAATCTCCTGAAGGAGGGGAGATTTGTAACACCCTCTCTATCGGTCTAATGCCCCAAAGACTCAGTGAATAGAAGCTGAGAGTGGAGACTACAAAGGTATCGGTGAGTGGATTTAGAACTCACCATTTGATTTAGTTGTAACTATTTGGTTGCAACAATTAAACGTAGATATGTGTTAGACTGTTTAGTCTTGGTTATTGATTATTAATCTACATAATATGTGAATCAATGTGTATCATGTTATTGAGGTCAACGTGTAGTTGGACTTTTGGTTATTATGTGAATTACACAGGTTTTGATTCATTTGTTGTGTTTGAGACCTGTGTATAAGTTTAATAACCAATAGTTATCGGTCTATTCTGTATTGGCCATACAGATTGACGTTAAGTGTTCTTTGGGAATCCCCGGGTATTATGATATCCCAAGATCCACCGATCCTCATTGAAATATGTGTGTTTACGATTATTTGTTGTAAACTGATTGTTATGCTAAGTTGAATTGTGTGTAATAAATTCATTCACTTAGCTTTGTGCTAATCCCTCCAATTACTTCCTGCAGGATATGTTTTGTTTAATAGTAGGTGCAGGAGGTGAATAGTTGTTCAAGGAATGTTTGACTGCGCTTGAAGACTCTGATATGGTTTTGTAATAAACCTTGTTTTGAGAATTTTATAATACCTCATTTTGAGTACCTTTATAATGTTTTAATAACTTGAAAGTTTAGTACCAATTATGTAAACAGTATATATATATATATATTTGTATATTAAGGTAATGTATATTTAATTCATGCTTCCGAGTTTATTAATATAATATTCTTAATTAGAATGAGGGGTGTTATACCTGATATCTTGCGCATATACAAACAGCAAACATAATGTCAGGCTGAGAGGCAGTCAAATACATTAGTGATCCGATCATCGCTCTATAAAAAGTTGGATCCACATCGCTATCACTCGATGTATTTGGACTAAGGTTATGATTGACTGGAATTGGAGTATTGTAGACCTTACTTTCATCCATCTTAAAGCGTTCCAATAGCTAATATGTATATTTAGATTGATGAATAAAGAAGCCATCCTTCTTTTGATCAACTTGCAATCCTAAGAAGAAATTCAACTCTCCCATTGCAGACATCTTAAACCTTTTTCTCAACTTTCTCAAATTCTTGGCACATCTTTTCATTAGAAGATCCAAAGATAATGTCATCAACATACACTTGCACAAGTAGAAAGTCGTTCTTGTTCCACTTTACAAAAAGTGTACTATCAATTGATCCTCTTGTGAATCCATTCTCAAGTAGATACGTTGATAGTGTTCCATACCACATCCGAGGTGCTTGATGTAATCCATATAGAGCCTTATTCAATCGATATACTCTATCTGGATAATCAGGATCAGTAAACCCTGGTGGTTGTGAAACATACACCAATTCTTCAACTTTGCCATACAAAAAGGCACTCTTAACATCCAACTGATAAACTTTTATACCTTTAAATGAGGCAAATGCTAAGAATACTCTAATTGCTTCTAGCCTAGCAACTGGTGCAAACATGATGAACGCCAAAATGTACTAGATTATAGTACTAATTACCCCCTTGTTTAATTGAATTCTAACACATTTTGTGTGAATAAGATACCGATTTCGTTCGTATGTGCATATAGGAGTTAATTGGAGCTTGAATCGGAAAAGAAACAGAAATCGAGCAAATATTGAAGAAAAGAAGCTAAAAAGTTGAAGAATGAAAAAAGAGAAATTGAATTGCTGAAAAGTTGGATTTTTCAATCCATACGGCGTATGGAAATCCATACGGTGTATGGATTATGTGAGCCGGACTACCAGTACTGGGGCCTGATCTGCTGGGCTTTTTAATCCATACAGCGTATGGAATTCCATACGGCGTATGGATGGTTTCGACAGAATTATTAAAAAACCCTAATTCACTTCATGTTGAGGGTTATCACTTCTCATTTCTCATTTCTCTCCATCCGTTTTGCACTCATTCTAGCCTCATTCCAGGAGCATTTTGAAGGATTAAGATCTTGAAGAATCAAAGGTTTTCGGTTGTTCAATCATTCTTTCGGTTTCTCAGTTCGAATATTTAAATCCTTTTCATTTGATTATGATTTCGGTTATGATTATGAATCTGAGTTTCTGTAACAATATGATTGGATAAGTTCTTATTACATTTGTTTAGATGATAATACTCAGATGATGGTTTGATTATTGAATTGCGGATTTATATTGGATTTTATGAATGCTTATATGTTTACTTGATGATCCATGTTTAATTATTGATTATTGGTGATTACCTAACGTGATGATCTATTGATTTATGATTGATTTCTTTATTGATAGATTATTATTGATGATTGTTGATTTTAATTGAGAATTATCACTAGATATATTGAGTTTGATAGGTTAGGATCAATAATGGTTGATAATGGGTAATGAATGTGATAACTATTAATTAGTTATAAACTTTGTTGATTCAAGTTGCAAAAGTAAATCATATAAATGGTGTAGGTTCAACTTAGAACACAGTTTGGTGGATAACGTTAATTTGAATTGTTAACGTGTTGACAATAACTTGATATCTTTCTTAATTGTGTTTAATCAATTAATCTTGTAAGGATAATTGGTAGTACTTGTCATATCACAATAAAATCCATATGTTAGCAATTCAATAAAGTGATAATTGGATTCTGAGGAAAGTAATCTAAACAAATGTATTTCTTCTATCATTTGAATTAAATAATTTTATTTTAGTACTTGTTCTTTAATTAGTTTCTTTTAATTTTCATTTAATAATTCGCTTTTATAAATTGTTCGCCAATTGTTCGATCGGAACTAAAACGTCCCCCCATTATTTACTGTTTTTATTTGCAACAATTTCCAATTTATTTAATATTGACATCCGTTCCTCGTGTTCGACTTGGACTTATCAAGCTATACTATATTACGACCAGGTATTCTTGCCTGTGTTGTGTATAGTAAGCAGGTACTCCTCTTTATAAAACTTAACTCTGTTTACACAGCATCAAGTTTTTTGGCACCGCTGCTGGGGAGCGGTTTGATTCAATTCAATAATTTGGAAATTGTTTTAGTTGTATAGTTGTGATTTACCTTTAGTTTGTCAGTTTTAAGGTGTGCTTTTGTTTAAAATTCTGTATGTTCATACTTTTTCTTTTAATTAAAGTCCGGATAGTTAGTATTACGCTGTGTTACCTAAGTAACCTGTTCTACTTGGTAAGTTTAATTGCAGGACGTTTATGACCCGAACATCGGATCCCAATCCTGTCGTTCCATTCGATGAGCCCGAACGCACGTTTCATCAAAGAATACGCGCGCATTCTGCACTGCCTTATTCACCAATAGTTAACCTATTCCTGAACGAAGCGGACGGGATATTATACTGCAATCTTCACACACCACTGGCCTCCAACTACAAGTCGGATTTTGAGGATGAATACGAAGAGTATCGCGAAAGACCACCAACCGAGTATCCCAACGATCAATCGGAACCAGACCATGACATGGCGGACGACATTGCCAACATGACTCTAGAGCAGTATTCAAGCCGAATGCGCACCGATCTTGGGCCCGGAGTAGTGAGGCCCGCCATTGCGCGAGAAGTGGAATTCGAAATCAAGGGATAGTTCCTCAAGGAACTTAGAGAGAACCCTTTCCTTGGAGAAGAAAGAGAGGATGCTAACAAGCACGTCAAGAAGATCCTAGAAATCACCGATAAGTTCAACGTTCCCAACGTTACGCGCGATCAAGTCATGCTCTGAGTGTTCCCAATAACATTAAAGGGAGCCGCTAAGAGGTGGATTTCAAACGAACCAGCTGGATCCATCACCACGTGGGAAGATCTGCGCACGAAATTCTTGAAGATGTATTGCCCACCATCCAAAACATCGAAGATGATCGATGAGATTAGGAATTTCAAGCAGGACATCGACGAATCACTTCACCAAGTGTGGGAAAGATATAAAGATTTGATGCATAGGTGCCTACAACATGACCTAAATGATCAACAAATAGTGATGGTGTTCTACAAAGGAGTGGATCGTGCAACAAGACAACAGTTGGATGCTCAAGGATCTCTACCGAAGAAGATTCCGAGAGACACGTTAGAAGCAATTCGTGACCAAGCAAAACATTCTCAGCTTTGGGATGATGGAACCAGTCGGAGAAAAAGGTCGGTTAGCAATAAGGATGGACTCGCCGCCATCACTTCTAAGCTTGACAGCATGGGAAGAGATCTAAAGAAGGTAACCGAATTTGTTCATGCAATCCAAATCAGATGTGATAACTGTGGAGGATCGCATCTAGTTAAGGATTGCCCTGAGATTGAATATGTAGAAGCGAAAGAAGAAGTCAAGTTTGGCGAAGCTCAGGGAAACTACCTGTTAAACCCAGAATAATCTAATAAACTATTCAATAAGCCTTGAATTATTATTGAGAAGTTGCGGAATCACACTCAATAATATTAAGAAGATCAAGAATTATTATAACTTGTAATACACAATTGATTATCAAAAGCTTCAATCTTATTAATGATATAAGACGAATATACTTAAGTATTAGGGTTACAGAAAACCTTGAAGCTGCGTAAAACTAATCTTAACCTAATCTAGGTCTAAGGATCTCTATTTATAATACATAGAATCCTATACAATCTCTAGTTATTATGGTATTCGAATCTATCCCATAAATAACTCTAACCAACTTATAAACACTAACAGTGGGAGTAACTTACTTTATACCAACAGTGGTAGTAAGTTCTCATTACAGACACCAAGTATAATTACATTAACAGTGGCACTGCTGCTACAAATACAGTAGCAGTGGCTAGTTCTTCAATCCTTCTAGCAGTGGCAAACAATTGAACTAACAGTGGCAAGACTTCAACACTTGATCAATTCTGCTCAGATCCCAACAATCTCCCCCTAAACTTAATCAATTTGCATTGCATTAAGTTTCTTCAATCAGCTTCATTCTTTTGTAGGAGAGTTTTATCTTTTCTTGCTTGCTTGATCTCTCTTGTAGTATTGATTCATAATCCAGTAGATAATGTCTCTACCTTTTTCAGTCTTCACTGCAACTTGCAATTTCTTCTCAATTAGTTGCTTCAACAGTACTATGCTTAGAATGTACTCTCTCTCTTCCAACATATACACATATTTACCATTCTTGAGAGAAATACAATGCACTCCTGCTCTAGCAAAATGTCTCCAGTAAGCAACCAACTCAGCACATAAAAATATATCACCATACAACTCTGGTTCAAACATCATCTGCAACCATTCCCATATGTGCCTTTCAAGAGAAAATTTCATTCTATTTACATCCTTCTCCAAACCAAGCTTGTACATGTCATATACATCAAATTTGTGAACTCTTTTCAGAATATCCTGCATTGACTTGTGAAAGCTTACAACTCCATTCTTTCTTTCAATCCTTATTTCAGATGACTCAATACTGGATCGAAAACAAATTCTTTCCCATTTAATAATCTCAGAAAAATCTTCATCAATTACATTAGTATTCTCAGTTCTATCAATCTTTTCCACAAACATTTTTTCTATCACCTCTTCTTCTCTATCCAAATCATCTATTTGATCATTCAACTCCTGAAACTTTGCAAATGATCTTTTAATTCCTTCAATTTTCAATCTCAGTTCCTTTTCTTTCTCCAACTCCTCATCAATTTGATCATATATTTCCTGCAACCTTTTCTTAATCTCAGCATCTTCTCTCTTTTTCTTTTCCAATCTTTGTCTTGCTTCAAGATTCACAAATAGATCATTATTGTATATCTCTTGCAATCTTTCCAATGACATCCTTCTCAATTTCAAAGTGGGAATCCTACCTCCTCTAAGTTTACACACCAGATCATTTTACAATTCAGTTTTGGTTGGTTTCTTTGCTCTCCTCCTAGCAGCTTCTTTTTCCAATTTCTCCTTCTTTTCTCTTTCAATTTTCTTCTTTAAAGCCATTTGGAGAGGATTACCCTTTTTCTTTTCTTCATAAGCTTGATACACAGTATCATCATTTAACCCCTTTGCTTTCATATCTGCATACACTCTGCTGGCTTCTTTAGTCATCTTCACAATCTGACCATTCTCAAGCATAACATCCACTTCATCAACATCAGATGTATGCACTGACCTCTGTGTAGGCACTGACCTCTGCACCTCAGATGCTCTCTTTTTTGTTCTTACCCTCTCCTGCTCATCCAACTCTGCTTGCAACCTCAATGCATATTCATGATCATGCTCAATGCTCCTCTGTACCAGTTTGACCTTTTCTTTTGGCTTTTCTACCAATTTGCCCTTACCTTTGTCTTTTGGATCAATCTTTGGAAGCTTAGACTCAGGTTTGTCCACTCTAGATTCTTTGATGACAAAAGGTACTTCTGGAGTTCTAGCAGTGGTTGATATTCTAGCAGTGGTTGGTGGGTTTGTAGTAGTTGTAGCAGTGGGTTGTTGAGTTGTGGTAGCAGTGGTAACCACTTTAGCAGTGGGACTACTTGACTTGGATTTTCTGATCTCTTCCATCTTTTTAGCTTTTATACTGAACAATGGTACTGATTTCTTCATGCCATATGTAATTTTAGGATCTGATCTTGGCTTTGACTCCCCCTCTGCCTTTGCATCATCACCATCACCTTCCATCTGTTCAGTTTCCATACTCACCAAATCATCCACTGGTTGTACCACCTCTTCACCATCTTCTACATCAATAATTACCTCAGTTTCATCATCAACCCTCTCCACAGTCTTTTACATAACACTTTCAACAATTTCAGTCTGCATATCCTCTTCCAATACTTCAGTGTTAGCATTAGACATAGCATCTGTTTCACCCACAACCTCATCCTCATTATCATACATAAAAACATTATCATTGAATTCTTCCTCTGCATTATTCTCCCCCTTGTTGAAAGTGTTCTTCACCAATAAAGCTTCTAACACAGCAAGCCTTTCTTTTAATTCATCAATTGCTTTCCCCTGCTCAACAATCTTAGCAGCCTGCTCTGCAATTTTAGCATCTTGAGCTTTATTCACTCTTTTCTCCTTCACCAATTTCTCCCAAAGTAAATCAACTGCCTCTGTCAATTGTACATTCGTCAATTCAATGTGAAATCTAGTCTCATCATCATTAGAGTGTGACCTCCTAGATGAATCATTGACAAAATCATCTTCTGCCTCATGCCTAGCATGGTCAACAGAAGTTCCCTTTTTCTTGGTACTAGGACCTTCACCTGCTTCATTACCCGTAGGTTCAGCATTAGAAGTTGCCTCTGGTTGGGTCTTATTTATGTTACCACTGCCCTCCTCTGTCAGTGGACTAGTAGGAGTAGTGACAGCCCTTCCAGAATGACCACCCATCTCCTGTGGGGTCACTTGTTGTGGTGAAATAGATGGCTGAGACAAGTGAGCAGCAGGAACCTCACTTGCCTATTTTCTTTTCTTTTTCTTGGGCTGTAAATGGGTAGGTTGTTTGTTCCCTTGTTTTCTTTTAGTACCCCCAATTGATGTGTGTTCAGACTCAGTTGGTACTCCTGGCCTGTCACCAATTGATTCAGATGTAGTTGGTGGTACTACATCTGTGGTGGAAGGAGCAGGAAGTATTGTAGAAAAGAATGTTGTATCCTTCCCAGAAAACTTCTTATTAGTATTCTTACTCATCTCTGTAAAAGTTCGAGCAGAAAGAGTACTAACACCAATAATAAGTTCTTGTGCAACTAAATCAGGAATTTGTTTATTTAAAACAAGTTGCACAAATCTAGGATACATAATGAACATATCCTTTTTCCCTTTTGTAATATTTCTTATCATGCCTTCAAGTATGTATTTTGAAAAATTAAATTTTTGACCCTTAGCCAAACACACAAGTGCATAGGCTATTTGGGTGCCAAATTCATTGAAAGCAGTTCGTTTTGATGATAAGCAGTGGAGAAGTGTATGTATTAAAAATTTCCATTGAGGACTAAAGAGTGATTTAAAAAAGGTAAAATGTGTATAATCACCCTCGTACCCCATTAATCTAAGATTAGCATACAAATCTCTGTCATCGATAGAGGATATACCTGTAGCATCATCAAGAAGAAGTACTTCTCGAAGAGAATCCTCGGATATCACCACCTTGGTTCCTTGAACCATTGACACCACTTGATTGTTGCCCTCAATCACTTCTAATCTGGCATTCTTCCAGAATTCGTTCATATGACCCCTTGAAACCCTTGGAGATACAGTAAGCGCATGAAAGATATAACTCGAACGAAGAAAATCCACAATTTATGTGAAATTTTGCGCTGATGAGGGTTTCATCAAAAAGGCGACCATATTGTGTTCTTCATAAACACTTAATGTAAGATCAGTTCAAGAAGAAGCCATTGTTGTGAATTTGATTGTTATAGAAGTGAGTGTTGGAATTGGAGTTTAATCGCAGTGGTTATGTGTGAAAATAAGAAAGCGTAATGAAAAATTGAAGTGTGTCAAGTTTATATACTGTTAGTCATAAGAACAGAGTCAAGCCCTAGAAAAATAACTAGCAGTGGCATTGCCCAACATAACTAATAGTAGAAAGGTATGATAAAATACCTTAACAGTGGCAAACATTCAATTTTTCAAACACTCAAAGAAAGTACTTAGAAAGCTAACAGCAGCTAGTAGCACTAGCAGTGGCAACCGACCAAGGTAACCAAAACTTAGTACTAGTAGTGCCAAATATTTAGCTTTATAAGTAGATTTTTTTTTATCAAAAGCTAAATAAAACAAAACAAAACAAATAAAATGTTAGTTCCAGCAGTAGCAATGTCTTCTGACAGTAGCTAGGAACCTGCACAGTGGTTAGCTAGAAAACAAAAACAGTAGCAGTAATATACACAAGTTTACAAGCAGTGGCAACTTTATAAGGAGCAGTGGCTAGAATGTTCTAACAGTGGTACCAACGGAAAGCAACTTAAGGCTAGCAGTGGCAAACACTTGGAACATAAAGTACTGTTCTTTATAAAGTACCACTGTTAGTATCTATTCTAATACCAAACATAGTTTAAGTTAGATTGATCATTCCAATACTGGTGACCAAAAATGTAAACCTTCCCACATCGAAAGCCTTTGTGAAAAGATCTGCATATTGATTATCAGTATGAATTTTAAAGATTTGGATCAATCTCTTTTCATTGCAATCTCTTATGAAATGATATCGAATTTCAATATGTTTGGTCTTAGAATGCTTAACAGGATTGTTAATGATACTAATTGCAGAGTTGTTATCAATATAAATAGGAGTATTTAGAAAAGTCATACCATAATCCAGCATTTGATTCTGAATCCAAATACTTGTGCACAACAGCTTGATGCAGCAACATACTCTGTTTCTGCTGTTGAAGTGGATACAGTGGTCTGCTTCTTGCATTGCCATGACACCAATCTTTCTCCTAGAAATTGACAACCCCCTGAGGTAGACTTCCTGTCCAGATTCTCACCACCATAGTCAATATCTGTAAACTCCATGAGCTCAAAGGAAGAACTCTTGGGATACCAAAGGCCCAATTGTGGTTGACCCTTTAAATATCTAAAGATCCTCTTTACTGCATACAAATGTGATTGCTTGGGATTGGCTTGATATCTAGCACACACATACACAACAAACATTATGTCTGGTCTAGATGAGGTGAGATACATGAGAGAGCCAATCATAGATCTGTAGAGATGCACATCAACATCCTCCCCCTCAAGATCTGCATGTAATGCCTTGTGTGTCTCCATTGGTGTGCTAGCTACTTTAGCATCTGACTAACCAAATCTGTCCAAAATGTCTTTAACATACTTGCTTTGGTTGATGAAAATGCCATCAATCCTCTGCTTAACTTGAAGTCCCAAAAAGAAAGTAAGTTCCCCCATAGAACTCATCTTGAACTTCTGATGCATTAACTTCTCATACTCCTTGCACAATATATCATTAGTAGAACCAAAAATGATATCATCAGCATACACTTGTACCAACAAGATATCATTGTGAACCTTCTTGGTGAACAGTGTTTTGTCAATGGTACCTCTTTTAAAACCATTCTCCAATAAGTAAACAGATAGAGTTTCATACCAGGCTCTAGGTGCTTGATGCAAGCCATATAGAGCCTTATCCAATCTGCATACTCTATCTGGATACACGGGGTCTTCAAATCCAGGTGGTTGACAAACATAAACTTCATCATCAATAGCCCCATACAGAAAGGCACTCTTGACAACCATTTGATAAACTTTAAATCCATGATATGAAGCATATGCCAAGAATAACCTGATTGCTTCTATTCTTGCAACAGGAGCAAACACATCATCATAATCAATACCTTCTTCCTGTGTATAACCCTGTGCCACCAACCTTGCCTTGTTCTTGATTACAATACCCCTTTCATCCTTTTTGTTCTTAAAGATCCATTTTGTGCCGATAGCTCTTTTTCCCTTTGGTAGATCAACTAAGGTCCACACATTCTGTATCTTAAACTATAGCAATTCCTCCTGCATTGCTTTAATCCAACTGGGATCTTTAAGAGCTTCCACTGCCTTCTTTGGTTCAGTTTGAGATAAGAAACATACATATAAAGAGGTACGGAGTTCCTCTTCATTGACCTTGGTCTGCTGTCTAGTTTGCACAGTAGAACCAACATCACCAATTACTTGTTCAAGAGGATGATCTCGATGAACAATGTATTTGGATGTAGGTGTTTCAGGTATCTCAGTTTCCAAATTGGTATAATTACCATCTTGTCCAGACCTTTCACTTGATGCCTCTCTTGAGATCCTTTTTGACAAAGGAGTAGAACTCATATAATTTAGATAATCTATCTTCTCCTTCTCCTTATCAAGTTGTTGTGTTGGACTCATCTCACTTTCTTCTTCACTGCCTTCCATGCTTTGTCTGTCAGATTCAACAAGCTTAATGGATGGTTCATCTGATTCTTCTGACTGTAATCTCTGTGTTGACTTTGACTGATCAGTTTCAAACACTTCTGGGGGATCAGGAGACCATATTGGAAATACAATGTATTCCACTGAATCTTTCTTCTTTCCAGATGACATTCCTGATTCAGATGTACCACATTCATCACTTGTACATGCACTTGTACCTGCACTAGAGTCTACAGTTGTATATCTAAAAGCAGAATTAAGTGCATTAATACCAAACAAAGACTTTGGACCTTTTCCATCTGGATTAGTGATATTCTCATTAAAAGTGATGTTCATTGATTCTTCTATCACCCTGGTCCTTTGATTGAATACCCTATAAGCCTTACTTTGAATGGAGTAAACAACAAAAACACCCTCATCTACCTTGCTTTCAAACTTTCCTAAGTGATCTTTGGTATTTAAAATGGTACAAGGACATCCAAAAGATTTTAAGAAACTAACCAATGGTTTGTTCTTAAACAGCAGTTCATATGGTGTTTTGTTATGAGGCTTAACAACTAGTACCCTATTCTGAACATAGCAAGCTGTGCTAATTGCCTCTGCCCAGAAGGACATAGGCAATTTTGCATCAGATAACATAGTTCGAGCAGCCTCAATTAATGTCCTATTTCGTCTCTCTTCTACTCCATTTTGTTGAGGAGTTCTAGGTGCACTAAACTCTCTCTTAATACCTTTAACTTCACAGAATTTATCCATCTCATGATTTATAAACTCTGTTCCATTATCACTCCTGATGATTTTAACCTTTTTATCCAATTGATTTTCCATCTTAGTTATGAATGATCTAAGTATTTCACCTGTCTCATCTTTTGTTCTAAGAAAGAAAACCCATGTAAATCTAGTGTAATCATCAATAATGACAAGAAGTAAGACCTTTTCCCCATACTACTTATATTGGTTGGTCCAAATAAGTCCATTTGCAATAAGTTAAGGGTGTGCAGTTGGTATTCACAGATTTGGACTTAAAAGAAGTTTTGTGTTGCTTTCCCTTTAGGCAAGAAACACAATGATCATCACATGAATATACCTTTTCAGGCAAACCTCTAACAAGCTTGTTTTTGACAAGTTTATTAATGGTTTTATAATTCATGTGACACATCCTTCTATGCCACAATTCAGATTCATTCAGACTTGCTTTTGAAATAAGACAGTTTAACTCATATTGAGGTGACATGTTTGCTAAGTCACACTTATATACATTATCTTTCCTTGGAATTCTCATTAAAATCATGTTTTCTGGTATCTTAAATTCCTTGGACAAGATAAGGCATTCAGTGTCAGTAAAATAGACTGGATTCTTTTTATCTGTTATTTGAGTCACACTTAGCAAATTGTACCTCAACTGTTCCACAAAATACACATCATGAAAACTTATCTTATCACTTTGCACTGTTCCTTTGCCCGTTATTTTCCCACCTTTGGGATTACTTCCAAATGCTACATACCCTCCATCAAATGATTTGAAATCCTGTAGCTTTCATTTGTCTTCAGTCATGTGCCTTGAGCAGCCACTATCAACATGCCATAAGCTCTTTGGCTTGCCCTGCACAAACATCAAAAAGAGACTTAGTTTCTCTTGGGAACCCAAACCAATTTGGTCTTGGGTTTCCCATGTGCATCATTAAAATCAACTCTCTGGAAGACAATTGATTTTGATGCACTGTTAGATTTGGAAACTTTGGATGTCTCAGTGTTCTTTGGTTTCCAAACCCAACTAATTTTAGACTTAACAGTGGGAGTTGGCCTAACAGTGGTAACCCTTAGGCTT
This sequence comes from Pseudognaphalium luteoalbum, assembly GCA_963422505.1. Classification (NCBI taxonomy): domain Eukaryota; kingdom Viridiplantae; phylum Streptophyta; class Magnoliopsida; order Asterales; family Asteraceae; genus Pseudognaphalium; species Pseudognaphalium luteoalbum. The sequence continues at coordinate 58,559,644 of OY730198.1, read as the reverse complement.
GTGTTAATTATTCTAGCAGTGGTAGCCATACTTGGTGTAAACATTCTTTTGGAATTTTTAACCCTAGCAGTGGCTACATGCTTAACAGTGGTAACACTTCCCACTGTATTAGTCTTCTTACCTCTGTTGGCTTTGTTTGGTGGTATCACTGCAGCATTATTAGCAGTGGCTGCAGTTGTACCACTGTTAGCCGTATTCTTCATCCTCTTGACAGTGGCAACATGATTAACTTTTGATTTGAAATTTTGTTTATTAATCATGTTTGCTGCTGTCCATAATGGTTTCACAACCCTAGTGAAATTCTTAGGATTGTGATAATAATCATGTTGAAGATGATTAGTTTTTCCACAGATATAACAAGACTTTTCTTTTACCACTTGAAAATTCTGCCCCAATCTTTGTGAAACCATTTGGTTCCAGTTTCTTTGATTTTCTCTTGGTGCAGTTTTAGTAAAAGGTTTTGGTGAAGAAAGTCTTATTTTGCAATCACAGTTAATACATTTATCATTCAAATTTGTCACGATTTTGACTCCTGCTTAACTGTTTTACTAACAAATCCTATACCCTTTCTAGACTTATTAGTATTGATCACTTGTTTTATCTGTTGTTTGGCCTTTTCTTGAAACAATCTTTTACCCTCTTCTAGTTTATCAACATTTAGTTCAGAAACTAGACCAGTAACTTTTTCGCTACCTTCACATGATGAATTAGATGATTCAAAACTTTCAGATGTACTATCACTCTGATCATCTTCCTCACACCACTCTCTTATTTCAACTTTATTAAACTCTTTATTACACTCTAAGCTTTCAATTGGATCAACCCTTTTAACCTCATCTACCAATCCTTCTTTTAACTTATTTAAATCTAAATCAGTTTTAGAAGGAAGGTAGTTGTTGTTATAAGGTGGTGGAACATTATTATATCCCAATCCAGTCTTAAGCTTATCATGTATTTGAGAGTTGATACACTTTTGTACATTTTGTGAGGCATATTGTAGGTTTTCTACTGATAACTTAATACTATCTCTCTCACATGTGACCTCAGATAGTTTCTTAGTTAACAATTCTACCTTTTCATTCAACACACTTTTTTCCCATGTAGCATAATCAATGTCATATTTAAACTGAGTTGCATTAATCTCATATGTTGTGATTTGCTTTTCAAGATTTTCAATAGCTGCAGTGGTGTGTTTATTTTTTATTTCCCATTGCCTTAATTCATCACACACTTACTGATTATGATCCCTGTAATGTTTAACAGTTTGTTTACAGACAGCAGAACATAATTTGTTTTGTACCTCATAAGGAATCTCTAACTTCTTGTCAGACTCAGCAATGGCCATGAAACACTGATTCTTTACTTCATGCTCTTCTTGATCACCCCAGTCCCATCCACATCCATCCACAGAGACAAAAGCATTTGATGAAGCACCTTGAACAGGTATGGTTCTTGATTGAGTTCCATTGCTCCCTGACCTTTGACCATTACCATTCTGCTCTTGCTTGGGACTCCTTCATTCTCTAGCAAAGTGTCCCATCTTATGACAGTTGAAACACTCAACTTTGCTCTTATCAAACCAGTTTGCATCATTCCTCTTATGTGCAAAGTTATTCCTTCCAGTTCTCTGCATAAATCTCTTTGCCCTCTGAGTTATCAAAGCAATCTGAAGTTTGATATCCATCTCTTCTAAATCATCTCCATCAAACTGTTCTAGATCTTCATTAGTAAGTGAAGAGTTCACATTACTAGCAAAGAATGATTCTAGAATCTGATCATTAGATTTGATATCAGATGATCCTACTCCTCCAGACAAATAGGTAGATTGTTGTTGACTTGATTCACCCTTTAATCCACCCATGGACATAAAAGTTGCATTGTGACTATATCCAGATGTCTGTTTCTTGCTTTCTATCTCAGATTCAAAGTTTCATAGCTCATTGTAGATATCTTCAAGCTCCTTAACTTCTAAATCTGCACTTTGTCTTAGACCAACAGTGTATATGGTCCATTCTTCACCTAATGACCTTAAGAACTTTCTGTTCAGATCATCCTTATCAATCTTAACCTTGTGGTTTTCCAGATCTCCCACAAGTTTAGTGAACCTATCAAAGGTTTGAGTCAAAGTTTCTGACTTGACATAATTAAAGTTCTCAAATTGCTGTTTAAGCATAGATCTTTTATTCTTCTTAGTGTTCTCATTCCCTCCAAACCCTTTCTTGTATTGCTTCCATCAATTCTTTAGCATCATCACAGTTTTCGAATCTTCTTTGATATTCATTGGGAATTGACAGAAGTAGAGTACTTAAAGCCTTGTACTCAGTTGATCTAACCTTTCTCTCATCCTCTGATGTTGGTGGAGGTCTTTCTTTGACACCATCACTGTCTACTTTATATGCAGGACCATTAACAACAACTTCCCACATCTGATAATCTGTGAGAAGCATATATTGTTTGATCCTGACCTTCCATAGATCAAACTTATCAGGTTTAAGCATTGGAATCTTTGTTGCCTGGATTCCTTCATTACCTTCTGTTGCCATTGATTCAATAAAAAGTAGATCTAAATTTTTTGAAAATCAATCAAACAGTAATCCTAGATCTTCCTGTATTCAAAGCTTAACCAAAGCTCTGATACCACTTGTTAAACCCAGAATAATCTAATAAACTATTCAATAAGCCTTGAATTATTATTGAGAAGTTGCGGAATCACACTCAATAATATTAAGAAGATCAAGAATTATAATAACTTGTAATACACAATTGATTATCAAAAGCTTCAATCTTATTAACGATATAAGACGAATACACTTAAGTATTAGGGTTACAGAAAACCTTGAAGCTGCGTAAAACTAATCTTAACCTAATCTAGGTGTAAGGATCTCTATTTATGATACATAGAGTCCTATACAATCTCTAGTTATTATGGTATTCGAATCTATCCCATAAATAACTGTAACCAACTTATAAACACTAACAGTGGGAGTAACTTACTTTATACCAACAGTGGTAGTAAGTTCTCATTACAGACACCAAGTATAGTTACATTAACAGTGGCACTGCTGCTACAAATACACTAGCAGTGGCTAGTTCTTCAATCCTTCTAGCAGTGGCAAACAATTGAACTAACAGTGGCAAGACTTCAACACTTGATCAATTCTGCTCAGATCCCAACACTACCGCCAAGGCGGAGGGACCTTTTTCCGACGACCTTATCAGGAAGGAAATCGGCCGTTTCGCCAAGCTCAACCGGGACTTTACACCAAGGAGCAACCTGCAGCACCTTTTCCCGAGAAGAAGACCAACCTTGAAAATATGATGGGAAAGTTCTTGACCACTAATGTGCAATTTATTGCTAGTTCTGGACAACATATGGACACTACTGAAGCATTAGTGAGAAATCAAGGTGCTGCTATTAAGAAAATTGAAGGAAGTATCTCGAACATTGCTAAAGTTCTCCAAGAGATATTTCCTGGAACTCTTCCCGGATTCACTGAAACCAATCCACGTGATCAGGCTAAAGCTGTGATTACCAGAAGTGGAAGGGTTCATGAAGATCCAATTGTAAAGAAGAAGCCTGTATCTCAACCTCTGCCTGAAAAAGAGAAGGAGGTAGAAGTTGTGGGAAGCCCCAAAGGTGGACACTAACGATGATCAAAGTGTTAGGGATAAGCAATATGCGAAGAATCATGTACCTCCACCACCTTATCCAGCAGCTTTGAGAAGAGGAAAGGATGAAGCTCATTATCACCAGTTTCTCGAGAACTTGAAGCAACTCCACATCAACATCCCGTTTGTGGAGGCCATTGCTCAAATGCCTAAATATGCAAAATACTTGAAAGAATTGTTAACCAACAAGAGCAAGCTGATGGAGGCAACCACGGTGACAATGAACAAGAGATGCTCAGTGGTGATGCAAAATAAACTACCACCGAAGATGAAAGACCCTGGGAGTATTACCCTTCCTTGTCTTATTGGAAGTTTAGACATCACTAATGCGTTGGCTGACTTGGGAGCAAGCATATCGATAATGCCTTACACTATGTATGCTAGACTCAAGTTAGGAGAACCTAAACCAATCAGAATGTGCATTGAGTTGGCAGATCGTTCAATTCAATATCCTAAGGGTGTGATCGAGAATTTTTTGGTTAAAGTAGATAAGTTTGTCTTCCCATGCGATTTTGTGATTCTTGACATGGTAGAAGATTCAAAAGTACCTATCATTTTGGGAAGACCTTTTCTAGCCACTTCAAGGGAATTGATTGATGTTTTTGACCGAAGGATCACATTAAGGGTAGGCGATGAAGAAGTGGTGTTTGATATTAACAAATCAATGCAATACCCTGCGTCAGTAGATGATACCTGTTACTTCGTGAGTGCCAAAGAAATGACAGATGATGAGGAATTTCTACAAGGTCTCATGGAAGATGAAGATATTGATCCAATGATTCTGGAAGGTTGGACATGAAGTCTTGAAGCTATTCGAGAGATTGAGGAGCTCGATAAATTGCTTGAGTAAGAGAGTGAGACAACATGCGAAGATGAATTAAAGACTGAGGGAGTCAAACTGCAAGAGAGTAAAAAGTCCATTTTGGAAAATGGAGTGTCGATCATCACAGAGACACGAATTGCTATGTATGGTATTCCTTTTCGAGGGAAGAGGTGTCGATGGTTAAATCTTCATTTGAAGAACCACCGAAGTTAGAATTGAAAGGTTTACCGAACCATTTGGAATATGCATATTTGCAAGGAAAGTCGGACCTACCGGGAATTATTTCATCTCGGCTGTCAGCCAACGAGAAAGAAAGTTTATTGAAGGTTCTTAAGGAGCACAAGCATGCTATCGCTTGGACGACTAGTGATATCAAGGGAATAAGCCCCTCCTACTGCACGCACAAGATCCTCATGGAATCTGACTTCAAACCTGTGGTGCAACCGTTGAGGCGTTTAAATCCTAAAGTGACTGATGTGGTAAGGAAGGAGATCATTAAGTTACTTGACACTGGGTTAATTTACCCAATTTCCGATAGCCCCTGGATAAGCCCCATACATGTTGGGCCAAAGAAGGGAGGAATGACAGTGGTAGCTAATGAGAAGAATGAATTAATCCCCATGAGAACTGTCACTGGATGGAGGGTCTATATCGATTATAGGAAGTTGAATGATGCTACGCGCAAGGATCACTTTCCTTTGTCGTTCATCGATCAAATGCTCTAGCGTTTAGCCGGAAAAGAATACTATTGCTTTTTGGATGGATTTTCTGGTTACTTCCAAATTCCGATAGATGCACATGATCAAGACAAGACCACATTCACATGCCCATTCGGGACTTTTGCTTATCGGAGAATGCCTTTCGGTTTGTGCAATGCACCCGCAGCATTTCAGCGATGCATGATGGAGATTTTTGATGACATGGTGGAGGATAGCATGGAGATATTCATGGATGATTATAATTTTGACAAGTGTTTAGCAAATCTGAAAAAGATGTTGCAAAGGTGTGAGAGTTCGAATCTTGTTCTAAATTTGGAAAAGTGCCATTTTATGGTACGTGAAGGAATCGTATTAGGACACAAGATCTCAAGTGTTGAAATTGAAGTAGACATAGCAAAAATGGAGGCAATAGCAAAGCTGCCACCCCCAACAAATGTCAAGGGAGTACGAAGTTTTCTAGGACATACTGGATTCTACAGACGATTCATTAAGGATTTTTCCAAGATAGCTCGTCTGATGAACAAACTGTTGGAGAAATATGCTAAGTTTGAGTTTTCCAAAGAATGTCTTGATGCATTCAATCTTTTGAGAGAAAAGTTAGTATCAGCACCCATCACGATTAGTCCAAATTGGGATCTCCCATTTGAACTAATCTAGTGATTATGTTGTAGGAGCAGTGTTAGGGCAAATGATTGATAAGAAGTTTCAACCGATTTATTATGCTAGTAAAACCTTGACAAACGCGCAAGAGGATTACACTACAACTGAAAAGGAATTACTTGCAGTTGTGTTTGCTTTTGATAAGTTTCGGTCTTATTTGATTCTATCGAACACTGCAGTGTTTACCGATCATTCGGCGCTGAGGTATTTATTTAGCAAGCAAGATGCGAAGCTAAGATTGCTAAGATGGATTCTGCTACTACAAGAATTCGATATCGAGATTCGTGATAAGAAGGGAGCTGAGAATTTAGCCGTCGATCACCTTTCAAGGATGGAATATCCCAAGTTAGATAAGTTGGATGAAGCAGAAATTAAGGATAATTTTCCTGATGAGAGTTTATGTAACATCCTCAATTGGGACCTAGTAATATTTTACTATTTTCTAATTTTAAATGAGTATTTAATGTGTTGGGAAATAGTTCGGTTTGAATTACTTGAAAAATAAATAATTGGAATAGGAGTTAAATATTCCATTGTGACAGATAAATTATTAATTGTTGTAAATTAATAAAGTTGACGGTAAAATAAAATTGTCGAAATCGTAAATGGTTTTCAGGTTCCAGACAATAGGGTTAGCAGGGAACTGGGTCGGTTATGTGGGAACCGACTTAATTTTTCTTAAAATCCCCTAACCTTTCCCAAAGGGTTCTAACTCTTCATTTTCTAAAAATAGAAATCATGAGTCGTTCCTGTGGATTTAAAAATTGAGCTAGAAACCATTTGATTCAACATCTTGATTCATCATCATCTCTTTAGTACATTAAAATCAAGTTGTAAGTATTCTTGATTTTATATATAAATTGAGTTTGATTGATTATGATTAAATTTGAAGGGTAATGATGTTATCAAATGTTTATTAATGATTGTGTAGCATTAGAAAGCGTAATAAATCATTTTAATAGCTGAACTTGATGTTTTGTGAAACTTGAATTCGGGTTTGAGGTTTTACAGAGCTGAAGGTCGCTAGTAGGGATGAACTACCCGGCTGGTATGACCCTTACCCGGCGGGTAGTCGTGTTTGGATAGTACCCAGCGGGTAATAACCCGATCTGGCGGGTAATGTGACTTGAGGTAGAACCCGACTGATAAATGTGTAACCCGACTGATTCTCTAGGTTTTAAAACACAAATTACTCTTGTTACCACGAAATGCAAATCACCCGGTTGATTGATTGATTACCCGGCTGTTTGTAAGAAAACCCGGCGGGTTCTATGTTGACCCGACGGGTAGAGCCAATTCTAGCAGCTTTTATTTTAAGTTAAATGCTTATGATGTAATGAATATAACTTGAACATAGTATGTTAATGTAGGTTATATTCTTGAGTTTAGTTATACTTATGAATGGAATAATATGGTGACATAAGTATTAACTATCATTCGAGTATTTGATTATAATTATTGTGTCAATATGATACATTGTGTTAAGAGATATTGTAATATGTTGTATGATGAGACATGGTGATATGTTATATGATTATGACGTGTGTTGTTTATTATAATGAGTTCATTATTAATGATAAGTTACTAACTTGTGATAATCTTTTGTATTCTCAGATCAACATAAGACTCAGTGATATTAGACTACTGAGTGGACGACTGAGGTGATAGTGAGTGGATCTATAAACCTCAGTGTGATTTAGTTGTAACAGGTTTGGTTACAACGGGTAAACGTATTATTATTGATTCAGTTGCCATGATTATATGGTTTATTAGTAATAATACTGTTGATAGACTATTGATCTAATATGATACATGATGAGTAGGTGGTTATGTGATCACTTGATGTATTGCCTTTGGGCATTGTTGATTCAGAGGCCAGTTGTATTTTGGACTGGGCTTGGGTTTGCTATTGTTTGGATAACACAGGGTCTTAGTATAAGTATTATTGTCGTAGCCTGTGTTGTTTGGGTTATAGCACCAAGTAGTCGGTTAAACCTCTGTATGGGCCTACAGTTGGTTTTAAAGTGTTCTTTGAGAAGGTGTTAACTCAAGAACCACCGGTCCTCTTTGATGCCAGTTGTATTTGATAAACAGATGTGTTGAGTGTATGATGCGCCCCCAGCTGTCAGTGTCGTTGGTGTTGTTGTAACGACCGAGGGTGCGATCAGGGTGTTTTAAAATTTATTTTGCTCGGGGCCTAAACCTCCAAACTACCTACTGGTACTAGGTACAAGTACCTGATACTAGTACGTGGTAAGGATGATCAGGGTCGTCTCCAGACGGTCGAATTTGAAACGGAGCTTGTTTGGATAATCCAGTCTTCAAGATGGGGTTCAGATAGTTGGTTTTGTTTGGGTTTTTATCTAATTTAAACTACTAAAGCAATAAAATTAAAATGAACTAGCTAGCATATAAGGAACAACTAAGGATAGGGAAGACGTGGTTCACCATGACTTGGGATAGTATAATATCGGGATTGTGTTTATGATGGGGAAATTATTAACTTGTTAAGTTTAAAGGGAGAAATATGTAAGATCTAGGGGGTTATATATCTAAGTCACTAAGACTTTCCTTCCTAGACCTTGTTAATACTTTTCTTAAGCTTTAATTAATTTGATTTATGACCTAGACCTCTCCTTTTCAAACAGTTATACATCCCAGGATTATTCGCAGTTTGTTAAAACGTGTTTCATATGCAGACCATGCCTTTTAGTAATAGACAGTGTACTTTGCATAGTAAGTCCGTAGCTTCTCACATCCAACATGCGGTCAAGAGCAATTGACAGTGAAGGTGACACTCTAAACTAACTAAATGTAAAGCAGTGCAGAAATATAAACCTAATATGTACAACGAGTGGTTTCACTGTGTCTTACTTATTGCATGTCATGGGCACAGATAACTACTTACCACAATTAAGGTTCATGACTCCCTAATATCTAGGTTGTAGTCACGTGGATAACAGGAAAGGGTACTCCATAAATTAGGTCTGATGTCATATGTTTAAACAAAGTATAATGATTCCCATTCATATAAGTTTCTTTTTATAAATTTAAACTATGTTGGAATGAGTTGTTTTTACGATCCTATCAACTAACTAACGTAGAGTTGTCCGCAATCAGATAGAAGATATATCACATGGATAGTAAACACAAACAATTATAATACACCAGAAGTTCTCCCAAATGTACTGAACAAATCGGCCAACGACTACCCTCGAATCCTATTCCCCAATCTCGGTCGTCAGAGACGTCCGTATCATGGCATGGTCTATTGAATAAATAGTCGCATAAACAGGTTTTACCCTACCGGAATAAGTTGGGGCAGTCTGGTCATAAGCGGTTGGCCAAACATGCCATCATTCGTTCATAATATTATAATTAAACTATAAACAGAAATTCATTTAGCACTTTTATAGTATTGATCAGTAATATAACTACCTTCGTTCGTTCTCAGACTTCTGTACGTTTGTACTCCGCATAAAGCATTTCCAGCACTATATCCGAGAACAGTCGAATAGGGGTCGTCACATTACTTCACAATATTTAATATCATCCCATTATAACTATCTAAATCATGGCAATCATATAAGCAACTACTCGAATATCATGGCAATAAACATTTCTAATGTTAATAAATCATAAACATCAAACAAGAACATTACAATTAATTAATAAAAGAAAGGATAGATATTACCCGTAATTATTGCGAGCTAAATGATGCTTATATTACTTCCGAATATTCCAAAGCGTTACATTGCTAAGATAGCTACTACTAACTACTACATAATTAATCTCCTACTTATCTCTCACCAGATTAATTAAATTAACTTAGAGAGAGAAAGTAAAAAGAAAATCAAACTAGAAACTAGAGAGAACTAAGAACGATATATGGAAGGTGTGTGTGTTCCAAGGTGTGTTTTTCAAATGAGCCTCATGCCTCCTATTTATAGGAGAGTTTTGGTGCATTTTAGCAAGTGGAAGCTCACAATAGCAAAAGGTGGAAAAGGTGGTGGCACCGGGTACGAAAAAGGTGGTGCACCGGGTACGGAAAAACACGTAAAGGTCTAGCACCGGGTACACGAAAGGACCAAAAAGCGGGAACCGTGCAGGGGGTGGCAGCCGGCGGTGGCCGGGTGGTGGCCGGCGGCGGCCTAGTGGTGGCCGGTGGTGGCCTGGTGGCTGGCCGGCGGCGGCTGGCTGCTACCCGCACCGGTTCATCGCTTGTTGCCTCGTTTCTCGATTCGTGCGTGTTTTCTTTGTTATGCGTCCGTTTTGTGTCGATTCTTTTTGCGTTGGATTCATAAATCAAAAATGAAGTTTTTGATGAAAAGAAATCCATAAAATATGTCTCCTATCTCCAGATATTGCGTACGAATCATTTGGATCTTCCGGCGGGCGTAGAATCTTCATTCTTTATCCATTTTTGTTGATTCTTCTTCTGTTGGATTCGTAATTTGAAAACGAGCATCTTGGGTGAGATGGATGTTGATGATGGGCACTTTTGTCTTGAAATTTTGTTTTGATGTCTTGAATCTTCAAACGTGTGTGGAATCTTCGTTTTTCATCTGTTTTGCTTGATTTTTATCGTGCAACCTTGTTTTGACCATCTTGGCATAATATTATTGATTTGTAATGTTTTTGAGTTAAAGTGCCAAGAATCGTTCCAGAATGAGAGAGATATCGGTAGTAAAAACGTGACTTTTTACGCGATATCAAGTATCCCACACTTAGACTTTTGTTTGTCCTCAAGCAAACTCATTCATAAACGGCCTTCAGGAGGATTCTTATTGCATTTATTCTTATAAATACCATTTCCAAAGGATATAAAATCCCAGATATGAAAGAGTTTTCACGAGAAACTAAGGGTTTATAGAGTTTGATACTTTCTTCAAGCAACTTAGATGGTAATCATGACTAGGCAATCCTTACAGTGGGTCACTCAAATCACTCAGGTGTTTAAGGTTTCCTACTTGGTAGTGTCAATCACTCAGATAGCCAGTCATGCAGCATTCTCGTCATAGGCTTGATCAAGAATCAAATCTCCATCACTTTGGATGAGAACGGTACTAATCTTTCAAGACATCTTAGAAAGGAATCGGGTTTTTGGTTTTGGAGAAGTGAAGAAGGTGTGTGAAAAGGAGGATTATGGATTTTTTCTTTCCTCGTATCGTTCTTGAAACTTGAGTGTTTTTCCGAGAAAGTCACTTTTGGAATTTCTCATATTTAAAAAGACTTGATAGTGCAACCCTTTGTGGATTTTAATTTCCCTTTCTGGACTTTTCTGGGCAGTGACGGCATATATGTTTCTTGTTTTCTTTCTTTTTTCTCATTTTTCTTTTCTTTTTATTATGCCGGCCTTACCGATGGATATTTTTCTCCAAAAGGTTTCGTATGGTATTGTGAGGTTGTATTGGCTTTTCTTGTAGAAATTTGGGAAATTGAGAGTGTCTCTGAAATTTATGGAAGAAGTGGCTTCCGTAGGTTCGAGATGAAGATATAAATGAAGGTTTTGATTGGATATTGGGCGTGAAGAGTGAGTGGATGTTTGACGGTAATGGGGTGTTGGGATTCCTTAGAAAGTATCGAGATAGGTTGTACCTATGCCACGTATGGCACTCGTTGGTGTGATCTCGAAATGTATTGCAAGAGCAAGTTCCAATTCAAATGCATACATCGGCTTACACATGAAACAAAAAGTGAAGCATTTTAAATGATGAATGCTAGTCATGGGCTCAAACCTCACGAATCGAATGTTTTGGTCAATGCCTAACCATATGTTGCCCTTTTCGTCCGTATCGTATTCTAAGAAAACCGTTTTGTTTCTTTGTTAAAACTCATTTCTTGCTGTAATTTACATTTTAGGAAAAGAGAGGTTCTAAAGAATGTTGCTTTTGAATCCAAAGAAATTTGAAAATATCTCCATTTTTTTAGCCTTTTACTGAAAATATTGTTTATTTTACGGACAATAAACTTTCTCCATTTTTTTAGCATTTTACTGAAAATATTGTTTATATTACGGACAAGAGGTTAGACTTGCGGTTGCAGACCGTATATCCCACACTTAGAGGAACATTGTTCCTAATGTTCGAATCTATGTATTGAACACCTCCACACTTAGAATTTCTACTAATTATGGAAAATATCTCTTAGTATTTTGTGGATTCCAAGGATCCCACACTTAGTGTTTGGAGTGGATATAGGTCGATATAATCTTGCAAAAATAGATAAATAAACTAGAGAAAGGAACGCAGAACTCCCCTATCGTCTATACGACTATGAGTTGAGGATCTAAATGGTTGACTGTGTCATCTCCAATGGTTTCTGAACTTGGTTGGCATCAGCCTTCATGTATTGAACTCGAGTTCCAGTAGTATAATCTTTCTTTAATCACTTAACCAGTTTTCTCACGAAAATAACTAAGAACTAAAGGATAGATTGCAGAAAATGAAGTGATGTCGCCCTCCTGACATAAGCTTAATTAACCAATAAACACCAAATGTTGGATAGAGGTTAATGGACAAAGATCCTAATCTTCAAGAGCCGCTGTTGTAACTCAATTGCTCCTAATGATCTGAAAGTGTTGAATCCAATGAGCATGAATCTTTATTACCCGAGATCTTTTGCCGACAACTGATGTAATGAATTTGATGTTGTTCTTTTATCGACTGAGATCTCTAGTTTCCAAATTGTTCCCGTATCTATTCCTTTGTATGAATAGTCCCTTAGGGTGATGGTTGTATGTGTGAAGGTGTGGATGGATGGGTGAATGTGGGTGGATATGGTGATGATGGTTTTGGGTTCCATTATGTGGCAAGGTTTAGCTATAGGATTTGGAATTTGTGGGCACATATGATGAGTATTGAGCTGATCAACTTTGATGAACTAGTCATAGACAACTAGAAATCATCTTCGTATCTAGAAGTGTCATCTCTTGTCCCCTGCAAAGAAATGCTCCAAAGATTCCCATACTCAATGAACTATAAGCTCCTCTTGTCCTCTTTCCATTATCCTTAGAGATTCTTTATCCATTGGCGTTAGTCCATGTCTGTTACAAGTAGATCAAATAAACATGATCCAACAAACAAGTGATTATTCTCCAAATCATAGATTCACTGGTTTGCGAAGAACCTATCAAAGTGAGTGCTTTGTAGATGAAACAAACCAGTGTATGACTTTGAGTTTAATCTCACACAAAAAGTGTTAGTTGCCTATAATTTCACCGCAACACAAATAGCAGATATGGAAATACCAGTATCAGTTGAATCAGGTAGCCAAGTATAAAGATATCCAAAGCACATGTTTTTAAACGAGTTTGAGCATAGTACACATATTGACATACAAATAAGATTAAGCATTAATATCTTATGTATTTAAACAATAATATATGTAAGTACCTCAAATACTCGAAACATGTCAGTGGGTGTTTAGAATGACTAAGGCTCCTAACTCCTAGTAGGTTTCCATTTTTGTGAGTGAAAGGGATAACAAGAACTTTAGAATATGGTGAAAATTGGTGTTGCAATAAATTCCAAATGACTGGGAGTAGGAAGTACTAAGGTTTGACAAAAATTTGACTTTTAACGAAGTAATTTCGCAAACCATCCATTTTTGTTCATAAAGATAGAAAACTTGGAACATTCATTTTAGGGTTTTATTTCTACTTATTGGGTTAGTTCACTACTTAAACTACTTTAACTACTACTGATAATCTTATGTTAGACACGGGTTGCCTCCCGAGAAGCGCTTGTTTTTGTTCGAGTCACTAGCTTGACTCCAAACCTATTTCATGGGAAATCTAGGGGACTCCCTTGCATCCATCAGTAGATACAAGCGGAAGTATTGGTGCATACCTAGGGGATTAAAGTGGACTATGGTCAGGGTGTGTCCAATCAGTGGAAGAGGCACGGTAAAGTGAGTGATTTGTTTTATTTGAGGTAAAACAAAGCTCTCAACTTTTTCTACCTCTTGAGTTTTGGGTTGTTCGGGTTGGTCAAAGAGGTCCTCATCACTTCATGACGTGTACCTCATTATGTAATGGAGAGATTGTTTGTAGGGTGCTCTTGATGCAAAACCCACCTTGCTTCCTAAAGCCTTTGTGTAACACCCTCAAATTTCGGATTGCGAAAGCGGTCGGGTCGGGTGTTACCAAATCAAATATCACAGCATAAGATACACAATGAATGACTCTAAATGAGACGTTTGAAAGTAATTATACATTTTCCAAAGTAGAACGTTTACAACATTTCAAGTTTAATAGAAGTTTCAATTACATAATTTGAAAATACAAAAGTAAATGCAGAGTGGTCCCCATTGTTTGAAAATATGCGACTCGAGCTAGCTTATCTTGTAGCAATCCTAATCCTGCTGGGCACCTGAGAACACATGCTAAAATGAGTCAGCTATAAAGCTGGTGAGTTCATAGAATTGTTAGTGGATACATAAAGTATAAACCTTTTATGTTTTGAAAAGTAATTCAAAATCTACGATTTTGATATGTATTGTATTAAAGTTGTAACACTAATGTGAATACATTCTACAAGGTATCTCATACCTAAATCGGTTTAGCTGTGCACCTAAGTACATAATGAAATGTGGCAATCCATGCCTAGATACCTATCAGGTAATAGTGAGTCCATAAACGTGAGGCAGTACATGCCTAGTAGCTATAGAGAAATGGTATGACCACGTCATATGATAACAAATAATTGTAGTTCCATAGAACTATGATTGAGTATATATAGTGCGTTGCATCCAGCAACAATTGGTTGTAGACCCGCAGATCTATGGTTGAATGTTTAGCGTGTCCGTTTGACCCGTTAGTGTTAGCTAACCCGGACTCATTGAGCTAACGGCCTCGCGTGGAAACTCCACCGACCCGTTAACTTGTTGCGGATCACGAGCATAAGCTCGCCCATCCGTGAATGTGTGTGAATCACATGCATAAGCCCGCCTATCCATCGATTTGTATCGCTTTACCGCGATATCGTATTTGTGCCCACTGCAATACCGTGGCATCGTTTTGTGCACACTTCTCACCGTGGCATCGTTTTGTGCCCACTTCTCACCGTGGCATCGTTTTGTGCCAATCTGGCATAGACCGAATTGCTCGCAAGCAAAGTTTGTAATTGAGTCGGTAGTTCTACGACATGCCCGACTTGAGTAATTGAACCGACAGTACAATGACATGTCCGACTTGAGTAAATTGAGCTGACAGTACAACGACATGTCCGACTAGTTCGATTGTGTTTGTATACGTGTATGTATACCTATATACATAACTAAATTGTAGGTGGCACCAAGTGCTCGAGTTGAAGTACAATCATGTATGTATATATATATAGATATATATGTATATATAAGTTGAACCAACGAATACCTCAGATAGAGTAGTATGTAGCACATGAAATTGATTTATTGTAGCTAAGTATGTATATACAGTACGTAACCATTTATTGTGTCGCAATAAGCCTAAGTATGACAAATCATCACCTAGTTGTTTTGGTATCGGTATAAGAAATCCATACTAACGTGTATTTCTAGTGTATACTCCTAGCCTCAGCCTAGAAAGTATATTGAGATCCTTGGTTGTTGTTTACTCGAGTTCAATTCCAATTTGAAAGTCCTGGAATATATATATGGGCAGTTTTAGTTTCCTAAGAGGAAGACTAATCTTGTAAAAGTCTAGTTGTTGTCTTGAGTGGGTAGAACTAAACAGTCCTAGTGTGTTTGACAGCATTGTCCCGTGACAATATGGTCAATGTATAATAGTGACTTAACCAAGTCAGGTGATGGTGATTGTTAGACAACAATCTAATGGTGTACAATGGTAACCTAACTAGGTTAAACAGTGATATTTGTAACACCTGCTAATTTAGGACTTTAATTAGTGCCTAAACTACTTGTAATTACGTGTATTTAGCTTATGTTAATCTAAATATACATGATCGTCTGTGTAATTACATACACGTTTACACGATTTGTTTAAATCGTACGATTATGAACCGGATGGATATCCGACAACGAAAATATGGACGTTTGGTGACAAACTATTAAAATAATGTGGAATTATCTAAACAAATATTGTTTACCTTAATATATTGTGAGAATATATTACACGTACTAAATATCGTATAAAACACTCAGTACGCGACGAAAATGCGTGAGACGCGCCCGACGGATAAAATAAAGTCAAACTACATCTTATATCACATTATTAAGTATTTTAATAAAATACATCAAGTTAAAATATCGGATTTTAAAATCTTTAATTAAATATGCGTAACGAATGTTTAACGCCTAAATAAATATCGAAACGAATGGGTAAACAAGCACCACCTTATTGTAAACTGGGAAATTAATTTAACACACCTACAAGAGTGGGACCCCCTTGAAATCTGCAGAAAATCAGCCAAGTATAGCTTCCCTCCACTATCAAAAGATCTTGACCAAAAACCCACACAAACACTTAAACCATTTCACACTCTTTCACCACCTCACCTTCACTTTCTCTCTCTAATCCCTCCCATCCTCTCTCTGGCCGAATTCAGGCTGTCACCAGCCACCCCCACACCACCTAGACACCACCTCAAGTCTACCATATCACCACCATAGAGCCATCACGAACCGCCACGCCGGAAATTAAGAAAACGCAAGAAAACGAGCATTCGGCTTTCCCTTCTCTTTCTCCTCATAATTTCTTTGTAAGAACTCTTGAACTTTCATTATATTACTTTGAAAACATATAATTACTTGTTATAATGTCCACTTAACGATTACATGTCCAAAACATAAATCGAAACGCAATTTAAATCTAGAAACTATGAGTTTATGTTCCTGTCCAGATTCTGTTTCCGCTTCCACAAATTTTATAAAAATCATTAAAACAACAAAATGGACTTTTCTTAAGCCTAGAACGTAGTAAAAGAAGTTATCTTTCCAACAAAATTAGTCTCGTGACTTTTTGACTCCGTTTGCTACTCGAAAACATTTTTCTCCGGTGACATAGGTTTACTATTTCGGCAGACAGGAATTTTCAGTAACTTCTCGAGACCATATCTTGAGTTCTAGACCACTAAAACGTATGATACTAGTGTCAAAACCTCACATATTTTGTCAACTTTAAAAAGTTCTTCTATGACCATTTCGAGAAATGTCCGTAATTTCGTGTATAACTCGATCTTTGAACATATAACCGTTTTGGACCAAGTCTGACTACACCTTGAAACTATTTTTGTTTAAAATAGTAAATGAACATAAAAAAATACCATGAAGTGCAGAAATGAACTAGACATATATGAGAACATGTGTGATTTTTGGTTAGGTATAAATCGGACTAGAAATGCTCCAAATCGAAAGGCCTAACGAGTTATAACTAACAGTGGTAACGAGTTATAACTAACAGTGGTAACGAGTTATAACTAACAGTGGTAACGAGTTATAACTAACAGTGGTAACGAGTTATAACTAACAGTGGTAACGAGTTATAACTAACAGTGGTAACGAGTTATAACTAACAGTGGTAACGAGTTATAACTAACAGTGGTAACGAGTTATAACTAACAGTGGTAACGAGTTATAACTAACAGTGGTAACGAGTTATAACTAACAGTGGTAACGAGTTTACTAACTAACAGTGATAACGGGTTTAGTGAACAGTGGGAACAAAGTATAACACTTGTATTCTAGAAAATCATTGGTCCGTCAATCCTTATTATCGCATGAAATCTCAACTCCGTGAATACCATTCTCATAAACAAAATCCGTGAATATCATTCACGCATAAACAAGTCCGTGATTTCCCATTGTCGCATAAAACTAACATACTTAAAAGAAATTCCGTGAATTGCTATTGTCGTATGAACAAAACTTCGTGAACTTATTGACGCATAAACAGTGTACATGAATGTCATTGTCAGGTTATACATTGTCGCATGAAACAGAAAGTTAAATACTTTTTATACTAAGTATTTAAAAACACTACACTACAAGATATACAAGTACAATAAATTACATAATAATAACACTTGAATTATTATTATACCTCCGTCACCAACGGGCCATACTTATTTACAAAATAATCACAAACGTACAAACAAATACTTGGACATAACTAGTTGAGTGGACAACTAGCATGAATGATCTTTTGAGACATTCACTTATACATACAACCTTATATGCTTAGGGCATTAGAAGGTTGCGGGTTCGCAGAACCTACGGATTACCACTGCTTTCAGACTTCACATTTATTAAGTTAAACGCTTACTTGCTTGACTCAGGTGAGTCTTACGGCCCCACTTTTACTGTTTTTATACTTTGGGGTGAGATACTTAGCTACCGTTTTACATGTGAACGCAATGTACTGTACTGATTTTACTACTGCTTTTACACAAACTTTGCATGAGTTACTTTTATCCACTGAAATCCTCCTATCGTAAGTTGTTAGTTATGGACTTAAGCGCGATTACTAGTAAATGGATCCATTTGGGACTGACAATCCCTGCCTGGGGTGGTAGCGCCACCACGTACTGATTTACACGTAGAAACAGGCATATTAGTATTTGTTACATATGAGTGTGCGGATAGCACTCACGGGGGTACGTGATGCTGTACTTGACTGTACCATTCACACTACACGGTTAAGCTTCAACTTATGAGCTCATGGCAACTATGCGTACATACTGATTTACTTACTTTGCTTGATGGCAACGCTGGTACATTACTTGTGGTTCACAAACGATGACTTTACTACTAAACCTGTTAGATTCACCAACCCTTTTTGGTTGACCTGTTTTAGCTTTGTATCTCAGGTACACAAACGGAGTAGGATTACCCCAAGACTGATAGCTCGAGTCGCATGCATACAACTTGTGGAAATTCTTTTGCATTACTTTTTGAATATCAGTTATGTATTAGAATTTTCTAGGAAATCATCTATGAACTCGAAGCTTGTTATTATGATTCGACAATGTAATACTTTTGTACTATTGTACGACATTGCATATAGATGTCGTTTGCTTTACTTTGGTGCTTGATTATTGATTAGTAACACCCAAAGCTTGCTTCCGCGCAACAGTAAATTTGGGGGTGTTACAGATTGGTATCAGAGCCTAAGGTTATAGCAAACTAGGTTGCATTTAGTGGGCCTAGACTATGACCGTTAGGCATTATCCTTATTAAGTATGATTAGGTTCAGTGACTACATGATATTGGTTTAATTTAACATAGCCTGATCAACTATGTATAATTAAAAGAATATGATGTGAGATCTGAAAGGAATCATGACTGAGCAGGATACACTAGTTGACTCTGACCACGAGAGAAACCGGGAACCAAACTTGTCTGTATTAGACACCTTAGGCTATTATGTGATATAAGTATATTTGCATAGATAGGCCTCACTCTTTCTAACGCTTGTTCTCAGAATGGCAAACACACCACCCAACCCATCCCACTCTCAATCCAGGACGCAGAACCCGCGGGTAGCTAGGAGGAACACCAGGTTGCCTCGAGTTGGCCCGTATCCCACTCACTTTACTCTGCAAGACTTGGCCGCAAGGCTGGACCGTCACGAGCAACGACTTCGCACCATGGATGTCGCATTGCAAGAGACCAACAAAAACTGGAGACTCACAGCGCTTGAGCGCATCAACCAAGTCTCCGAAGATCACGAAAACACCGTTAGCAACGTGAACGTACTCCACGAACGGGTAGTGGAATCTGGAGTAGAAGTCGAGCTTATACGACTCAGGTTGGAACAATGCGAGCAACGCCTGCAAGAGGCCGAAGAGTACTCAAGGATGCTGGTACAACGACTGGTTTTGGCTGAAGACAATGCCAGACAGACCAGCAGACTTGCAAATACAGTAGATCGCCTTGTTGCATTGATGGAACAAATTAATCTACGTGAAGACTAGTGTAGTTTTTACTCTGAAAACCTAGTAATTTCCTAGGTGTAACTTTTATAATTCGACCTGATGTAACAATTCCCGGCATCTTTTGTACTCCTTATATTATGTAACCTTCTAGAACCCACACCTTGTATCTAAGCTAGTTATCTAATGAAATATGGGTGTCACGTCACTCTATTATCGCATATTCTATCATATACACGTGAGATATATCATAAATTCGTACAAACCTCTTATTTCTCTTTTCTTGTTCTTCTTGTTCAGCATCATGCCTCCCCGACGCCAGGTCACCCTCAGTGAAACCGAAATAGCGGATCTGATTGCCCGCAGTGTGGCCCAAGCCTTGGCTACACGAGCACCGACGTCAGGCAGCGAAGACTCGACTGCCAACCGATCTCAACCCAAACCTTGTTCCTACAAGGACTTTCAAAACTGCAAACCTCACCTCTTCAAGGGCACGGAAGGTGTCATCGGGCTGATCAGGTGGTGTGAAAAGATGGAATCTGTCTTTCTCATCAGCAGATGTGCAGAGGAAGATAAGGTCAAATTCTCTACTTGCACCCTCGAAGGTGGTGCCCTCTCCTGGTGGAACTCATATGCCCAATCAGTGGGTATTGACAACGCCTACCTCCTATCTTGGGAGGATCTGAAAAAGATGCTCACTGCCAAGTACTGCCCTATTGAACAACTCCAGAAGCTGGAGGAAGAATTTTGGAACCTAAAGGTGCAGGGGACTGACATTGATAGATACACCTCGAGGTTTAACCAGCTTGCCATCCTCCGCCCAGCAATGGTAAGCAGCGAGTCTGACAAGATCAGAAAATACATCTGCGGTCTTCCGGAACCCGTCCGAGGGAACGTCGCCTCCTCAAACCAAACCACCATTGATGGTGCTATCCGATTGGCTCATGAACTCATGGCCATGAACGAGGATCCTGAACCACTCACTCCATCCTCCTCCAACAACAAAAGAAAATGGTCCGACAACCACAACCACCACCAAAACAAGAAACCCGAAACCATTAAAGCCTACACCTCCGGTTCCGATGATAAGGGAACCAAGCCCTATTGCTCTAAATGCCAACGACACCATCAGGGTCCTTGCCCATGTAGCAAGTGCAAGCAATTCGGGCACTTTGCTAAAGACTGCAGGACCAACACTGCTAATACCAACTCCAAGCCCAACACTCCCAGAACCTGTTATGAATGTGGAGTTGCTGGACATTTCAAAAGTGACTGCCCCAAATTGAAGAACAAAAAGGGGAACAACAACAACAATGCTCGGGGCAGAGCTTTTGTACTCAACGCTGGGGATGCCCGCCAGGACCCGAATGTGGTCACGGGTACATTCCTTCTCAACAATTTGACTGCTTCTGTGTTATTTGATACTGGTGCTGATAGGAGCTTCATATCCGATGAGTTTTGTCCACTACTTAACACTACACCTGTTGCCTTAGATTCTAAGTACACAGTAGAATTGGCAAATGGCAAACTCATTGAGGCCAATAGTATGATACCTAACTGCACGTTGAACTTAGCTGATGAGCTATTCCCTATTGATCTTATACCTGTCGAGATTGGCAGCTTTGACATAATCGTTGGTATGGATTGGTTATCCAAATACCGTGCCGAGATTATTTGTTACGAGAAAATCGTCCGTATTCCTCTCGTCACCGGTGGAACTTTAATCGTACAAGGGGAGACCGGTGGGACGAGACTTAACATTATTTCTTGCATGAAAACCCGGAAATACTTGAGAAAAGGGTACCAGGCAATCCTCGCATATGTTATAGAGAAACAGTCGGAGGAGAAGCGACTTGAGGATGTGCATATTGTTCGAAACTTCCCAGAAGTCTTTCCTGAAGACTTGCCTGGCCTACCGCCAACTAGACAAGTCGAATTTTCTATTGACCTTGTGCCCGGCGCAGCACCCGTGGCACGAGCACCGTACCGTTTAGCCCCCTCTGAACTTCAGGAGTTGTCTACGCAACTGCAAGAACTCCTGGATAAAGGCTTTATTCGATCGAGTTCCTCGCCTTGGGGAGCCCCGGTCCTGTTTGTGAAAAAGAAAGACGGTTCTTTCCGCATGTCCATCGACTACCGTGAACTCAACAAATTAACCGTCAAGAACCGTTACCCACTACCACGCATTGATGACCTGTTTGACCAACTTCAGGGGTCGAGTTTTTATTCAAAAATCGATCTACGATCGGGTTATCACCAACTCCGAGTTCGTGACACCGACATTCCTAAAACGGCTTTCCGAACTCGCTACGGGCATTACGAATTCCAAGTGATACCATTCGGCTTGACCAACGCCCCAGCAGTATTCATGGACCTTATGAATCGGGTGTGTAAGCCTTACCTTGACAAGTTTGTCATCGTTTTCATTGACGACATTCTGATTTACTCGCGCAATGAACAAGAACACGCGCAACACCTGAAAACCATTCTAGAACTACTCAAGCACGAGGAGTTATATGCCAAATTCTCCAAGTGTGAGTTCTGGATGCAAACTGTACAATTCCTTGGACACGTGATTGACAGTCAAGGAATTCATGTTGATCCTTCAAAAATTGAAGCCATCAAGTGCTGGCAAGCACCTACTACACCTACCGAAGTGCGACAATTCTTAGGACTCGCCGGATACTATAGGCGATTCATTGAGAATTTTTCGAAAATAGCTCAACCCCTCACTGCACTGACCCAAAAGGAAAAGAAATTCGATTGGACTGACAAACAAGAGTCAGCTTTCCATCTGCTCAAAAAGAAACTCTGCAGTGCACCTATTCTTTCATTACCCGAAGGCAACGATGACTTCGTGGTATATTGTGACGCTTCACACCAAGGTCTCGGTTGCGTGCTGATGCAACGGGACAAGGTTATTGCTTACGCCTCTCGGCAACTCAAGGTCCACGAAAAGAATTACACCACTCATGACCTAGAGTTGGGAGCAGTTGTATTCGCTCTCAAAATCTGGAGACACTACTTGTATGGTACCAAGTGTACAATTTTTACCGACCACAAAAGTCTCCAACACATCTTCGACCAAAAGGACCTAAACATGAGACAACGCCGTTGGGTCGAACTACTTACTGATTACGACTGTGAAATTCGCTACCATCCAGGTAAAGCAAACGTCGTTGCTGATGCCTTAAGTCGTAAGGAACGAGTGAAACCCCTTCGAGTCCGAGCACTTAGTATGACTATAAACAACAACCTGATAACCCAAATTCTTACCGCTCAACTCGAAGCACTCAAAGCTGAAAATGTGAAACACGAGGCCTTGAGAGGCATGGATAAACAGTTTGAAACCAAACCAAACGGGGCCAAGTACTTCTCTGACCGACTCTGGTTGCCCAACTATGGGAACTTACGAGACTTGGTGATGAACGAGGCACACAAGTCTAAGTACTCTATACACCCTGGTGCCGACAAAATGTACCATGGCATCAAGGAGTTGTACTGGTGGCCCAACATGAAAGCGGACATTGCTACCTACGTTGGCAAGTGTCTTACTTGTTCTAAGGTTAAAGCTGAACACCAGAAACCTTCCGGTTTGCTACACCAACCGGAAATCCCTGAATGGAAATGGGAGCAGATTACTATGGACTTCATTACTAAACTTCCAAAAACACCTAGCGGTTGCGATACCATTTGGGTGATCGTGGACCGACTCACTAAATCTGCTCATTTCCTAGCCATCAAGGAAACTGACAAGATGGAACGTTTGACACGGATCTACCTGAAAGAGATCGTGTCGAGACACAGCGTGCCCATCTCAATTATCTCTGACCGAGATGCTCGATTTACTTCCCGCTTCCGGCAATCACTACAAAAATCCCTCGGTACTCGTTTGGACATGAGTACTGCTTATCATCCACAAACTGATGGCCAGAGTGAACGAACCATACAAACACTGGAAGATATGCTACGAGCCTGCGTAGTTGACTTCGGTAAAAACTGGGAAAATCACTTGCCTTTGTGTGAGTTTTCCTACAACAACAGTTATCACACCAGCATCAAAGCTGCACCCTTCGAAGCACTGTACGGTCGTAAGTGCCGGTCGCCTATCTGTTGTACTGAGGTGGGGGATGCACAACTCACCGGTCCGGAAATCATACATGAAACAACTGAAAAGATCGTCGGCATACAAAACCGACTGAAAGCAGCGCGTGATCGTCAGAAAAGCTATGCTGACGTGAGACGCAAACACCTCGAATTCCAGGTTGGAGATCGAGTACTTCTGAAAATCTTGCCTTGGAAAGGCGTTATTCGTTTTGGCAAACGTGGGAAACTGAATCCCAAGTACATTGGACCGTTCGAAATCCTTGAAAGAATTGGTTCAGTGGCGTACAGACTGCAGCTACCTCCTGAACTCAGTAGCGTGCACCCTACCTTTCACATTTCTAACTTAAAGAAATGTCTGTCTGATGAGACACTGGCTATACCTCTTGATGAGATACACATTGACGACAAACTACACTTTGTCGAGGAACCCGTGGAAATTATGGACCGTGAGGTCAAACGCTTAAAACAGAGTCGTATTCCCATTGTTAAAGTCAGGTGGAATTCGAGGCGTGGTCCTAAATTCACTTGGGAACGGGAAGACCAAATGCGACTAAAACATCCACACCTGTTTACTGACTCTACTCACACCGCGACTTCGAGCTAATTTCGGGACGAAATTCTCCTAACAAGGGGAGAATGTAACACCTGCTAATTTAGGACTTTAATTAGTGCCTAAACTACTTGTAATTACGTGTATTTAGCTTATGTTAATCTAAATATACATGATCGTCTGTGTAATTACATACACGTTTACACGATTTGTTTAAATCGTACGATTATGAACCGGATGGATATCCGACAACGAAAATATGGACGTTGGTGACAAACTATTAAAATAATGTGGAATTATCTAAACAAATATTGTTTACCTTAATATATTGTGAGAATATATTACACGTACTAAATATCGTATAAAACACTCAGTACGCGACGAAAATGCGCGAGACGCGCCCGACGGATAAAATAAAGTCAAACTACATCTTATATCACATTATTAAGTATTTTAATAAAATACATCAAGTTAAAATATCGGGTTTTAAAATCTTTAATTAAATATGCGTAACGAATGTTTAACGCCTAAATAAATATCGAAACGAATGGGTAAACAAGCACCACCTTATTGTAAACTGGGAAATTAATTTAACACACCTACAAGAGTGGGACCCCCTTGAAATCTGCAGAAAATCAGCCAAGTATGGCTTCCCTCCACTATCATAAGATCTTGACCAAAAACCCACACAAACACTTAAACCATTTCACACTCTTTCACCACCTCACCTTCACTTTCTCTCTCTAATCCCTCCCATCCTCTCTCTGTCCGAATTCAGGCTGTCACCAGCCACCCCCACACCACCTAGACACCACCTCAAGTCTACCATATCACCACCATAGAGCCATCACGAACTGCCACGCCGGAAATTAAGAAAACGCAAGAAAACGAGCATTCGGCTTTCCCTTCTCCTTCTCCTCATCATTTCTTTGTAAGAACTCTTGAACTTTCATTATATTACTTTGAAAACATATAATTACTTGTTATAATGTCCACTTAACGATTACATGTCCAAAACATAAATCGAAACACAATTTAAATCTAGAAACTATGAGTTTATGTTCCTGTCCAGATTCTGTTTCCGCTTCCACAAATTTTATAAAAATCATTACAATAACAAAATGGACGTTTCTTAAGCCTAGAATGTAGTAAAAGAAGTTATCTTTTCAAAAAAATTAGTCTCGTGACTTTTTGACTCCGTTTGCTACTCGAAAACATTTTTCTCCGGTGACATAGGTTTACTGTTTCGGCAGACAGGAATTTTCAGTAACTTCTCGAGACCATATCTTGAGTTCTAGACCACTAAAACGTATGAGACCAGTGCCAAAACCTCACATATTTTTTCAACTTTAAAAAGTTCTTCTATGACCATTTCCAGAAATGTCCGTAATTTCGTGTATAACTCGATCTTTGAACATATAACCGTTTTGGACCAAGTCTGACCACACCTTGAAACTATTTTTGTTTAAAATAGTAAATGAACATATAAAAATACCATAAAGTGCAGAAATGAACTAGACATATATGAGAACATGTGTGATTTTTTGTTAGGTATAAATCGGAATAGAAATGCTCCAAATCGAAAGGCCTAACGAGTTATAACTAACAGTGGTAACGAGTTATAACTAACAGTGGTAACGAGTTATAACTAACAGTGGTAACGAGTTATAACTAACAGTGGTAACGAGTTATAACTAACAGTGGTAACGAGTTAAAACTAACAGTGGTAACGAGTTATAACTAACAGTGGTAACGAGTTATAACTAATTGTGGTAACGAGTTATAACTAACAGTGGTAACGAGTTATAACTAACAGTGATAACGGGTTTAGTGAACAGTGGGAACAAAGAATAACACTTGTATTCTAGAAAATCATTGGTCCGTCAATCCTTATTATCGCATGAAATCTCAACTCCGTGAATACCATTCTCATAAACAAAATCCGTGAATATCATTCACGCATAAACAAGTCCGTGATTTCCCATTGTTGCATAAAACTAACATACTTAAAAGAAATTCCGTGAATTGCTATTGTCGTATGAACAAAACTTCGTGAACTTATTGACGCATAAACAGTGTACATGAATGTCATTGTCAGGTTATACATTGTCGCATGAAACAGAAAGTTAAATACTTTTTATACTAAGTATTTAAAAACACTACACTACAAGATATACAAGTACAATAAATTACATAATAATAACACTTGAATTATTATTATACCTCCGTCACCAACGGGCCATACTTATTTACAAAATAATCACAAACGTACAAACAAATACTTGGACATAACTAGTTGAGTGGACAACTAGCATGAATGATCTTTTGAGACATTCACTTATACATACAACCTTATATGCTTAGGGCATTAGAAGGTTGCGGGTTCGCAGAACCTACGGATTACCACTGCTTTCAAACTTCACGTTTATTAAGTTAAACGCTTACTTGCTTGACTCAGGTGAGTCTTACGGCCCCACTTTTACTGTTTTTATACATTGGGGTGAGATACTTAGCTACCATTTTACATGTGAACGCAATGTACTGTACTGATTTTACTACTGCTTTTACACAAACTTTGCATGAGTTACTTTTATCCACTGAAATCCTCCTATCGTAAGTTGTTAGTTATGGACTTAAGCGCGATTACTAGTAAATGGATCCATTTGGGACTGACAATCCCTGCCTGGGGTGGTAGCGCCACCACGTACTGATTTACACGTAGAAACAGGCATATTAGTATTTGTTACATATGAGTGTGCGGATAGCACTCACGGGGGTACGTGATGCTGTACTTGACTGTACCATTCACACTACACAGTTAAGCTTCAACTTATGAGCTCATGGCAACTGTGCGTACATACTGATTTACTTACTTTGCTTGATGGCAACGCTGGTACATTACTTGTGGTTCACAAACGATGACTTTACTACTAAACCTGTGAGATTCACCAACCCTTTTTGGTTGACCTGTTTTAGCTTTGTATCTCAGGTACACAAACGGAGTAGGATTACCCCAAGACTGATAGCTCGAGTCGCATGCATACAACTTGTGGAAATTCTTTTGCATTACTTTTTGAATATCAGTTATGTATTAGAATTTTCTAGGAAATCATCTATGAACTCGAAGCTTGTTATTATGATTCGACAATGTAATACTTTTGTACTATTGTACGACGTTGCATATAGATGTCGTTTGCTTTACTTTGGTGCTTGATTATTGATTAGTAACACCCAAAGCTTGCTTCCGCGTAACAGTAAATTTGGGGGTGTTACAATATTGTTCCACAACAATATATTGGGTGTAATTCCTAAGTATTACACATTCATATTTCCAAACAGTGATATAGAAATGTGTGAATTATAAAAGTTGAGCATTATAATTCGAAAACAGAAATTGAGCATGTGTCTCACCCCAAAAACAGTAAAACAGTTGAAAGAGTGTGGCTATGAAACTCACCTGAGGAGTTAGCGATCCTACGATACACGCGTCGTCCGATGGGTAACCTCCTAGTGTCCTAAACACGTGAGGTTATATGAGTACGAGACAAATCAGTTTAACTAAGCGTGTTGTGTAAGTATTCATTTGTCGTTCAGGTTTGGAAATCGTGTACGGGGGTCCGGGGACAGCGCCCCTTGTAGCGGGGTCCAAGGGGTGGGAACCCCTGGCGGGGTCCAAGGGACAGAGTGTAACATCCTCTCCAGTAGCCTGGTAATTTCTAATTTTAAATTGATTATTTAATGTTTTTAGAAATTATATGATATTGTTATTTAATTGTGAAACTTAGATAAATAAGTTACAGGACTTATTGTGAATAGTAAATTGTTACTTGTTTTAATTTACTATAGTTGACAGTAATATAAAATAAGTTTTTAACAATTGATTTCTAGGTTCCAGACAATAGATGAAGAAGAAGGGGACTAATTAAATGAGTCGGGTTATGAGTTAGTCGACCTAATACACCTAAACATAACTCAGAATCATTTTCTTCTTCCTAATTGAGAAACACTTCAAGATAATCTAACCTAAGAACTGAATTTCCAAGTAAAGGAATTAATTGTTATTTTAATCTTTGTTCTGTACCCAGCATCAAATTAGACTCATCATCATCTTCATAGTCAAGTGGTAAGTGTTCTTGTTATAGTGTGTAAATGGGTTTTACTTGAAATTGTGATTTATTGATGTATAGGTGAAATTGAAACTTAGCTAATGTCTTAGTGTATGTATATAATTATACTTGGGTGTTTGATAACTTGCAAATTATACTTGTTGAGCTGAAATGATAATTTTTGAGTTAGGGTTCGAGCTGTGTGTGTGCAGGTCTGTTCTTGAGCTGAAAAACAGCTCAACGCGATCCCAAAACCCTAACCAGGATCGCGTTCATCAGTTATATTTTGATCTGGACGAGTTTTATTCTTGGGAACGCGATCCCAAGAATTAACCCGGATCGCGTTGCCAATTGCAAATCGTTAACAGAAAATTTTCTAAAGAAGAACGCGATCCAGCTCTTGTTTCCGGATCGCGTTGCTTAGTGTATTTTGGTTACAGAACCTTTTCCTTCTTATGAACGCGATCCCACCAAACCTGACCCGGATCGCGTTTGCCTGTATAATTTTGATGATTAAGATAGTTTGTAAACTCAAAGTGTATGTGTATGATTATATAATATTGTTACTTATGTTTGAGATAAGTTGAAATGTAATTACTTGTGTAAGGTGTCCATTTACATAAGTATTATTGTTAATGACAAGTTACTAACTTGTGCGTTGTGTGATATTCCAGATAAACCAAAGACTCAGTGATTAGAAGCTGAGTGTTGCAACTTCTGAGGTATCGGTGAGTGGATTTAGAACTCACCCTTCGATTTAGTTGTAATTTTTTGATTGCAACAAGTATACGTAGATTGACTATACGATTGTTAATCTGTGTTATTGATTATGAATCTACGTGATATGTGAATCCATGTGTATCAGATTATTAAGGTCAATGTGTAGTTGGACTTTTTGGTTATTATGTGAATTACACAGGTTTTGATTCATTTGTTGTGTTTGAGACTTATGTATGAGTTTAATAACCAATAGTTATCGATCTATTCTGTATTGGCCATACAGATTGACGTTAAGTGTTCTTTGGGAATCCCCGGGTATTATGATATCCCAAGAGCCACCGATCCTCATTGAAAAAGAATGTGTTTACTAGTATTTGCTGTAAACTGATTGTTATGCTAAGTTGAATTGTGTGTGATAAATTCATTCACTTAGCTTCGTGCTAATCCCTCATCCTACTTCCTGCAGGTTTTTGATATATATGTGGGTGTCAGGAAAGGATGCTTTTGCAGGGAATGTCTGACAGATTATGACTCTGATATGGTTTTGCTATAAACCTGGTTTT
The DNA here is from genome assembly GCA_963422505.1 of Pseudognaphalium luteoalbum. NCBI lineage: Eukaryota > Viridiplantae > Streptophyta > Magnoliopsida > Asterales > Asteraceae > Pseudognaphalium > Pseudognaphalium luteoalbum. The sequence goes on along the minus strand of OY730198.1, from coordinate 58,529,856 downwards.
GTAATATATAATACCCCGACATATGTAGTTTTTAAACAGTTCTAAGTTGGTATGTTTTGAATATGTAACTGTGTATGTACATTATCTTAATGTACAGTATATAAATATGTTTTAAATTCATACGCTTCCGAGTAAAATAATATAATATTGTTGTATAGAAAGAGGGGTGTTACACAGATCCCCTGGCTGGGGTCGAGCATCCGAAATCCCAATTCGGGATAAAATCAAGTGGTAAAATCTGGTCTCGACACTTAGTGAAAAACATAGGTTTTTAAGGTTCTGTGACCTGCGACATTAAGTGCGACGTTGGGTTTGTGTCGCAGTGCGATTGTACTGCGACGTTGGAGTCTACGTCGCTATATGCGACATCAGGGTCTATTACGACATAAGGGTCGACGTCGCTATATGCGACGTTCACAATCTCATGCGACATTGTGGCTGACGTCGCATCAGGCGACATCGTGGTGTTTTTGCGACATTGGGCTACGACGTTGACAACGTCGCAGCACTGTTTTTGGTCCCTGTGACATCAGGACCTGTTCGAACGATTTTTCACCAAAAACACGATCTAACCTATTTTCGGGCCAAATCTTGTTGATATAATGTTAAAACATGATATATTAAGTGTTTCTAACTCGAAATATCAAGAAAAAGAGAGTAAATCCTTACGATTTGGGTTGGAGTTCAAAAATGGTGGGGATGAGCTTGGTGAGGAAGAAGATGAAGATGATGGTGAAGCTTGCTTCCTTTTCCTTGAGATGATGATGACGATTCCGAAAATGATGATGATGATGTTGTTGCTGTTGATTTTTGTTGTTGTTGTTGTTGTTGAAGATGAAAGAAAAGAGAGAGATGGATATAGGGGTGTGTGTGTGTTTTTGGTTTTGTGAAACACAAAAATGGGGAGGGGAAAAAGGGATGGCCGACCAAGAGAAGAGGGGAGGGGGTTTTTGTCACACCCCAAAATCGGTAATTTCATTTAGCGGAAGCATTAGGGTTAAGCGGGGCGTGACTCGATCCAAATAAATAATACAAGAGCATATGGCTATCGCAGAACATCTAATATATTAAGATGCCATTAAAAGTTTTACCAATATTACGGCTTATCGAACCGTCAAAAGCAGTGTTATCAAATACACAGTTTCACAAAAGGTACATTGTTCAAAAGATGGCATCCTAATTAATAAGTCAGGTGCGGTCCCAAAATGCATATGGTCTTGCAGCATGGCTAATTCCCTGAAAAACATATTTAAAACGTCAACATGATTGTTGAGTGAATTCACAGGTTTAAAGCTCAATCATAAACCATTATTTAGTAACGTTCATAAAAAGATGGCATCAAAGGCCTACGGTACGATTATTTAAAGTTTGAAACATAGACTGTGATCCCCCAAAGGCTAGCTAGGCCTAAGAGTTAATATGCCGAAACTAAGCCTATAACCAAACCACGACGTAACAATCGTTGCCTTGGACAAAGTAAATATACGATCCTGGTCGCGAACAATGTCGCTAGTTAGCGCGACTAACTAAGATAATCAGTGGGGGAATGTCAATCCGATAGTACTATCCGTATATTTAGTGGCTAGAGTCACCTAGTTAATGGTTATAGTCATTGCAAGCAAAGGACATATGTGCTACAACTTGCGAACTTAGGCTCCCATAAAGATACAAGTCAGTTTCCAATAATCGCATAAATCAGTTATATGTTTTCCACCCCAACATTTGAAAGCATTAAAAACAGTAAAATAGGGGCTGTGAACTCACCTCTTGAGCTAAAGTGTATGAGAGCTAGCAAGTGGCTTGTCCAAGAGTGTCTCTTACTGCCCTAAACGTAAGAGGCGGTTTGTATAAGTAGTCAGCTCATTGCCAAACTATGTTCGTTGTTCACTCGTTTCGAAAGACCGTTTGTGTTAAAAGTACGTACGATTCGTTGGTGATGTTTTCGTAATAATAATTCAAAGTGACATTATTATTATGTTCATTTTTTTGTATACTTATAGAAATATATATGTTGTGTGTATGAGTAGTGTCATATATGGTTTCATTGTGGCTACGCAAATCAATACTTAGTGAATATCATGTTTTTCAAGAAATCTGTTATTAGCGACGGAAGGTTTGTGTCGCAAAAGGGAGTAGCGACGGAAGGGGTTGTGTCGCTGAAATGGCTGGAGACAGAAAATTGTGTCGCTGCAATGATTTGCGACATAAAATTGTGTCGCTAAAATGAATTGCGACAGAAAGGTATTTCCATCAGCTTTTTATGCGTTTTTATGCCTTTTTCCAAGCTCGTTCTCATTAATCAAACGTCCAAAATGGAATCCAATAACATTACAGGTTATTACCCTATGTCTAAGCTTTCCAAACAATATTTTTATGTATGTTTTAGTCAAGGGAAAACTCGTGGAATAAATTCGTAAACACGAGTCTGTCCAGCAGCTCTATTTCGGTATACACGTTACATGATTTGACCATATCTCTAGTTTTACAAAACTTCACAAAACGTGTGAGTAGGGGATTTAAAGCCAATACGATTTCCTAACATTTTCAATTGGTTTCATCAGTTTTCACTTCGTGGTTAACGAGATATGCCAGTCAACATAAGACCCAAAATATGGTCAGAAAATACAGAAAGTACATGTACCTTTATTTCTTTTCTTAAAAATAGTAAATGACCATAATAATTCATGTTTCTTACCGATTTGAAAACTAGACTCTCTGAACTTCGTTTTAGCCTCAAGAAACACATGATTTCATTAAGAAATGAGTTAGATATCGTCGATCTAAAGTCGGTAAAGTTTTGTCCAGTGGGTAATAGCTTTGTCCAACGGTTAACCGCAAGCTAGTGAACGTTTTTGGTCGAGTTTTTGGTTGATAATCGAAGTGAGATGAACAACAAACATGTTTTTATACTTAATCCAAGGAAATCTAAAGAGAGTTAGAGGTTTCTACCACAGAAAACGTGATCTAGTGGCTGAGTTCGTCGAAGAGTGCAGCCGCTGTCCTTTTTCGCTTCTCCTTGTCAAAACCGTATGTAGATGAAGTTAGATCATGATGGTTTTGTTTGTTGATGCTAGGAGGACGTGGGAGAGGGTGTGGAAGGTGTTGGATCAGCTGGAAAATCGCTGGAGAGGTGGTGGGAGGAGATAAAATGAGTGTGTGTGTTTTTGTGTGAGGTGAGAAATGAGAAATCTCAAGATTAACAAGTATTAGTACTTAGGGTTGTAAGTTTTTGGGTTGGGCCGACCTGGGCTGGGCCTGGGCCATGTCTGGTCTGACCCAATGGATCTTGGGCTTACGATGTTCCATTCCTCAAGTTCGTGTCATACCCGGTCGTCGGTTAATAGTTAATCGTATGTTATAACACGATAGTTACCTTAAATTCGTTCATGTATAAAATACGTACATATATTTTGAAGTATTGTTTTAAATACTTTATTTTGAGTTTCAAAAATATAATTTTTGACTCGTTTGATTGTCGGGCTCGTTTTGCGCGTTTTCGACGCGTACGTTACGTTTTAAGCTAAACGTGTAATTGTTTTCGTTTTATCGTTATACTTTAGTGTTTAGCATAATATTTCCAAGTAAATAACTACTATTTGATTCAAATGGATTCATGTTGCATGCTTGGCTTGAGCATAGTCGTTAGTGGGTGTCGGTCTCTTCCGAATGTTTGTGTAATTTATAATAATTACGTACGCGAACGCTTCACGTATTAAAGTAAATACATTATTCACGTAAAACCGGGCTTGTGCTAGACTTTATTTGAAATGAATTTAAATTCTCATTGATTAGATAGGGAATTAGCCTAATATGCATGCGTTAAAACGTACGGAATTTACAGAAATTTTCGGGTTATCACATACTTCTCCCGTTAAAGAAACTTCGTCCTGAAATTTATGTAGTGTCATGAGTAATTGGCGTGTCTCCAAACAGTTGAGGATATTTCTTTTGCATCTCATCCTCACGTTCCCAAGTAAACTCTGGGCCTCGTTTCGAATTCCAACGAATCTTGACCAATTTAATCCGGCTACGTCGAAGCTGTTGAATCTTCCGATCCGACACTTCAATTGGTTCCTCTACAAAGTTTAATCGTGAATCAACATGGATTTCGTCAGGAGGAATAACTAGGGTCTCGTCGGATAAGCACTTCTTCAAGTTACATATATGAAAGGTGTCATGGACGTTACTTAGCTCTTGAGGTAGTCTAAGCTTGTATGCCACAGGACTAACCCATGCTAGGATTTCAAAGGGTCCTATGTACCTTGGATTTAACTTACCCCGTTTTCCAAATCGAATGACCCCTTTCCAAGGTGACACCTTGAGTAGGACTTTGTCTCCTACTTGAAACTCAAGGGGTTTTCGGCGGTTGTCTGCATAGCTTTTCTGTCGGTCTCGTGCCGCTTTTAGTCTGTTAAGAACTTGGGATATCTTGTCCTCGTTTCTTGGACAATCTCGGGGCCAGAAATTTGTTTGTCACTCAACTCTGCCCAACACAGTGGCGATCGGCACTTGCATCCGTATAACGCCTCGAAAGGTGCCATTTGAATACTCGTGTGATAGCTATTGTTGTAGGAAAATTCTGCAAGTGGTAAATGAGTATCCCAATTTCCTCCAAAATCAATCACACATGCCCACAACAAGTCCTCGAGCGTTTGTATCGTTCTTTCGCTTTGACCATCAGTTTGAGGATGGTAGGCGGTACTCATGTCTATACGGGTACCCAACGCCTTTTGCAGTGTTTGCCAAAAACGCGATGTGAAACGGCTATCCCTATCAGAAATGATGGATACCGGCACTCCATGTCTAGAAACAATCTCCTTGAGATATGTTCTAGTCAGCTTCTCCATTTTGTCAGTTTCTTTAATGGGTAGGAAATGATCCGATTTTGTCAAACGATCGACGATTACCTATATCGTGTCATATCCCGACAATGTCTTGGGTAGCTTGGTGATGAAGTCCATGGATATATGCTCCCATTACCATTGTGGCATCTCGGGTTGTTGCAAAAGTCCAGACGGTTTTTGGTACTCGGCCTTGACTTTTGAACACGTCAGACACTTGCTAACATAGGTGGCAATGTCTCCCTTCATGTTTGGCTACCAATAGAATCCCTTCAAATCATGGTACATCTTATCAGCTCCAGGATGTATCGAATAATTAGACTTATGGGCTTCGTCGAGTTGAAGCTTACGTAGTTCCTCCACACATGGAACCCAAAGTCTATCCGCGAAACACAAGGTCCCGTCATCCTTGGGTACTAGTTGCTTCTCCATTCCTCTCAGAGATTCACTCTTTATACGCTCGTCGGTTAGTGCCACTTGTTGTGCGTCTCGAATTTGAGTAGTGAGGTTCGTGTGGATGGTCATTCCAAGAGCACGAACCCTGATACTCTTAATTCTTTATTTACGACTCAAGGCATCGGCTACAACGTTAGCTTTGCCCGGGTGATACTTAATTTCACAGTCGTAATCATTCAGTAATTCGACCCATCTTCGTTGTCTCATGTTAAGCTCTTTCTGGTCAAAAATGTGTTGTAGACTCTTGTGATCGGTGAAAATCGTACACTTTGTACCGTATAGGTAATGTCTCCAGATCTTGAGGGCAAACACGACTGCTCCCAGCTCCAAGTCATGTGTTGTATAGTTCTTCTCATGAACCTTCAATTGACGAGATGCATAAGCAATGACCTTGTCATTTTGCATTAGTACGCAACCCAACCCTTGATGCGAAGCATCACAGTAGACAATGAAGTTGTCTACTCCTTCGGGTAGTGACAAGATAGGTGCGGTGCACAGTTTTTGCTTTAGTAGTTGGAAGGCGGATTCTTGTTTCTCACCCCATTCGAACTTCTTATCTTTTTGTGTTAATGAGGTGAGCGACTGGGCTATTTTGGAGAAATTTTCGATAAATCGACGGTAATAGCCAGCCAAACCAAGGAATTGGCGCACCTCAGTTGGGGTCTTCGGTGCTTCCCAATTCTTGATTGCCTCAATTTTGGCCGGGTCAACGTGAATTCCCTTGCCATTAATTACATGACCCAAGAACTGAACTTCGCGCAACCAAAATTCACACTTGGAAAACTTTGCGTATAGTTTCTCCTTCTCCAACAGTTCAAGGATCAATTTCAGGTGTTGCTCGTGATCTTCCTTTGTTTGCGAGTATATGAGGATATCATCAATAAAAACAATAACGAATTTATCGAGGTAAGGTTTGCAGACTCTGTTCATGAGGTCCATAAACACTGCAGGAGCGTTTGTCAACCCAAAAGGCATGACTAGAAACTCGTAATGGCCGTAACGAGTTCTAAATGCGGTTTTTGGCACATCCTCCTCTCGTACCTTCAGTTGGTGGTATCCGCATCGCAAGTCAATCTTTGAGTAGAAACTAGAACCTTGAAGTTGATCGAATAAATCATCGATGCGCGGTAAAGGGTATCGGTTTTTGATTGTAGCCTTGTTTAGTTCTTGATAGTCGATACACATTCTCATGGATCCATCCTTCTTCTTCACGAATAACACCGGGGCTCCCCAAGGTGAAAAGCTCGACCGGATGAACCCTAGATCTAAAAGTTCTTGCAATTGCGTGGACAATTCTTGCATTTCGGATGGAGCTAGACGATAGGGAGATCGCGCTATTGGTGCGGCTCCGGGTACTAGATCAATCCGAAATTCCACTTGTCTTGGGGGTGGTAGTCCAAGCAAATCCTCTGGAAACACTCCCGGATAATTACGTACGACAGGTATGTCGTCTATGCGTCGTTCTTCTGTTTTCTTCTCCACAACATGTGCTAGGAAGGCTTGGTATCCCTTCCGTAGATACTTGCGGGTTTTTATGCCATTGACCATCTTCAAAGCGCTTCTTTTCAACTCTCCTTGAATTACGAGTATTTCACCCGACGGCAGTGGTACCCGCACTATCTTTTCAAAGCATAAGATTTCCGCACGATTTTCGGATAACCAGTCCATTCCAATTACAATATCAAAGCTTCCTAGGTCCATTGGCAATAAATTTATTTTAAAAGAATGACCCTCGAGATATAGAGTGCATTCCGGTACTACTTCTTCAGTTTCTATTAGTTTACCATTTGCTAGTTCTACTGCGTATTTCATGTCTAACTTATGGGATTCTATTTCTAGTAATGGTCTAAACTCTGAAGACACAAAACTTAAATCGGCACCCGAGTCAAATAGAACTGAGGCATATTGATTGTTTACAAGGAACGTACCCGTGACAGTGTTGGGGTCTTGACGCGCCTCTTGTGCTCCAATAACGAACGCTCGACCACGTGCCGGTTGGTTGTTGCCATTGTTACGGTTGTTGTTGTTGTTGTTGTGGAGTTTAGGGCAACTGTTTCGGAGGTGGTTTGGGTTCCCACATTCGAAATATTTGAGCACTCTTCGTTCATTATTGTCACGGTTTTGAGAGCTTCCTCCACAGAATTGTGCACGGTGACCCCACTTCTTACAGTTATCACAACGGATGCACATGCCCTCATGGTGTCTTTCACACTTGATACACTTTGGCTTGTTGCCTGCATAACCTTTAGGTCCTGGTGCATTAGCAACATACGCCTTAGTGGTCCTGGGCTGCTTGTATTGCGGGTCTTGTCGGTCATTTCTCCCATCATTCCCCCTTCGTTTATCATTCCTACCACTTCCTCCACCAGCTCTTTCGGTTTCTCCTTTGTTAGAACTAACCTTTTTGGTCAGAGTTCCCATCCTTACCGCCTCGTCCGTTAAACTTTGTGCAAGGCTAACGGCGCTTCTGAAAGTGGACGGTTTGGACGTTGTCACCAAGCTCCTGATTTGCGGTACCAATCCCCAAATGTACCTCTCTATTCTTTTGTACTCGGGAGTAACCATGTGAGGTACCAAACGAGCTAGTTCTTGAAACCTGGTGGTGTAAGCAGTGATATCGGACCCATCCATAGCTATTTCCCACAGTTCGGTCTCGATCTTTTGTAGTTCGCTTCGGGGACAGAATTCTTCTAGCATCATTGATTTCAACTCTTCCCAAGGAATGGAGTTAGAAACCTCTCTCCCAAGGGTTTGCACTTGAGAGTTCCACCAGGTCAATGCCTTGCCAGCTAGCGTGCAGGCAGCATACTTAACCATACGGTCCGGTGGACAGCTGCTTATGTCTAGCACAGATTCCATTTTCTCGATCCAATGAATTACCCCGATGGCACCTTCATTCCCATAAAAATTGGTTGGCTTGCATGCTAGAAATGACTTATATGAACACCCTTTTTGGGCATTCTCGGGTGTCTCTGTCCCATGGGTCTGTTCCCTGGTTCGGTCTCCTCCAGCAACATTTCCCCCTGTCCCGCAATCATTAACAACATTCTCCCGTGCACGGCTTGCCTCATACTGGGCCATAGCATCGGCTACCCTCCAAGCCACAATCTCTTCAATGCTATCTTCATTAGAGGGTCCTGAATTCCTTCGACTGTTTACAGTGTTTCGGCGTTTGGGCGGCATGATTTGATCCTAACATACATAACGAAAGACAGACAGATATAATAATCAATGCTACTGTAAAGAACACGACAAGTACCCCAAAGATACATTATATTATATCATAACATAAAGTGCTTTTTACATAAGTTCCTTACAAAAGGGATGGGGTTCTAAGCTTGGTACCCATTAATACATCCTAATTATACAAAATGTGACGAGTCTATCTCTACTCATCGAGTTACTCCTAACACTATGTAAGCACAACCCGCCATACATAAGTCTAACGGAAGTAGGGGAAGTATACGCCTACAGCCGTCCTAAGCACTGTCATCACAAGGCATACTCCAATAGCAAATCCAATCATCCTCAGGCGTCCCTCGAGTACATCCACGCGTGCCCTGATGGCCTCTGCAGTCTCCATGTCCGCCATCCGGTGGCTCTCCACCAAGTCCAGTCGCTCGTAGGTGGACATCATGTCCCCGTCCAAGCGGGACGTATCGCTCCGTAGCTCGTGGATGTCCTCGTCCCGGTAGGACAAAATCTGAAACATCGTACGACAGACTCCAACTAGGGTAGGGACTGTAAGCTCCAACGGCTCCCCAGTGATGGGCAAGGGAGATGGTGCAAGAGAAGACTCTCCAGTCTCACAGGTAGGTGGGAGACCCTCCAGTGATCTCCACCTCCGCAGTATAGACAGCATCCAGCCAAACTGTGTCGACTCGGCATCCTCTGTGACTGCTCATCACATGGTATGTCGGTCATAGTAGGTGGCACCTCATCGCGCGGTGCTAATACTCCTGTGGGTAGATCACGGATGACCTTCCTAGGGGTCCTCCTCATCAGTGGCCTACGTGAGGTCTCGCCTACGGTAGGTATGGTGACGGGTCTCATCACAGGTGCTGTGTGTGGTGTGACACTAGTGTCATCAGAAGTAGCCCTAACGTGGACAGACGGGCTCTCATGTACAGAAGTAGCTCTACTATCAAAGGTGGCCTCAGTGGGTTCCTCATCCGAGGCATAGATGTAAATCGGGCTCTCTCTAGACATATTGCTACAAGGAAAAGTGGGTGACATGTCAGGCTCGTACAATATGTTGAGTTTGTATGGATGCAATGCATGTTATGAGTGATCGTATTTAGGGTTATAGTCTAGGTCTCTAAGGTATTCTAAGTCACTAAAGACTTCTAGTTCGCTATAACCAATGGCTCTGATACCAAATCTGTCACACCCCAAAATCGGTAATTTCATTTAGCGGAAGCATTAGGGTTAAGCGGGGCGTGACTCGATCCAAATAAATAATACAAGAGCATATGGCTATCGCAGAACATCTAATATATTAAGATGCCATTAAAAGTTTTACCAACATTACGGCTTATCGAACCGTCAAAAGCAGTGTTATCAAATACACAGTTTCACAAAAGGTACATTGTTCAAAAGATGGCATCATAATTAATAAGTCAGGTGCGGTCCCAAAATGCATATGGTCTTGCAGCATGGCTAATTCCCTGAAAAACATATTTAAAACGTCAACATGATTGTTGAGTGAATTCACAGGTTTAAAGCTCAATCATAAACCATTATTTAGTAACGTTCATAAAAAGATGGCATCGAAGGCCTACGGTACGATTATTTAAAGTTTGAAACATAGACTGTGATCCCCCAAAGGCTAGCTAGGCCTAAGAGTTAATATGCCGAAACTAAGCCTATAACCAAACCACGACGTAACAATCGTTGCCTTGGACAAAGTAAATATACGATCCTGGTCGCGAACAATGTCGCTAGTTAGCGCGACTAACTAAGATAATCAGTGGGGGAATGTCAATCCGATAGTACTATCCGTATATTTAGTGGCTAGAGTCACCTAGTTAATGGTTATAGTCATTGCAAGCAAAGGACATATGTGCTACAACTTGCGAACTTAGGCTCCCATAAAGATACAAGTCAGTTTCCAATAATCGCATAAATCAGTTATATGTTTTCCACCCCAACATTTGAAAGCATTAAAAACAGTAAAATAGGGGCTGTGAACTCACCTCTTGAGCTAAAGTGTATGAGAGCTAGCAAGTGGCTTGTCCAAGAGTGTCTCTTACTGCCCTAAACGTAAGAGGCGGTTTGTATAAGTAGTCAGCTCATTGCCAAACTATGTTCGTTGTTCACTCGTTTCGAAAGACCGTTTGTGTTAAAAGTACGTACGATTCGTTGGTGATGTTTTCGTAATAATAATTCAAAGTGACATTATTATTATGTTCATTTTGTTGTATACTTATAGAAATATATATGTTGTGTGTATGAGTAGTGTCATATATGGTTTCATTGTGGCTACGCAAATCAATACTTAGTGAATATCATGTTTTTCAAGAAATCTGTTATTAGCGACGGAAGGTTTGTGTCGCAAAAGGGAGTAGCGACGGAAGGGGTTGTGTAGCTGAAATGGCTGGTGACAGAAAATTGTGTCGTTGCAATGATTTGCGACATAAAATTGTGTCGCTAAAATGAATTGCGACAGAAAGGTATTTCCATCAGCTTTTTATGCGTTTTTATGCCTTTTTCCAAGCTCGTTCTCATTAATCAAACGTCCAAAATGGAATCCAATAACATTACAGGTTATTACCCTATCTCTAAGCTTTCCAAACAATATTTTTATGTATGTTTTAGTCAAGGGAAAACTCGTGGAATAAATTCGTAAACACGAGTCTGTCCAGCAGCTCTATTTCGGTATACACGTTACATGATTTGACCATATCTCTAGTTTTACAAAACTTCACAAAACGTGTGAGTAGGGGATTTAAAGCCAATACGATTTCCTAACATTTCCAGTTGGTTTCATCAGTTTTCACTTCGTGGTTAACGAGATATGCCAGTCAACATAAGACCCAAAATCTGGTCAGAAAATACAGAAAGTACATGTACCTTTATTTCTTTTCTTAAAAATAGTAAATGACCATAATAATTCGTGTTTCTTACAGATTTGAAAACTAGACTCTCTGAACTTCGTTTTAGCCTCAAGAAACACATGATTTCATTAAGAAATGAGTTAGATATCGTCGATCTAAAGTCGGTAAAGTTTTGTCCAGTGGGTAATAGCTTTGTCCAACGGTTAACCGCAAACTAGTGAACGTTTTTAATCCAAGGAAATCTAAAGAAAGTTAGAGGTTTCTACCACAGAAAACGTGATCTAGTGGCTGAGTTCGTCGAAGAGTGCAGCCGCTGTCCTTTTTCGCTTCTCCTTGTCAAAACCGTATGTAGATGAAGTTAGATCATGATGGTTTTGTTTGTTGATGCTAGGAGGACGTGGGAGAGGGTGTGGAAGGTGTTGGATCAGCTGGAAAATCGCTGGAGAGGTGGTGGGAGGAGATAAAATGAGTGTGTGTGTTTTTGTGTGAGGTGAGAAATGAGAAATCTCAAGTTTAACAAGTATTAGTACTTAGGGTTGTAAGTTTTTGGGTTGGGCCGACCTGGGCTGGGCCTGGGCCGTGTCTGGTCTGACCCAATGGGTCTTGGGCTTACGATGTTCCATTCCTCAAGTTCGTGTCATACCCGGTCGTCGGTTAATCGTTAATCGTATGTTATAACACGATAGTTACCTTAAATTCGTTCATGTATAAAATACGTACATATATTTTGAAGTATTGTTTTAAATACTTTATTTTGAGTTTCAAAAATATAATTTTTGACTCGTTTGGTTGTCGGGCTCGTTTTGCGCGTTTTCGACGCGTACGCTACGTTTTAAGCTAAACGTGTAATTGTTTTCGTTTTATCGTTATACTTTAGTGTTTAGCATAATATTTCCAAGTAAATAACTACTATTTGATTCAAATGGATTCATGTTGCATGCTTGGCTTGAGCACAGTCGTTAGTGGGTGTCGTTCTCTTCCCAATGTTTGTGTAATTTATAATAATTACGTACGCGAACGCTTCACGTATTAAAGTAAATACATTATTCACGTAAAACCGGGCTTGTGCTAGACTTTATTTGAAATGAATTTAAATTCACATTGATTAGATAGGGAATTAGCCTAATATGCATGCGTTAAAACGTACGGAATTTACAGAAATTTTCGGGTTATCACATACTTCTCCCGTTAAAGAAATTTCGTCCCGAAATTTATGTAGTGTCATGAGTAATTGGCGTGTCTCCAAACAGTTGAGGATATTTCTTTTGCATCTCATCCTCACGTTCCCAAGTAAACTCTGGGCCTCGTTTCGAATTCCAACGAATCTTGACCAATTTAATCCGGCTACGTCGAAGCTGTTGAATCTTCCGATCCGACACTTCAATTGGTTCCTCTACAAAGTTTAATCGTGAATCAACATGGATTTCGTCAGGAGGAATAACTAGGGTCTCGTCGGATAAGCACTTCTTCAAGTTACATATATGAAAGGTGTCATGGACGTTACTTAGCTCTTGAGGTAGTCTAAGCTTGTATGCCACAGAACCAACCCGTGCTAGGATTTCAAAGGGTCCTATGTACCTTGGATTTAACTTACCCCGTTTTCCAAATCGAATGACCCCTTTCCAAGGTGACACCTTGAGTAGGACTTTGTCTCCTACTTGAAACTCAAGGGGTTTTCGGCGGTTGTCTATATAGCTTTTCTGCCGGTATCGTGCCGCTTTTAGTCTGTTAAGAACTTGAGATATCTTGTCCGTCGTTTCTTGGACAATCTCGGGGCCAGAAATTTGTTTGTCACTCAACTCTGCCCAACACAGTGGCGATCGGCACTTGCATCTGTATAACGCCTCGAAAGGTGCCATTTGAATACTCGTGTGATAGCTATTGTTGTAGGAAAATTCTGTAAGTGGTAAATGAGTATCCCAATTTCCTCCAAAATCAATCACACATGCCCGCAACAAGTCCTCGAGCGTTTGTATCGTTCTTTCGCTTTGACCATCAGTTTGAGGATGGTAGGCGGTACTCATGTCTATATGGGTACCCAACGCCTTTTGCAGTGTTTGCCAAAAACGCGATGTGAAACGGCTATCCCTATCAGAAATGATGGATACCGGCACTCCATGTCTAGAAACAATCTCCTTGAGATATGTTCTAGTCAGCTTCTCCATTTTGTCAGTTTCTTTCATGGGTAGGAAATGAGCCGATTTTGTCAAACGATCTACGATTACCCATATCGTGTCATATCCCGACAATGTCTTGGGTAGCTTGGTGATGAAGTCCATGGATATATGCTCCCATTTCCATTGTGGCATCTCGGGTTATTGCAAAAGTCCAGACGGTTTTTGGTACTCGGCCTTGACTTTTGAACACGTCAGACACTTGCTAACATAGGTGGCAATGTCTCCCTTCATGTTTGGCCACCAATAGAATCCCTTCAAATCATGGTACATCTTATCAGCTCCAGGATGTATCGAATAATTAGACTTATGGGCTTCGTCGAGTAGAAGCTTACGTAGTTCCTCCACACATGGAACCCAAAGTCTATCCACGAAACACAAGGTCCCGTCATCCTTGGGTACTAGTTGCTTCTCCATTCCTCTAAGAGATTCACTCTTTATACGCTCGTCGGTTAGTGCCACTTGTTGTGCGTCTCGAATTTGAGTAGTGAGGTTTGTGTGGATGGTCATTCCAAGAGCACGAACCCTGATACTCTTAATTCTTTCTTTACGACTCAAGGCATCGGCTACAACGTTAGCTTTGCCCGGGTGATACTTAATTTCACAGTCGTAATCATTCAGTAATTCGACCCATCTTCGTTGTCTCATGTTAAGCTCTTTCTGGTCAAAAATGTGTTGTAGACTCTTTTGATCGGTGAAAATCGTACACTTTGTACCGTATAGGTAATGTCTCCAGATCTTGAGGGCAAACACGACTGCTCCCAGCTCCAAGTCATGTGTTGTATAGTTCTTCTCATGAACCTTCAATTGACGAGATGCATAAGCAATGACCTTGTCATTTTGCATTAGTATGCAACCCAACCCTTGATGCGAAGCATCACAGTAGACAATGAAGTTGTCTACTCCTTCGGGTAGTGACAAGATAGGTGCGGTGCACAGTTTTTGCTTTAGTAGTTGGAAGGCGGATTCTTGTTTCTCACCCCATTCGAACTTCTTATCTTTTTGTGTTAATGAGGTGAGCGACTGGGCTATTTTGGAGAAATTTTCGATAAATCAACGGTAATAGCCAGCCAAACCAAGGAATTGGCGCACCTCAGTTGGGGTCTTCGGTGCTTCCCAATTCTTGATTGCCTCAATTTTGGCCGGGTCAACGTGAATTCCCTTTCCATTAATTACATGACCCAAGAACTGAACTTCGCGCAACCAAAATTCACACTTGGAAAACTTTGCGTATAGTTTCTCCTTCTCCAACAGTTCAAGGATCAATTTCAGGTGTTGCTCGTGATCTTCCTTTGTTTGCGAGTATATGAGGATATCATCAATAAAAACAATAACGAATTTATCGAGGTAAGGTTTGCAGACTCTGTTCATGAGGTCCATAAACACTGCAGGAGCGTTTGTCAACCCAAAAGGCATGACTAGAAACTCGTAATGGCCGTAACGAGTTCTAAATGCGGTTTTTGGCACATCCTCCTCTCGTACCTTCAGTTGGTGGTATCCGCATCGCAAGTCAATCTTTGAGTAGAAACTAGAACCTTGAAGTTGATCGAATAAATCATCGATGCGCGGTAAAGGGTATCGGTTTTTGATTGTCACCTTGTTTAGTTCTCGATAGTCGATACACGTTCTCATGGATCCATCCTTCTTCTTTACGAATAACACCGGGGCTCCCCAAGGTGAAAAGCTCGGCCGGATGAACCCTAGATCTAAAAGTTCTTGCAATTGCGTGGACAATTCTTGCATTTCGGATGGAGCTAGACGATAGGGAGATCGCG
The DNA here is from genome assembly GCA_963422505.1 of Pseudognaphalium luteoalbum. Taxonomy (NCBI): domain Eukaryota; kingdom Viridiplantae; phylum Streptophyta; class Magnoliopsida; order Asterales; family Asteraceae; genus Pseudognaphalium; species Pseudognaphalium luteoalbum. The sequence goes on along the minus strand of OY730198.1, from coordinate 58,514,554 downwards.
CTATTGGTGCGGCTCCGGGTACTAGATCAATCCGAAATTCCACTTGTCTTGGGGGTGGTAGTCCAGGCAAATCCTCTGGAAACACTCCCGGATAATTACGTATGACAGGTATGTCGTCTATGCGTCGTTCTTCTGTTTTCTTCTCCACAACATGTGCTAGGAAGGGTTGGTATCCCTTCCGTAGATACTTGCGGGTTTTTATGCCATTGACCATCTTCAAAGCGCTTCTTTTCAACTCTCCTTGAATTACGAGTATTTCACCCGACGGCAGTGGTACCCGCACTATCTTTTCAAAGCATAAGATTTCCACACGATTTTCGGATAACCAGTCCATTCTAATTACAATATCAAAGCTTCCTAGGTCCATTGGCAATAAATTTATTTTAAAAGAATGACCCTCGAGATATAGAGTGCATTCCGGTACTACTTCTTCAGTTTCTATTAATTTACCATTTGCTAGTTCTACTGCGTATTTCATGTCTAACTTATGGGATTCTATTTCTAGTAATGGTCTAAACTCTGAAGACACAAAACTTAAATCAGCACCCGAGTCAAATAGAACTGAGGCATATTGATTGTTTACAAGGAACGTACCCGTGACAGTGTTGGGGTCTTGACGCGCCTCTTGTGCTCCAATAACGAACGCTCGACCACGTGCCGGTTGGTTGTTGCCATTGTTACGGTTGTTGTTGTTGTTGTTGTGGAGTTTAGGGCAACTGTTTCGGAGGTGGTTTGCCTGTATAAATTTGATGATTAAGATAGTTTGTAAACTCAAAGTGTATGTGTATGATTATATAATATTGTTACTTATGTTTGAGATAAGTTGAAATGTAATTACTTGTGTAAGGTGTCCATTTACATAAGTATTATTGTTAATGACAAGTTACTAACTTGTGCGTTGTGTGATATTCCAGATAAACCAAGGACTCAGTGATTAGAAGCTGAGTGTTGCAACTTCTGAGGTATCGGTGAGTGGATTTAGAACTCACCCTTCGATTTAGTTGTAATTTTTTGATTGCAACAAGTATACGTAGATTGACTATACGATTGTTAATATGTGTTATTGATTATGAATCTACGTGATATGTGAATCCATGTGTATCAGATTATTAAGGTCAATGTGTAGTTGGACTTTTTGGTTATTATGTGAATTACACAGGTTTTGATTCATTTGTTGTGTTTGAGACTTATGTATGAGTTTAATAACCAATAGTTATCGATCTATTTTGTATTGGCCATACAGATTGACGTTAAGTGTTCTTTGGGAATCCCCGGGTATTATGATATCCCAAGAGCCACCGATCCTCATTGAAAAAGAATGTGTTTACTAGTATTTGCTGTAAACTGATTGTTATGCTAAGTTGAATTGTGTGTGATAAATTCATTCACTTAGCTTCGTGCTAATCCCTCATCCTACTTCCTGCAGGTTTTTGATATATATGTGGGTGTCAGGAAAAGATGCTTTTGCAGGGAATGTCTGACAGATTATGACTCTGATATGGTTTTGCTATAAACCTGGTTTTGTAATATATAATACCCTGACATATGTAGTTTTTAAACAGTTCTAAGTTGGTATGTTTTGAATATGTAACTGTGTATGTACATTATCTTAATGTACAGTATATAAATATGTTTTAAATTCATATACTTCCGAGTAAAATAATATAATATTGTTATATAGAAAGAGGGGTGTTACACAGATCCCCTGGCTGGGGTCGAGCATCCGAAATCCCAATTCGGGATAAAATCAAGTGGTAAAATCTGGTCTCGACACTTAGTGAAAAACATAGGTTTTTAAGGTTCTGTGACCTGCGACATTAAGTGCGACATTGGGTTTGTGTCGCAGTGCGATTGTACTGCGACGTTGGAGTCTACGTCGCTATATGCGACATCAGGGTCTATTACGACATAAGGGTCGACGTCGCTATATGCGACGTTCGCAATCTCATGCGACATTGTGGCTGACGTCGCATCAGGCGACATCGTGGTGTTTTTGCGACATTGGGCTACGACGTTGACAACGTCGCAGCACTGTTTTTGGTCCCTGCGACATCAGGACCTATTCGAACGATTTTTCACCAAAAACACGATCTAACCTATTTTCGGGCCAAATCTTGTTGATATAATGTTAAAACATGATATATTAAGTGTTTCTAACTCGAAATATCAAGAAAAAGAGAGTAAATCCTTACGATTTGGGTTGGAGTTCAAAAATGGTGGGGATGAGCTTGGTGAGGAAGAAGATGAAGATGATGGTGAAGCTTGCTTCCTTTTCCTTGAGATGATGATGACGATTCCGAAAATGATGATGATGATGTTGTTGCTGTTGATTTTTGTTGTTGTTGTTGTTGTTGTTGAAGATGAAAGAAAAGAGAGAGATGGATATAGGGGTGTGTGTGTGTTTTTGGTTTTGTGAAACACAAAAATGGGGAGGGGAAAAAGGGATGGCCGACCAAGAGAAGAGGGGAGGGGGTTTTCCCCCACTTCGTCTCCAATTCGCAGTATAAAATACCCGTATATTCATACTCGATTATTATACAAATTTAATATGTTAAATTTAAAATTTTGTTCAAACTATTTCGTAAATATTATTAAATGAAAATATTTCACTTGAATTACAAAAATGTAATTTGGTCTCAGTTCGTTTCAATTGTGATTATTAAATAATCCTTGTCTATTATATAAAAATATATAAAATTTTCGATCACTTGGTTGTAATTGCATATAAAAATACAATTATTTAAAGTTTAAATTTGACGCGAAAATTTGACTTTTTGACCGGGTGTTACATTCTCCCCCTGTTAAGAAAATTTCGTCCCGAAATTTCGAGTGAAGTCGTGTTCGCGCGGAGTCTGGGGAGACATGTACGTACGTAGGTTTTGTCAAATAGATTGTAGACACACCATGTCTATGACGGAGTTGAAAAGCAGTCATTCCATGACTGTGTCGCTATTTATCATTGTAGTCAGATTCTGACTTTGTTATTTTTTTCAGGGCATGATGAAGTCATGGTTAGTAGGCAACCGTTTACATTGTAGTCCATTCGGGACTAGATAGTTGTCACACGGTGACCGTTTAGTGAGTAATCCTATCAGGACTAAGTGGTTGATGGACGTTCAGTTGATCAGTCTACTGAAAGTAAACTTTGAATTTTACGTGGGCCTAGGTTAACTAGCCCTATAATGCACTCGGCATTTAGTCGGTGAAATGTATTATCGAGGAGCGAAAGTACACTCTTGGTGTAAATCAGAATTGAAAGGTTATGTTTTCGAGGAAGGATGTACATATATCATTTATTGGAGATCAGGTGAATTTTGCGTTTCCTTTTTGGGCAATATTTCTTGTAATGTTTGGGTTCTTTACATTTGAAGCATATCCTATGTAAGTCGGGATTCGCAGGAACTCTGCAATCCCAGATTTTGTGTCCGTATCATTGGCATCTTTCACGGGGTAAACCACATGAACCATCATGATGACGTTTACAGCCGTGACAAAATGGTTTATTACCCGCATAGCCTCGTTTTTCTTTGGGTTCGTTGGCGTAGGACCTTGATATCGCGTAAAAAGTCATGTTTTTACTACCGATATCTCTCTCATTCTGGAACAATTCTTGGCATTTTAAACTCAAAAACAATACAAATCAGTGATATTATGCCAAGATGGTCAAAACAAGGTTGCACGATGAAAATCAAGCAAAACGGATGAAAAACGAAGATTCCACGCACGTTTGAAGATTCAAGGCATCAAAATGAGATTTCAAGATAAAAGTGCCCATCACCAACATCCATCTCACCCAATATGTTCGTTTTCAAATTACGAATCCAACAGAAGAAGAATCAACAAAAACGGACGAAGAATGAAGATTCTACGTACGCCGGAAGATCCAAACGATTCGTACGATACATCTAAAGCTCAGAGACATATTTTTGGGATTTCTTTTCACCAAAAGCTTTGTTTTTTATTTACAAATCCAACGCAAAAAGAATCAACGCAAACGGACGCATAACGAAGAAAACACGCACGAATCGAGAAACGAAGCAACCGGCAGCAAGCTGGTGCAGCTGGCAGCCAGCCGCCGCCGGCAGCCACCCAGCCGCCGCCGGCTGGCAGCCAGCCGCCGGCTGCTGCCCGCCACCTGCACGGATTGTACTTTTTTGTCCTTTTTCGTACCCGGTGCTAGACCTTTTCCTACTTTTCGTACCTGGTGCCACTACCTTTTTCGCCTTTTGTTCCTGGTGCCACTACCTTTTCCACCTTTTGCTAATGTGTGCTTCCATTTGCTAAAATGCACCAAAACTCCTCTATAAATAGGAGGCATGAGGCTCATTTGCAAAACACACCTTCCTAGCTTATCTTTCTCACTCTAGAAATAAGCTCCCACTTTCTCACTCTATATTTCTTTCTTTAGATTAGTTTTAACTAGTATGTAAACTAGTTTAGGAGTTTTATTAGAAGTAGAAGGAAAGTGCGGAACGCATTGTAATCTTCGGTGTATGCTCGGAATTGTGTCAATTAATTCAAGTCTATTCTCTCTCGCATTTAATCCTGGTTCTTTCTATCCCTATCTATCTTAATTAATTACGTTTTTATTGATTATGCTAGATTTAGTTATTGCCATGATTAGAGAGTAGTATACTTGTTGTGTTTGTTTGCGATGTAGTTAATTAATTATGGGATGATTTATAATTAAATATTAAAGATCGGTAGTATCGCTTTGATCGTCTTATTGCATGTTCTTGTTTGATTGTTGCCTTGGGATTATCATAGTGGTAAAATATAAACGGTCTTAATTATCGTAAAGTAATATGATGGCCCCTATTCGACTGTTACTCGATATAGTACTGGAAACACTTCAAAGTGGAGTAAAAATGTATGGAAGTTGAGGAACGACCGAAGGTAGTCATATTACAAAACGGTACAATATTAAGAAGTAATATGATGGCCCCTATTCGACTGTTACTCGATATAGTACTGGAAACACTTCAAGGTGGAGTACAAATGTATGGAAGTCGAGTAACGACCGAAGGTAGTTATATTACGGACTAATATATAAAATGAGAAACCTAGTTTAATTAATCTTTCTAAATAGACTTTTAAACTTCAAATTAATCTAATCTCCTTTCCACCAATAAACGTGATTACAACACCTTTTTAACGACGTCCAATTGAAAGGTAGTCAGTTATCTGTGTCAATATAATTTGTCAAAGGTATGAAACTATGGAACCGCAAGGCTACATGGGGGATTATCGTAGGACAAGATATGGCCAAGGTTTGAAGCGGCGGAACCACTTTAAGTGAGGAACGCCGTGGATAATTAGGGGATTTATTGGGTAGTCTTAAGCAAGGGCTGGTTTAAAGTCATAAATGAACCGTTTTAAATACATGAATCTGTTAGGATGACGAGGAATCGTTATATGATTCAGTTATGTCTAGTACCTTAAGATTTTGTTCCCGTTCATATGAAAGTATTATTAAACCATAGTCAAGATTTTGCTTATTATTCTAAATACTTTGTGATGTTACCATAACCTAGCTTCCGGTATGACATGCTAATGGGATTTTAATTAGTAGGGAATCTAGTGTTTACATCACGAGTATTCAAGATTAATAATTAACAAATATCTTTCAACACAGTTTCTCCAAACATCATCCCATAACTTAATTAATGAAATCTCAGCAAACACTATCTTTATTTTATCTTCTTTATCTTTTATTTTTATTTCGCTTTTATTTATTTACTTGCCTAAGTTAGTTAATATAAAAACCAAAACTCCCTCACTATTTTATAAAACCTTCACTAGTTTGAAAGCCCTCATCTGCCACGCCTTAGTTTCAATTCAGTTGGTTTGAAGAACGACTCTAGGTCATACCTACCACTTGCTCACCCTTAGGATTAGCATTGTTAGGGAAAACTTAGGCCCCGCAATTACAAATTTAAAACACTCCACTGATGCTCACCGCCGGTAGCCGGTGCGACGACAAGGGTTGAAATCCTTACTGACCGCTGGTGGCGCATCAAGTTTTTGGCGCCGCTGCCGGGGAACCAACTGTACGATCCTTAGGCGTTAAGACGAACTTACTTACTAGTGAACCTTTAAGATTTTTTTTAGAACCCTACGTCTTTCTTTATTTTTCCTTCCTTTTACCACTTTTAGAAATGACCACGCCTATCCATTCAACTAGTCAACCACCTGCCAACGAGACTATGACTGTTGCACGTATCACTCTGGCTGATGACTCTAAACCACTGATTGAAGGTCGAAGAGGACCAATCGTCTATCCGGAAACCGATAGAACTTCATTTGAATTAAAGCCCCACATTGTTCAGTTAGTCCAAAACCTCTGTCAATTCCGTGGCCTACCAAATGATGATCCCAACTCCCACCTTGACAAATTCATTTCCTTATCCAACTCCTTTAAGCCGATTGGGGTTAATCAGGACATAGTCTATCTATACCTATTTCCCTATTCACTCACTCTCAATGCACAAACCTGGTTTGAGGAACTAGAAATCAACTCTATAACCTCTTGGGTAGAATTAGCAACCAAATTTTTGGCCAAATATTTTCCCCCATCAAAACAAGCCACGTTTAGATCCAACATCATAAACTTCTGCCAAGTTCACGATGAATCAATCTACGATGCATGGGAACGCTTTAAGAAATTGCTTAAGAAATGTCCAAATCATCGTTTTGAGCGCTCAGACCAGTTGCGCATTTTCTACAATGGTCTCTTCCCACATCACCGTCCTTTACTTGATACCGCCTCTCGAGGCAGTTTCATGAATTGTATGACCAATGAAGCTTGGAGCCTTATTGAGGAAATGACAATGCACAACCATGACTGGAACAATGAAAATCACCCATCACTAGTGAATTCACCTACTACAATCGGGAATGAAGCTATCAAAACTCTCGCTCAGCAAGTGGCAGACCTAACCAAGGAAATCAAGGAATTGAAAAGTCAACTACAACAAGTCTGTCAAGTTAAACTTGCCTTAATTGTGCTAATTTGAACCACTCAGCCCAAGATTTCCAATCTCATCTAACACCACCCAATACTAACCATTCTCCTTACCCACCTACGAATAGCCCACCAACTCACCAACCCGAACCTTTTGAACCCTCTTCCTCACAAACATCTAGTTTTGACGACACCCTGATACAAGTCATTCAAGGACTCTCGGCTAGACAAGACCAAACTGATCTCATCTTAAGAGATCATTTGACTTTGTTAAAAGCTTTCGAATCACAATTAGCACAGCATATTAACGCTAAAACTCAGGATAGTCCAACTAGTTTCCATAAGGAGGCTTCTCATATTCAAGACTCTCAGGTAGCATATAGCCCACCTACGGTTTCTTCTCCGGTGAAGGAACCACCTATTGTCCCATCGACAATAGATTTAGAGTCTACATCAAATAGGAAAATTCCATTTCTGGCTCGTCTTAAACAACGACCCGACAAGCTTAAGTCTTTTAAACTTGATAGGAAATTCCTAGATGCCGTACCAGAAGTTCATTCTAAAAAGTATTTCAGAAAACTTCTTACAACCAAGGATAAGGTACCCGAAGTACCCAATGTCCCGCTGAACGAGGAATGTTCAGCTATCTTGAAAAATACTATCCCTAAAAAACTCGGAGATACCGGACGCTTTACTCTCCCTATTTCCATCTACAATTCAGGCATTATATGTTCTCTCGCTGATTTAGGGGCTAGTGTTAATCTTATGCCATACTCGCTCTTCAAGAGGCTTGAGTTACAAAATCTTCGACCTACCAAAATGACCATACAGCTTGTTGACCACTCGGTCAAATACCCTAAGGGAATAGCTGAAAATGTTTTAGTTAGGATTGACAAATTTCTTTACCCAGCAGATTTTGTAGTAATGGATATGCAGGAAGACGTACACATCCCAATCATACTAGGAAGACCTTTCATGAATACGGCCAAGGCAATCATCAACGTCTTCGCATAAACCATCAGCTTGCAGTCTAAGGGAGAAACCATCACTTTCCATATCGACAATCCTAACGCTGGAGACCAAGCAGATATGTACATGATCTCCATGAAGGCCGCAAAGGACGAAGAAGCTGCAAAGCCAACAACTGAAAGGAACTCTAGCACGGAAATGGCAATCATGCCATATTTCCCGATTGACCTCCGACGAATAATACAAGAGATGAAACATGCATCTCCATCCGCAAACAACCCAATGATGGAAGAATTGATTAGAACGAGAAAGATGGAGGAAGAAAACAAAAGAAGCAGACCGCCACCTAATCTATTTAACATTGATGAAGTAGCGCGAAGTAACCACAACCATCCCACGAGAAGAGAAACACTGGAGGAATATTCCAAACGCACCAAAAACAACCACAAACCATTGCAGATCCCGAAGTACTCGAAGAATTCATCCAAAGATTTGACAAAGTAGTAGGAGGAATAAGCGGCGTAGTCAACATGCTTGCTCTTTCTCCTGCTGAACTGCAATTCTGTCAGCAACAGAAACGGACTTACGCTAGGATCTACAATGCCCTTAAAAGATCTAACATCCCATTCACCTCAATGCAATGGGAGATGTTAGGGTCCATTAGAGCGCATATGAAAGGAACTACTGGACATCCGAGCAGTCGTGCCGACATTTCAATGATGAATGACCTCACATCATTGCTTAACTTGCTAAGTAGAGAAGATCACCTCAGTTCCAAGGAAAGCGGACCTATGGTTATCAACTCCACTATGGAAAAACAAATTGAGTTAATGATTGAAGAACTTAGTGATCATGTTTGGGAGGAATCAAGGTGCGAACGACCTTTAAGGGCCACACATGAATCACCACTTGATATCGCTACTTTTGTTACGATCCATCTACGGGAGATTCAACAACAGAAAAGTAACTCCAGAAGAAACTTCATATTTTACTCAGGATGCAAGGAGATACTTCGTCAGCTTGTTCTAGTTTTCTCAGAATCCGACTTTCCTTTCAACAACCATCAGCACCGGCAAATAGAGAACCTGTGCACGTCCATCAGAAGATTCAACGGAGACCCTAAGACTGAGAATTATGAAGGCATAAAACTGCAATTCTTGGCGTCTATATGCTCTCTATGGCAAAACCCACCGCCAAGAGAGGTTGTTAAGACAAACACAACCACCATGACCGACCATAGTGGGCCCATCACTAAAGCAGTTGACTACATCACCTTCGGACTTGCAAGGACAACTTCAGAGCATCTTCTGAACTACAAGGCATCATCGAGAGATAGTCCACTCGATATAATTACGACAATTATCAACCAATTCATGAGAATCTATCCACCTCGATACACTTTTCCGCAACCTAGGGCCCACAACATCAACGGGAATCTCATGGATGCACCCATCTCCATCTAGCTAGGAGAGAAGAAGTCGAGCTCTCGACTTTAAAAGAGCGCTACTCGGGAGGCAACCCGTGTTTACATTTCTGCAATTTTACATTCCGAGAAGTGATGAAGTCTCCGACTATCTTTCACACTTGGATATACGAAGAAGACCGACGCATCAAGTTTTTGGCGCCGCATCACACATCAAGTTTTTGGCACCGGAATTAAGAAAAGTATATCCAACGTGTTCACACCTACGAGACAAATCACAAAAGACTTGAAGAAATCGGAGCACACAACAACAACGAAGGGACACTACGGAAAAGTCGACAATCATGTGCTTCGGAGCACTCCTCATCATCACCAACAAGCCATATATATAAATGGGGAGTACTTCTATACCGTTTCTTTCATTCGTTATAAATATACCATATCCACTATGCTTATCACTAAGTGTGGGATTCAAACCCAAAACACACAGCTAAAAGAATACGTCTTAGATGTTTTAAATCCTAAGTGTGGGATTTTACCCCAATCAGAGCTTAGAATAACATCGAGGACGATGTTCCTTTAAGTGTGGGATAGCAGTAGTTACACTACTGTAAAATGGATAATGGTATATGCTTGATTCTAAACTCGTTGCTCTTTAGACCATCCTTCTGCAATAAGCAAACAAAAATTTTCAAAATTGAGTTAAAAATATGTTGAAAATGAAATTTTTTTGACGAAGAATGATTTACTTTGGGGAAGAAGGATAAATAAAATACAAATTCCTTTGGAAAATTAGTTTAGTAATCCCATAAAGAGCATCGCATGACTAGGCACACAACAAACCAACTTTCGATTCGTGAGGTATCTTGAGCCATATAAAGCATTCACCTTTAATGCTTCACATCTTCGATTCTTGAGTGTGCCGATGTATGCGTTTAGAATCAGAACTTGCTCCTGTTATGCATTTCAAATCCGAATTGATGAATAAAAGGAGATTGAAATACATCATTCTAAAACCCATCCATACACCCAAACACCCAAAAATAGACACATTACCCCTGCTTTCTCAAAAGCAACCCCAAACTTTAAAATAAAGTTCCAAAGATGAAAGAAGAGAAATCACAAGGAGGTGACATCGAAAAAAAAAAAAGAGAGAAGAAGTTCAAGAATAAAAATTTGAAGAAAAAGAAAATCAATTGGAGAAAAAGACTCCTCCCGCAAACACCAAAAGAAAAAGGGCGTCAATCCTCTCAAAAATTCCAACTTCAACAAAAAGAGACCCACGAAAAACCTAACAAAACCCCCTCTCATATCACCAACACTTCACTTCGAAAAACCCTACATCACTTCCCTTAGAATGATTGTGGCTAGATCGACTTCGCGCTCACCAAAAAGGTAACGATTTGATTCTCGATCAAGCCTATGACGATAAACGATACATGACTGGCGTTCTGAGTGATTGATAATATTAGAATAGGAAACCCTAAACACTTTGAGTGATTTGAGTGACCACCTTGAGAGGATCGCCTAGTCTTGTATCCAAGATCAAAGATCAAAAGCATGCTCCCAAAGATTACAACCTTGTTTTTTAAAGAACAAATATTTCATTTTTTCCAAAACCCCCTTTAGTAAAATGTTCTGCCTCAAAATATTTCATTATCCTCTTATCTTTAACCGTGTTGAAATTCGAGTTTGCTTGAGGACAAGCAAAGTTCTAAGTGTGGGATACTTGATATCGCGTAAAAAGTCATGTTTTTACTACCGATATCTCTCTCATTCTGGAACAATTCTTGGCATTTTAAACTCAAAAACAATACAAATCAGTGATATTATGCCAAGACGGTCAAAACAAGGTTGCACGACGAAAATCAAGCAAAACAGATGAAAAACGAAGATTCCACGCACGTTTGAAGATTCAAGGCATCAAAATGAGATTTCAAGATAAAAGTGCCCATCACCAACATCCATCTCACCCAAGATGTTCATTTTCAAATTACGAATCCAACAGAAGAAGAATCAACAAAAACGGACGAAGAATGAAGATTCTACGTACGCCGGAAGATCCAAACGATTCGTACGATACATCTAAAGTTCAGAGACATATTTTTGGGATTTCTTTTCACCAAAAGCTTTGTTTTTGATTTACGAATCCAACGCAAAAAGAATCAACGCAAACGGACGCATAACGAAGAAAACACGCACGAATCGAGAAACGAAGCAACCGGCAGCAAGCTGGTGCAGCTGGCAGCCAGCCGCCGCCGGCAGCCACCCAGCCGCCGCCGGCTGGCAGCCAGCCGCCGGCTGCTGCCCGCCACCTGCACGGATTGTACTTTTTTGTCCTTTTTCGTACCCGGTGCTAGACCTTTTCCTACTTTTCGTACCTGGTGCCACTACCTTTTTCGCCTTTTGTTCCTGGTGCCACTACCTTTTCCACCTTTTGCTAATGTGTGCTTCCATTTGCTAAAATGCACCAAAACTCCTCTATAAATAGGAGGCATGAGGCTCATTTGCAAAACACACCTTCCTAGCTTATCTTTCTCACTCTAGAAATAAGCTCCCACTTTCTCACTCTATATTTCTTTCTTTAGATTAGTTTTAACTAGTATGTAAACTAGTTTAGGAGTTTTATTAGAAGTAGAAGGAAAGTGCGGAACGCATTGTAATCTTCGGTGTATGCTCGGAATTGTGTCAATTAATTCAAGTCTATTCTCTCTCGCATTTAATCCTGGTTCTTTCTATCCCTATCTATCTTAATTAATTACGTTTTTATTGATTATGCTAGATTTAGTTATTGCCATGATTAGAGAGTAGTATACTTGTTGTGTTTGTTTGCGATGTAGTTAATTAATTATGGGATGATTTATAATTAAATATTAAAGATCGGTAGTATCGCTTTGATCGTCTTATTGCATGTTCTTGTTTGATTGTTGCCTTGGGATTATCATAGTGGTAAAATATAAACGGTCTTAATTATCGTAAAGTAATATGATGGCCCCTATTCGACTGTTACTCGATATAGTACTGGAAACACTTCAAAGTGGAGTAAAAATGTATGGAAGTTGAGGAACGACCGAAGGTAGTCATATTACGAAACGGTACAATATTAAGAAGTAATATGATGGCCCCTATTCGACTGTTACTCGATATAGTACTGGAAACACTTCAAGGTGGAGTACAAATGTATGGAAGTCGAGTAACGACCGAAGGTAGTTATATTACGGACTAATATATAAAATGAGAAACCTAGTTTAATTAATCTTTCTAAATAGACTTTTAAACTTCAAATTAATCTAATCTCCTTTCCACCAATAAACGTGATTACAACACCTTTTTAACGACGTCCAATTGAAAGGTAGTCAGTCATCTGTGTCAATATAATTTGTCAAAGGTATGAAACTATGGAACCGCAAGGCTACATGGGGGATTATCGTAGGACAAGATATGGCCAAGGTTTGAAGCGGCGGAACCACTTTAAGTGAGGAACGCCGTGGATAATTAGGGGATTTATTGGGTAGTCTTAAGCAAGGGCTGGTTTAAAGTCATAAATGAACCGTTTTAAATACATGAATCTGTTAGGATGACGAGGAATCGTTATATGATTCAGTTATGTCTAGTACCTTAAGATTTTATTCCCGTTCATATGAAAGTATTATTAAACCATAGTCAAGATTTTGCTTATTATTCTAAATACTTTGTGATGTTACCATAACCTAGCTTCCGGTATGACATGCTAATGGGATTTTAATTAGTAGGGAATCTAGTGTTTACATCACGAGTATTCAAGATTAATAATTAACAAATATCTTTCAACACAGTTTCTCCAAACATCATCCCATAACTTAATTAATGAAATCTCAGCAAACACTATCTTTATTTTATCTTCTTTATCTTTTATTTTTATTTCGCTTTTATTTATTTACTTGCCTAAGTTAGTTAATATAAAAACCAAAACTCCCTCACTATTTTATAAAACCTTCACTAGTTTGAAAGCCCTCATCTGCCACGCCTTAGTTTCAATTCAGTTGGTTTGAAGAACGACTCTAGGTCATACCTACCACTTGCTCACCCTTAGGATTAGCATTGTTAGGGAAAACTTAGGCCCCGCAATTACAAATTTAAAACACTCCACTGATGCTCACCACCGGTAGCCGGTGCGACGACAAGGGTTGAAATCCTTACTGACCGCTGGTGGCGCATCAAGTTTTTGGCGCCGCTGCCGGGGAACCAACTGTACGATCCTTAGGCGTTAAGACGAACTTACTTACTAGTGAACCTTTAAGATTTTTTTTAGAACCCTACGTCTTTCTTTATTTTTCCTTCCTTTTACCACTTTTAGAAATGACCACGCCTATCCATTCAACTAGTCAACCACCTGCCAACGAGACTATGACTGTTGCACGTATCACTCTGGCTGATGACTCTAAACCACTGATTGAAGGTCGAAGAGGACCAATCGTCTATCCGGAAACCGATAGAACTTCATTTGAATTAAAGCCCCACATTGTTCAGTTAGTCCAAAACCTCTGTCAATTCCGTGGCCTACCAAATGATGATCCCAACTCCCACCTTGACAAATTCATTTCCTTATCCAACTCCTTTAAGCCGATTGGGGTTAATCAGGACATAGTCTATCTATACCTATTTCCCTATTCACTCACTCTCAATGCACAAACCTGGTTTGAGGAACTAGAAATCAACTCTATAACCTCTTGGGTAGAATTAGCAACCAAATTTTTGGCCAAATATTTTCCCCCATCAAAACAAGCCACGTTTAGATCCAACATCATAAACTTCTGCCAAGTTCACGATGAATCAATCTACGATGCATGGGAACGCTTTAAGAAATTGCTTAAGAAATGTCCAAATCATCGTTTTGAGCGCTCAGACCAGTTGCGCATTTTCTACAATGGTCTCTTCCCACATCACCGTCCTTTACTTGATACCGCCTCTCGAGGCAGTTTCATGAATTGTATGACCAATGAAGCTTGGAGCCTTATTGAGGAAATGACAATGCACAACCATGACTGGAACAATGAAAATCACCCATCACTAGTGAATTCACCTACTACAATCGGGAATGAAGCTATCAAAACTCTCGCTCAGCAAGTGGCAGACCTAACCAAGGAAATCAAGGAATTGAAAAGTCAACTACAACAAGTCTGTCAAGTTAAACTTGCCTTAATTGTGCTAATTTGAACCACTCAGCCCAAGATTTCCAATCTCATCTAACACCACCCAATACTAACCATTCTCCTTACCCACCTACGAATAGCCCACCAACTCACCAACCCGAACCTTTTGAACCCTCTTCCTCACAAACATCTAGTTTTGACGACACCCTGATACAAGTCATTCAAGGACTCTCGGCTAGACAAGACCAAACTGATCTCATCTTAAGAGATCATTTGACTTTGTTAAAAGCTTTCGAATCACAATTAGCACAGCATATTAACGCTAAAACTCAGGATAGTCCAACTAGTTTCCATAAGGAGGCTTCTCATATTCAAGACTCTCAGGTAGCATATAGCCCACCTACGGTTTCTTCTCCGGTGAAGGAACCACCTATTGTCCCATCGACAATAGATTTAGAGTCTACATCAAATAGGAAAATTCCATTTCTGGCTCGTCTTAAACAACGACCCGACAAGCTTAAGTCTTTTAAACTTGATAGGAAATTCCTAGATGCCGTACCAGAAGTTCATTCTAAAAAGTATTTCAGAAAACTTCTTACAACCAAGGATAAGGTACCCGAAGTACCCAATGTCCCGCTGAACGAGGAATGTTCAGCTATCTTGAAAAATACTATCCCTAAAAAACTCGGAGATACCGGACGCTTTACTCTCCCTATTTCCATCTACAATTCAGGCATTATATGTTCTCTCGCTGATTTAGGGGCTAGTGTTAATCTTATGCCATACTCGCTCTTCAAGAGGCTTGAGTTACAAAATCTTCGACCTACCAAAATGACCATACAGCTTGTTGACCACTCGGTCAAATACCCTAAGGGAATAGCTGAAAATGTTTTAGTTAGGATTGACAAATTTCTTTACCCAGCAGATTTTGTAGTAATGGATATGCAGGAAGACGTACACATCCCAATCATACTAGGAAGACCTTTCATGAATACGGCCAAGGCAATCATCAACGTCTTCGCATAAACCATCAGCTTGCAGTCTAAGGGAGAAACCATCACTTTCCATATCGACAATCCTAACGCTGGAGACCAAGCAGATATGTACATGATCTCCATGAAGGCCGCAAAGGACGAAGAAGCTGCAAAGCCAACAACTGAAAGGAACTCTAGCACGGAAATGGCAATCATGCCATATTTCCCGATTGACCTCCGACGAATAATACAAGAGATGAAACATGCATCTCCATCCGCAAACAACCCAATGATGGAAGAATTGATTAGAACGAGAAAGATGGAGGAAGAAAACAAAAGAAGCAGACCGCCACCTAATCTATTTAACATTGATGAAGTAGCGCGAAGTAACCACAACCATCCCACGAGAAGAGAAACACTGGAGGAATATTCCAAACGCACCAAAAACAACCACAAACCATTGCAGATCCCGAAGTACTCGAAGAATTCATCCAAAGATTTGACAAAGTAGTAGGAGGAATAAGCGGCGTAGTCAACATGCTTGCTCTTTCTCCTGCTGAACTGCAATTCTGTCAGCAACAGAAACGGACTTACGCTAGGATCTACAATGCCCTTAAAAGATCTAACATCCCATTCACCTCAATGCAATGGGAGATGTTAGGGTCCATTAGAGCGCATATGAAAGGAACTACTGGACATCCGAGCAGTCGTGCCGACATTTCAATGATGAATGACCTCACATCATTGCTTAACTTGCTAAGTAGAGAAGATCACCTCAGTTCCAAGGAAAGCGGACCTATGGTTATCAACTCCACTATGGAAAAACAAATTGAGTTAATGATTGAAGAACTTAGTGATCATGTTTGGGAGGAATCAAGGTGCGAACGACCTTTAAGGGCCACACATGAATCACCACTTGATATCGCTACTTTTGTTACGATCCATCTACGGGAGATTCAACAACAGAAAAGTAACTCCAGAAGAAACTTCATATTTTACTCAGGATGCAAGGAGATACTTCGTCAGCTTGTTCTAGTTTTCTCAGAATCCGACTTTCCTTTCAACAACCATCAGCACCGGCAAATAGAGAACCTGTGCACGTCCATCAGAAGATTCAACGGAGACCCTAAGACTGAGAATTATGAAGGCATAAAACTGCAATTCTTGGCGTCTATATGCTCTCTATGGCAAAACCCACCGCCAAGAGAGGTTGTTAAGACAAACACAACCACCATGACCGACCATAGTGGGCCCATCACTAAAGCAGTTGACTACATCACCTTCGGACTTGCAAGGACAACTTCAGAGCATCTTCTGAACTACAAGGCATCATCGAGAGATAGTCCACTCGATATAATTACGACAATTATCAACCAATTCATGAGAATCTATCCACCTCGATACACTTTTCCGCAACCTAGGGCCCACAACATCAACGGGAATCTCATGGATGCACCCATCTCCATCTAGCTAGGAGAGAAGAAGTCGAGCTCTCGACTTTAAAAGAGCGCTACTCGGGAGGCAACCCGTGTTTACATTTCTGCAATTTTACATTCCGAGAAGTGATGAAGTCTCCGACTATCTTTCACACTTGAATATACGAAGAAGACCGACGCATCAAGTTTTTGGCGCCGCATCACACATCAAGTTTTTGGCACCGGAATTAAGAAAAGTATATCCAACGTGTTCACACCTACGAGACAAATCACAAAAGACTTGAAGAAATCGGAGCACACAACAACAACGAAGGGACACTACAGAAAAGTCGACAATCATGTGCTTCGGAGCACTCCTCATCATCACCAAAAAGCCATATATATAAATGGGGAGTACTTCTATACCGTTTCTTTCATTCGTTATAAATATACCATATCCACTATGCTTATCACTAAGTGTGGGATTCAAACCCAAAACACACAGCTAAAAGAATACGTCTTAGATGTTTTAAATCCTAGGTGTGGGATTTTACCCCAATCAGAGCTTAGAATAACATCGAGGACGATGTTCCTTTAAGTGTGGGATAGCAGTAGTTACACTACTGTAAAATGGATAATGGTATATGCTTGATTCTAAACTCGTTGCTCTTTAGACCATCCTTCTTCAATAAGCAAACAAAAATTTTCAAAATTGATGAAGAATGATTTACTTTGGGGAAGAAGGATAAATAAAATACAAATTCCTTTGGAAAATTAGTTTAGTAATCTCATAAAGAGCATCGCATGACTAGGCACACAACAAACCAACTTTCGATTCGTGAGGTATCTTGAGCCATATAAAGCATTCACCTTTAATGCTTCACATCTTCGATTCTTGAGTGTGCCGATATATGCGTTTAGAATCAGAACTTGCTCCTGTTATGCATTTCAAATCCGAATTGATGAATGAAAAGGAGATTGAATCACATTATTCTAAAACCCATCCATACACCCAAACACCCAAAAATAGACACATTACCCCTGCTTTCTCAAAAGCAACCCCAAACTTTAAAATAAAGTTCCAAAGATGAAAGAAGAGAAATCACAAGGAGGTGACGTCGAAAAAAAAAAGAGAGAGAAGAAGTTCAAGAATAAAAATTTGAAGAAAAAGAAAATCAATTGGAGAAAAAGACTCCTCCCACAAACACCAAAAGAAAAAGGGCGTCAATCCTCCCAAAAATTCCAACTTCAACAAAAAGAGACCCACGAAAAACCTAACAAAACCCCCTCTCATATCACCAACACTTCACTTCGAAAAACCCTACATCACTTCCCTTAGAATGATTGTGGCTAGATCGACTTCGCGCTCACCAAAAAGGTAACGATTTGATTCTCGATCAAGCCTATGATGATAAACGATACATGACTGGCGTTCTGAGTGATTGATAATATTTGAATAGGAAACCCTAAACACTTTGAGTGATTTGAGTGACCACCTTGAGAGGATCGCCTAGTCATGTATCCAAGATCAAAGATCAAAAGCATGCTCCCAAAGATTACAACCTTGTTTTTTAAAGAACAAATATTTCATTTTTTCTAAAACCCCCTTTAGTAAAATGTTCCGCCTCAAAATATTTCATTATCCTCTTATCTTTAACCGTGTTGAAATTCGAGTTTGCTTGAGGACAAGCAAAGTTCTAAGTGTGGGATACTTGATATCGCGTAAAAACTCATGTTTTTACTACCGATATCTCTCTCATTCTGGAACAATTCTTGGCATTTTAAACTCAAAAACAATACAAATCAGTGATATTATGCCAAGATGGTCAAAACAAGGTTGCACGACGAAAATCAAGCAAAACAGATGAAAAACGAAGATTCCACGCACGTTTGAAGATTCAAGGCATCAAAACGAGATTTCAAGATAAAAGTGCCCATCACCAACATCCATCTCACCCAAGATGTTCATTTTCAAATTACGAATCCAACAGAAGAAGAATCAACAAAAACGAACGAAGAATGAAGATTCTACGTACGCCGGAAGATCCAAACGATTCGTACGACACATCTAAAGTTCGGAGACATATTTTTGGGATTTCTTTTCACCAAAAGCTTTGTTTTTGATTTACGAATCCAACGCAAAAGGAATTAACGCAAACGGACGCTTAACGAAGAAAACACGCACGAATCGAGAAACAAAGCAACCGGCAGCAGGCTGGTGCAGCGGGCAGCCAGCCGCCGCCGGCAGCCACCCAGCCGCCGCCGGCTGGCAGCCAGCCGCCGGCTGCTGCCCGCCACCCGCACAGATTTCACTTTTTTGTCCTTTTTCGTACCCGATGCTAGACCTTTTCCTACTTTTTGTACCTGGTGCCACTACCTTTTTCGCCTTTTGTACCTGGTGCCACTACCTTTTCCACATTTTGCTAATGTGTGCTTCCATTTGCTAAAATGCACCAAAACTCCTCTATAAATAGGAGGCATGAGGCTCATTTGCAAAACACACCTTCCTAGCTTATCTTTCTCACTCTAGAAATAAGCTCCCACTTTCTCACTCTATATTTCTTTCTTTAGATTAGTTTTAACTAGTATGTAAACTAGTTTAGGAGTTTTATTAGAGTTAGAAGGAACGTGGAGAACGCATTGTAATCTTCGGTGTATGCTCGGAATTGTGTCAATTACTTCAAGTCTATTCTCTCTTGCATTTAATCCTGGTTCTTTCTATCCCTATCTATCTTAATTAATTACGTTTTTATTGATTATGCTAGATTTAGTTATTGCCATGATTAGAGAGTAGTATACTTGTTGTGTTTGTTTGCGATGTAGTTAATTAATTATGGGATGATTATAATTAAATATTAAAGATCGGTAGTATCGCTTTGATCGTCTTATTGCATGTTCTTGTTTGATTGTTGCCTTAGGATCATCATAGTGGTAAAATATAAACGGTCTTAATTATCGTAAAGTAATATGATGGCCCCTATTCGACTGTTACTCGATATAGTACTGGAAACACTTCAAGGTGGAGTACAAATGTATGGAAGTCGAGTAACGACCGAATTCATATCACGAAATGGTATAATATTACGAAGTAATATGATGGCCCCTATTCAGCTGTTATTCGATATAGTACTGGAAACACTTCAAGGTGGAGCACAAATGTATGGAAGTCGAGTAACGACCGAAGGTAGTTATATTACGGACTAACATATAAAATGAGAAACCTAGTTTAATTAACCTTTCTAAATAGACTTTTAAACTTCAAATTAATCTATCGCCTTTCCACCAATAAACGTGATTACAACACCTTTTTAACGACGTCTAATTAAAAGGTAGTCAGTCATTTGTGTCAATATAATTTGTCAAAGGTATGAAACTATGGAACCGCAAGGCTACATGGGGGATTATCGTAGGACAAGATATGGCCAAGGTTTGAAGCGGCGAAACCACTTTAAGTGAGGAACGCTGTGAATAACTAGGGGATTTATTGGGTAGTCTTAAGCAAGGGCTGGTTTAAAGTCATAAATGAACCGTTTTAAATATACGAATCTGTTAGGATGACGAGGAATCGTTATATGATTCAGTTATGTCTAGTACCTTAAGATTTCGCTCCCGTTCATATGAAAGTATTATTAAACCATAATTAAGATTTTGCTTATTGTTCTAAATACTTTGTGATGTTACCATAACCTAGGTCCTGGTGTGACATGCTAATGGGATTTTAATTAGTAGGGAATCTAGTGTTTACATCACGAGTATTCAAGATTAATAATTAACAAATATCTTTCAACACAGTTTCTCCAAACATCATCCCATAACTTAATTAGCGAAATCTCAGCAAACACTATCTTTATTTTATCTGTTTTATCTTTTATTTTTATTTCGTTTTTATTTATTTACTTTCCTAAGTTAGTTAATATAAAACCAAAACTCCCTCACTATTTTATAAAACCTTCACTAGTTTGAAAGCCCTCATCTGCCACGCCTTAGTTTCAATTCAGTCGGTTTGAAGAACGACCCTAGGTCATACCTACCACTTGCTCACCCTTAGGATTAGCATTGTTAGGGAAAACTTAGGCCCCGCAATTACAAATTTAAAACACCCACTGATGCCCGCCGCCATTAGCCGGTGCAACGACAAGGGTTGAAATCCTTACCGACCGCTTGTGGCGCATCAAGCGTAAAGTAATATGAAAGTATTATTAAACCATAATCAAGGGTTCGGGTTGATTTGTTGGGTTATGATTAGTGCTGGAATCTCCATTCCATCTTCCTTGGTTGTTTTCGGTTGCAGGTGTCCCGCGTCGGACCACCTGTGCCATGAGTTTGTGGGCCATGCGAACAACCTCTTCAATGGTAGCGGGTTTAGAAGCGGTGACCATTCCCTCAATTTGCATCGAGAGTCCCCCGATGTACCTTTCGATTTGTTGGCTTTCAGGGTGCACTATGGTTGGGCAAAGGGGTGCCAGTTGGTGAAAGCGGTTGGTGTATGTCATGATGTCGTTGTCTTTCACGGTGAGGTGCCAAAGTTCATCCTCGAGTTTGTGTAGTTCCTCACTGGGACAATACTCGTTCCTCATTAGTTGTTTCAGTTCCTCCCACGGAAGTTCATGAGCGGTGTCGATTCCTACAGTTCGGGCATAGAAATTCCACCAGGTAAGGGCATTATCCTGGAGGGTATATGTGGCGTACTTGACTTTGCAGTCGTCAGGGTAATTGCAAATGTAGAATACAGATTCCATTTTCTCGATCCATCGGATTAACCCGACAGCCCCTTCAGTTCCAGCGAAGTTTAGTGGGTTACAGTTCAAGAATTCCTTATAGGTGCAGGGTTATGCTCGGTTTCGAGTAGCTAAAGCATCAGCCACTCTTTGTTCAGCGAATTGGTCGCGCTCAGCTTGAGTGTAAGTTTGTCGTCTAGGCGGCATGATTCTTAAACAAGAATGAAACGACAAGGTGTGAGATCTTTATTCAAAGATTTTGATTTAGCGTGGCGTGAAAATCAGTGATTTGTAGTGATGTGAACCAGAAAGTTAATCAAGTTATGCTTTTGAAAGTCCTCGGACTTTTAAGTTGTCATGACGTGAATAGCTCACCAATGCTTAGAATGAGTAAGTTGAGATGTTGTAGTTTCAGTGTGTAGTCGTGATAACGACTAAATAGTGTTTCCAGTGTGGGTCAACCATGAATAGGTCATCGTAGTAGTCTAACAGACTATAGTGCAGTACTAACGTACTGTAGATGTAATTCTAATAAATTAAAGTGTAGTACCCTAATACTAGAATGCAGTAACCATGTACCGTGATGCAGTGCTAAAAGCACAGTAATGTAATATAATTGTATTATGAGTGTAGTACCGAAGTACTATGCAGCACCACGTGCAGTAATGCAGTGCCCGAAGCACCGTAATGCAGTACCCATGTACTGTGAGTGTAGCACCATTGTGCCATTTGCAGTATCAACATACTGTGAGTGTTGCACTAACGTGCCAACTTGCGGTATTAACATACTGTGTAATGCAGCACCACGTGCTGTGTGTTGTTCGAGTGTAGCCCTAAGGCCAAAGGTGCGTTGATGTTTCGTGATTTCCCAATTGTAGCGCGAAGGCTAAAATATAAGTGCAAAGGTATCGAACCAGGTAGGCACCGAGGTATTCAATCATGATGATCTAAATGATCAAGTTTTGATTGAGGTGATTTTGTGGACTTAGTCAACACTAATCCAATGGTGATCAGTATGGTCAAAGTTGATATCGAGACACAAATAAGTCATTGATTTTCGGTTTAACTGTTGAAAGAAAGTTCCAAAACGTTTGAGTGTTGTGGTTGGCCAATTTTGATGGGTGATCGTCTGCCCGACGATGAGAGCTAGTGAAAATAATATGAGGGTAGTGATCATGACATGCCCTGGGAATGATTTCTCATATGGTGAGAAATTTGTTTGTTTTAAATTTTTGTGAACGTTTAGCATGTGTGGGTTTCCATCCTAATTGGTAATGTTTATGCCTCCTTTCTGAGGTTCAACGGTAGGTATCATATTCTCCTATGCGTACATGTAGAGAGAGTGTCGAGTCATGATGGTGAGGAATATTGCGATGTGCCTCTTCGCGAGTATATGATGGTACAGCAGAATTGTGTTATATATACTGAGTATATATATATAGGTACATAGAAGTAGTACACAAGCAAGGCCTATTAATATATACCTACAATACATATAATAGCCTAGGGTGTCTAGCACGTAGCAATCAGAGTCAACTAGTGCATTCCTAATCCAGTATAACCCCTTTCAGATATCACATCATCTTTATTTAATTGTACATAGTTAGCTACGCTATGTTAAATTAAACTCGTATGATGTAATCCCTGAACCAGTTATACCTAATGAGGAATACTGCCTAACGGTCATAGTCTAGGCCCAATAAATGCAACCTAGTTCACTATAACCTTAGGCTCTGATACCAATCAGTAACACCCTCAAATTTCGGATTGCGGAAGCGGTCAGGTCGGGTGTTACCAAATCAAATATCACAGCATAAGATACATAATGAATGACTCTAAATGAGACGTTTGAAAGTAATTATACATTTTCCAAAGTAGAACGTTTACAACATTTCGAGTTTAATAGAAGTTTCAATTACATAATTTGAAAATACAAAAGTAAATGCAGAGTGGTCCCCATTGTTTGAAAATATGCTACTCGAGCTAGCTTATCTTGTAGCAATCCTAATCCTGCTGGGCACCTGAGAACACATGCTAAAACGAGTCAGCTATAAAGCTGGTGAGTTCATAGAATTGTTAGTGGATACATAAAGTATAAACCTTTTATGTTTTGAAAAGTAATTCAAAATTTACGATTTTGATATGTATTGTATTAAAGTTGCAACACTAATGTGAATACATTCTACAAGGTATCTCATACCTAAATCGGTATAGCTGTGCACCTAAGTACATAATGAAATGTGGCAATCCATGCCTAGATACCTATCAGGTAATAGTGAGTCCATAAACGTGAGGCAGTACATGCCTAGTAGCTATAGAGAAATGGTATGACCACGTCATATGATAACAAATAATTGTAGTTCCGCAGAACTATGATTGAGTATATATAGTGCGTTGCATCCAGCAACAATTGGTTGTAGACCCGCAGATCTATGGTTGAATGTTTAGCGTGTCCGTTTGACCCGTTAGTGTTAGCTAACCCGGACTCATTGAGCTAACGGCCACGCGTGGAAACTCCACCGACCCGTTAACTTGTTGCGGATCACGAGCATAAGCTCGCCCATCCGTGAATGTGTGTGAATCACGAGCATAAGCCCACCCATCCATCGATTTGTATCACTTTACCGCGATATCGTATTTGTGCCCACTGCAATACCGTGGCATCGTTTTGTGCCCACTGGCATCGACCGAATTGCTCGCAAGCAAAGTTTGTAATTGAGCCGGTAGTTCTACGACATGCCCGACTTGAGTAATTGAGCCGATAGTACAATGACATGTCCGACTTGAGTAAATTGAGCTGACAGTACAATGACATGTCCAACTAGTTCGATTGTGTTTGTATGCGTGTATGTATACCTATATACATAACTAAATTATAGGTGGCACCAAGTGCTCGAGTTGAAGTACAAGCATGTATGTATATATATATATATAGATATATATGTATATATAAGTTGAACCAACGAATACCTCAGATAGAGTAGTATGTAGCACATGAAATTGATTTATTGTAGCTAAGTATGTATATACAGTACGTAACCATTTGTTGTGTTGCAATAAGCCTAAGTATGACAAATCATCACCTAGTTGTTTTGGTATCGGTATAAGGAATCCATACTAACGTGTATTTCTAGTGTATACTCCTAGCCTCAGCCTAGAAAGTATATTGAGATCCTTGGTTGTTGTTTACTCGAGTTCAATTCCAATTTGAAAGTCCTGAAATATATATATGGGCAGTTTTAGTTTCCTAAGAGGAAGACTAATCCTGTAAAAGTCTAGTTGTTGTCTTGAGTAGGTAGAACTAAACAGTCCTAGTGTGTTTGACAGCATTGTCCCGTGACAATATGGTCAATGTATAATAGTGACTTAACCAAGTCAGGTGATGGTGATTGTTAGACAACAATCTAATGGTGTACAATGGTAACCTAACTAGGTTAAACAGTGATATTGTTCCACAACAATATATTGGGTGTAATTCCTAAGTATTACACATTCATATTTCCAAACAGTGATATAGAAATGTGTGAATTATAAAAGTTTAGCATTATAATTCGAAAACAGAAATTGAGCATGCGTCTCACCCCGAAAACAGTAAAACAGTTGAAAGAGTGGGGCTATGAAACTCACCTGAGGAGTTAGCGATCCTACGATACACACGTCGTCCGATGGGTAACCTCCTAGTGTCCTAAACACGTGAGGTTATATGAGTACGAGACAAATCAGTTTGTCTAAGCGTGTTGTGTAAGTATTCATTTGTCGTTCAGGTTTGGAAATCGTGTACGGGGGTCCGAGGGCAGCGCCCCTTGTAGCGGGGTCCAAGGGGTGGCAACCCCTGGCAGGGTCCAAGGGGCAGAGCCCCTGGCTGGGGTCGAGCTGCCAGGTCAGCTTGGAAAATTTTTATTTCTATTACATTGCTTTAGTAAAAACGCATCCGAAATCCCAATTCGGGATAAAATCAAGTGGTAAAATCTGGTCTCAACACTTAGTGAAAAACATAGGTTTTTAAGGTTCTGTGACCTGCGACATTAAGTGCGACGTTGGGTTTGTGTCGCAGTGCGATTGTACTGCGACGTTGGAGTCTACGTCGCTATATGCGACATCAGGGTCTATTACGACATAAGGGTCGACGTCTCTATATGCGACGTTCGCAATCTCATGTGACATTGTGGCTGACGTCGCATCAGGCGACATCGTGGTGTTTTTGCGACATTGGGCTGCGACGTTGACAATGTCGCAGCATTGTTTTTGGTCCCTGCGACATCAGGACCTGTTCGAACGATTTTTCACCAAAAACACGATCTAACCTATTTTCGGGTCAAATCTTGTTGATATAATGTTAAAACATGATATATTAAGTGTTTCTAACTCGAAATATCAAGAAAAAGAGAGTAAATCCTTACGATTTGGGTTGGAGTTCAAAAATGGTGGGGATGAGGTTGGTGAGGAAGAAGATGAAGATGATGGTGAAGCTTGCTTCCTTTTCCTTGAGATGATGATGATGATTTCGAAAATGATGATGATGATGTTGTTGCTGTTGATTTTTGTTGTTGTTGTTGTTGTTGTTGAAGATGAGAGAAAAGAGAGAGATGGATATAGGGGTGTGTGTGTGTTTTTGGTTTAGTGAAACACAAAAATGGGCAGGGGAAAAAGGGATGGCCGACCAAGAGAAGAGGGGAGGGGTTTTTCCCCCACTTCATCTTCAATTCGCAGTATAAAATACCCGTATATTCATACTCGATTATGATACAAATTTAATATGTTAAATTTAAAATTTTGTTCAAACTATTTCGTAAATATTTTTAAATGAAAATATTTCACTTAAATTACAAAAATGTAATTTGGTCTCAGTTCGTTTCAATTGTGATTATTAAATAATCCTTGTCTATTATATAAAAATATATAAAATTTTCGATCACTTGGTTGTAATTGCATATAAAAACACAATTATTTAAAGTTTAAATTTGGTGTGAAAATTTGACTTTTTGACCGGGTGTTACATTTTGGTTGGATGATAATGTTGTACTCTGGAGGTGGGACAGTGTCCATTAGTGTCTCCAATCTTGTAGCAACGTTATCATCAAATACCTGGGTGAATGTCTCCTCTAAGGTACTAGTGAAGTCTATTAGGTCAGGAAGTGAATCAATCAAAGAGATTTTTGGGATACGTTCAACCACAACTGGTTGTGGGATATGTTCAACCATATCAGTTTGAATGAGTTCGTTACTCAGAGTCGGTATGTATTCCTTCAGTTCATGTGAAGTTGAGTCTTCTATGTAAATCTCCAAATTTGGGCTTTCCATCTCGATTTCTTCGTCTACTTCATCATCCTCATCACTCCGACCGGAAGTTTCGAGTTGTAGTTGTTCGGAAAGTTCTTCTAGAACGAACCCTCCGTCGATCTTTGACGTTGATAGGTCGGGAATAGGTGAATGTGAAGGTTTAGAAGCTTGGGTTGGTGAGGTATTTGAAGGGATACTGCAACCAAACTCATGAGAATGTAAGTCTATATCTGGTGTACTAGATGTGGTGTGTGTACGTATCTCAACTTTCTGTATCCTAGAGTTAGCTCCAGCTCGATTCCTACTCTCCTCACTACTCTCTTGGGCTTGTGTTGGTAGTTCATTAAAGATTTTAGACATATTATAAGTAAAACTTCTAAGTATGTCTTCTTGTTCTTTAATCATTTTTTCAAGTGATTCGGAAGGAGGTGAGAAAGCAGCATTACTGCTGAGATAGGCTAAGGGCGTATCTCTCAAGTCAGGATTCTCATAGGGTTGTGGTATACTCACAAGGTGAGGTGAGTGTGGGTAGATTTCGAGTGTTTGAGGATGAAAAGGTTGGCATGGATGTGGTTGGAAAGTGTTGGGGTCATTTTGATATAGTGTTTGATGATCTAAGTACCCTAGGTTATCCAAATACATCATACTATGGCTTTGGCATTCTCCATCTACGTGGGTATTATCGCACATCCTACATCTATTTTCGATTGAATTAACAAGACTTTGCATTTGATCTAATTGTTGTACTTGAGTTAACATTTCCCAAGGGATCAGAAAAGACGGCATAAGGAGAAGGTTTCAGAATTAAAGTCGGTGGTGAGAAGGGAATCTAAACTAATACTAAGGTAATCCTAACTACGCTAAACTACGTGCAAAATGTAACTTTTGACAAGGATGGTAAGTCCCAGTCAAAAGGATCTCTTAAAAACTAACTTATCTAAACAGGCTCCAAATCGTACTACAGTCCCCGGCAGCGGTGCCAAAAACTTGATGTGCCCCCAGCCGTCAGTGTCGTTGGTGTTGTTGTAACGACCGAGGGTGCGATCAGGGTGTTTTAAAATTTATTTTGCTGGGGGCCTAAACCTCCGAACTACCTACTAGTACTAGGTACAAGTACCTGATACTAGTACGTGGTAAGGATGATTAGGGTCGTCTCCAGACGGTCGAATTTGAAACGGAGCTTGTTTGGATAATTCAGCCTTCAAGATGGGGTTCAGATAGTTGGTTTTGTTTGAGTTTTTATCTAATTTAAACTACTAAAGCAATAAAATTAAAATGAACTAGCTAGCATATAAGGAACAACTAAGGATAGGGAAGACATGGTTCACCATGACTTGGGATAGTATAATATCGGGATTGTGTTTATGATGGGGAAATTATTAACTTGTTATGTTTAAAGGGAGAAATATGTAAGATCTAGGGGGTTATGTATCTAAGTCACTAATACTTTCCTTCCTAGACCTTGTTAATACTTTTCTTAAGCTTTAATTACTTTGATTTATGAACTAGACCTCTCCTTTTCAAACAGTTATACATCCCAGGATTATTCGCAGTTTGTTAAAACGTGTTTCATATGCAGACCATGCCTTTCAGTAATAGACGGTGTACTTTGCATAGTAAGTCCACAGCTTCTCACATCCAACATGCGGTCAAGAGCAATTGACAGTGAAGGTGACACTCTAAACTAACTAAATGTAAAGCAGTGCAGAAATGTAAACCTAATATATACAACGAGTGGTTTCACTGTGTCTTACTTATTGCATGTCATGGGCATAGATAACTACTTACCATAATTAAGGTTCATGACTCCCTAATATCTAGGTTGTAGTCACGTGGATAACTGGAAAGGGTACTCCATAAATTAGGTCTGGTATCATATGTTTAAACAAAGTATAATGATTCCCATTCATATATGTTTCTTTTTATAAATTTAAACTATGTTGGAATGAGTTGTTTTTACGATCCTATCAACTAACTAACGTAGAGTTGTCCGCAATCAGATAGAAGATATGTCACATGGATAGTAAACACAAACAATTACAATACACCGGAAGTTCTCTCAAATGTACTGAACACATCGGCCAATGACTACCCTCGAATCCTATTCCCCAATCTCGGTCATCAGAGACGTCCGTATCATGGCATGGTCTATTGAATAAATAGTCGCATAAATAGGTTTTACCCTACCGGAATAAGTTGGGGCAGTCCGGTCATAAGCGGTTGGCCAAACATGCCATCATTCGTTCATAATATTATAATTAAACTATAAACAGAAATTCATTTAGCACTTTTATAGTATTGATCAGTAATATAACTACCTTCGGTCGTTCTCAGACTTCCGTACGTTTGTACTCCGCATAAAGCATTTCCAGCACTATATCCGAGAACAGTCGAATAGGGGTCGTCACATTACTTCACAATATTTAATATCATCCCATTATAACTATCTAAATCATGGCAAACATATAAGCAACTACTCGCATATCATGGCAATAAATATTTCTAATGTTAATAAATCAGAAACATCAAACAAGAACATTACAATTAATTAATAAAAGAAAGGATAGATATTACCCGTAATTATTGCGAGCTAAACGATGCTTATATTACTTCCGAATATTTCAAAACGTTACATTGCTAAGCTAGCTACTACTAACTACTACATAATTAATTTCCTACTTATCTCTCACCAAATTAATTAAATTAACTTAGAGAGAGAAAGTAAAAAGAAAATAAAACTAGAAACTAGAGAGAAGTAAGAACGATATATGGAAGGTGTATGTGTTCCAAGGTGTGTTTTTCAAATGAGCCTCATGCCTCCTATTTATAGGAGAGTTTTGGCACATTTTAGCAAGTGGAAGCTCACAATAGCAAAAGTTGGAAAAGGTGGTGGCACCGAGTACGAAAAAGGTGAAAAAGGTGGTGCACAGGGTACGGAAAAACACGTAAAGGTCTAGCACCGGGTACACGAAAGGACCAAAAAGCGGGAACCGTGCAGGGGGTGGCAGATGGCGGCGGCCTGGTGGTGGCCAGCGGCGGCCTGGTGGCTGGCCGGCGGTGGCTGGCTGCTACCCGCACCGGTTCGTCGTCTGTTGCCTCGTTTCTTGATTTGTGCGTGTTTTCTTTGTTATGCGTCCGTTTGTGTTGATTCTTTTTGCGTTGGATTCGTAAATCAAAAAAGAAGCTTTTGATGAAAAGAAATCCCAAAAATATGTCTCCTATCTCCAGATATTGCGTACGAATCATTTGGATCTTCTGGAGGGCGTAGAATCTTCATTCTTTATTCGTTTTTGTTGATTCTTCTTCTGTTGGATTCGTAATTTGAAAACGAGCATCTTGGGTGAGATGGATGTTGATGATGGGCACTTTTGTCTTGAAATCTTTTTTTGATGCCTTGAATCTTCAAACGTGTGTGGAATCTTCGTTTTTCATCTGTTTTGCTTGATTTTTATCGTGCAACCTTGTTTTGACCATCTTGGCATAATATTATTGATTTGTAATGTTTTTTAGTTAAAGTGCCAAGAATCATTCCAGAATGAGAGAGATATCGGTAGTAAAAACGTGACTTTTTACGCGATATCAGTGTACATGGTCAGTTGTTGTACACAAAGTTGTTATGCTAAGTTGGGCTGTTGTTTATTGATTTACTCACTTAGCGTTATGCTAATCCCCCATATTAACACTTCTTGCAGGTTATGGATTTATGATCGGGTGGGCAAGAAGTTGGACTGGAAGGAATGTTTGACAACTAGGCGTTACTCTGATATCTTATTTGGTTAAATCAGAAATGTTTTTGTGAAATTATATAACACCTGAGTTGATAAACTGAAGTTTTGAAATAGTTTGGATTTTTATGTTGTTAAATAATGTAAATTATAATGTCTATAGGGACTTCCGCTTCTGATATATTATATTTAAATGAAATAAATATGAGGGGTGTTATAAGTTGGTATCAGAGCATAGTTTTGGGTGAATCGAACATGGTAAGGTGTTCAACCCCAAATCTATTGTTGTGTCAAGTCAAACATTCCAGAGTGTGGGATTAGTTGTTTCATGAGAAATTAGTTAGTTGGATATGTGCTAACCTATAACAAGATTCGAGATTGTTGTTTTGATTGCAGAGAAGGAGGAACATGAGAAACCGACTGGTACTCTCAGTGATTCCTCAATCTACGTGGGCCTAAATGCATCAGGTAATTCTAGATAATCTTGTTGAATTTAAATAAGTTTGAACAGTCTACTTTGCTATGATGATATAGTTAGTAGTATAGTAAATGGAGTCAGACTGATATGATTCCCCAGTTTTGAGTCAATTGATGATTATTACATGTTAATGTAATAAAATGGGTAGTTCTGATTGAACTTGAAATTATAGAAGAGATGTTGAATTGTGTAGACACAGTGTTGATCAAGTTGTTAATAGTGATACTGTTGAACGTAAAGGTGTCTACAATATTGAAATAGAATATACAATCAGTTGTATGATTATGATATGATAATGAAAGGTGTGTTTATATGTCCTTGCTAATTAACTAATTAAATAGTAGATGACTAAAGAGGAATTACTTCCTTGGAAGAATATGTGGTTAGGAAGTATATTTTAATTTAGGTCAGATGATTGAATGAATATGAAATAGGTAAATTTCGGTGTGAATATATGATTAAGGAAGAAGTATGTCTTCCTGGTCAATTGTAATCTAGTAAATAACATGTAAAAGTTGAAACAATGACATAAATAATGATGTGAATTATATGTCATTGATATATAATTAGTTTCTATGTGAATTGAAACAATAAAAGTTGTCGATAATTGTGGTGTAAAAGTTGAATTAATAACTTGATGTGATATGTTATTAATATTGGAATCACTGTTATGGGAATAGTAGCTAATAGGAGTAATTAAAGTATGTTATTAATTGATCAAGTGGAATTATTTACTCCTACGAAAAGGAAAGTTTTTGAGCCATATGATTAAGTGGCTATTATAATAATATGGTCATTATTGGATACATATGTGGTATTACACGTGATATTGTCGAGACATTAGTGTTTGATATGGTGTCATATGTTGAAATCATGATAATTGTTTGATATGTGTTAAAGTAAAATGAAAGTACATTGACGATTTATGATATGAAGTAGCCAGACAAGGAATGGTGAAAAACATAATATTACGACGCCTGATCACCGCCGTTATATTATGCTATGTCGTCTGAAGTTGTTGGGGCTACCAAGTATCATTGAGAGTTAATGTGATTGAGAACATGAGTAGGAAATTGTGTGAAATAAATTGATTGTGAAGTCACTGTGGAAGGAGGTAATTGGTAGAATGGTACTACCTAATAAAATTTAAAAAATGCAAGTTGTGTGACACTTGCCATTTTGAAAAGTTATGTGAAATACTTATGTGACAAAGTGAATTTTGTTGAAAGCTGATTGTTTGACTAATTGGTTGGATTTCTATTAGTGGAATAAATAGTGTCCAAATGAATTTTTTTGTGTCTATGGCTTGTATTGAGCCAAGATTGAACAAAGGACTTTGTTAATGTAACGGAGTCATTAATATTCTTGAAAATGTTGATTAGAGTTTTATGATGTAGGTTAAACCTAAATGCGAAGTATATATATAAAAAAAAGTTAAGGTTTGAAATCAAGTGTGATGTTATGATAAGTTAATATGACAATGTGTTGAATAAGAAAGTCAAAAGTTGAATAAAAAGTTTCGTTCATGATACAATCACGGGAATATGATTGGTCATATAAGAGTTAAACTTGAAAGAAAAGTGGTTAGAGTTAATTGTTGATTAGTTGATTGAATTGAAGTTGACAAATAGTCAACAAAGTTGAAATAGTCAAACTTGGGAAAAAAAAATTGTTGTAAATTGTTTAAAATTATGAGTAAATTTTTAAAAGAGTTAAATGAGTTGGTCAAGGTTATGTAACCTTGATTAATAATTTAAAGTTGTATTAGATAGATAAAAGTTCTAGTTATTATCTGACCTATGTCAATCAGTGCCTTATATTGACTGATGAAATATAAATAAATTTAAACAGTTTCTGATAGTGATACTGTTTGTTGTTTGTATATAAATGAAGTTGTGATAAAATGACTAAAGGATTGAAGTTTGAAAAGAGTAATAAAGTAAGTCAAGTATCTGATTATATGTATATTAGATGTTGAAAATATTGACTTACTAAGATGATTTGATTTGACTTTGTCAAGTCAAATGGATAGTGCATAATGTGAAAATTTATGATGATGTAGTGTCAAATTGGTTTGAGGACCCAAAAAGGGTCGTTACAATAACCAGACGGGTGGTTGAAGGGTTTGAATGTAATGTATAAATTATTTTAAGTTCCAGTTGAAATAATAAACCAGTGATAAAAGTGTTGGAACTTAAATTGTCCTTTGGTTGTCATATGCCATGTTGATTGAAATAATTAAGATGACCAGGAAATGGTTAACGGTCATAATAATGGTTGAAACTAAGAAGCTGATAATCACGTTGTCATTAAGTGAGAATTTGATGAAATTATGATTGTTATGATGTGAATAATAATCAGATAAAATGATAAATTGAGATTTAAATGAGTTAAAATGTAAATTGAGCCAATGTGGGAATCAATCATATGCAGTTAATATGATGTTAACATTGGTAAATATGTGCTTACGGATGACATGTTGTGTTGTCGTGATACTTGTGTTGAAGTATCATAGTGTTGGCAAATATTAACTTAGTGCCGAGTAATTTTTTTAAATTACTGGTTGTAATACTGGTAGACATGAATTTTATAATTCACTTGATAAAGTGATTATGTGTTTGTTGTGATATGATTACCAACGTGATAGGATAATAAAATATACACTAAAATGTAATCATGAAATAAGTTGATGTAGAGGTCAATTAAAAGAAATTACTTGTGGTAGATATTGCTGAAGTGTGTGGGTGATTAGCACATTATGGGAATGTGGTACGGGTACATGTGTAACAAAGTACCCATTGATGAACAAAACTCAGCAATTATCCAATATGATTTGATGCTAGGTGACTGTAGAATTATGTGATTATGTGATAGTAGTTGTAACCATAGAAATTGACCTCTACTTTGGTTATTAATATGTGAATAGAATTATATGATTACAAGATAATGTTGATAAAAAGGGTATTATAAACACAAGTGATATGTGGATATTAGCGTGGAGGCTAGTTATAAATTGAAATTTGAGTTGTATTGATAATATGTGCATTGTGGTTTAATAACCACTGTTGTGTTGATAAGAAGAGATGAGTCATAAATTGAATATGAATTTTCAAAGTTAACACGTGCATTGTAAAATGAGATGAATAATTTTAACGAGTTAAGGATTTTAGCACGTTGCTAATTTCCGGTTGTAAGAATCTCGTAAGTGACTTTGTGTTTCACTCATTTTGAGTGATTATGTGTTTTAAAATGAGTAAGTGGTTAAATATAAATAGTTGTCTTATATATTAAGATAAGGGTTTATGCACAGTGTATGTACATGGGTGAAAGACAGAAACATGTACATTAGGATATGTGCAAGTGGAAAGAATTGAAAACATGTAACAACTATTATAAGTTGCTTGATTGGGATAAGGTACTTTGAGTTACCAAAGTAATAGGGAAATAAACCATGTAATAAATAGATGATTATGGTCTTAGTGGAACGAAATGTATAGTGGACTGAACCTCACACGAGGGACGAAAGTTGTTATATGACTGTGTTACTTAACTTATTATGTATGATCAGATTTCGAGGACGAAATCTCTTTAAGGATGAGAGATTTGTAACATCCTCAATTGGGACCTAGTAATATTTTACTCTTTTCTAATTTTAAATGATTATTTAATGTGTTGGGAAATAGTTCGGTTTGAATTACTTGAAAAGAAAAAAAATTGGAATAGGAGTTAAATATTCCATTGTGACAGATAAATTATTAATTGTTGTAAATTAATAAAGTTGACGGTAAAATAAAATTGTTGAAATCGTAAATGGTTTTTAGGTTCCAGACAATAGGGTTAGCAGGGAACTGGGTCGGTTATGTGGGAACCGACTTAATTTTTCTTAAAATCCCCTAACCTTTCCCAAAGGGTTCTAACTCTTCATTTTCTAAAAATAGAAATCATGAGTCGTTCCTATGGATTTAAAAATTTAGCTAGAAACCATTTGATTCAACATCTTGATTCATCATCATCATCTTTAGTACATCAAAATCAAGTTGTAAGTATTCTTGATTTTATATATAAATTGAGTTTGATTGATTATGATTAAATTTGAAGGGTAATGATGTTATCAAATGTTTATCAATGATTGTGTAGCATTAGAAAGTGTAATAAATCATTTTAATAGCTGAACTTGATGTTTTGTGAAACTTGAATTCAGGTTTGAGGTTTTACAGAGCTGAAGGTCGCTGGTAGGGATGAACTACCCGGCTGGTATGACCCTTACCCGGCGGGTAGTCATGTTTGGATAGTACCCGGCGGGTAATAACCCGATCTGGCGGGTAATGTGACTTGAGGTAGAACCCGGCTGGTAAATGTGTAACCCGAATGATTCTCTAGGTTTTAAAACACGAATTACTCATGTTACCACAAAATGCAAATCACCCGGTTGATTGATTGATTACCCGGCTATTTGTAAGAAAACCCAGCGGGTTCTATGTTGACCCGACGGGTAGAGCCAATTCCAGCAGCTTTTATTTTAAGTTAAATGCTTATGATGTATTGAATATAACTTGAACATAGTATGTTAATGTAGGTTATATTCTTGAGTTTAGTTATACTTATGAATGGAATAATATGGTGACATAAGTATTAACTATCATTCGAGTATTTGATTATAATTATTGTGTCAATATGATACATTGTGTTAAGAGATATTGTAATATGTTGTATGATGAGACATGGTGATATGTTATATGATTATGACGTGTGTTGTTTATTATAATGAGTTCATTATTAATGATAAGTTACTAACTTGTGATATTCTTTTGTATTCTCAGATCAACATAAGACTCAGTGATATTAGACTACTGAGTGGATGACTGAGATGACGGTGAGTGGATCTATAAACCCCAGTGTGATTTAGTTGTAACAGGTTTGGTTACAACGGGTAAACGTATTATTATTGATTCAGTTGCCATGATTATATGGTTTATTAGTAATAATACTGTTGATAGACTGTTGATCTAATATGATACATGATGAGTAGGTGGTTATGTGATCACTTGATGTATTGCCTTTGGGCATTGTTGATTCAGAGGCCAGTTGTATTTTGGATTGGGCTTGGGTTTGCTATTGTTTGGATAACACAGGGTCTTAGTACAAGTATTATTGTTGTAGCCTGTGTTGTTTGGGTTATAGCATCAAGTAGTCAGTTAAACCTCTGTATGGGCCTGCAATTGGTTTTAAAGTGTTCTTTGAGAAGGTGTTAACTCAAGAACCACCGGTCCTCTTTGATGCCAGTTGTATTTGATAAACAGATGTGTTGAGTGTACATGGTTAGTTGTTGTACACAAAGTTGTTATGCTAAGTTGGGCTATTGTTTATTGATTTACTCACTTAGCGTTATGCTAATCCCCCACATTAACACTTCTTGCAGGTTATGGATTTATGATCGGGTGGGCAAGAAGTTAGACTGGAAGGAATGTTTGACAACTAAGCGTTACTCTGATATCTGATTTGGTTAAATCAGAAATGTTTTTGTGAAATTATACAACACCTGAGTTGATAAACTGAAGTTTTGAAATAGTTTGGATTTTTATGTTGTTAAATAATGTAAATTTTATAGTCTATAGGGACTTCCGCTTCCGATATATTATATTTAAATGAAATAAATATGAGGGGTGTTATAGTTTACTGAAGGTTATTATGAATGGACTGCCATGGTTTGCTGATTACGCAAATTTTCTAGTTACAAAAACTCTTCCCACCGAGATGAAGTACAACGAAAGGAAGAGATTTCTTTCGACTTTGCGATATTACTTTTGGGAAGACCCATTTTTGTTTCGGGAATGTGCTGATGGTATGGTGAGGAGGTGCGTTCATGGAGAAGAATGCATAAAGATTCTAAGTCAGTGTCACAACGGTCCTACGGGAGGACATCATGGGCCATCATACACAGCTAGGAAGGTGTTTGAGACAGGATTTTATTGACCAACTGTCTACAAGGATGCATATGAGTTTGTGAAGGAATGCGATGCTTGCCAACGAACGGGAAGGATCTCTAAAAGAGATGAGATACCACAAAATCCTATTATGGTTAGTGAAATTTTCGATGTCTGGGGAATCGACTTTATGGGACCATTTCCACCGAGCAACGGAAATAAGTATATAGTTGTGGCTGTCGATTATGTTTCAAAGTGGGCTGAAGCAAAAGCATTACTGACTAATAACGCACGAGTGGTGATTAAGTTCCTCAAGCAGTTGTTTTCGCGATTTGGAACTCCTAAAGCATTGATTAGTGATCGTGGAACGCATTTTGCAAATGCGCAATTGGAGAAAGTTTTGAAGAAATATGGAGTTAATCACAAATTCTCTACTACTTATCACCCACAAACTAGTGGACAAGTAGAAGTGACCAATCACGGTTTGAAGCGCATTTTAGAACGTTCAATTGATGGAAATCCGAAAGATTGGTTGAATAAACTAGATGATGCATTATGGGCCGCAAGGACTGCTTTTAAAACGTCCATTGGAACCACGTCGTACTGACTCATTTATGGGAAAGCTTGTCACCTACCATTTGAGTTGGAACACAAAGCGTATTGGGCATTGGAGCAATGCAATCTCGATGATGATACAGCTGGGAAAGAGAGACTGGCTCAGTTACAGGAACTAGAAGAGTTAAGGATAAATGCATATGATAATGCTCGACTGTATAAGGAACGCACCAAGAAATGGCACGATGCACATCTTAGATCAAATAACTCATTTGAGCAAAGTGACAAAGTGCTCTTATACAGTTCTCGTTTGCATTTGTTTCCTGGGAAGTTGAAGACTCGTTGGACGGGACCTTTCGTAGTTGAAAAGGTTTATCCATTTGGTGTTGTTGATTTGAAAGGTCATTCTGGTACGACGTTCAAGGTAAATGGAAGTCGTTTGAAGAAGTATTATGGTGATGTGAGAGACTCCAAACGTGATTTGGAGATGAATTTCAATTAAGTTATGAAGCAAAGTATTGAGCTTACCGACGTGATAAACAAAAGCGCTTTTGGAAGATAACCCGTTGTTTTTCTTAATTATTTATTTTGTTTTGTTTTGTGTTAATAAAGCTTATGGAAGAGGATGCTGGTTGTTGAAAGGCTTTAGTCTAGCTTGTATATTGAAGATAGCTCAGGGGAGTTTCTGTTCACTTCTTTTCTATTCCATATATTATTGTTTATTTTGCAATGAGGACATTGCATATTTTTAAAGTAGGGGATGGGGAAAAGAAGTTTGTTTGTCCTTAAAATATGAATAGTAAATATTGAATTAAAGGGCATTCTATGCTAGTCATTTTTCAAGGCCAAAATTTTTCTTTTAAAATTGTTTTCTGTGTAAAGTTTAGCAAATCTTGTAACACACTTTGGGAATTCAAAGGATGAAATGAACTTAATTTTAAATATTAGATAATTCATCATATGATGTATCGATAGGCAATCTATATGAAGGTTATTGAGCTTTTAAGAAATTTAATGCATAAAGTAGTATTTATCCTAAGAGGATCTTTTAGCAAGGTATGACCTTAGTCTTAATCCTTATATGATAGCATGTTATAATCCATAATTTTGGGATCCTGATTATCATCATTTGGGAATATACTGGGTGTTGTCTCCTCTGTTGTACGTAAGTACAGACCTGGTTTCCGTCAGTATATTTGATATATATAAAAAAATATAGACAAAAAGAAAAGAGTACAAAGGACTTATGAACTGAAAAACTAAAGCCAAGTTATGTCGCTCTGTTGTACTAAGGTACAGACCTGTCACTAATGTCTTGATTTGAAAAATGATTGATTTAATTGGATATTCATTATGTGGAGAATTGTGGCACGTTAGTTGTATGAGGGTATTTTGCTATTGAAAATCAAGGGAAAAAGCCTGCTAGAATAATAATAAGTTGAGCTTAACTTCTGAATTATAGATTGTTTAGGTGGACAACAATATCGATAATCATTGTGAGTTATCTTTTATGTCTAATAATATATGAGAAATTGTTTTCCTAGAAGAGTTTCTTGATTACTAAGCTGTATAGTAGAAGCAATTTTAGGATAAGAATTTGGTTTTTGAAATGCTAGGTAGCATGTAAGTCCTTTTGCACTTTTATTTGCTGTTCATATTGGAAGTTTTTGAAAGTCTTAATCGATAGTCTACTTGAGGGCAAGTAGGATTCAAGTGGGGGATGTTTGATGAACGCCAAAATGTACTAGATTATAGTACTAATTACCCCATTGTTTAATTAAATTCTTACACATTTTGTGTGAATAAGATACTGATTTCGTTCATATGTGCATATAGGAGTTAATTGGAGCTTGAAGCAGAAAAGAAACAAAAATCGAGCAAATATTGAAGAAAAGAAGCTAAAAAGTTGAAGAATGAAAAAGGAGAAATCGAATTGCTGAAAAGTTGGATTTTTCAATCCATACAGCGTATGGAAATCCATACGGCATATGGATTATGTGAGCCGGACTACCAGTACGCGGCCCTGATCTGCTGGGCTTTTTAATCCATACGGCGTATGGAATTTCATACGGCGTATGGATGGTTTCGACAGAATTATTAAAAAACCCTAATTCACTTCATTTTGAGGGTTATCACTTCTCATTTCTCTCCAGCCATTTTGCACTCATTCTAGCCTCATTCCAGGAGCATTTTGAAGGATTAAGAGCTTGAAGAATCAAAGGTTTTCAGTTGTTCAATCATTCTTTTGGTTTCTCAGTTCGAATATTTAAACCTTTAAATTTGATTATGATTTCGGTTATGATTATGAATCTGAGTTTCTGTAACAATATGATTGGCTACGTTCTTATTACATTTGTTTAGATGATAATACTCAGATGATGGTTTGATTATTGAATTACGGATTTATATTGGCTTTTATGAATGCTTATATGTTTACTTGATGATCCATGTTTAATTATTGATTATTGGTGATTACCTAACGTGATGATCTATTGATTTATGATTGATTTCTTTATTGATAGATTATTATTGATGATTGTTGATTTTAATTGAGCATTATCACTAGATATATTGAGTTTGATAGGTTATGATCAATAATGGTTGATAATGGGTAATGAATGTGATAACTATTAATTAGTTATAAACTTTGTTGATTCAAGTTGCAAAAGTAAATCATATAAATGGTGTAGGTTCAACTTAGAACACAGTTTGGTGGATAACGTTAATTTGAATTGTTAACGTGTTGACAACAACTTGATATCTTTCTTAATTGTGTTTAATCAATTAATCTTGTAAGGATAATTGGTAGTATTTGTCATATCACAATAAAATCCATATGTTAGCAATTCAATAAAGTGATAATCGGATTCTGAGGAAAGTAATCTAAACAAATGTATTTCTTCTATCATTTGAATTAAATAATTTTATTTTAGTACTTGTTCTTTAATTAGTTTCTTTTAATTTTCATTTAATAATTCGCTTTTAATAATTGTTCGCCAATTGTTCGATCGGAACTAAAACGTCCGCCCATTATTTACTGTTTTTATTTGCAACAATTTCCAATTTGTTTAATATTGACATCCGTTCCTCGTATTCGACTCGGACTTATTAGGCTATACTATATTACGACCAGGTATTCTTGCATGTGTTGTGTATAGTAAGCAGGTACTCCTCTTTATAAAACTTAACTCTGTTTACACAGCATCAAAACACTTCGTTGTAATCTATTCCTTCTTGTTGATTAAACCCTTGAACCACTAGACGAGCTTTATTGCGAGTAATGACACCCCGATCATCTCTCTTACACTTAAATACCCATCTAGTTCCAATTGGATACTCTCTCTTTGGAAGGTCAACCAACTCCCATACTTGTAATTTTGAGAACTGAGATAGTTCTTCTTGCATTGCTTCCACCCACGAACTTTCCTTTAAAGCATTTGAACATTTTTAGACTCAACTTGTGTGATAAAGCATGAATATAGACATTGATTAGAAATCTCTGTCTCTCAAGCTTGGGTGAACTTGGTTATCAGAAATGCTAGCTTTAACTTGTCCTCTAGTTAACATAGGTATTTGAGGATCACCTATGATATTCTCAGGTGGATGATTCTTGCTAGTCCTAGTAATCGTTACCGGTTCAACCGGTATTTCATCCTCCAAATTAGTACCTATTTCATGAGTACTATGAGGTTCAGGTGTGTCTTCGAAATCTGGTACCTCCTCACTGGATGGCTGTGAATTATCAATATCAGAAGATATTCTTAATTCTCTAAGTGGAGTAATGATATCATCCACTAAGTCTTGCAACAGCTCTTCCTCATCTGGAGGTGTATTTACTTTGGATCTTTGAGATCCACTAGTAGATGTTTGATTTGGATCAGCACTTGTCTTGACTGTAGAAGATTGAGCATTCGATGTTGGAGTGTGGCCAATATCCTCATTTCCAGACAATAAATGTTCAGAAATCTCTGAAGCTCTGATACCAATTGTAAGTCCCTAGTTCTAGGATCGATAACTTCGTTATCTGTAGTATTAAG
Source organism: Pseudognaphalium luteoalbum (assembly GCA_963422505.1). Taxonomy (NCBI): domain Eukaryota; kingdom Viridiplantae; phylum Streptophyta; class Magnoliopsida; order Asterales; family Asteraceae; genus Pseudognaphalium; species Pseudognaphalium luteoalbum. The sequence goes on along the minus strand of OY730198.1, from coordinate 58,472,960 downwards.
GTGCGGAATCCCTTAATACGTCGTTATCTTACTATAACGAATAAGTTTGCGTTTAGGTTAACTAATACTTAGCTTTAAACGATAAACCGTCAAAGCCTAGCCTTTAGAATACGTTTTTCTCTGGATTACTGAGTTCGCAGGTTGCAGAAAATCGAATGGCAAAAGTCCTCTTTAATTCAAACCGAATCAAATATATATACCGAGTTCACCTCGCAGGTCATGGGCCTGCGAGTCCAATTCAACTCGCAGCCCAAGCCCAGATTGGATTAGGTTCGCAATACCTATTGTATTGCGAGTTCAGATCTCATCTCGCATCGCAATGCCTTGCGACTTGAGATCTCAACTCGCTATACATGTTTATTTCATTTTTGATATTCGTCTAACACTTTAATATACAAACGTGATAACAATTACACTAGTCATATCTCAAGCTAGATCTGTTATCACAAACTATGTCTCAACATCTACAATTGTCCTTTTATCTCTTACTGGAAAATTTGAATGCTAAGCTCAAAAGTCCATGTGGTAAAATTTGTTCAGTTGTTTCTATCCTTAATAATGATAATGTTATTCCTCACAACGCGATAAGTAAAAGGATTGGTAATGGTGCAGCTACTTTATTTTGGCATGATATAGGATTAGAGACTCTACTTTGTCTTCTAAATATCCCTGTGTGTACAGATTGGATAAGCATCATGATTTTTTGGTTAACCAACGTTGGGACGGTTCTTGCTTTACTTGGAATTGGCATCGTGACATTAGAGGTGGTGTAGAGGAGTCCCAATTGCATCAACTTTCCAATCAGGTTTCGGAAATGGTTTTATGTGATCAAGATGACAATTGGAGCTGGAAATGTGGATCGATAGTTGGATTTTCGGTAAAAGGAATTCGGACTTTGATTGATCAACCTTTACCATCATCTCATATATCTCCTACTAGGTGGAATAAGTTTGTTCCATCTAAGTTCAATATTTTTGTGTGGCGTCTTTTGTTAGATCGGTTACCTTCACGATTAAATCTTTTCTTCAAAGGTTTGGACATTCCATTGGTTTTATGCCTAGTTTGTTCTAGCGTTATTGAATCGATTGATCACGTTATGTAGGATTGTTTGATTGCTAAGAGGGTCTGGATGTCTTTGTCTAAATGGTTGGATTTCACAATCCCAACCTCTATGGATGCTTATGGTCTTCTTCAATTTATTGATTCATTACCTAAACCGAAGAGATTAAAGAAAGTGCTGAAGTCAATCATAAACACGGCATGGTGGAGTATTTGGAGATTTCGTAATGATAAAACTTTTGCTCCAAATAAGAAACGTGATGTTGTTCTTTTCGATTCTATTGTCATTCATTCTTTTGTATGGTATCACAATAGGAATAGAAAGCATAAGGTATAGGAACGCAAACATGAAGTGGATTGTATGGCTCTAAAAATCCTTGTTCGTCTGCTTAAAGGACATTTATTTGGAGCGCTTATTTTTTTTGGTTTCTTGTTCCGCTTCCTCGAGACTTGTTTGGGATTGCATCAAAAACATCACGGGGTGAAAATCAATGGCGTGGCCTCCGTTGATGGAGGTTTTTCTCATGTCTTGGTATATCTGTAATCGGCATGAGTTTTTTTTTACCCTTTTTGCATTCTTAGAATTTTCTGTCATTCAAAAAAAAATAAAAATGGCAAAATCATTATAAATGATTAACTTTAAGGATTAAACTATCAATTTTTTAAAGTATTAGAAACATGGTGAATTAAACCACCAAAACTTTTAAACTTGGAGGATTAAATCATGAGGAAAAAACTTGAGTAGTTAAAACGGAAAAAATGAAAATTTGAGGATTAAATCATTATTAACTCTTAAAAATGGCGAGTGGTGTAAGTATGATACACACAATTAATATCGGGCGCAAGTTTAATGCATTTCTAGACACAAAGCCCAATTAATTGTAAATTATTATTAATTAATGTTAATATTAAACACAAATTAGGGTTAATGGTGTAGTTGAATTGTACAAATGATTTTGTGCTTTTAGGCTTTTAGCATTAATTCAATGACCAGTTCTGTAATTATGAAAAAATTGAATTGCAAAAATGATAGTAGTATATAAGGAAGACTAAGGGTATTTTAGTCATTTCATTTGAACAAAGATCATTTATGCAACAATGTTTCCGTTTTGGTCTATGTATAGAAATAAAGTACGAGAACTATCGGTGTAATAGTGGATCCATGCAATTAACTCTAATTCCATATTCCATTAAAGAGTCGGGCATATTACATAGGCAGAAGCCCGTACACATTTTAACCCTTTACAGCTTTATTTATTTATGAAATCATGTGCCAAATTCTTTCATATGAAACATGGATTTTCTTTTCTCCAAAAGATACACATGATCATTAGATATTTCTACGACACAAAAAATTTCTATACACCACTACATTATCATAATCCATTTGTATAGATTGTTATAAACGTTCATATAGTATGGTGCAGGGGTATCAATGGATTGGATTATAATCTACATCCGATCCGATCCATTTACGTACACGGCCTGATGGATCAAAAAACATATCTATTAGTTCATTAAGTGATTCAACAAATCGATCTAGATGTCCAATTAAACAGTTGGATCAATTCATGATCCATCTAGATCGATCCATAATTATTTGTCTCACCTCGAAATAATATCACTAGGTAAACTAAAAAATTAATTCGATAAACAAAGACATGTTCCCAAAAAGGAATTTTTGAAAACATAATGTGGTCCTATCATTCACTTTCGATTTTAAGGAATACATTGGAAGACTTCAAATTGAAGTGTACTCCATTTGTCAAAAATCCTTAATGTAACTAACTTGGTTCATAAAATTCTTGCTAAAAGAAGAAAGACAATGTTTTCAAATGAATGTTAGAATGAAAAGGGTTATGAATTTCCCATTCTTAACAAAACTGCCAGCGTCAATCGAATAAACCCCGAGTAGGATTTCATGATGACTGATCCATCTCATCACTCGCACAGCTACTTGAAATGTTTTCCCTCTTTGGTTCCACTGCCTCCTTTTTCGAATGGTCACCGCATGGTAGCCTGCACATTTAAAGTCAGTTTTAACATGATATCAGATTGTAGAGCAATGTTAGTTGCTAATCTTTTTCTTATGGGTCCATTCAGGCTATTTTTATTTTCCTTAAGTACAAGAAACAGCTAGAAATATTGTCGGCCAATGGGTCAAAAGTCCCCCAAAAGATTTATATTTTATCACATAATGCATCACACTTGACTCGAAAAGATATTTTGTTGCAAAAAATATTAGAAATTCGTTAATCATATTTGACACATGAGTAAGTTACATATAAATTCTACATATCGGACACAAATTGTGATAGTTTGAGCTGACTTGCTCTGCTCACTTGTAAATGGTCTAACAGGTCAAAAAGAAATAGCTATAAAGAAAGGAGAAATGCCCCAAAAGTTGTCCAGAACATATATTTTAATGCATTCAAAATAAAAGTGATTTGGGTTAACCCAACCCAGCTCAACCCAATACATACAAAACTTACGTGTCTTGACCTGAATCCAAATAGACCCATTAACCACCCCGCTCGACACACCCCACAAAGAAGATCAGCCATACCTTAACTGAAGCGCTGTTTCTGAATCAGTGTTATCAGATCCATAATAACACACGGTATCAGGGCTGACTTGGTCATGTTTGGAGTGGCCAGCGTCACTGCTACTTGGCACGGCAGCAGGAGTAAATTCTATGAAACCCGAATGAGTAGGTTGCTGAGTTAATGGCATGCATTGCTTTAACTTTTCAATCTGCAACACACGTTTCACATTTGTAAGCATCAACAAAGTATGTAAAAAATATAAAATTACATCACATAATCTGATGTTGTAAACATGATTATTGAGATTACTTCTCCTCGAAGAATATCATTTTCATAATCAAGCTCTCGCTCCTGAAAACAAAAACAACAGCAATTAAATAACATGTATAAAGAACCATCAAACCATAATTTAACTTCCATTTTTTCTTTCTTTTACAATTAGAGATTTTACCTTGCGATTGGAACGCTCAATCTCCGCAAACAGCATAGCATCCTGAAAATAACATTTATGTTATTAATAAGAACTTGATAAAATTCCTGATTACTTGTATGTTACTTGTGTTGGTGATATGGAAGAGATCAAAACCTTCTTTTCTTTGACAGATGATAAGCCATCATTGAGTTGCTGCTCTAGCTGATGCAGTTCCTGCACGGTCACGCCGCCAAGATTATTACCCATAAGCCGCCTACACCATCAACATACTGTTAAGCCATGGGCACCATTTAAAAAAAAATAGTAATAAACTACTGTTAGTTGTCAATATTTGGTTAAAATTTTGATTGAACAATATCTAATTGACCGACAGTTTGACAACATTAACCTATATCAACTAAAATGTAACTCCAAGGAACAATAAAAGTACATACGCATTTTCATTTCTGAGTCTTCTTACTTCATTTCTCAGAAGTTCTAGCTCGGCTAGTTCTTGCCTCTAAGAACAAATCAAGAAGTAAATGTGATAAAAAATGGTTATATATATAAAAAAGATAGTATATAATTGAAAGAGAACGTAATAACTGATAATAAATACATTACTAAATCATACTTTGGTAATAGTAGTGCATATCCTAGTTAACAAGACATAAGAAAGTAGGAATGTAAGATATTGCGTACCATTTCAACCTGCATTTGTGATGTAGATGGCTCAGTCGCTCTGTTGTAGCGGTCAATTATTCCCCTCATGCTGCAATACACACACACAAAAAAAAGAGTAAATCAATCATGTATGAAGTCAATTGCTACTCTTTTGCCCCGGTAAAAGATGATAAATAAGTAAATATATTTTAAGAAATTAAGAACAAGGCATTTGACAATTTCAAAGTTTGATTTTATAATTCAGATCTGTTAAGCATAATTTTCTCAATAATTTAATGCAGATACATACCAAAACAAGAGTAAATATATGTCCCTAAGCTAAAGATACACCAAAATTTACCATCTAATGATAAAAATATGAAAGTAAATACACGAATTATGACTCGCAATCATGTCATGTTATTCTGCAATATATATGATGACGATGATAGACTACTATGAGATAATTTGACTTTTGTAGTTGAATTCATTCTGTTTGACCAAAAGTCAGAATCAAATTCTTCTGTGATCATAAAGAAAGAACAATTTCAAGTGCGGGCCCTAGAAGGATTTAAGTTTTGTTGTTTCAAAACCTTATGACACGGTAATATTCAGGAACGACATTTAGAGGGAAATGCATAGATTAAAAAAGAATATAATCCTTTACAAGTTGATAATTTACAACGAACCAGCAAAACTGAACAAACATGGTTCAATTTAAAAAGTACACACCCCTGTCTTCACATATGATTATTAAGAATAGCTGAAATCATCATCTTGATATCACATAACAAACTAAATCAATTGTAACATGCATAAAAATTCTACCTGGCCAATACAGAATCCCATTCGGAAAACACGTGCGACAGAATAAACCGTTACTTGAAGAAAAAAATGTATAAATTGTTTCTTATAGCACACATTGTACTAAAAAATTTCCCAATTTCCACCCCACATTTATAGGAAGCCATAATGTGAAATAACATATACAGTAAACACTCCCTAATTCCCTATAGCCTTACTTTAAGGGATCTTACTTACCAGCAACAATGCATATGAATGCATTCCACTTTTCAGCTGATTTTGTGACAGTCAAATTGAATGACAATGCAGTAATGTACATACACTCAATTGATGAATCAGAAACGGTATAAACCACATGCAGATAGATAGATCCATTTAACAAATAATCATAAACCTAAAAAACCCCAACAGCAAAATAATTAATTTTCTCCCCCAAAATATATACATTACAAACCACCCAAAATCAAACAGAACTGGTTAACCCCGAAACACAAAGAGAAGAAAAAGCTTCAAAACCCCCAAACAGAAAGTCAACAAAAAGTCAAAATTACATGCAATAGTGTTGGCATAATACCTAGAACTGCAGAACTCATACAGACGCCCAGTATTCGAAAACACAATAATCCCAACTTCAGCATCACAAAGCACAGAAAGTTCATGAGCTTTCTTTAGCAACCCGGATCGCCTCTTTGAAAAAGTAACTTGTCTTGTACTCACATTCTCAATTTTCTTGATTTCAATCTTTCCTCTACCCATCTTCAATTAAATCACAAAAAGATTAAACCCCAAATCCTAAATTCAGTAACAAACACAACCCAGAAGAAAAAAATCGTCTTTTCCCCTAATTATCTCTCCTTTTTTTTCTTTGATTAAATCAAGAAAAAAGACTAAAACCCAGAATCCCAAATTGAGCAAGAAACATAACCCATAAAGAATCTTGAATTTTTTCCCCAAAAAATATATGCTTTTTTTTAGTTTCTCTCTCTGTAATATGTAATATGTAATGTAATTATGTAATGAATTGATTAAAGAAAATAAAAAAAGAAAAACCTTGTAAAACTAAAACCCTGATGTTGGGTGAATGGGGTAAGTTGCTAAATATGGGGAGAGTGGGGGAAGAGGGGAAGATAAAGAGGCGTTTTCCACAAATGGCGATGAGATATGGAAACGGCAAGCTTGCATGGCAATTCTATGAGAGTCTATTGCCTGCATGACTCTTTTCCTTTTTTTATACAAATCCAATTGGTTGTTTTTTTTTATTGGTGGGTCCCACTCTATCCTTATTTTTATTTGTTTTTCAAATTAATTATTAACTTTTTCTTTTATTTTTTACATTTTGCTATTTATGACTCATATTGCTTTTATTTGTTTTGGGAAAGTGGGTTGAAATTGGAAAGGGAATTTTTGGTAAGTTAAAACTTAAAAGACTACAGGTTTATTTAATACCATTTGTGTCCCCTTTCAATTTTTGTGTTTCCATCCAAGTACATTTTCTTGTGTTTTTTTTTAATTTTTTTGTAAGTCTGGAAGTTTATTTTGTTTATTCATGGTGATGTGTGTTTTTTAGAAGTTGTTGTCGAAAACATTTTTAATTATATATTAGCTATGATAACAATCCTATAAGTAAATCTGGTGTAGTCATTTAACGTTGTATTTATATACTCGTGGATAAATGTATATATTTGTAGTAAGTATGTGAATAATGGTTATCTAATAAAAGGTAGAAATATATAGTTTAGTGATTGTGTCATATCTATATCGATGATGAATATTATAAATATGCAATACGTTTAAATTATAGTTATTAAATGTACAAAACTTTTGGGAACAAGAAAAGTGTTATTAAAAATATATTATAACACAAATACGTAACTCGTGATGATTATTGTAATACAATAATTATTCAAATAATGCTATTTTTATGAATAATAATTAATGAATTTTTTTTGTTAAAAACATCTCTAAACAACTCTTATGGTTATACCTAAAAAGTTTGCACATGCATAAATCATTCTATTTTAACCAATTAACATTAGGGAGGTTGGTTTTATTATGGTGTGAGTTTAATTATACGTGCATATTTTAAGCAATTAACGACACATTAATTATCATTTATTTAGTTAACAAAGACACTTGAGACATAAAATGAAATGGGTGATGATTCGTACACCATCTCTTTTTAACCATACACCATCAAATGTGATTCCAGATGTTGTACAGTACAAAACTGTAAAACACGTTAGTGGTGTATGACTAAAAAGGGTGATGTATGAATCACCACCCATCTTGTATATACAGTAGGTCAGCTAGAATTTAAGGTTAAGGGGAGCCCAACTTTACCATAACATATTGACGTTAAAGATTAAAGAGTGTTAACAGAATTATATCAATGGTATTTGTATGGATATATAAAAATTATATATCAACGGACAATCAAGAGGGATCAAATGATAGAATACCATAAAAAAATGACTCATCATATACTAAAATAATAAAACATAATTTAAGTTATTTGAGGTGTTAAGGGGTGTTGCGCACCATTCAATCCTCATGGTATCAGCCCCTCTATATATACTAGTTCTCTTTTGGAGACTTGGAGTTTAGATACAATAACAAGGATTTTAAATAACTATCACCAAGTTAGCCTAGTGGTAAGTCATTTGTCGTTCTCAGGAGAGGTCTCATATTCGACCTTCACTAACCACACATCTTGGGGTGGTCAGGGAATGAGTCGGAAATTGGCGTCAAAATACGAGATATCCCAGTTAGGTCACGACACCGCATATATCTGTGTGAAAAAATCAATATTTCCTGATAGCCTAAACATAAAAAACCTCATTCGTTTAACCGTGTAAAAATTATTTCAAATGATATCATCTTATTAAGATAAAAAAATTATAGTTTTAAATTTGTTAATTATCTTATAAATTATATATAAGAAACATCCTTACGATGTCATCAATTTATTTAAATTCTATAATTTCAATTAAGTCCTCTTATTTTATATTAATGAAAAAATAGTACCTTTTTTAATCAAAATAGCCATCAGATTCTATAATTTATCATATGTGATCATCTTTGAGCAATTAAGATTAATAAAATTTGTACCCTATTTTAATTCTTTAAGCATACGAATTTCATAGACTTTTGAAAAAATAATACTGATTTTTAATCTATATAAATCATGCGATTTATATGATTGGTAAATCTTTGAGCAAATTAATATAACTTTTATCCTTTTCTAATTCAAAAACCATACAAATTTCATAGGCTTATGTATTTTAATAGCATGTTTTTATGATTGATAGTTTTATAAACAATTATTGCATCCGTGTGTACACACGGGTATAAAAGTAGTAATAGTATAAGGGAGTAGAATATAATTTGAATTTTTTTCCTTTTAAGTCATTTTATTTTATGGAGTATATTTATATTTAGGATCCTTATATTTATTAGTTATCGATTATTTTTGGATTTTACATTCCATTTTTATTGCAAAGTTGCCTTTCCTTCCTTTTCGACCAACTTCTCGCCGATTGTATTTATGTAGATTGAGGTTATTATGATTATTTTTATTGTTATTTCAGTTAGTTGTTACTCCATTATAATTATAATCTATCTATCTTCTATCTTTTATATATATATATATATATATATATATATATATATATTAAAAGAAAAATCATGGAAGAATAATAACCATTAGATATAGATCAACAATTAAGATCTAATCCTTATTTAATTTCATGACATCATTAATCTCATTATTATGTTACTAGAAGACTAATTTACCCTTCTATATTTACAATGTATACCCTTTAATATTTAAAATATAAATACTCTGTTTTTCCTTTAATTGTAGATAATCCTTCAAATATTTTATAATTTGTTATTTCTTCTATAAATCAAACTCTTCCTACAATCTTATTTATTTTTTCTAAAAAAACTTCAATAAGTTATTCTGAATTCCAAATAATTCATAACTCATTCCATCGCCGAGTGAATTATATTCTTATACGACCTACTATTTTGAATCATTTTATCAATTTCTAATTTACAATTCGTAGATCATGGATGTCAACGGGTCAGGTTCCGGCGGATTTTAGTGTATTTGTACCTATACTACCGCCTTGATTATGGATGCCAACGGGTCGGTTTTCGACGGGTTTTAGTGTATCTGTCACATATTGATTTAGAATATTCGTACTAATACCCGACCCAATACCCATTGGGTAACCAACTAATATTACCCATCATTTTTTCATATTTATTCGCGGGTTTTGGTTATCCTTATGTATGTTACTTTGACGAAATAAAAAATATTTAGTTATTGAAAATACGACGCATATATGAAACACACACAAAAAAAAATACAATATAGTTTATAGTATTATTATCACAGAACAGTACAAATACAAAAAAGGAAGTGGTATAATGCACAATATTATCAATAATTGATTAACTAATTCACTCTTTTGCCACTAATTTTTCTATATCTCGATTTATATACCTAAAATAATTTACCATTTAATCTTCTAAGGTTGTGTTAACGTCGTTCGAGTCAATAGAACCTGCATTTGAGTTGTCATGTTTTGTCATTTTTCGTCAAAGTTAGAAAGTCAAAGTAATGCATTATAGGTTGTTGATTTAAATTACAGAGAGTAATTTAGATGGACGAAAACCACCAATGCACTGCAAAAGCGTTATTTTTTAAGTACAGAATAGTATTACCTGCTGAACCGGTAAATTTGCTTATTTGAAATATATCCGTATAATTTTAAATAATATAGTATTATTAAACATCAATACAAATAACAAAGTGACATCATAAGCAATACTATCCCTGTTTATTTATTTGGACTCATCAATCCAAAATCTATCACAATACAAATTCTTAATATATTTTCATTTAAAATTAAACCAATATAAACCGATGTACCGTACACCAACAACAAAACACACATTAAATCCATATAGCACATCTATATAAGACATATCATAAAGTTAACCCACAAATTTTACGGGTCTTAAACTAGTTTGAATTAAAAAAAAAAAAAAGAATTAGAGTATTACTATTACTATACTAAACATAACGATTTGATATTTTGAGAGGGTACGAATGTGCATATGATTATTATTATGATTTAATTTATCTAATTAATTTTATTTAAAGTGATCAATTTTATTAGTTTTCAGATAAATTGATAATATTCATATATATGTTTATGATTATCACCATAGTTTTAATTAATATATAATAATCTGAATTTAGGCGGAACTTTGTTAAAAACAAAGTACAAAAGGGCATCTACAAAATCATTTATAGTTGTTTTTGTTCATCTCGTTTTTATTCTTTAGCCAAAGTTATGGATGTAGCATTTAAGAAAGCATGTACCTCTCAACTCCAATGTAACACGTGAAAGGTTGAATGGGGACTACATTAATTGCCTATTAAAGAAAATTTTTACGAAGTAAATACAATTTTTACACATGTATATATTGCAATACATGTATTACCGTAGCTAGTGGCGGATCCAGGATATGGGGTAACCCGTAGCAAGGCGTATCAATTTTTATGAACTCGTAACACAAACAAGGAATGATACAAAAAAACACAAGTTTTTACAAGAAATTTACATTGCGTATACCAATTAGACCCGTAACGACTACTATTCCTACCTTCTACATGACTCCACCCCTGACCGTGGATTTACTCTCGCTTTAAACACTATTAGCATTGCATTATCAAGTCCTAGTGTTCATGCTCAAACACTTGGCCTTAAGAAATTATTTGTTTAGAAAATTATACAAGAACAATTTTGCCTTCAATCCCGAGTATTTAAGTTAGATTATGTAGTAATGTATCTAATAAACAAAAGAAAACAATAAAGTGCACGTTATCAAAAAGAATGATAAAGCAACGATTTGTTAAATAGCCGGAGCTTGTGTTGAACACAACTCCCTTAAAATGAATTCGCGTCTGTTTCCCAGGGTACGGCGGCCAAAGCAACGTACTGTCGGAGTTTATTTACTTGCCTGAAATTGCAGTAAAGTCTGGTGGTTCATTCGTGAGTGAGAGAAGAAGAAAATGATTTTTATCTTCGTATCTCTAAACGATAATGATAACATCCTTGATATAGGGTCGAGCATATCATAGTCATATAGAAACCAAATCGTTTCCTTTAAATCGTAATTAATTTCGTGTCAACTAGCAATATAAAAAGAAATCAAAACCAAGAACTCGTTTGGTGTGTAGCTGTAATGATTCTGCAAATCATTTCCATAACTGAAATTGTAACGGGTCAAATCGGGTCAAACCAGTGGGTCATGGGTCGGGTCCAAAAAGACTGGGTTGCAGCAAAAACCAGCTTGCGCAAGCCCGGGTTTTTTCGAGCTGCATTCGTGTCCGCAGGTCATGCGAGCACACAATGGAGCAGGAGCCCCGACCTATGTGGGACTACCCACAACACCCATCATTTCAAGTTTCATACACCTTACTTTGAGTCTCGATATCTCATTCATCTCTCATTAACTTTGGACATATTATACACCGTTTCGAAGCTCTTATCAAGAGCTACATAACCATATAATATATTACATTTAATTACTATATTCACATATAGATAATTAGGTCCAAAGTTTGGGAAAAATGCATGTTTTATCCCAATTTTTCCAACAATCCCCTACATGAATAGAGATCGATAGAATAACACACACAATCATACTGAAATCTCAAGAGTTGAATCTTGCATAGGTGTTACCCTTTGAACCTTCCCTTGTAAAATGTACTTAGTCTTCTAGCTGTCAGTAGGCTGTGATGTCTTTGAACTTGTCACACCCCCAAAAACGATCAACGTTGGTCAGCGGAAGCATTAAGGTAAGCAGGGGTGCAAACGTCAACATTGGACATTCATGCATCAGAGCGTATGATTATTGTTGAACAGTAGTTTAGATGTCATCCTATTTCGTCGTGGGTCGCCTAGATTCCCAAATGCATGCAGTCTTACTTATGCAGCTAATTCCCTGAAAAACATAGTAAAAAGTCAACATGGTTGTTGAGTGAATTCACAGGTTTTATGTTTAATAAGTGGATAAACCAAGTTCATTGTAAAACGTTGACTTAAAAGTCAAGTAAGTTTCGTTTATAAGAGTTTATAGGAAAGTAAGTATCCTATGAGTAATTGTAGGTGTAACACCCTTGAAATTCACAAGACATTTTTTTTTCATTACGGAAGCGAATATTTAAAATACACATCATAGGATACGTGTAATATGTTTCCATAGTGCATCCCAAAATACATACAACCATTAATACCATTTTATCATGATTGCTAAATACATACTTAGGTGTTATATTACAATCTGATACAAAATGTTTAATTCAAACATAACTAAATCAGAGTAGGTTTGTCAAACATCCCATTCACCCCATACTTCAAGCTACCCACAGACAAAAGCTATCCCTGCAAGAAGTAGTGAGGTGGGATTAGCACGAAGCTAAGTGAATAGATCCAAAACTATCAATCTATATTAGCTTAGCAAATGTCTACAACATATAACATAGAAGGATCGGTGGTCCCTGAGGTACCCTCATGCCGCGGTGGTTTCCCAAGTAACACTTATAACCAACTGAAGGCCTAACAGTGGTTTAACCGATAGTTTGGTACTAATACTACATACAACGCAAGTTCAGTGTCCAACACATGTACAATTCCATTGCGTTGTCCAAAGTAATAGTACACAAACCCAACACATAGTTGACCCCCACCAAATTCAAATAGTCCACAACTCAACATAGTATAAAGGACACCGATAATCATTCAAGGAATACCATCATGGCAATATAATATTAAAGCAATCAATGCAATAAACCAATTTATCAGTTGCAACCATTTGTTACAACTAACTTAGACTGAGAGTCCAAGATCCACTCACCCTTGACGATCACCGTTTCCACTCAAAGGTCTTATCTTATTGAGTCTTCGGTTTATCTGAGAACATAATCAAAACCCAAGTTAGATCCTCATGTTATGATTCATAGTATACTATTCAAACATATAAGGTTATTTAAATACTCATAAGATACATTCAATACTATTTGAATAACACAAGTACACAAGTCACACAATATCAAATTCGTCAGATTATAACTAGCAAACGCGATCCTGGTTGGGAGTGGCTGAATTGCGTTCCACAGTGCAAAACATTCTGTTACAAATTTTCACTTACAAACGCGATCCGGACTAAGGAGCTGGATCGCGTTCCCAAGAACAAAATCAATCCGACTCGAATTTAACACAGACTAACGCGATCCGGACACAAGGAGCAGGATCGCGTTTCAAAGTACAAATCGTGTTGAGACCAAATTGCACATAGCAACGCGATCCGGACTAGGGTTCTGGATCGCGTTTCCACGTTTTACAGCAGAGGTTCAGACCTGCAACTACACATCACGAACACAAAATTCCAACTTCGCAATATGCAGTAGCAAAACACGATTTAATATAACAAATAGCCTCAAATATCATCTATGAACATAATGTAACAACAAACAGCTATCTTCAAGGTTCAATTCCACACATGCAAACCTAAATTTAACCAAAACCCATTTCACACATTCAAACCTAGAAATTTGCATTCAAGACAAGAACAAGATGATGATTTCAGTAACTAAAATTCATTTAAGCACATTGGATTATACATGCATCAATCTTTCTACTTAATCTCATCAATTGAGCTCAAGGACACAAAACAATTACTTACAATGGAGAGGAAGGAACTAGATGAACAAGGTGAAGAAGAAGGAGATGGTGAATTCAGTTGTAACACAAATCACAGCTTCAACAAGATGAAAGTCAGATTGAGAATAGTTTTCTTTAGGTGCATGTGTTCTTGAGAGAAAGTGTGAGAGAATAAGAACTGAAGAAATGGAAAATGGTCGACATTTCCATCAAATCCAATTAACATGCAGTGTAATCATTTACCCGTTCCAAATCTATTGTCTGGAACCTAAAAACTATTTGCGAGAAATACCTTTTATTATACCGTCAACTAAATTAATTTAAAACAATTAATAATTCATCTAGCACAATAAATCATTTGATCATTTGACCTATTAATTTAAATTATCTAAATAATACCAATTATTTTCAAATACAATTTAAATACGAGAAAGTAATGAAAAATACCGTATTTCTACTAGGCCCAAAACGAGGATGTTACAGTAGGAAAATATGTATCCTATCCAAAAGTATTTGTAGGAAAGTACGTAACCTATTTCAAAGGTATTTGTAGGAAAGTATGTATCCTATTTCAAAAGTATCTGTGGAAAAGCAGGTGCCATTACAAACATTTTAGAAAAGTTGGTATTCTAAAATAAAGTTTGTAGAAAAACAAGTATTCCTGATCCAAGTTTGTAGGATCCAGGAATAGTAGGGAGAGTAAGTGTCCCTTGATCCAAGTCAGTAGGATCTGATCCAAGTCAGTAGGATCCAATACCCAAGTCAGTAGGGTCCAAATATGTAGGGAAAGTAAGTGTCCCCGATCCAAGTCAGTAGGATCCAATACCCAAGTCAGTAGGGTCCAAAAATAGTAGGGAGAGTAAGTGTCCCTCGATCCAAGTCAGTAGGATCCAATACCCAAGTCAGTAGGGTCCAAAACAATAGTAGGGAGAGTAAGTGTCCCTCGATCTAAGTCAGTAGGATCTGATCCATGTCGGTAGGATCCAATAAGTTTGTAGGATCCAGGAATAGTAGGGAGAGTAAGTGTCCCTTGATCCAAGTCAGTAGGATCTGATCCAAGTCAGTAGGATCCAATACCCAAGTCAGTAGGGTCCAAATATGTAGGGAAAGTAAGTGTCCCCGATCCAAGTCAGTAGGATCCAATACCCAAGTCAGTAGGGTCCAAAACAATAGTAGGGAGAGTAAGTGTCCCTCGATCTAAGTCAGTAGGATCTGATCCATGTCGGTAGGATCCAATACCTAAGTTCGCAGGGCACAAAACAGCTTGAAAATATTGTTTCATCAATAACAATTTGTATAAAAGCCTAAAAGCATTTTATAAATAGTTTACAAGTATAGTATGAAGTCATTCATAAGTATAGTTCAAAAGTAATCAATCTAACGAGTAAAACATGGATACATTCATGTAAACAACAGTTTATAAGTATAAAAGCATAAAAGCATTTATGTACAGTTGTAGCATACAGTAGTAAATCATTTTCTATGTTCTTCACCCCTGGTTTAAAAGCAGTAAAACAGTAAAAGTAGGGGCTGTGAACTCACCTGGTGAGCTGAAAGTGTGCGAGTGCTAGCAAAGCCTAAGCCCAAAAATACTCCTAGTCGATAATCTCCTAAAACCCTAAACGTATGAGATTATAAGTATAAGTATGTGGATGTCGTAATTGATCATCCATGCTAGTGCTCATTCACTAGATATGTCCAAGTATTCATTTTCCGTTTAGTTTTGTATTTTTGAAAACATGTACGGCCCGTTGGTGTCGGTTTTGTAATAATAATTCCCAAAGTGTTATTATTATGTTTGTTTCGTTTATTTACTTGTAAAAGTATACGTTTTTATTTAAGTGTTTCAACGCGTATATCGTTATCCGTAAATATCATAACATCATTTTTGTTCAAGTTTTATAGTATAACAACTAACATATTGGTTTCGATCCAAAATCTAAAGTTTTACATTTCGTTTCACGTTTTTCGTACTGAGGCTCATTTTCGGTTGACTTGGTCAAACGTACTCGGTTTGACCCGAATCTTTTTCCAAACCCTTAAATATATTCCCAAGCCTTAAAAAGTTTATTTTTTCACTTTTAACAAGCTTACATGTGTTGGTTTAATCCTTTTTGCAAAATCAGTCCACTATCTCAATTTTCCAGAAAATGCACTTGTTTGTCCAATTTTTATAAAATTGTACATTCCGAATTAGTTCTCAAGAAAAATACTAATAGTTCCCCTATGAGTTATATACTGTTATTAATTTTTCCATGAATTTTAGAAAAGTATAAGTATTTATAAAAATTACATGTGTCCTGTGAGGTCCAACAGTTGACCAATCTGGACACATGCATGAAGATTACATTTCTGAGAAAAATCTACACGGAACTAGTAAAAGTATGATTTTTGTAGCTAATGAAATGTGTCAAATTTGAGCGGTGGTTTCATGTAACACTCGCCAAATTAGGACTAATGATTAGTGCCTAATCAAGTGTTATTACATGCAATTAGTTCTTTGTTAGGCTAATTAATGTATCGGATTTTATATTGATGAATATATACGATTTTTGCGATTTGATTAAATCGTACGCAATTTAAATCGAATGTAATTCGATTCAGTTTTATACGGACGTTGGTGAACAAAATTATTAAATAAGATAACGTTATTTAATAACGCTATTATATCTAAAATAGTATTTTGATGATAATTCATACACGTTTCGTATCGTACAACTATAAGCCTACGCGATTAGAATGTTTAACGCGCAAACAAACAAAACCAATCGAACTATTAAGTATTTGATAAAATACTTTAATAAATTTATTTAATAAGCTTTCGTATTTTAAAACTTACATTTTAAACAATTAAAATAAATATTAAACGTTTAAACAATCGGGAAACGAACACCGCACGGAGCGCGAATGCACGGAGCTAAAAAGTGGAGACCCACACATGGGTGGGTCCCCACCCCAAAAATCTGCCACAAAGGGGGTGAGGTCACCACCTCCCCACCCCATTCTTCACTTTTATCTTCTCCACTCAATCTCTCTCTCTCTCATTCCTCTTCCATTTTCATCACCATTTCCACCACCATTAAAACCACAAAATAGCACCATCAAACCTCAATATCTCACCTTGGCCATTTGGAGAAAAAGACTCATCTCGCAAGGATCTACACATCTATCTTTCCGGATTCTCGATTCCTCGCGTTGTAAGTTTCCGACAAATCTCGAAATCTCTCATTTCTTAGTGTTTTTACGTGTTTGTTGTTTAAAATGGCTTATAATGTCCATATAAGGTTTGGGTAAAAGAATCGGACCAAACGGAAACTCGAAAACATGTTTTTGGTCAAAAACCCGTCGAACAGACGTAAGTGTCGCACTGACGAACCCAGATATGCGACACTTCGTGCGACACTTCCCCTAGTGTCGCATGGCAACTTTTAGCGACACTTACAGCGACACTTACAGCGACACTTGCCTAAGTGTCGCATACTATCGAACCGACACTTATAGCGACACTTCCTGAGTGACGCCTAGACCTATACCCGACACTTATAGCGACACTTCCTAAGTGACGCCTAGACCCATACCCGACACTTATAGCGACACTTACCTTAGTGACGCCCTACCATGCGTCACTTCCCTTAAGTGACGCATATGCTCAGATTTAATATTTTTAGCGACACTTCCCAAGTGTCGCCCAAGCCACCCAGTGACGCTTCACTACGCGTCACTTCCATAAGTGACGCTATAAGTGACGCCCAGCCCCTAAGTGACGCATAAACAGAAAGTTTTAACTAATTTTACACTAAGTTTTGAGACCCAAATTTGACGCCCCATTTCACCCAAATTCGAGTCCAGATGCGTTTTTCACCAAAGCAATATAGTAGAAATAAAAATTTTCAGCTCGACCCCAGCCAGGGGCTCT
Source organism: Pseudognaphalium luteoalbum (assembly GCA_963422505.1). Taxonomy (NCBI): domain Eukaryota; kingdom Viridiplantae; phylum Streptophyta; class Magnoliopsida; order Asterales; family Asteraceae; genus Pseudognaphalium; species Pseudognaphalium luteoalbum. Next base: position 58,454,819 of record OY730198.1, on the reverse strand, counting down.
GCCCCTTGGACCCCGCCAGGGGCTGCCGCCCCTTGGACCCCGCTACCAGGGGCGCTGCCCCCGGACCCCCGTCATTAACGGGCTTCGCCCTTACCCTAGAGTCACGAGTAACAGTGTTACATCTAAATTTTCACACAAAGTGTTAAACTTGTATAACATCAAACACGAATGCGACATGACTTCTAAAAACACTTTGGAACACGTTTTTCAAGAATAATGATAATATTATTATTACCAACAATCACCAACGGGCCGTACACATTTTCAATACTTAAACAAACAACCAAATCATGGTAATTTGGACATTCTAGTTGGACAAACAACTACAAGGTAGTCTTATGAGATGCCTTCATATGTTTATAACCATCGCGTGTCGTGGACACCCTCAGGTTACAAGTCTTTGGACTTCGATTCCCGACTCATCAATCTCAGTTTATTGATATAAACTCTAAAGACTCAGGTGAGTCTCATAGCCCCTCTTTACTATTTTTACTCAGGGGTGTGATATATTGCTTGTTTTAACGCGTGAATGCAAGTACAACTTTTACATGTACTACATGAGTTTTACACAACTAATCTTTTAAAGCCCTCCATCAGCATAGTTGTTAATACATTTGTAGCGTGAATATTAGTATATGGTACCATATAGGATTGACCCACCTCGTCCGGGTTAGCAAGCACTAGCCGGGTAAACGGACGTACTAATATTTAAGGAAGACGGATGTTGATTAGGCATCCGTGGAGGCGAAAACGCTCAGGCTGTGTCCTGACCCACGAGTTAAGCTCAACTATGTGCTCATGGCTGTATACTGTTACCACTATCAGTTGCTAGATGCAAATCAACTATTTAAATCTTGCGGTTCACACAACTTATTTGATACTCAAACCTGTGAGCTCACCAGCGTTAGCTGACCCATTTTAGCATGTATCGCAGGTACAAAGCAGTAGGCAGGATTGCCCCAGGATACTATAGCTCGAGTCAGCATGCAGACAATAGAGATTTTCTTGCATTAATATATTTTGTATAAGTATTTATGTATTGAAATCTCTCATTTTAAACGAACACGAGCTATATGTAGCTTCAAACCTTGTAAACATTTTGCTATTAATACATTCTGTTAAAACGACGCATATAGAGTCGTTTACTATTAATCTCCGTGCTTTGAATATTGATTAGTAACACCCAAATCTTGCTTCCGCTAAACAATAAATTTGGGGGTGTTACATTTCAGGTCATTTGGATATGTGTAGCTCGAGATATGGTCAAAACCATGAGACCTAAGTTTCTGACCTTTCTTGACAGATTATACATGTTCTTTTACACAAATGATTAAAAATAGTTATAGGGCTCAGAAAAATATGAAGTTTACGGGGTTGGAAATCTTACTTCTTAAACTTAATTTTTGACTATAAAAATATCCATTTTCATTAAGAATTGAGTGAGTTATGACCTTGGACATTTCGTGTAAGATTCTGGACAGAAGCTGAAACATGCACTTTTATGAATTTAAAGTTAAGAAAATGATTTTTAAATCATATTTTGTTATAATACTTGTTGATTGAACTTTAGATTATGTTAATAAGCATAAAAAAAGAGTAGAAGTATGTCCTCACTATGATGTTTTGAAGATGGATGACAGGAATGAAATGATGAAGTCTTGAAGCTAGCTTTCCTTGCAAAATGATGAATATTTGAGTGGTGGTTGTATGGTGGTTTATGGTGGTGATGTGATGGACTTGTGGTGGTCTTGGGTGGTTTTAGGTGGTATAGTGACTGAACCAAATTTGTTTTTAGAGAGAGAGAGTGGTTAGAGAGGGAATTGAGAGGAAATGGGGGAGTGTGTGTGATGTGGGAAGTGAGGAAATGCATGTACATTGAATGGGTTAAGGAAAAGAGAAGTTTGCATGAAGTTTGATTGGGGGAGAAGGAGGTGGCTGGTCTTGGGGAGGGCCCATGGGTGGGAGTTTGTGATTTTTAATCCTCAATTTCCAGACTGTGTTGCGTTTAGTGTTCGTTCGTTCATTATTTCATTAATTCGTTAAATTGCCTAACGTTTTCTCGTGTCGCTTTAATTGACAATATATTTAGGATTATTTTTCATTGAAGTATTGTTAAAATACTTTACTTTTGGTTGTCGAAATGTTTATTGACTTTCGTTTGGTTGCCGAATGCAATTCGCGCATTTTCGTTGAGTTAGAGACGTTTTAACCAAAACGTATATGTTTTTCGTGTATTATTATATTAAAATAATAATATAGAATAAATAACTACTAAAAATAGATTTAATTTATGTATAGAAATGTTTTCACCAACGTTGTATATTTTTGTAGAGTTTGTTCCAAATATTTTGTACGTAATTACAACTAATTACGAAATGTATAAAACTACGGGTATTAACTAGTTAGGCCTTGCTAGACTTACCTCTAAAATAGTTGTGAATTCACTTAAGTAGGGAATTAGCCTAAAATGCAAATGTTTAGTGTACTTAATTGTATTCAAAATCGCGGGGTGTCGTAGAACTGATCTGCTGTTAATGTAGACGACAATACATGTTCACACATGAATCTTCCTGACAATATAAACTCCTCATAGTCGTGTCCTTTATGGTCCTGAACACTAGCCTGGTTCTGCAAGAGTTCTTAGGAAATGCGCCCCCACATTTCCCTTCAAAGCGACCCAACTTCTCTCTCACATAGGTGATTCTCGACATCATTAAAAGCATTAAGGTTAACCTAATTATCACTGTTAATATAAGAATGGACTAGGAAGTTTAATAATCTCCCTTTTAACGGGTTTAGTTAATAAAATAACTTCCCCCCAGAGTGACCTCCCTTCGTTCATACAATTAGGTTGTCCTCTTGAACCTAGATCTTGAGATCTCCAGTCAACTAGGTGATGTTTTCCTTTGTACAAACTTATTTATTCACGGGCTTTAGTCTCATTCCTCTTGACGACCTGTAAACTACCTCTCTGCTTAAGCCTTTAGTTAGTGGATCCGCACTATTATCAGTTGACTTCACGTAGTCAATTGTGATAATTCCAGTTGAGAGTAGTTGTCGTATAGTGTTATGTCTTCGTCGAATATGCTGAGACTTACCATTATACATTATGCTATGAGCTCTACCAATTGCCGATTGGCTATCACAATGTATACTAATGGCCATTACTGGCTTAGGCCACCTAGGTATATCCTCGGTAAATTGACGTAACCACTCTGCTTCTTCCCCACATTTGTCCAAAGTGATAAACTCAGATTACATCGTGGATCTAGCTATAACCGTTTATTTGGACGATTTCCAAGATAAAACTGCACCTCCTAATGTGAAAACATACCCACTAGTTGCACTTGAATCTTTTATGTCAGAGATCCAATTTGCATCGGTGTATCCTTGAATCACAGCGGGATATCTTTTGTAATGTAGTCTATATTCACGAGTGTATCTCAAATATCTTAGTAATCTTGTTATACTTTTCCAATGTTCAATACTTAGATTACTAGTGTATCTACTCAGCCTACTTACTGCATATGCAATGTCAGGTCTTGTACAACTCATCAGATACATGAGACTACCAATGATTCTTGAATATTCAACTTGGGAAACACCTTTAACTCTATTCTTAGAGAGGTGTTGACTTATATCAATTGGAGTTCTAGCTACATTAGAATCACCCGAATTGAATTTTTCAAGAATCTTGTCCACATAGTGAGTTTGGTGTAACATAAGACCATCTTTGGTCCTTGTGATCTTGATTCCAAGAATTACATCCGCCAAACCCATATCTTTCATGTCAAACTTTGCTTTTAACATATCCTTTGTTGATCTTATCATCTTATCATCACTACTATGATTAGCATATCATCTACATAGAGACATAAGATGACGTATCCATTAGTTGTGTCTTTCACGTAGACACACTTGTCACATTCATTGATTTTAAAACCATTATCTATCATGACATGATTAAACTTTTGATGCCATTGTTTTGGAGCTTGCTTAAATCCATACAATGATTTAACAAGCTTGCAAACTTTCTTCTCTTGTACTTTGATGACAAAACCCTCGGGTTGTTCCATGTAAATCTCCTCTTCTAAATCTCCGTATAAAAAAGCATTTTGCACATCCATTTGGTGAACTTCCAAATTCCTAATGGCAGCTATAACCCTTGATCACCAATCCTTCTTTATATTTATCAATCGAGCCATCCGTATTCATCTTTTTCTTAAAGATCCATCAATAACCTAGTGTTTGCATCCTGGAGGAAGATCCACTAGCTCCCATGTATGGTTTTGTAAAATAGAATCTATTTCACTTTTGATGGCTTCTTTCCATTGGGGGTCCTTCAGAAGAAGTAACGGCTTCTCGATAGGTTTTAGGTTCACTTTCAACCATGAAAGAAACAAAATCAGGACCAAATGATTTCTCAACCCTAGCCCTTTTACTTCTTCTTGGTTCAACATCTAACTTGACTATCTAGCCTTTCATCATGATTATCCTCGTTAGGTTGTTCATCATGATCAACCACATTAGGTTGTTCATATGAAGTTAGACAAGGATACACGTTTTCAAAGAAGGAAGCATTCCTTGATTCCATAATCGTATTCTTGTGTATATCGGGAATCTTAGATTCATGCATAAGAAATCGATATGCACTACTATGGTGAGCATATCCAATGAATATGCAATCCACAGTCTTCGGTCCAATCTTTACCGTTTTGGGTGGTGGAACAACCACCTTGGCTAAACACCCCTACACTTTTAAGTATTTGTAGGAAGGTTTCCTTCCCGTCCATAATTCATATGAGGTTTCATCCTTCTTTTTTTGAGGTATCTTATTTAAAAGACAATTAGCCGAGAGTATAGCTTCTCCCCACATGTTCTGACCTAATCCGGAACTTATTAACATGGCATTCATCATTTCTTTCAAGGTACTGTTCTTTCTCTCGACAATACCATTTTGTTGAGGTGAGTAAGGAGCGGTGAATTCATGTCTAATACCATGTTGCTCGCAAAATTCAGCAAATGGTGACACATATTCACCTCCTCTATCACTTCTAACTACCTTGATTTTCTTATTAAGTTGATTCTCAACTTCATTCTTGTATAACATGAATTAATCGATTGCTTCATCTTTACTTTTAAGTAAATATACATAACAATATTTTATGCTATCATCAATAAATGTGATGAAATATTTATTGCCACCTCTTGTTGGAGTTGATTTTAAATCACAAATATCCGTATGAATTTTTCGCACCCCCAAATTCTGGTTGCGGAAGCGAATCGGGTCGGGGCGCAACTAATCAATAATCACAGCACAAAGATATAATGAACGACTCTATATGCATCGTTTTACAACTTGTATTGATAAAATCAATATTTACATCAAAATATAGTTTACATTAGCTCAGTTTGAAATTGAGAGATTTACATACATAATTAATTTATACAAAATATAATAATGCAGTGAAATCTCTGAATGTTTGCATGCTGATACGAGCTAATGATTCCTGAATGCAGTCCAACCTAATGCTGAGTACCTATGATACATGCTAAAATGGGTCAGCGAAACGCTGGTGAGCTCACAGGTTTGTATGTCAACACATATTGTATGAACCGCAAGATTTAATTGAATTTAAGTTGCAATTAAGCAAAATAAAAGTTTTAGTGCCATGAGGACATAGTCTGAGCTTAACTCGAGGTGTCAGGTCCACATTTAAGGTATCCTGATCGAGGTGCCTCCCACGAGTGCCTAATCTACACTCGTCTGAACAAATATTAGTACGTCCATTTACCCAGTTAGTGCATGCTAACCCGGATGAGGAGGGTCAATCCTATATGGTACCATTTACTAATATTCACGCTACAACGTATTACCAAACTATGTTAAGGAGGGCTTTAAGAGATTAGTGAGATAACTCATGTAGTAATTGTTTGTTTTCGTACTTGCATTCATATAGTTAAAATAAAACGAGCAATGATATCACACCCCTGAGTAAAACAGTAAAGTAGGGGCTATGATACTCACCTGAGTCTTGGAGTGTTTAACTTAATAAACTTGTGTTGATTAGCCGAGAATTGATGTCCAAAGACTGGTAACCTGAGGGTGTTCACGACACGCGATGGTTATACACGTGAGTAGGTATCTATAAAGACTACCTTTGTAGTTGTTCGTCCAACTGGAATGTCCAAATTACTACGATTTGGTTGATGTGATTATGTTTTGAAAACGTGTACGGCCCGTTGGTGAATTGTTGTAATAATAAATCTCATTACTATTATTATGATTTTGAAGTGTTATGTTCAAGGACATATCCCAATGTGTTTTAAAAGTCGTATCGTATAAGTGTTTGAAGTTACACAAGTTTGACACATAGTATAAAAATGGTTTGTAAACATTCTGTTTTTAGCGTCACTTATAGCGACACTTAGGTATTATGCGTCACTCAGGAAGTGTCGCATAAAATTGTGATTTTAATACCAATAGCGTCACTTGAGGAAGTGACGCATCAAGGGCGACACTTAAGTGAGTTTCGGTCGCAAGTGTCGGATAAAGGTGTTAGGCGTCACTAGTCAAGTGACGGATCAATTTATAATTCAATTATAGGCGTCACTTAGGCAAGCGACGCTAGAAGTGTCGGATTGGAGTGTCGGGTATTGAATTTGCGACACTTAGGCAAGTGTCGGGAAAAATGGATTTTATGCGGCACTTAGGCAAGTGACGCAAAATTAGGGTTTTAAGCGACACTCAGTGCGTCACTTAAGTGACGCATCAAGTGACGCTACACTACACTGGTCTATGCGACACTTAGGTCTGTTGGCCGGATTTTGAGCTGAAAACGTGTTTTCCGGTTTCCGTTTGACTTGAAACTTTTACCCAACCCATATTTGGACATTTCAAGCTTAAATAGACAAATTTTGTGAAAAATAAATGAAATCTAAGAGTTTTTCGAGAATTGTCAGAAAATTACGATTTAGCGCCGGGACAAACCGAAAAGATGGAAATGTAGATCGTGATGTGGTGAATCTTTTTCTCCAAATGAGAAAAGTGATTCGAGTGAGTTTTGTGGTGCTTTTGATGATTTTAAGATGGTGGTGGTGTGGTGTTAGTTTAGGGAGAAAGAAGAAAGAGAGAGAGGAAGTGAGAAGATGATGATGATGATGAGAATGAGAAGGGAGGTGAGGTTTCCCCCCTTTTCTTTCCTCCTTGGCCGGCTAGTGGGGCCCACCCTATGTGGGTGTGTCCCAAACTTTCTCCCCTTTGTTTGTGCTCCGTATGGTGTTCATTTTTCGATCGTTTTAAATTATTTTATACGCTTAACTATACGTTAAAAATCCGAAGATTTAATCAATATTTTTGTTGAAGTATTTTACCAAATACTTAATAATTGAGTTATACAATATAACTTATTCTTGTTTCGATTGTTTGCGCGTTTAATATTTTTATTCGCGTAGTCCTTTTTTGTACGATACGAATTTGAGTTGAAATATTATCTAAATAATATTTTGGATAAAATAGAGTTATTAAATAATGTCATATTATTTAATTAAATTGTTCACCAACGTCCGTATAAATTGAATCGAATTACATTCGATTTGAATTGCGTACGATTTAATCAAATCGTATAGTTGTATATATTCATCAATATATATTTCGATACATTAATTAGCCTAACACAGAACTAATTACATGTATTAACAATTGATTAGGCACTAATTTTCAGTCCTAATTTGGCGGGTGTCACAAAATTATATCAAGTGGTTCGGTTTTTCTTTCAACCGATTGGATTAATGATCTAGTAAGTTTGGATTCAACACATGTTTTACACTTGTAATTTGAGTCAATACGAAACGTTGGTATGAAATTCAATTTAATCAAACGACGAATAGAAATAAAATTAACATGACCAAGATAAGTACCATTCTTGGTCATATAAGTAGAACTAGTAGTAGGCTTATTCATTTCACTTTTGATAACCATTACATTGAGTTTAAACATACCATTTAGGGCATACCCCTTACCAACATAAGTACCATTCTTGGTCAACACGACCTTATCAGACTCAAACACAAGCCTAAAACCAAACTTATTAAGCAACCACCCAGACATAAGATTCTTTCGAATCTCGGGCACATACAACACATTGTTCAATGTGAGCTCTTTCTCGGAGGTCATCTTCAAGATCACTTTTCCTTCACCCTTGATTTCAGCGGTAGCCGAGTTTCCCATGAACAACTTTTCACCACTCTCAACTTCCTTGAATGTGTGGAAGAGACTCTTATCGGAACAAACATCACGTGTAGTCCTAGTATCAACCCACCACCCTTTGGAATCAGTTTCCACAAGGTTCACTTCCGAAATCATCATACTAAGATCAGAAACCATAGCAACAAGTACCATCACATCATCATCCACCATGTTAGCTTGACGTGAAGAGTCACGTTTTGGCATTTTACAAGCAGCAACCCTTTGACCCGGTTGGTCACAATTGTAACAAGTTCCTTGGAATTTCTTTTTCACAATTCCACCTTTAGGCCCAAGGTTTGATCCCTTCCCTTTGACCTTATTATCAACCTTTCCATTACCTTTGTTACGGCTCTTAGAAGATTGACCATGCTCAATAACTTTAGCTTTAGCAAAATTGGCCGAACAACTATTCTTTTAGGCCAACTTGTTATCCTCCTTAATACGAAGACGAACAACAAGATCTTCAACAGTCATCTCTTTTTTTTTGTGCTTCAAATAGTTCTTAAAATCAACCCATCCCGGTGGCAACTTTTCACTCATAGCAGCCACTTGAAAAGTTTCACTTAGGGTCATTCCTTCAATGTGGATGTTGTGAAACATAACTTGAAGTTCTTGGATTTGACTAATAATATTCTTTGAATCCACCATTATAAAGTCCAAGAAACGAGCAACCACAAACTTTTTGGTCCCGACATCTTCGGTTTTGTACTTGCGTTCCAATGACTCCCATAATTCTTTGGCAGTATTGATCTTGCAATAAACATTGTACAATGAGTCAACCAAGCTGTTTAGAACATAATTTCGGCACAAGCAATCCGAATGCTTCCAAGCATCTACCGCACTCACAGCTTGAGCATCGGTCTTTCCATCATTAAGTTGGGGAGCGGTTTCAGTCAAGAACCTAGCAAGGTTCAAGGTGGTCAAGTAAAAGAACATCTTTTGTTGCCACCTTTTGAAGTTCAAACCCGTGAACTTCTCGGGTTTTCTTAACATGATTACGCACCGAGTTAGGCAAAGGAGCAATCAACACGGGATTAGTCACAACAACAATGGTAACGATCGGTTGAGTACTCATGGGCATGCTCATTGATTGAGTAGTCATCCTGAAGTTGCAATACAAAAGAATTAAAGAAATTATCTATATTCTTTTATCAACCGATATATGTATACAATCTGTATTAAACGATACAAAGTAGTTTACGTAGAACCATGCACTTCAAATCTCAGAATTATTTATGCTAGTGATTGCTCTAATAATCTGATTTAATAGAAGGAAAAAAATGTTACTTTGTTGCAATAACAGTTTTAAAAACTCGACACAACCAATAAGCTACTGCTATAATATTGTATTTAAGAAGGTAAGTTGACCATCACCACCAATATTAGCCACATGCAGTAACTATGTTTCAAAAACTCGCTTAGTAGTTTATATGAAACAAATGAAATCGAAGTTATTGATCTTGTTATCTTCATCTGTTAAGAACCAGAAAGAGACTCGCTTACTGGATAGGTCATTAACACAGTCACCTCGAAACAAAACTAGTTTGTATCGAACCGAATATGTTTTCCAAAGATACAATATAAGTTACTTCAATCGTTAACAACACAATCTGGTTGAAACAAGCAGGTCAGTTACAAACCTATATGTGTTTCTTGAAAACCAATATGCGTTCCTGAAATGATATGAAGATATAATAAATAAACCGACATATTCATTTTAAAAATTCATTTTAAGCTGTAGTAATGTATCTGATAAACAAAAGAAAACAATAAAGTGCACGTTATCAAAAAGATTGATAAAGCAATGATTCGTTAAATAGGCGGAGCTTGTGTTGAACACAACTCCCTTAAATTGAATTCGCGTCCGTTTCCCAGGGTACGGTGTCGCACCCCCAAATTCGTTAATTATGATTATCAGAATGTTTTGCGGAAGCATTAGATCGAGTGGGGGGCAGATGTATACGTTGTACATACATACATATCAGAGCATATGGATATCACAGAACAATAAATTAAGATGCCATAAGCAATAGTTACAAAGTTTACGATTCATCGAATCATATAAGTATGAAAGTAGTTATGTTTTACAAAAGTGGATTTCATAAATATGACTAAAACCAGATTAGTTATACAAAGGAAATCCATATGTTTTAAAAAGTTGGCATCCTAAAAGCTTCACGGGTCGCCTAGATTCCATGTGTGCAGGCGGTCTTACGTGCAGCTAATTCCCTGAAAAATATAGTAAAAAGTCAACAACGAGGTTGAGTGAATTCATAGGTTTTTATAATCACAATTGTTAAACCAAGTTCAAGTAAGTTTGTTGACCTAAATGTCAAATAGCTTTGTTTGGAATGTTGTCCAAATGTAAAAGTGGTGGGATGTTACCCAAAATATAGTTGTAGTGGGATGTTACCTAAAACATGTGTTTGAAAATATGTTACTAGTCGTTCTCCAGCGGTTTTCAAGTTTGTACCGGTCATTCTCCGGCAAGTTACCAAATTGTACCGGTCGTTCTCCGGTAAGATACACAAGTTAGCACCTGTCATTCTCCGGCGATTTACACAGTTAGTACCGGTCGTTCTCCGGTAAGATACACAGCTGGTCGTTCTTCTGCTAGACACAAATAGTACCGGTCGTTCTCCAGTAAGATACCAAAATAGTTTTTACATGTTGGCAATAGTTTTGGTAATGAAACACCATTTCATAAACAATAGTTGTAATAGTATGACCGCAGTCATAATCAATTTCGTAAAAATCACTAAAAGCAATTATATAAGAGTTTGCACATGTCGCAAAAGAGTTTGGCTATGTTTTTCATCCAATGTAAAAAAGCAGTAAAACAGTAGAAAGTGGGACTGTGAACTCACCTCGTGAGCTAAGTAGTGAGAGCTAGCAAAGTGTGTGCCAAAGTAACGTTCTTAATGTCCTAAATGCAAGAGATAGTAATATAAGTAGATGTCTCGCAAGACCATCTAGGCTAGTTGTCTACACAACTAGTTATGTCCAAAGTTTGTTTAATCGTTTGTTTTAGAAACCATGTTTGGCCCGTTGGTGACGGTTGTAATAATAATTTCAAAGTATTGTTATTATGTTCGAATTGTTGTATACTTGGATGATGGGGGTCCACGAGCAGCGCCCCTGGTAGCGGGGTCCAAGGGGTGGCAACCCCTGACGAGGTCCAAGGGGCAGAGCCCCTGGATAGGGTCGAGCTGCCAGGTCAGCTTGGAAATTTTTTATTTATGCTTATATTATTTTAATGAAAACACATTGGACAAATTCAATTCGCAAGTTTTCAGCTCACAGCTTTCGACTCGCTTCGCTATTCAGTTCGTAGGTAAAGTCGGTTCGGTTCACAAGTTCTCAACTCGCGAGGTTCAGTTCGCAACTCAGTTTGCAAGGTCAAATTCGTGAGTCGAGGGTTTCAGTTCGCAAGATGAAGTTCATGATGGTCAGTTCACAGGGCGAACTGAGATGGCTCAGTTCGCAGGACGAATTGCTCGTATTTTTTACTTCAAAAACACATTTTAAGCTGGTATTTGGACAAAATTTTGTTATGTAAATGTTCTAGCACTTAAATATAAGCTTTGTAAATATTTTAAAAGAGTTTTAACGCTTTCTTACCTCGAAATGGAAATTGAAAAAGATGGAGATGTAGAGCTCGAGATGGTGATCAATTCTTCGTGAAGTGGCTTTGTGATTTGGTGCGTTCTTAATGACGAAATTCATGATCTGTTGGGCTGTTTTCGGTTTGAAAAGAGAGAGGGAAAAGGAGGAGGAAAGTTGGTGGAGTTTGGAATGTGGGAGAAGAAAGTGAGGGTGGTGAGGGGTTTTTGGTGTGGCCGGTTGGTGGGGTCAACCGATGTGTGGGCTTCACCCATTTTTGTTCCCGAATGTTTTATCCCGTGTTCCGCTCGTTTAGCCGCTCGTTATTATAATTTGTTTTAATATTCAAACGTTCGTTTTCGGTGTCGATTTAAAATGAAGTATTTATTAAAAATACTTAGAAATAAATGAATAATATGTAAGGTATTTTGTCAGGTTTTATTTAATAGCTAATATAATTTGTTTGTGTTTTTCGTGTTCGGTTTTGTTTTCATCAAAACATATTACATAAAGTATATTATCTCAATAATATAAAATAAATAATTTTCATTTGGATAAAATCCTCATTATTTATAAAAGTTTCACCAACGTCCAAGTTAACTGTGTCGGACTAGATCCAATAGTTTCTCGCGTAATTATAAATAACTACGAAAATAGTAATACGTCACGTATTAAGTAGTTGGGCTTTGCTAGATTTATCTAATAAAAATAGTGTTAATTCACTTAAGTAGGGAAGTAGCTCTAAGTAAGCACGTGTTTAAAGTACGTAATTGCGTTTAATCTTGTAGGGTGTCACATACGGCGACCAAAGCAGCGTTTAGTCAGAGTTTATTTACTTGCCTGAAATTGCAGTAAAGTGTGGTGGTTCGTTCGTGAAGGAGAGAAGAAGAAAACGATTTTTATTTTCGTATCTCTAAACGATAATGATAACATCCTTTATATAGGGCCGGGCATATCATAGTCATATAGAAACCAAATCATTTCCTTTGAATCGTAATTAATTTCGTATCAAATTGCAATATAAAAGGAAATCAAAACCAAGAACTTGTTTGGTGTATAGCTTGATATCGCGTAAAAAGTCACGTTTTTACTACCGATATCTCTCCCATTCTAAAGAAATACTTGGCAAATAAACTCAAATAATGTTCAAATCAATGAAACTTTGTCAAGAAGGTCAAAATAAAGTTGCACGAGAAAAATCAAGCAAAAAGGGCAAAAAACGAAGATTCCACACACGTTTGAAGATTCAAGACATCAAGACAAGATTTAAAGGAAAAAGTACCTATCACTGAGATTTATCTTATCCAAGATATTCGTTTTCAAAATATGAATCTAACAGAAGAAGAATCAACAAAAACAGATGAAGAATGAAGATTCTACGTACGCCGGAAGATTCAAACGATTCGTACAATACATGATCAGAGACATATTTTTGGGATTTCTTTTCATCAAAATCTTCGTTTTTGAAAATCGAATCCAACGCAAAAAGAATCAACGCAAACGGACGCATAACGAAGGAGATACGCACGAATCGAGTAACGAGGCGAAAGACGGCGAACCGGGGCGGGCAGGTGGCAGCCGCCACCGGCCACCAGGCTGCCGCCGCCGGCCACCATGGTGGCGGCGCTGGCTGGCCACCCCCATCCCCCGTGCACTTTTCCGTCCTCGCCCGTACTCGCAGGGTACACGTGCTAGACCTTTTTCGTGACTTTGGGGTACACGTGCTAGACCTTTACGCGCTTTAGGGTACATGTGCTAGCAACTTTCTCACCTTTTGCTAACATGTGCCCCAAGTTGCTAGAATGCACCAATTTTCCCCTATAAATAGGGAACACATGGTTCATTTGAACACACACCTTTCATACACCTTCACATCTTGAAAAAACAAACTCCATACACTTTCTTTCTTGTAAAATTAGTATTTCTTCCTTTAGGATAGTTTATTTAATTAGAATAGCTAATTAATTAACTAAGGAAGATTTGTACGGAGGTGCTCCGGGATGCATTGTAGCTACGAGTTATTTATATACATTTCTAGGTTTTAATCTATCTTCCATATTTAAATATATTTGTTCTTTATTTTATAAATTTATATGCATGCTAGAATTGCCATGATTAACTAGATAACTCAATTGTCTGCTATGATAGTCATTTAGAAAGTTTTAAATATGTAATTGTGTTGTATGTTATGAGATTGCGGATGGTTTATATTACAAGTAGATGTAGGAATTAAAATTTTTATCGTTTATCTGCCCAACTCATGTTGTGACTAAAACCTTATCCAAAAAAAATGTAGCTAACTCATAGGATATAGGTCACTTAGTTATACTATGTTAGATTGAATCATTGAACTCGGCATGGTCGGTGTTCTCTAGACCAAAATAAGATCCAAGAGACACGGAATACGGGAATAGAGGTAGATTAAGATTATGAATCGAATAACAAACGTGGTACTTAAGTTTTCATTTGTAGTACAAACCATCCCTGTATTCTTGCATACCTGAGTAATGTTGATAATTCGTACGAATAAGTGATGACATATTATCCGGCCGCCTAGACCAGTTAGTCTAACCTATTCCGGTGAGGGTAAACCTCGTTCATAAGATTGTTTATTCAACAAACTATGCCATGATTCGGACATCTCTGACGACCGAGATTGGGGAATAGGATTCGAGATTAACTGTCAGATAATATGGGTATACATTTGAGAGAACTTTCGGTGTATGCTTTAATATATGCTGTAACCCACGTGACATTCTATTTGCCTGATTGTGGACACCTCCGCGTTAGCCCGATAGAAGGATTGCAGTAATAGCTCACATTAACTTAAAAACTTATCCTCATTAGAACTCTCCATATTAAACAACTCGTAAACCACTTCATAGTAGACAATCGCTTCAACTGCTGAACGCCCGAAGTAACCCCCACCTTTCAGTTTATTTTAATTTAATTTAGAATAGAAAATTTAAAACCAAAACCAACTCTTTTCTCCCTAGCTAAATACATAAAAGTTTCTAAATCCCCTAGCTTCAATTTGCCGCGCTTTGAAGAACGATCCTTGGTCATACTTGTCCCTTGCTAGCCCTTTGATTAGCATAATAGTAACCCTAGGCCCCAACCTTATAAATTTAAAAACCCACTGTTGTGTTGCATCTCCATATGAAATTCCAACGAACGGTGTGCAGCAACAACAAGTTTTTGGCGCCGCTGCCTGGGAGCGTCTGCCACCGATTTTAGGAATTTAGCAACTTTAGTGTTTAGCGATCCTTTTGGAAGATCAACATCAATATAAAGTTACCTTTTTACCTTTAGAATTAGTTTAGTTTTAGTTTAATCACTCTTCAACCAATCTTGTCAACACCCTATTTTGACTTAACTATCCCCACACCAAATGAATCTTTAACCTAACTTTTGGTCGTTTCCTCACCTACAAACAACCTACCTTCCTCAAAACAATCTTTATCAGATTTTATGTTCGAACAAAATGTTATAAACAAAAGAGTAACCGGATTTCAAGATAACATTGACGCCATGATAAAATTTCAGAAAAACTAATCTCTAATATGGAATCTATTTTGAAAAACTTAAGTTTTATTGAGGAAAGTACGTTGGTAATCACTAATGACACCACCCATCTGCCAAGTGATGATGTGTTAATCGTGACTAGAGGAGGAAAAGTAACCAAAGTTGATCCACCACCACCCGATAACACCCCCGAAAACACTTCTTTGCCCACACCTACACCTAGTGAAAATGTATCAATTGACATCTCTGTCACAACATCTGACCCATCTAAAACTCCAGATAATGTGCCTCACACGAGAATACCTTATCCTGGTAGACTAAAGAAGGAAAAGCAAGAAGCCCAATTCGGCAAATATCTGGAAATATTTAAAAGCCTGCACTTGAACGTTAGATTATTAGATGCTTTAGTAAAAATGCCCTCTTGTACCAAATTCTTTAAAGAACTCCTTTCAAACAAAGAAAAACTTAGACAAATAGTTAGTTTACCCTTGAATGCTAAATGTTCTTTAATTATTCAACGTGGTCTCCCACCTAAATTAGGCGACACTGGACGCTTTACTATACCCTGTTTTCTCCAAGGAATTCAAATTAGTAACGCCTTAGCAGACCTAGGTGCTAGTGTTAATCTGATGTCTTATTCCCTCTATAAGAAATTAGGACTAGATGACCTACTGCCTACTTGCATGACCATACAATTAGCTGACATATCAGTTAAGCTCCCTCGAGGAATTGCTGAAGATGTCATGGTCAAAGTCGATAAGTTTGTTTTTCCAGTAGACTTTATTGCCATGGACATAGAGGAAGACACCCATATCTCGCTCATCCTAGGCAGACCATTCCTAAATACTTCCAAAGCTGTAATTGACATTAATGAAAAATCTTTAAAACTAAGAGTTGGGAAAGAGGAGGTCACCTTTAATGTCGATCGATTAATGAAGCAAACTCTGGAAGAGGACCTTGGTTTGTGTGATACCATGCAGGATATTTTTGATGAACATCTCCACGAAGTGCTAGCACTATCTAGCCAGGATCCGATACCCAACACCATAATCACCGTTCGAAAGCTATATAAATAGGACCCTGGGCTGCATTCCGCAATCACTCCGCCAACAACATCCGACGAACTACTATTTCCCCTGTTTGAAAAGAAGTCTCCTCGCACCGATGGCAAAGCAATCGTTGTTCCATTAGGATGTGGTACACCGATACCTTGGCTAAAAAGAGATAAACCCATATTCAACGGACCAAACCCATTTCCTTCAATCGAAGAAATCCTAGATTCATTCAAGGGAATGAGTGTTAATGCACCGCCAATTGAGCCTCAATTAACCAACCAACCCGAACCACTACCATTTCCAAACCCTGAAATCACCATAAACTAATCCTCATCTGCTCAATTTCAAGAATTCCAATTCACCGATGACGGAGGGATCATCCCACCAGAAATGATGAAGTTTCTTCATCACCAGTCAACAAATACGAGCTAAAGATGGAAGAATTCTCTAATAAAACCGAATGGGTTGAAGTAGCATCAATCTCCACATCTGAACCTGAGATAGACGATATGCCATTCCAAGCTGAATATGAGAAACTGAATAGAGACGAGATAGCTAGAATGAAGCCGTCTATTGAAGAACCGCCAAACCTCGAATTAAAAGAATTACCACCCCACCTTGAGTACGCTTACCTCCACGGAACATCACAACTCCCGGTAATAATATCAAAAGAGTTAAAACTCGAGGAGAAAACTCAACTCATCGAAGTTTTGAAATTGCACAAGAAGGCAATCGCATGGAAAATTTCTGATATACAAGGAATAAGTCCCAACTATTGCACACACGAGATATTCATGGAAAACGATTTCAAACCATCCGTACAAAGGCAGAGGAGGGTAAATCCTAAGATTCAGGACGTGGTAAAATAAGAGGTTATCCAACTCTTGGATGCTGGATTGATTTACCCAATATCCGACTCACCTTGGGTTAGCCCTGTTCAAGTTGTCCTAAAGAAGGGAGGAATGACGGTCATTACAAATGAAGAAAATGAACTTATACTAACACGGACAGTTACCGGTTGGAGAGTTTGCATCGATTACCGGAAGTTAAATGAAGCAGCTCGTAAGGATCACTTCCCGCTTCCATTTATTGAACAAATGCTCGAAAGGCTATCAGGGAACGAATTCTATTGTTTCCTTGAAGGTTTCTCCGGGTATTTCCAAATCCCACTCGATCCAAAGGACCAAGAGAAAACAACGTTCACATGCCCATACGGACCATTTGCATACCAACGAATGCCATTTGGATTATGCAACACAACTGCGACGTTCCAAAGATGCATGGTTGTAATTTTCCACGACATGATTGAACAATGCATGGAGGTCTTTATGGATAATTTTTTGGTCTTCGGAGACTTTTTCGCATCATGTCTGTCCAACCTCGATAGAATGCTCGCCAAGTGTGAAGAATCAAATCTCGTCTTGAATTACGAGAAAGGTCACTTTATGGTGAAAGAAGGTATAGTTTTAGGACACCGAATATCATGGTCAGGAATCGAAGTAGACAAAGAAAAAGTCGAAACCATTGCCAAACTACCACCACCCACCAACGTTAAGGCCATTCGAAGCTTTCTAGGACACGCTGGGTTCTACCGCCGTTTTATCAAGGATTTCTCCAAGATATCGCGACCCATCACCCACCTACTAGGAAAAGACATCAAATTCATATTTGATGAAGACTGCATGAAAGCTTTCAATTACCTGAAAAAGGAACTAACTAATGCACCAATCATGGTCGCTCCAGATTGTAGTCTACCACTAGTGATTTCGCAGTAGGAGCTGTTCTAGGGCAAAGGAAGGACAATCACTTTCGACCAATCTACTATGCCAGCAAAACACTCACAGACGCTCAAGAGAACTACACAACCACCGAGAAGGAGCTGCTAGCCGTAGTGTTTGCCTTTGAAAAATTCAGATCCTACCTGATACTATCCAAAACAATAGTATACACGGATCACTCAGCTCTAAAATACCTTTTCAAAAAGCAAGACGCAAAGCCCAGATTGTTACGATGGATTCTACTCCTACAAGAATTCGACATCGAAATAAAAGATAAGAAAGGAGCAGAAAATATCGCCGCAGATCATTTAAGTCGACTAGAAAACCCATCAATGGAACAACTTGCAGAAAGAGGTATTAAAGATCGATTTCCAGAGGAGCAGTTAATGAGTTTAGGAGAACAAATGCAAGGTTCGCAATTAACTGACGATCCTTGATTTGCAGACATTGCCAATTTCATAGTTGGAGGGATCACAAGAAAGGGGATGATATCATCACGAAGACAAAAGTTCTTCCGCGACGTCAAACATTATTTTTGGGATGATCCATATTTGTTCAAAGTCTGTCCTGACCAAATTGTGAGAAGATGCGTCGATGGGAAAGAAGCCGAACATATACTCCACCAAAGCCATCACGGACCTACCGGAGGACATTACGCAGCCAATTTGACAGCAAAGAAAGTTTATGACTCAGGATTCTATTGGCCTACTATCTTCAGAGATGCACAAGACTTGGTGAAACACTGCGATATTTGCCAAAGGTTTGGAAATATCACAACGTGTAACGAAATGCCGTTAACGAATATCTAAGCATGTGAAATATTTGACATATGGGGATTAGATTTCATGGGACCATTTTCAAAATCATACGGAAAAGAATACATTCTAGTAGCTGTCGACTACGTATCTAGATGGGCCGAAGCTCAAGCCTTTCCAACAAATGACTCAAGGGTCGTAACAAAGTTCTTAAAACAGCTATTCTGCCGGTTTGGAACCCCCAGGTGATCATCAGTGATCGAGGCACGCACTTTTGCAATACGCAATTTATGAAACTATTGCAATAATACGGTGTTACCCACAAGACGTCTACGGCCTACCACCCATAGACAAATGGGCAAGCAGAAATTACAAACTGAGCACTAAAAAGGATCTTGGAACGAACAGTTGGTCAGCACAAGGAGAGATGGGTAGATAAGCTAGATGATGCTTTATGGGCTTTCCGAACAGCTTATAAAATGCCATTAGGAAATACCCCCTATAGGCTCGTTTATGTAAAAGCATGTCATCTCCCGATTGAACTCGAATACAAAGCTTACTGGGCACTAAAAAACTGCAGCTTAGATCTGACGATAACAGGAACGCACTAGAAAATGCAACTGAATGAGCTAGCAGAGTTAAGAGATCAAGCTTACAAAAGCTCCTACAAATTCAAAGAGAGAACCAAGTTGCTCCACGATTCAAAGCTCCGCCCCACACGCTTCAATCCAGGTGATAAGGTTCTACTCTTTAACTCATGGTTTAAGAAGTTTTCTGGTAAATTCAAAACATGGTGGAGTGGTCCATTCACAATCTCTAAGGTATTTCCTTATGGTGCCATCGAACTCGAGGCCCCGGATGGGAATTTCAAAGTAAACGGTCACCGTTTAAAATACTACGTAGAAGACTTTCCCACAACCGAGGAAGTCTACAACTATGAACCACCCTAATAGAATAGTAGGTATGAATGAGTCAAGCTACGAGACTCGATAAACAAAGCGCTCTTGGGAGGCATCCCAAGCCTATCTTATCTTTTTCACATTAATTTTTCTTTTATTTCTGATCTAATCCATTCTTATGCAGTACCTCGCCCTATAAGAGGCTGATGATTATGTTTCGACCATTAACCTTTTGTATTTTGCAGGATGAGTTTGCATCTAGCTAGAGCATGAGCCCCCAGTCAGAGACGCTCACGTGCCATGTATCACTCCCGGAGTTCATCACCGGGTAGTAGCATGAGGACCATCAGGGGATCACAGTCACCGCCCCCTCGATTGGACGAGACCTTGGCAGAGGTGAACGTTCAGGAGACATTCCTTTTACGTTCCATCCATGCTAGGTTACCTTCATTTCACCAATCCGAGGGACAGACCGCAGGGACCTCCAGAGTACCCACCTTTCATCATGGGGTAACTACCGTAGACCCTGCTGTCACTGGTCGATATTGAGAGCCCTCGAGGTCCAGCACACTACCATCACTGAGATCCACACTGCTCTGGGCTTTCCTTCCACACCTGTGTGCCCTTTTCAGATGGGACTTGATCCCGCTCCGCACATTCCACCGTGGGACCTATTCCCACCTTGGAACCTGACTGTACAGGACCACCCCACTATTACGGACCCACTAGAGGAAGAGATCGCTGCAGTAGATGCTTGGATTTAGGACCCAGAGGATGGCACTGCATCTCCAGTCTATACCATCATGGAGTCAGCATCTCCTACATCGATCGTGGAAAACACGATCTGTATGGATGATGACTTCACCGATTGGGAGGCGCTCTATGCTGACATGGATTAGTCATTATTAGTTATGTTATTTCTGTTTAGTATTAACGTGTATTGACATTTGTGTTTCCTGAAGGATATTTATTATGCAGAACTTGACGTGGAAATTATGGAACAAGTTCATTTCCAATGAGCTTGGTCTATTTCCAGCAATTTCACACACTTGAACCTGGTCCATAAAATCCAGTGGCAACGCACGCAACAAAAGGAAGTACCTCTTCTAACTCTACTTTGCTTGATTAACACACTAAAACTCTAAGTAAAACTCTAAAGTGTGGTATTATGACTCACAAAATGGAGAACGACTTCGAAAATATTGACCCTCATTCAAAATCTAAGTGTGGGATTAACCTAACTTAGAAATGGAACATTAGGGACAATGTTCTTTTAAGTGTGGGATAACAGTAGTATTCACTACTGAAGTGCAACATAAAATTTTGATCAATCTTTTAAGCAAACTCAGATTTTTAGCAAAATTTTCAATTTTTTGAAAGTCAAAAAGGGTATTTCTGGTCAACGAAAATCCAAAGGTTTAGGAAATCGACAATAATGGGTAAAATTCTTTGAAAGATTTTCGAACTAAGTTTCAAAATAAGCAATCGCATGACTAGGCATTAAACCATCAAAATAAGTGAGGAATCTTGAGCCATATAAAAGCATTTATCTTTAATGCTTCACTTTTTAATTGAGAGTGTGCCGATGTATGCCTTTTACGTTAGAACTTGCTTGAGCAATACATTTCAAAATTACAAAGATGGGCGTCATACGTGACGAAGGTGCAATTAGAAGACCTCGACATTTCCTAGGATAAAACCCTCTCATAAAAACCCCTGTTTTCAAGCCTAACCCAACCAATGCTCACTTTCAGCATTTAAGATCAATTAGAAAACTTGTTGAGCCTTAACTTTTTCATTTCAAAAACTCACTTCACGAAACCAAACCTTCCTTTACATCTCTTGGCCATAGCCTAAGTTTATGTTCTGTCAAAAAAAAAAAAAAAAAAGAAGTACTACAAGAAATACATTGAAACCCCCGAAGGATAAAATTACCATCCAAAGAAAGAGAAGGGGAACTCCGAAGAAAAGCATAATTCAGCAAAGCTGACAGGAGGAACCAAAGAACTAAAAGACCTGATGCACCCCCGAAGCTTCGTATGAAGGCGGCGCTCGGATCGCGATCGGTTTTTTTTTTAAATTTATATTTGCTGGGGTCTAAGTATGACTTACTAATACTGAACCAAAGGGCTAGTAGATGGTAAGTATGACTAGAGTCGTTCTTAAAGAGAAACTGAATTGAAACGGAGGTGATCCAATCAATCTTTCTTTTCTAGTAAAGGTTTTAAAAGAGTGCGTTGGGGGTTTTGGTTCAGTTAGCTAAGTAAAGTAAATAAAGCGAATAAAAGTGTAATAATAAATCAGATAATGAAAGTAGTATTTGTGGTGAGTTCGTTAGCTCATAATGTGGGATGATGACTTTTATGGGAAAACGATTATCTAAGTTGGAAATGTTTAGTGGATTCAACACCCAGTGGTATAACCAATAAGTTCCTTATTAGTCGGTTATCAACTAATATGTCACGAGGAACTAAGGTGTCATGATTCTGATCAGACAGACGATGCTCAACTCTCCACACTCTCCTGTGAGGGAGTCAGTGGCCCGTATTATTGAACGTATCCGCTCGTGGGCGAAGTAATAGAGTAGCAGGTCATTACAATTCTGACCGTTCTTAATACCATAAAGACTTCAAATCCATTAAACTATTAACTTAGAATTTTATGTTCGGACTTATTAACCAATTCCTATTAATGAAACTTAAGGATGATAAACAAGGGAAAACGTTCAAGGTTCTTGCGTGTCTTACTTTTGGTTTCATATTTTAAGGAAATGATATCGGTGTAATTTAGATTGTAAACTTGCCTTTCTCATTACAATTAACAAATCCCTAGGTTTTCGTAAATGGTTATTTAGCATGTAGCCTACCTACTCTAATCTAATCTAAATTAACTAATCTAATTAAATCGCTAATTAAAATGCTGACGGCTTTTTGCATAAAGTTAAACCCAGACCATGTCGGAAAATGCTATGGTGATTCACAGTGTATTTAATCGTTTACCGATGTTTCCATTGTGAATTTAATTGCTTCGCCATGTTTACATGATAAGTACATTGTGATCGAAAGTGTACAATACTCATGGCAAGTCCACGTAATCACATTGCATTTTATGATGCTTGCACGACGTTGCAGTTAAAAACATAGTTTTTACACAGATAACTATTGACCAAGTATCAAGGTTCGCGACTCCTCTTTACAGGGTTACAATCACGTTTGTTAATCGAAAGACGAATATAAGTTTTAGGTTTAAAATCATAGGAATAGTCCGTTCATAAAGTTTCCATTTTATAATGTCGATCCATAATACAACTACCTTCGGTCGTTACCGGCTTCCATACGTATGTACTTTGCTTAAAAGCATTTCCAGCACTATACCGAGTAAACAGTCGAATAGGGGCCGTCATATAATTTCACGACATATTTAAAGTCATCCCACAATTATATATGCTAACTACATCACAACAAATACAATAGTAATCTACTCGCTAATCATGGCACAAACTAATTCTAGCATAATTAAAGCATACATATTTAATTAAGATAGAATAGGATAGAAAGAACCCGGATTAAAATGCGAGAAGGAATAGACTTGATATAATAAGCATAACTCCAAGCGTACACCAAAGATTACAAAATGTTCCCTATATTTTGTTCTACTTTGAACAAGCTCCTTAACTAGCCTAACACTAATTTTGAAGTAAGAAAATAGAATGAGAAAGTAAAGAGAGAATTATGCCTAATGCATATGGGACATCTACAAATGGAGGCTTAGGGGCTGTATTTATAGGCAAAATATGGCTCATATTAGCACCCCTAGGCTCACATTAGCAAAAGTAGTGAAAGGTGGTGCACCAGGTACGAAAAAGTAGCGAAAGGTGGTGCACTAGGTACGAGCAAAGAAGAAAAAGTGCAAAAGAGACGGGGGGTGTAGGCCGGCACCGCCCACCAGCAGGCCGGCGGCGGCTGGCTGCCACCCGCCCCGGTCCGTCGTCTTTCGCTGCGTTGCTTAATTCACGCGTATCTTCGTCGTTATGCGTCCGTTTGCGTTGATTCTTTTTGCGTTGGATTCGTAATTCAAAAATGAAGACTTTGATGAAAAGATATCCCAAAAATATGTCTCCTATCTCCAGATGTTGCGTACGAATCATTTGGATCTTCCGGCGGGCGTAGAACTTCATTCTTTATCCGTTTTTGTTGATTCTTCTTCTGCTGGATTCGTAATTTGAAAAAGAACATCTTGGGTGAGACGGACGTTGATGATGGGCACTTTTGTCTTGAAATCTCGTTTTGATGCCTTGAATCTTCAAACGTGTGTGGAATCTTCGTTTTTCATCCGTTTTGCCTGATTTTTATCGTGCAACCTTGTTTTGACCATCTTGGCATAATATCATTGATTTGTACTGGTTTTGAGTTTAAAATGCCAAGAATCGTTCTAGAATGAGAGAGATATCGGTAGTAAAAAGATGACTTTTTACGCGATATCAAGTATCCCACACTTAGAACTTTGCTTGTCCTCAAGCAAAATCGAATTTCAAGAACGGTTAAAATAAGTAGAAAATGAAATATTTTAGGGTAGAAATTTTTACTAAGGGGGGTTTTGAAAAATAAAATATTCGTTCTTTGAAAAAGTAGGGTTGTAATCTTTGGGAGATGCTTTTGATCTTTGATCTTGGATACATGACTAGGCGATCCTCTCTAGGTGGTCACTCAAATCACTCAAAGTGTTTAGGGTTTCCTATTCTAATATTATCAATCACTCAGAATGCCAGTCATGTATCGTTTATTATTATAGGCTTGATCGAGAATCAAATCGTTACCTTTTTGGTGAGTGCGAAGTCGATCTAGCCACAATCATTCTAGGGGAAGTGATGTAGGGTTTTTCGAAGTGGAGTGTTTATGGAGTGAGAGGGGGTTTTGTTGGGTTTTTGATGGGTTTCTTTTGTTGAAGTTGGAATTTTTGGGGGATTGACGCCTTTTTGGTGTTTGCGGAAGGAGTCTTTTTCTCCTATTGATTTCCTTTTCTTTGGTTTTTTTATTTCTTTCTTGAATTTTCTTTTCTCTTTTTTTTTCGACGTCGTCTCCTTACGATTTCTCTTCGTTCATCTTTTGAACTTTGTTTCAAAGTTTGGGGGATGCTTTTTGAGAAAGTAGGGGTAACGTATCTATTTTTCTTGGGAGTATGGGTGTACGGTTATATGGATGGGTTTAAGAATGATGTGATTCAATCTCCTTTAACTGACCAATCTGGATTCGAAATGCATAACAGGAGCAAGTTTTGATTCTAAACGCATACATCGGCACACTCAAGAATCGAAGAAGTGAAGCATTAAAAGTGAATGCTTTTTATATGGCTAAAGATACCTCACAAATCGAAAGTTAGGTTTTTGTGTGCCTAGTCATGCGATGCTCTTTATGGGATTACTAAACTAACAGTGTTAATACTAGTAGTAACATTAACACTAACAGTGTTAATGCCTTGTGCATTCTTCAATCAACAGTAGTAACAGTAGTAACATCACTTCCCAACAATCTCCCCCTAAACTTAATCTGTCCCCAACAGTATTAAGTTTCTCTATATTCTTCATGTTGACCTCTTTCAAATTCTTTCAAACAATCTATCACTGACCTCTATGCCTCCTCTCATACTCTTCTTTCTTGTGAATCTGATTCAATATCATATATACCAAATTCTCTGCCAAATCATTGTTGAATGAGACAAATAACTTGGCATGCTTTAAGCTTCTCAACAAAGTCAGACTCATATCATATTCTCTGTCTGTTAACATCCAAAGCATAGTAGCATCATCCAATATCACTTGATGAACATCTGGATTGCTGTGATATATCCATTGTCTTACTGTCTGAAAAGTGTTGAACTCAAATGTAAATCTATCTGGTTCAAACATCATTGAAATCCATGACCAAGTACACAACTCATAGACACTATCAAACTTCTTGGTACTTAATCCTTTCTCAGACCCAATCTCATACATCCTAACCAAATCTTCCCTTGTAAGCACCTTGATCAATTCCTTAAAAGACCTCCAAAATGATACAGAAGTATCTGCTCTTTCAATTCTGATTTTCTCACACTTAATAGGAATTGAAAATTGTTCAATAGACCAATCAATTATTCCAGGCAAGTTGTCAGGTGGAAGTTGTACCTGAAGAGGTTGCACCACAATCACATCATTCAAATCAATTTTATTTCTTGGTAGATCAGGAATTGATGCATATTCCTGCCTTAATTTCTCTTTAAGCTCAGTACTCAGTCTTTCCCATTCCTTTTCTTTTTCTATTTCTTTCTCAATCCTTTCTTTTTGTTTCTTTTCTCTATCTGCCTTCTTCTTAGCTTTATGCTCTTCCTCTGCTCTCTTTGCTGCCTCAGGATTCAAAAATGTATCTCTGTCTTATATCCTTTGCAAACTTTCAAGTGACATAGCATTCAATCTAGAAGTTGGAATATTACCTCCTCTTAACTTTACAATCAAATTTCTTCTCCGTTGTGCTCTTGTTGGAGGTTTATTCCTTTTCTCAGCAGCTTTTGCAGCTCTGATCTTTTTCATCTCAGCAGCTTTCTTTCTCTTAATCTGCTCTACCAAGAACTCAATGTCATCTAATTTCTGCTCTTTCAGCTGAGCTTCATCCCATTCATCTACCTGAGCTTTAGTCATCTTAACAAACTGACCTGGTTCAATTTCTACATTAATTAATTCCTCTTGAAGAATATCAGCATTAATTTCTGCATGTAATCTCTGTGCATATTCATCATCATTAACTGTAGCTTCCTGTGGCATTGATCTCTGCTTTTTCTTTTTAGGTCCTTCTTCCAAAATGCCCTTACCCTTATCCTTTGGATCTATCTTGGGTAAATTTTGAGCAGTAGCAGTAGCTGCAGTAGGTTCTCTAATCTGAACTGGTGGTAAAGTTGTCCTTGTATTAACATTTTCTGGCACATTCTCATCAGCATTCTCATTCACACCAGCATCATCATTCTCATTCTCATTAATATTTTCCATCTCAATATCCTCATCCATCTGTTCAGAAACATTTTCACCATCGTCAACATGAACATTCTTTTTATCACCCTTGTTTGTCCAAATTTTCTCCCCCTTTTTGAAAGCATTCTGTGGAGAATCACCTTCAACCAAAACATACTCCTTGCCCTCTTTCAAAACTTTGATCACAAGTTTTTCCAACTGAGTAAGTCTCTGCTCCAAATTTGCTATCATTGCATCTTTTTCTCTATTCTTCCTTCTTTCCACCTTAAATTTCTCCCAAACATAATCAATCATTTTCGTTAATTCCAGGTTAGTTCTAGCCTCATCACCATCAGAATGTGACTCCCTAGGTGAATCATTGACTTGTGCATCAAAATCTTCCTCATACCTGGTATGATCAGAAAATTCCCCTCTTTTCTTGGTACTGGGACCTCCAAAATCATCTACATGAATAGAATCATTTTCTGGAGTTGCCTCTGCTTGGGTCTTATTAATGTTACTTCTATCCTGCTCTGTCTGTGGACTAGAAGCAGTAGAAGCAGCCCTTGCAGAATGGTCACCTCACTCCTTATGGACCACATGTTGTTCATGACCACTGTCATTGGACTGAGATGATTGAGCAGCATGAGCCTCAGACACCTGATGTGTAGCCTTTTTGGCTTTTCTGGTGTAGGTTGTGGTAAACTTGTTCCCTTGTTGTTGTACATTACCCCCAATTGCTGTGGGTTGAGAAGGAATGAGTTGTTCCATTCTCTCAGCAACTGGTTCAGCTTCAGTTGGTGATACAGAAGCTGTGGTGGAGGGTGCAGGAAGCATTGTTGAAAACAATGCTGTTACCCTCCCAGAAAAAATTGTACCTTTGATTGAGGTATCTCTCTTCATATTTGAAAACACTTTTGGTTTGAAAGAAGAGATACCTATAATTCTATCCAAGGCAGGCAAGTCAGCAATTTGTTCACTTAAAAACAACTGTACAAACCTTGGATACATTAAAAATTTGAGTTTGGGTTGGTTTAAGTTTCTAAGCATACCAGCAAAAATAAATTTTGAAAAATTAAAAAGTTGGCCAGTAGCTAGACATACCAAGGCATAACCTACATTACTACTAAATTGTTCAAAAGATGAACGTTTTGAAGATAGACAATGTAGTAATGTATGAATTAAAAATCGCCATTGGTAAGAAAACAAAGTTTTCTGGAAAACAAACCCACCCAGATTTCCCTCATATCCCATTCGTTGTAAATTGGTATATAAGACTTCATCAGATATTGAAGTAATACCTTCTTCATCTTCAAGATGAAGAGAAGAGCGAATGGTTGCTTCTGTAACCACCACTTGTTTCTCAGCAACAGTAGAAACAATTCTTTGAATGCCTGCTTCCTCTTCAATCCTAGCATTCACCCAGAACTCATTGATATAGTCGTGTGAAATTCTGGGGGCAACAGTTAGCGCATAATATATAGATGAATTGCGCAGAAAATCAATGATTTCAACATAGTCATTGGCGATTGAAGGTTTAACAAGAAAGGCAATCATGTTATGATCTTTGCCTAGTGGGAGTTGAGGGGTGGTTGACGAAGAAGAAGCCATGAATGATCTGTATAAGGATTTGCAAAAGCAGTGATTACAGGGTTTATGAAAGCAGTGTTTATGAAAGCGTAAAGAACTTGTACAAGTGTTGGGAGTATTTATACTGTTAGTTTCAATGACCTAATTTTGAAATAAAAATCCCAATTTTAACACTAACAGTGGAAACAATTTTAAAACAGTGGAAATAAAAAGAACTAACAGTATTATACATTCATGATAATAATACTAACAGTGTTACACTTAGTGGATGGAAATAACTCCTGACCAAAGGAATTATAACTCAACACTAGTGACTGCATTAGTATTACTAACAGTAATTTTTTTTTTATTTATGTTGTACCTGCAAAAGGAAAACTGAAAGATAAACAGTGATAGTGAAAAATTTCAACTTGATAGTATAAACAGTGGAAACTGATATACTAACAGTGGTAAAAGTTACACTAACAGTGTGACAAACAGTTATAACTGAATAGTGAAAACAGTGGAAACTGTGTACACTAAGTTGAAAACAGTGGAAACTGTTTACACTAACAGTTATAACTAAATAGTGAAAACAGTGGAAACTGTTTACACTAACAGTGATGGTTGCTTCACTGACAGTGATAACCTACAAAGAGTTAGTTCAACAACAACAGTGATAACTATAAAACTAATAGTGTAAACAAAACAAAATACATATACAGTGGTAATTGAATAATAACAGTGATAATTAGGAAAGCAAAACAGTTGTAACTAAGACTATTATCACTGTTAGTATCAATTACATCTACCAGCATCTAATCCTTAAGCATTATAGAGATGTTTTACAAAATAGTTATGAAGAAACAATTTAAGGAGATTTAATCAGACCAATACTTGTAATCAAAAATGTAAATCTGCCCACATCAAAGGCTTTGGTGAACAGATCTGCAAGTTGATTGTCAGTATGGACTTTTATAATCTGAATAAGTCATTTTTCATTACAGTCTCTGATAAAATGATACCTAATCTCTATATGCTTAGTTTTAGAATGTTTAACAGGATTATTGATGATGCTGATAGCAGAAGTATTGTCAATAAATATAGGAGTGTTTAAGAAAGTTAAACCATAATCAAACATTTGATTCTGAATCCATAAGACCTGAGCACAACAATTTGCAGCAGCTACATACTCAGCCTCAGCAGTAGATGTTGATACAGTTGTCTGTTTCTTACATTGCCATGAAATTAACCTCTCTCCTAGAAATTGACAACCTCCTGATGTGGACTTCCTGTCCATGCTAGCTCCTCCATAATCACTATCTGAATATGCTATTAAGTCAAAAGAAGAATCTTTTGGATACCAAAGGCCTATATCAGGTTGTCCCTTTAAGTAT
The DNA here is from genome assembly GCA_963422505.1 of Pseudognaphalium luteoalbum. NCBI lineage: Eukaryota > Viridiplantae > Streptophyta > Magnoliopsida > Asterales > Asteraceae > Pseudognaphalium > Pseudognaphalium luteoalbum. Next base: position 58,425,011 of record OY730198.1, on the reverse strand, counting down.
CTAAAAATTCTCTTTACAGCATACAGATGTGATTGCTTTGGACAAGTCTGAAATCTGGCACAGATACATACAGCAAACATAATATCTGTTTTGGAGGAAGTTAGATACATCAATGACCCTATCATAGACCTGTACAGATGTATATCTACTTCCTCCCCCTCAGGATCTGCAGCTAATGGCTTGTGTGTTTCCATAGGTGTGCTAGCCACTTTAGTTTCAGTGTAGCCAAATTTGGTGAGTATGTCTTTAACATACTTACTCTGATGAATGAAAATGCCATCTGAGCTTTGTTTGACTTGAAGCCCCAAAAAGAAATTAAGTTCCCCCATAGAACTCATTTGAAACTTCTGATGCGTTAACTTCTCAAATTCCTTGCATAACCCATCATTTTTAGATCCAAAAATGATGTCATCAACATACACTTGTATCAATAAAATATCATTGTGATCCCTTTTTATGAACAGTGTCTTGTCAATGGTACCTCTTTTAAAACCATTCTCCAAAAGATAAACAGATAGAGTCTCATACCAAGCTCTGGGTGCTTGATGCAGACCATAGAGTGCCTTATCCAATCTGCAAACTCTATCTGGATATGTAGGATCTTCAAATCCAGGTGGTTGACAAACATACACCTCATCATCAATTGTGCCATACAGAAAGGCACTCTTGACATCCATTTGATATACTGTGAAACCTTTATATGAAGCATATGCCAAGAATAATCTTATAGCTTCTATCCTTGCAACAGGAGCAAACACATCATCATAATCAATACCTTCTTCCTGAGTATATCCTTGTGCCACCAGCCTGGCTTTATTCTTGATGACAATTCCCCTCTCATCCTTCTTGTTCTTGAATATCCATTTAGTACCTATAGCCCTTTTCCCTTTTGGTAAATCAACTAAAGTCCACACATTCTGTATTTTGAATTGCAACAATTCTTCCTGCATTGCCTCGATCCAACTAGGGTGTTTAAGAGCTTCTACTGCCTTCTTAGGTTCAACTTGAGAAAGAAAACATACATATAAAGAGGTATGTATCTCTTCTTCATTGACAGTAGACTGCTGTCTAGTTTGAACAGCAGAGTCAACATTCCCAATTACCTGTTCTAGAGGATGATCTTTGTGAACATGATAAGTAGATGTTGATGTCTTTGGAATGTTGGCTTCTAAGTTGGTAAGATTGCCTTCTTGTCCAAAACTCTCACTAGATGATATATCAGTAGAATCTTCTGTCTCAGTTCTCTGAGAGGACTGTGGTTGGTCAGAGGAAAACACCTCTGGTGGATCAGGAGTCCAGATTGGAAATACAATGTATTCCAATGAATCTTTATTCTTTTCTGTGGACATTCCTGATACTTCCTCACTTGCTTCATCTGATGTCCCTGTGTTGGTACCTGAACTTGTACCTGCACTAGAATTTACAGTTGCATATCTAAAAGCAGAATTAAGAGCATCAATATCAAACAATGACTTTGGACCTATCCCATGAGGATTAATGGTATTCTCATTAAAAGTGATGTTCATTGATTCTTCTATTACCCTAGTCCTTTGATTGAAAACCCTATATGCTTTACTTTGGATAGAATAACCTACAAAAATACCCTCATCAACCTTGCTTTCAAACTTTCCTAAGTGATCCTTGGTATTCAGAATGGTACATGGACATCCAAATGATTTTAAGAAACTAACCAATGGTTTGTTTTTAAACAGCAATTCATAAGGGGTTTTGAAATGAGGCTTAACAACTGTTACCCTGTTCTGAACATAGCAAGCTGTGCTAACTGCTTCTGCCCAGAAAGACATAGGTAATTTTGCATCAGCTAACATAGTTCTAGCAGCCTCAATTAGTGTCCTATTCCTTCTTTCAGCTACTCCATTCTGTTGAGGAGTTCTAGGAGCACTAAACTCTCTCTTAATGCCTTTTTCATCACAAAATTTATCCATCTCATGATTTTTAAACTCTGTTCCATTATCACTCCTGATGATTTTAACCTTTTTATCTAATTGATTTTCCATCTTAGTTATAAATGATCTAAGTATTTCACCTGTCTCATCCTTTGTTCTAAGAAAGAAAACCCATGTAAATCTAGTATAATCATCAATTACTACAAGGCAGTAAGATCTCTTTCCCATACTTCTTATACTTGTTGGTCCAAACAAGTCCATATATAACAAGTGTAAAGGAGTACAGTTTGTATTCATAGATTTGGACTTAAAAGAAGTTTTGTGTTGCTTTCCCTTAAGACAAGAAACACAGTGATCATCACATGAATATACCTTTTCAGGTAAACCTCTAACAAGCTTGTTTTTGACAAGTTTATTAATGGTTTTATAATTCATATGACACATCCTTCTATGCCACAAATTAGATTCATTCAGATTTGCTTTTGAAATTAGACAGTTTAAATCAGGTTGAGGTGCCATATTTGCTAAGTCACACTTATATACATTATCTTGCCTAGGAATTCTCATTAAAATCATGTTTTCTGGAATTTTGAATTCCTTTGACAAAATAAGGCATTCAGTGTCAGTAAAATGAACTGGATTCTTTTTATCTGTAATTTGACTTACACTTAGCAAATTATACCTCAATTGTTCCACAAAATAAACATTTTCAAAACTTAGCTTGGTACTCTGAACTGTTCCTTTGCCTGTAATTTTTCCTCCTTTGGGATTGCTTCCAAATGCTACATATCCACCATCAAATGATTTAAAGTTCTGTAGCTTTTCCTTATCTCCAGTCATGTGCCTTGAGCAGCCACTATCAATATGCCATATGCTTCTTGGCTTGCCCTGCACACATTTAAACAAAAAGAAAAATTAATTTCTCTTGGGAACCCAAACCAATTTGGCTTTGGGTTTCCCATATGTATCAAAGTAATCAACTTTCTTGAAGATCATTGATTTTGATACATTGTTGGATTTTGGATCTCTGGATAAATTAGATTGAAAAGGTGTCCAAATCCAACTAATTTTAGACTTAACAGTGGGTTTTGGTCTAACAGTGTTAATTGAAGGACCATAGTTATAATGCCTAACAGTGTTAAATTTGTTATAACTATTATGTCTAGCAGTAGTAAAATAATTAACACTGTTAGTATTCCTTACAGTGTTATTTACTCTACCAGTGGTAACTGTTGAATTAACAGTCCTAACAGTTTTAAAAGATTTACCACTGTTTACATTATACTCTTTTGCCACTGTTTTAGCCTTATTACTGTTGGCTAAATCTGTAACTTTTGTTCCTGCAGTGGAAACCTTTGCAGCAGCCTTAGTTTGATTTGCCATATAATTCATCTTTCTGACAGCAGCAATATGATTAACTTTAGATTTAAAATTTTGTTTGTTGATCATATTAACTGATGTCCATGGCTGTTTCACATTCTTTTGAACAGATTTTGGATTATGAAAACAGTCATGTTGAAGATGATTATTTCTGCCACATATAAGACACAACTTTTCTCTAATCACTGTTACATTATTTCCCAATTTTTGAGTTACCATTTGATTCCAATTTCTTTGATTACCTCTGGGAATATGTTTTTGAATATTTTGTGATTTAGAGAAGTTATCCTTACATTTGCAATTATCACATTTATTCAATGCAGATGTAGTACATACAGATACAGATGATTTCATTGCATTCCTAACACTCCTTTGAAAATTTCTAGGTGTGTTAGGTGTGGCTCTCACATGTTCTACTTGATGTTTAGTTTTCTCCACAAACATTTGCTTACCCTCTTCTAGTTTAGTACCCTTAAGTTCTAAAACTAGATCAGTAACACTTTTGCTGCTCTCACTTGTTGACTTAGATGAATGATTTGTCACAGTGTCCTCACTTTCAGAAGTATCATTATCCTCATCATCTTCTTTACTCCACTCATGAATTTCAACTTTATCCAAGTTCACTTCTTCTTCTAAACTCTTAACAGGATCAGCCTTTTTAACATCATCCTTCATTCCTTCTTTAAGTGAATTGATATCAACATCAGTTTTAGAAGGAAAGTAGTTGTTGTTATAAGGAGGAGGTACATTACTGTATCCTAACCCAGTTTTAAGTTTATCATGAATCTGTGAATTGATAAGTTTATGTACACTCTTAGATGCATTTTCTAAGTTACTTACATTAAGTCTTATGCTATCTCTTTTACATGTGACCTCAGCAAGTTTCTTAGTTAATAATTCTACCTTATATTTAAGAGTATCTCTCTCCCACCTAGCAAATTCAATATCATACTTAAACTGTGTTGCATTTTCCTCATATACATGAATCTGTTTTTCTAGATTATCTATTACTGATATTGTGTGTTTACTCTTGATTTCACATTGTTTTAATTCATCACACACTTTCTGATTATGATCTTTATAATGTTTAACTGTTTGTTTGCACACAGTAGAACATAATTTGATTTGTACCTCATAAGGAATCTCTGACTGTTTGTCAGATTCAGCAGTAGCCATGAGACACTGATTCTTAACTTCATGCTCTTCTTGGTCACTCCAGTCCCAACCACATCCATCCACAGATACAAGGGCATTGGATGAAGTACCCTGGATTGGTACAGATCTTGTTTGACTCACATTTCCTCCACTTCTTTGACCATTCCCTCTATCATTCTGCTCATGCTTTGGACTTCTGCATTCCTAGCACAATGTCCAATTTTGTGACAGTTGAAACATTCAACTTTGCTCTTATCAAACCAACTTGCATCATTCCTCTTCTGTGCAAAGTTGTTCCTGCCAGTTCTTTGCATAAACCTTTTTGCCCTTTGAGTGATTAAGGCGATTTGTAACTTAACATCCATTTCTTCTAGATCATCTGATTCAAATTGATCTAAGTCTTCATTAGTAAGTGAAGAGTTCACATTACTAGCAAAGAAAGATTCTAAGATTTGATCATTAGAATGATTTGATGATGATCCAGCTCCACCAGACCCATAAGAGGAACCTTTCTGACTTGATTCTGCCTTTGTTCCAGCCATTGACATAAATGCAGAATTGTTGTTGTTACTTCCTGATCCAATCTTCTTGCTCTCCACTTCAGCTTCAAAGTTTCTCAGATCATTATATATGTTTTCCAGCTCTTTTGATTCCAGATCTGCACTTTGTCTTAACCCAACTGTATAAATTGTCCACTCATCTCCCAAAGACCTCAAAAACTTCCTGTTTAAATCATCCCTATCAATCTTCACTTGATGATTTTCCAGATCTCCTACTAACTTTGAAAACCTATCAAAGGTTTGAGTCAAAGTTTCTGACTTTGCAGAATTAAAATTCTCATATTGTTGTTTCAACAAAGACCTTTTATTCTTTTTGGTGTTATCATTACCACCAAATCTCTTCTCTATAGCTTCCATGAGAACTTTAGCATCTTGACATGCTTCAAATCGTCTCTGATATTCATTGGGAATAGATAACAATAAAGTACTTAGAGCTTTGTACCCTATAGATCTAACCTTTCTTTCAGCCTCAGATGTTGGTGGTAATCTTGCTTGTGCAACACCATCACTATTAAGGGTGACTGGAGGACCATTAACAACCACTTCCCACATCTGATAATCTGTGAGAAGCATGTATTGTCTGATTCTGTTCTTCCACAGATCAAACTCATCAGGTCTAAGCATTGGTATCTTAGTGACCTGAATTCCTTCATTGCTTTTTGCCATTGATTTAATAATAAGATATTGAAAATAATCAATCAAACAGTGATCCTAGATCTTCTTGTATTCAAAACTTAACCAAATGCTCTGATACCACTTGATAAACCAAGATCAATCTAATAAACTTATTAGATTAACACAAGCTTTGAATAATTACTGAGAAGTTGCGGAATAACACTCAATAATATTATGAAGATCAATAATAAAGTTAATAAAACAAAGTTACTATCAAAAGCTTCAATCTTATTAATAACATAAGACGAATACACTGAACTGTATTAGGGTTACAAAACCTTGAAGCTGCGTGAAAACTAAGTTAACCTAATCTAGGTTTAGGATCTCTATTTATATCCCATAGAGTCCTGCTAAACAATCTCCTATAATCATGGAAACAGTTACACTCCATAATTATTCAAACTTCATTTTTCTGCCTATTCTATACATAAACAGTGTTAACTACCACAACTATACAAACAGTGGTAATTCCTATAGAACAGTGTTAACACTTGTACAGTTTACTAGACTTACCAATCAACAGTGGTAACTAGTCTAAACAGTGTTAACTGTTGTAAAACAAACTAACAGTTGTAACACTCTAACAGTTGAAACTATTACTAACAGTTGTAACTCTTGTCTTCACTTCAATCTTCAATAACAGTGTTAATCTTTACCCAACAGTTGTAACTCTGAAGACAATGATAACCATTAACACTAACAGTGTTAATACCAATAGTAACATTAACACTAACAATGTTAATGCCTTGTGCATTCTTCAATCAATAGTAGTAACAGTAGTAACATCACTTCCCAACAAAAAGAATTTGTATTTTATTTATCCTTCTTACCCAAGGTAAATCATTCTTTGTCTAAAAATTTTCATTTTCAACATATTTTTAACTTAATTTGAAAAACTTTGTTTACTTATTGGAGAAGCATGGTCTTACAGAGCAATGACTTAGAATCAAGCATATACCATTATCCATTTTACAGTAGTGTAACTACTGCTATCCCACACTTAAAGGAACATCGTCCTCGATGTTTATAATCTAAGCTCTAACTGGGGTGAAAATCCCACACTTAGGAATTTAAACATCTAAAACGTATTCTTTTAGTGGTGTGTTTTGGTTTGAATCCCACACTTAGTAATAAGCATAATGGATATTGTATATTTAAACAAATGAAAGAGACGGTATAGAAGTACTCCCCGGTGGTTGCAGTGTTCCTTGGGTTGCATGTGCCGGATTCCGTCTTCCTTGGTGCATTCTTGTTCAAGTCTTTTTATGATTGGTCTCGTAGGTGTGAACACGTCGGATATATTATTCTTCTGGTATTGATATTTTCTTGTAGGCTGGAGCATGCTTTGTATGATCCGAGTGTGAAACATAGTCGGAGAGTTCATCACTTCTTGGAAGGTAAAGTTGCAGAAATGTAAAAACACGGGTTGCCTCCCGAGAAGCGCTCTTTTAAAGTCGAGAGCTCAACATAGTCCTTTCTTCTTCAGATGATGCTGGATGTATCCGTGGTGCTAGAGTGGTCACTGTGGTTCCTAGGTAGGGCGTATCATGGAGGAAAGTATCGCAGAAACTGTTCTATCATGTCTGTAATGAGAGTTGGTGGAGGTGTGGATTCCATTCTGAAGCTTTTGAAGTGATCAGTGGCTAATCTATCGAGGATTGCCATCCCATAGCTGATGTATCGAACTGCCCTTGTGACTGGTCTGTTAGGATCGATTCGAGTGCAGGTGTGAGTTTAAACAATTTCACGCTGTGGGTGGTTTCTGCCTATTGAGGTTATTAAAGCCATGAATTCAATCTTCACTTCTTCAAAATCGTTGGCCAATGGGTCTCCTCCAAAGGATCTAGTGGCTTGGCATACTTGTCTGATGAGTTGATGTTGTTCACGGTTGAAGGGAAAATCCGAGTCGGTGAAGACGTAGATTAACTTGCTGAATATTTCGCGGTATCCGTTGCGGTAAGCGTTAATTTCTATGTCTTCTTCCTCATACATTCCACACAGTCGATCTATTACATAGGATGCTAAGTTGACTGGTGACATGTGCCAATAACGTGTTGGAATGTCACGAGTGTTTTCTTCGAATGCTGCTTGATTCAGTTCATCAATTATTAGTTCAACGTGATGACCAATAGTGGAGTGAATGATGATCCTGAAGTTTTCTAAAGTTGTGAGATGTTCTCTAGTTTCGATGAGATCTAGAAGGGTTCTAAGATCTCCCACCATTCTTATGTCAGCATAATTCTGTGGATTTCCAGTAGCTCTTTCAAGATGGGTTCTCATTGATGCAAGTATAGCCTTTTGACTTGATGAGTAGGGAAAAGCTGATCCGGCTAAGGCACAATATACTTTGGGTAGTCTGGTCTTTCTGGCTGTTGAGCTTCTCTAGTGACTTATTCTTGAAGGGAATCGGAGAACTCTTGTATATGTCTGAGCAAAGTTTGGGGCACTGGTTCTCCATAATTGGCGAGATATGAATCATATTCTCATTCAATATGCCTTATCAGGTGTCTCTGAGAGGCGTTGTATTCATTGGTTGATTCTTTGATAGCCTCTACAATGATGCGCACATCGGTGTATTCATCAATTAGTTTGATCATGTCTTGGTGAGTATCTATGAGCGGAATCTTTAATCTCTCAGCTGTGATGATGGGGGAATTTGGTGGAGCAAGAGGGGTTTTTGGAATAGAGCGTTCATCGATGGTGACGTTAATAAAATCGCCGTCAAATTCGACACTCTTGTAGTCGGAATCTTCATCTCGTGAATATGGGAATTGGTGGAATTCTTCATCTGAGGGTGCATTGTTGAAAGGTTGAGTACTGTCGACTTCGATGGTTCTGACTTCCGTGATGGTGTTTTGAAGGTTTTCTCCAACAAAGCTTTCTGGTTGTCGTGACTTATATGCAGAAATTCTTTGTAGGAGTTTAGCATACAGGTCTGGGTGCTGTGATGTTCGGAGTTCTTCTTCAAAAGTATCTATGTCTCGGAGTCGGGTTCTGGTAAAGGGTTTCGATGGATCGAGATAAGAGTCAAGAATGTTTCCCATTCTTTTGAGATGAGTGGATCTGAGCTCTTGGTGGATGGCTCCATAATCAAAGGATTCTTCTGATGAAGTGTAGTCTCTGCAGTCTTGTATTCTTTTGACTTCTGCCATCTGTGGTGAATCAGCTTGATCTTCATCTTCCTCCATATCTTCCTCTTCTTCTTCTTCTTCTTCTTCGATTTCTTCTTCCTCCGCAGTTTCTTCTTCCTCTTCTTCAGGTTCTTCGTCTTCAGATTCAATTTCTTCCTCTGCTTCTTCATATTCTTCCTCTGCTTCTGGTTCATACTCAGAATCAGAGATGAAAACTGATGATTGAGTGAAATGTTGCTCTTCCTCTGGTTCTGATTTATCATCGGAACAAATTCTGCCTGTTGATATAGCATAGCATTCTTCTTCTTCTGGAGTGCATTCCGGTTGGTCGATCTTGTAAGTGATGCTTTCACCATGTGATCGTAATACAATCGTGTGGTTATACACATCAATTACTGCTCTAGCTGTATTCATGAATGGTCTTCCAAGGATAATCAGGATGTTTATGTCTTCGTGGATATCCATTACCACGAAATCCGTTGGAAAGAAGAATTTGTTAACTTGAACTAGAACGTTCTCAGCTATCCCTTTTGGGTATCTAACAGATTGATCAGCTAGCTGGACGGTCATCTTAGTGGGTTTCAAGTTTTCAAGTTCCAGCCTCTTAAACAGGGAGTAGGGCATAAGGTTAATGCTGGCTCCTAAGTCGGCTAAGGCGCTTATTTCTCCGGATTGGTAAATAGAACAAGTGAGTGTAAATCTACCGGTGTCTCCTAGTTATTCGGGAAGGCTATTCTTAAGTAGGGCTGAGGTTTCAGAACTAAGGGGAATATTGTTTACTTCGGGCAGTTTATCCTTAGTGGATAGCAATTTCCTAATGTACTTGTTTCGACCGGGAACTCTAGACATGGTATCAAGGAATTTTCCATCTAGCTTAAAGGATGATAATTTTTTGGGTTGAGCTTTAAGTCTAGCGGGGTAAGGGATCCTAACATCTTTGTTTATGGTCGGAGTGGTTTCCACAGCTGGTATTTTGATCTTTGGTTCTTCCTCTTTTACTGGAACAGCAGCTGGTGGTGTAGTAGATGTAACACCCGCCAAATTAGGGCTAGTCATTAGGTCCTAATCATTTTTGTAATACATGTAATTAGTACTGTGTTAAGCTGATTTGTGTATCAAATAATATATATTGTTATATATATACAATTGCGCGATTTGGTTAAATCAAGCACGTTTCAAATCGAATGTAATTCGGTTCAAGTAAATACGGACGTTGTTGATCAATTTTATTAAACAATATAAAATTATATAATAACGATATCATACCAAAAATATTATTTTGATAGTATTTCAATTACATTTCGTATCGTATGATAAACGTCTACGTGACTTAAACATTTAACACACAAGCAAACGAAACCATTTAAGTTTATTAAGTATTTGTTAAAATACTTCAACACAATATTAAATAAATAATTGTATTTTAAAACTTATAACTAAACGTGTAAAATAATTATTTAACGCAAAACGATCGAAAAACGAACGCTGCACGGAACATGTACGCGGGAGAATGAAAAACTGGTGAAGCCCACACTCGGTGGACCCCACCAGCCCCCCTCTCTCTTCCCCCTCCTTTTCTTCCCTTTTTCCTTTCTTCTTTCTCACTTTCACCTTTTTACTTCTTTCATTTCTCTCTAAACTAAACCACACCACCACCACTTAATCTCACTAAAAACACCACCAAACAACTTCGATCTTCACCACCCGTTTGGAGAAAAAGAACCACCTCGCAACGATCTACACTTCCACCTTTCCAAATTCTCCGCGCGACGATTTGTAAGTTTCCGACAAAACCTGAAACCTTTCAATTTCCAGTATTTTTAGGTTCTAATTGTTCCTTTAAGCTTAGAATGTCCCTATAAGGGTTGGGTAAAAGAATCAGACCAAACGGAAACCCGAAAACTCATTTTTGGCTCAAAAATTCGTTAACAGCCTTAAGTTTCGCAACGAAGGTGCAGTTTAGCGTCACTTCGTGCGTCACTTAGGTGATGCACTGAGTGTCGCTAAAAGCCCTAATCTTGCGTCACTTGCATAAGTGCCGCATAAAACCCCTTTTTCCCGACACTTACCTCCGTCACTTGTTTAGTGACGCCTAGAAGCCTTATCCGACACTTATACCCGACACTAACGGAGTGCCGCCCCCCTTATGTGTCACTTACTTAAGTGACGCCCTAAACTCAGAATTTCCAGTTTTATGCGACACTTCCTAAGTGTCACCCAAGCCACTAAGTGACGCCTCACTATGCGTCACTTCCATAAGTGACGCCATAAGTGACGCCCTTACCCATACTCTGCTATTTCATGCGTCACTTCCTAAGTGATGCCTAAGACCCTAAGTGTCGCTATAAGTGCCGCATGAAATAGAACTCAGATTTTTACTAAGTGTCGAGACCTAAAATTTTATCACTTGATTTTACCCAAATTAAAATCTTAGATGCGTTTTTCTCTATAACAATATGGTGGAAATAAAAATTCAAATCTCGACCCCAGCCAGGGGCCAGCCCCTTGGACCCCGCCAGGGGTTGCCACCCCTGGGACCCCGCTAACCAGGGGCGCTGCCCCCGGATCCCCGTCACCTAAAGTTTGTAAATACTATTTAAGTATAATACTTCGACATAATAAATATATTATTGCAAATAATCACCAACGGGTCGTACACGTTTTCAAAACTCGAACTCACCAATCAAATCAAATCACTGGACATTACTACTTGGATAAACAACTAGCATAGGTTATCTTTTAAGATAGCTACTTATCCTATTCAACCTTGCGCGTTATAAACGCCCGGCAGGTTACAGTCTTTGGACACCCCATTTTACTTCACTACATTTGCTTCATTGCAACTCTTCAGGCTCATGTGAGTCTCATAGTCCTGACTTTTTACTGTTTTACTCCCGGGGTGGGAATACATGCTCTAACTGTTTTACACGTGAACACGAGTACAAAACTCGCTATATTCTGCATGAGCTGTTTTCTAATCACTTTTAAGTCCTCTACGATCATAGTTCTGGTAATACTTTATGTAGCACGAATGTTAGTGTATGGTACCATATAGGACTGACCATCCTTGTCCGGGTCAATAAGCACTGATTGGTTAAACGGACGCATTAACTTTTGTTCATACGAGTGTGGATTAGACACTCGCCCGGAGGCACCCACGATCAGGCACTTTATTGTGATCCTGACACCCACGTTAAGCGCAGACTATGACCTCATGGCAGACATACACTTCATTTGATTCATTTCAAACGGTTACCATTAAATCTTGTGGTTCACACTTACATATTTATTATGCAAACCTGTGAGCTCACCAGCATTAGCTGACCTTTTTAGCATGTGTTCTCAGGTACCCAACAACAGTAGGACCTGTTCACTCAGTATGCCCATAGCTCGAGTCAGCATACACATCAGGAGATTATTTTGCATTACTACATTTTGTAACTAAGTTATGCCGATTAATCTCTAAACATTGTAACTATTGGGCTTTTGTAAACATTTATACATTGTAAAACTTTTATTATCAATGTATTTATAAAACGACGCATATAGAGTCGTTCATTATATGCCTTGTGTGTTTTGATTATTAGTTAGTAGCACCCCAAAGCTTGCTTCCGCTAAACAGTAAATTTGGGGGTGTTACAGATTGGTATCAGAGCCTAAGGTTATAGTGAACTAGGTTGCATTTAGTAGGCCTAGACTATAACCATTTGGCAGTATTCCTTATTAAGTATGATTAGGTTCAGTGACTACATTGTATTGGTTTAATTTAACATAGCCTGATCAACTATGTATAATTAAAAGAATATGATGTGGGATCTGAAAGGAGTCATGACCTAACAGGATACACTAGACGACTCTGACCACGAGAGAAACCGAAACTCAAACATGTCTGTGTTAGACACCCTAGGCTATTATGTGATATGTATATATACATAGATAGGACTCGCTCTCGCTCAATAACTTAGGCTATATTATATATTATATGAATAGAGGCCTCATTCTTCTAACGCTTTGTCTCAGAATGGCAAACACACCACCAAATTCATCACACTTTCAATCCGGGTCGCAGAATCCGAGGGTAGCTAGGAGGAACACCCGGTTGCCTCGAGCTGGCCCGTATCCAACCCACTTCATTCTACCGGCCTTGGCCGCTAGGCTGGACCGCCAAGAGCAACGACTTCGCACCATGGATGTCACTTTGCAAGAAACCAACGAAAACTGGAGACTCATAGCGCTTGAGCTCATCGACCAAGTCTCAGAAGATCATGAAAACACCGTTAGCAACATAAACATACTCCACGACCGGGTAGTGGAATCAGGAATAGAAGTCGAGCTCTTGCGACTTAGGTTGGAGCAATGCGAGCAACGCCTGCAGGAGGCCGAAGAATACTCAAGGATGCTTGTGCAACGATTAGTCTTGGCTGAAGACAACGCCCGACAGGCCAGCAGCCTTGCAAACACCGTGGATCGTCTTGTTGCATTGATGGAACGAATTAACCTACGTCAAGATTAATGTAACCCTATCTTGTAATTTTCCTAGTACTTAGGTGAAATCGTTGTAATTTGACCGGATGTAACAATTCCCGGCATCTTTTGTAATCCTTATGTTCTATATCTTTTGGAACTCGCGCCTTGTACCCAACTTAATTATCTAAATGGATTATGATTATGATTATCATATTGTGTTATCATTGTATATTTCACCACATATACAACTGTGATACATCATAATGTCCTACAAACATCTTACTAGTTCTTTTTCCTGATTCAGCAATATGCCTCCGAGACGATACACATTCAGCGATACCGAAATCGCCCAGCTCATCGCCCAGAGTGTGGCTCAAGCTATGGCTACCCGAACAACAAATTCCGGTAGTGAAGACACGGCTGCCAACGGGCCGCAACCTAGGTCTTGTTCATATAAAGATTTCCAGAACTGCAAGCCATTGAACTTCAAAGGCACCGAGGGTGCCATTGGATTATTACGCTGGTTAGAGAAAGTAGAGTCAGTCTTCCGCATATGCAACTGCCCGGAGGACTGCAAGGTCAAGTATTCCACCTGCACCTTTCTGGATGGTGCTCTGATTTGGTGGAATACCTATGCCCAGACTGTGGGCATCGATAATGCTTATCTGACTCCATGGGAAGAGTTGAAACAGATGCTGAAGGACGAGTACTGTCCTAGAGACGAGATTCAGCAGCTAGAACACAAGTTCTGGCACCTCACCACCCAAGGCAATGACATTGCCGGATACACTACCAGGTTTAACTAACTGGCACTGCTGTGCCCATCCCTTGTTGATCCGGAATACAAGCGGATTGAGCGTTACATCTGGGGACTTCCCCCAGGCATTCAGGGTTTGGTCACTGCGTCCAACCCCGCCACTATCCAAGCTGCCGTCCGAATGGCACATAACCTCATGGCACAGGTGGTCCGTCGAGGAACATCAGCCGCCAACAATCCGAACCAGTCTGGGGATAACAAACGCAAATGGTCGGGAAACAACAACGACAACACCTCGTCATCCAAGAAACCTGAAACCATCAAGGCCTACTCTTCTGGGTCTGAACCAAAAAGGGGGCTACTCTGGAAACAAGCCCTACTGCTCTAAGTGTCGCCGTCACCATGATGGCCCTTGTAGTACCCAATGCTCAAACTGTCAGAGATTTGGGCACATGGCCAAGGACTGCAAATCTACCACCAACTCCAACACCAGTCAACCCAGAGCCTGCTTCGAGTGCGGTAATGCAGGACATTTCAGGAACGAATGTCCCAAACTGAAGAACAAAGGCAACAACACTGCAAAAGGTAGAGCTTTTGTCCTGAACTCAAAGGATGCCCGCCGTGACCCAAATGTGGTCTCGGGTATGTTCCTCATCAACAACTTATCTGCTTCTATTCTATTTGATACTGCTGCTGATAGAAGTTTTATATATGATGAATTCTGTCCACTACTTGACATCACACCTGTTGCATTAGATTCTAAATACGTTGTAGAGTTAGCTAACGGAAAACTCATTGAGACCGATAGTGTGATACCCAATTGCACTTTAAACCTCACCGACGAATTGTTTTCAATCGATCTTATACCCGTCGAGATCGGAAGTTTCGATATCATCATCGGCATGGACTGGCTGTCCAAGCATCGCGCCGAGATCGTGTGCTATGATAAAATTGCCTGCATACCCCTCGCCTCTGGTGGTACTCTAACCATACAAGGGGAGACCAGTGGAACGAGGTTAAATGTCATTTCATGTATGAAAACCCACAAATATATGAGAAAGGGTTATCCGGCAATCCTCGCTAACATTGTGGAGAAAAAGTCAGAGGAGAAGAGGCTTGAGGATGTGCCAATCGTTCGAGACTTCCCAGAAGTTTTTCCTGAGGAATTACCTGGCCTTCCACCGTTTAGGCAGGTAGAGTTCTCCATCGATATTGTGCCCGGAGCAGCACCCGTGGCACGAGCACCGTACCGTTTAGCCCCATCCGAACTTCAAGAGTTATCCTCTCAGTTACAGGAACTCCTAGACAAAGGATTCATCCAACCAAGCTCTTCACCTTGGGGAGCGGGAGCTCCGGTCTTGTTTGTCAAAAAGAAAGACGGTTCTTTCCGCATGTGCATCGACTACAGGGAACTGAACAAGTTAACCATCAAGAACCGTTATCCCACACATCGATGATCTATTCGACCAACTCCAAGGGTCAAGTTTCTACTCCAAAATTGACTTACGATCTGGTTACCACCAGTTACAGGTTCGCGATATTGACATTCCAAAAACTGCCTTCCGAACTCGTTATGGGCACTATGAGTTTCAAGTCATGCCCTTCGGTTTGACGAACGCACCGGCTGTATTCATGGACCTCATGAACCGAGTGTGTAAACCATATCTCGACAAGTTTGTCATAGTATTCATTGATGACATTCTAATCTATTCGCGCAACGAAGAAGAACACGCGCAACATCTTGAGATCATTCTAGAACTTCTCAAACACGAAGAGTTATATGCCAAATTCTCTAAGTGTGAATTCTGGATACGAACCGTTCAATTCCTTGGACACGTTGTAGATAGTCAAGGAATTCATGTTGATCCGTCAAAGATCGAGGCTATCAAATGTTGGCAAGCGCCGACAACGCCGACCGAGGTACGCTAATTCTTGGGTCTCGCTGGTTATTATCGACGTTTCATCGAAAACTTTTCAAAAATAGCCCAGCCTCTCACGATCCTCACTCAAAAAGAAAAGAAGTTCGATTGGACTGACAGACAAGAGTCAGCTTTCCAACTCCTAAAACAAAAGTTATGCAGCGCACCTATTCTATCTCTACCCGAAGGCACCGACGACTTCGTGGTATATTGCGATGCTTCTCATCATGGTCTCGGTTGCGTGCTTATGCAACGAGACAAAGTCATCGCCTACGCCTCCCGACAACTCAAAATCCATGAAAAGAATTACACCACTCATGACCTTGAACTAGGAGCCGTAGTGTTTGCACTCAAAATCTGGAGACACTACCTCTATGGCACTAAGTGCACGATCTTTACTGACCACAAAAGTCTCCAACACATTCTCCATCAGAAAGATCTCAACATGAGGTAACGTCGCTGGGTCGAGTTGCTTACCGATTACGACTGTGAGATCAAATATCACCCTGGCAAGGCAAATGTTGTTGCCGACGCCCTCAGCCGAAAGGAACGATCGAAACCACTTCGAGTCCGAGCCCTCAGCATTACAATCCACAACGATCTTATCACCCAAATCCTCACCGCTCAACTCGAAGCCTTGAAACCTGAAAATATCAAAAATGAAGCTTTACGAAACATGGAGAAACAATTCAAAACCAAACCCAACGGGGTTAAATATTTCGCAAACAGAATCTGGTTACCGTGTCTCGGGAATCTCCGAGACTTAGTAATGGACGAAGCCCACAAATTAAAATACTCCATACATCCTGGATCCGACAAGATGTATCATGGCATCAAGGAATTATACTGGTGGCCAAACATGAAAGCTGAAATCGCCACCTACGTCAGTAAGTGTCTCACGTGATCAAAAGTCAAAATCGAGCACCAAAAACCTTCTGGCTTACTTCAACAACCAGACATACCCCAATGGAAATGGGAACAAATTACCATGGACTTCATCACCAAGCTCCCAAAGATGTTAAGCGGTTGCGATACCATTTGGGTAATCGTTGATCGTCTCACCAAATCTGCCCACTTTCTTGCCATCAGAGAAACCGATAGAATGGAACGCCTCACCCGAATCTATCTGAAAGAAATCGTATCCTGACACGGTGTTCCTATCTCGATTATCTCTGACAGAGATGGCCGTTTCACCTCACACTTTTGGCAATCATTACAGAAATCTTTGGGTACTCGCCTCGATATGAGTACCGCTTATCATCCACAAACTGACGGCCAAAGTGAACGAACCATCCAAACACTTGAAGACATGCTACGAGCCTGCGTAGTTGATTTCGGTGAAAATTGGGAACATCACTTACCCTTGTGTGAATTCTCATACAACAACAGTTACCACGCCAGTATTGGAACTGCACCATTCGAGGCACTGTATGGTCGTAAGTGCCGATCACCCATCTGTTGGAACGAAGTGGGAGACAGTCAACTCACTGGTCCAGAAATCATTCATGAAACCACCGAGAAAATCTTTGGCATCCAACAATGGTTGAAAGCCGCACGTGATCGTCAGAAAAGTTATGCTGACGTGAGACGCAAACAACTCGAGTTCCAGATTGGAGACCGGGTATTACTCAAAGTATCGCCTTGGAAAGGCGTCATCCTTTTCGGTAAATGCGGGAAACTGAACCCCAGATACATCGGACCTTTTGAAATCCTTGAGAGGGTCGGTCCGGTGGCATATCGATTGCAACTACCTGAAGAGCTCAGTAGTGTGCATCCTACCTTCCACATTTCTAACTTAAAGAAATGCCTATCAGACGAAACACTCATAATACCCCTCGCGGAAATCCAGATCGACGATAAACTTCATTTCGTTGAAACACCAGTGGAGATCATGAATCGCGAAATCAAACAACTCAAACAAAGTCGTATTCCCATCGTTAAGGTCAGGTGGAATTTGCGGCGCGGCCCGGAATTCACTTGGGAACGAGAGGATCAGATGTGACTCAAATATCCACAACTTTTCTCCAACTCCACTCACACGACTACTCAGACTTAAATTTCGGGACGAAATTCTCCTAACAAGGGGAGAATGTAACACCCGCTAAATTAGGGCTAGTCATTAGGTCCTAATCATTTTTGTAATACATGTAATTAGTACTGTGTTAAGCTGATTTGTGTATCAAATAATATATATTGTTATATATATACAGTTGCGTGATTTGGTTAAATCAAGCCCGTTTCAAATCGAATTTAATTCGGTTCAAGTAAATACGGACGTTGGTGATCAATTTTATTAAACAATATAAAATTATATAATAACGATATCATACCCAAAATATTATTTTGATAGTATTTCAATTACATTTCGTATCGTATGATAAACGTGTACGTGACTTAAACATTTAACACACAAGCAAACGAAACCATTTAAGTTTATTAAGTATTTGTTAAAATACTTCAACACAATATTAAATAAATAATTGTATTTTAAAACTTATAAATAATGTGTAAAATAATTATTTAACGTAAAACGATCGAAAAACGAACGCTGCACGGAACATGTACGCGGGAGAACGAAAAACTGGTGAAGCCCACACTCAGTGGACCCCACCAGCCCCCCCCCCCCCCCCGCCCAGTCTCTCTTCCCCCTCCTTTTCTTCCCTTTTTCCTTTCTTCTTTCTCACTTTCACCTTTTTACTTCTTTCTTTTCTCTCTAAACTAAACCACACCACCACCACTTAATCTCACTAAAAACACCACCAAACGACTTCGATCTTCACCACCCGTTTGGAGAAAAAGAACCACCTCGCAACGATCTACACTTCCACCTTTCCGAATTCTCCGCGCGACGATTTGTAAGTTTCCGAGAAAACCCGAAACCTTTCGATTTCGAGTATTTTTAGGTTCTAGTTGTTCCTTGAAGCTTAGAATATCCCTATTAGGGTTGGGTAAAAGAATCAGACCAAACGGAAACCCGAAAACTCATTTTTGGCTCAAAAATTCGTTAACAGCCTTAAGTGTCGCAACGAAGGTGCAGTATAGTGTCACTTCGTGCGTCACTTACTGAGTGTCGCTAAAAGCCCTAATCTTCCGTCACTTGCTTAAGTGCCGCATAAAACCCCTTTTTCCTGACACTTACCTCCGTCACTTGTTTAGTGACGCCTAGAAGCCTTATCCGACACTTATACCCGACACTAATGGAGTGCCGCCCCCCTTATGCATCACGTACTTAAGTGACGCCCTAAACTCAGAATTTCCAGTTTTATGCGACACTTCCTAAGTGTCGTCCAAGCCACTAAGTGATGCCTCACTATGCGTCACTTCCATAAGTGACGCCATAAGTGACGCCCTTACCCAGACTTTGCTATTTCATGCGTCACTTCCTAAGTGACGCCTAAGACCCTAAGTTTCGCTATAAGTGCCGCATGAAACAGAACTCAGATTTTTACTAAGTGTCGAGACCTAAAATTTTATCACTTGATTTTACCCAAATTCAAATCTTAGATGCGTTTTTCTCTATAACAATATGGTGGAAATAAAAATTCAAATCTTGACCCCAGCCAGGGGGCAGCCCCTTGGACCCCGCCAGGGGTTGCCATCCCTGGGACCCCGCTAACCAGGGGCGCTGCCCCCGGATCCCCGTCACCTAAAGTTTGTAAATACTTTTTAAGTATAATACTTCGACATAATAATAATATTATTGCAAATAATCACCAACGGGTCGTACACGTTTTCAAAACTCGAACTTACCAATCAAATCAAATCATTGTACATTACTAGTTGGATGAACAACTAGCATAGGTTATCTTTTAAGATAGCTACTTATCTTATTCAACCTTGCGCATTATAAACGCCCGGCAGGTTACAGTCTTTGGACACCCCATTTTACTTCACTACATTTGCTTCATTGCAACTCTTCAGGCTCAGGTGAGTCTCATAGCCCTGACTTTTTACTGTTTTACTCCCGAGGTGGGAATACATGCTCTAACTGTTTTACACGTGAACACGAGTACAAAACTCGCTATATTCTGCATGAGCTGTTTTCTAATCACTTTTAAGTCCTCTACGATCATAGTTCTGGTAATACTTTATGTAGCGCGAATGTTAGTGTATGGTACCATATAGGACTGACCATCCTCGTCCGGGTCAGCAAGCACTGATTGGTTAAACGGACGTATTAACTTTTGTTCATACGAGTGTGGATTAGACACTCGCCCGGAGGCACCCACGATCAAGCACTTTATTGTGATCCTGACTCCCACGTTAAGCACATACTATGACCTCATGGAAGACATATACTTCATTTGATTCATTTCAAACGGTTACCATTAAATCTTGTGGTTCACACTTACATATTTATTATGCAAACCTGTGAGCTCACCAGCGTTAGCTGACCTTTTTAGCATTTGTTCTCAGGTACCCAACAACAGTAGGACCTGTTCACTCAGGATGCCCATAGCTCGAGTCAGCATACACATCAGGAGATTATTTTGCATTACTACATTTTGTAACTAAGTTATGCCGATTAATCTCTAAACATTGTAACTATTGGGCTTTTTTAAACATTTATACATTGTAAAACTTATATTATCAATGTATTTGTAAAACGACGCATATAGAGTCGTTCATTATATGCGTTGTGTGTTTTGATTATTGATTAGTAGCACCCCAAAGCTTGCTTCCGCTAAACAGTAAATTTGGGGGTGTTACAGTAGATTCTTCCTCGGTGGTAGTAAGTTGCTTTGCTTCCTCAACATGTGGGTTGTGAACCGTGTTTCTAGGCAAGCTTCCTCTAGGTCTGTTATCAAGACGTTGTGCCAATTGTCCAATTTGAGCTTCCAGATTCTTTAGCACAGCCAATTGATTTCTCATAAAGAGGTCGGCTTGATCTTGTCTGGCGGACGTCTTTTGGTTGAGCAGGTGTTGACCTTGCATGAACTGGGTGAAGGCGTCATCTGAACTTGAAGTTGGGGCATTTGTCTTTGCAGGTTGTTCAGAGGTTTGGTTTGTGTCGGAAGTTGGCGCAGGAAGTGCGAGGGGTTGGCTATAAGAGGGTTGTGATTGTTGTGGGTAAGGTGGGTATCTAGGTGGGTATCGAGGTTGGTATGGTTGGTTGTTTCTTGGTTGGAATGGAGGTCCTCTAGGTTGGTTGTTGTTTTGATTGAAACAGGGTGGAAAATTTTGTGATCGAGCAGGAAACTGAGCATAGTAGACGGTGCCATCTGCTTCTTCGTATTCAACTTGGTATTCACCAGGTGGTTGCGGGTTGGTGCAGTGTTGACAGAATTGCACTTGGTGTACTTGGTGCTGTTGTTTCTTAAGTTCTCCAAACTGTTTGACAAGTGAGTCCATTTTCTCCGTTAATACCTTAATTGCTTTGACTGGAATTGGATTTGATGCGGCGAGAGGTGCTGAAGATGTTGAGTGATCTACAGAGTTCCAATCGTGGTGATGCATAGTCATGTTCTCTATAAGGTTCCATCCTTCTTCGTCAGTCTTTGCCATGAAGCTTCCTTGTGCGACAACGTCGAGGGTGGTTCGGTGGTTAGGGTCTAAACCATTATAGAAGGTACACCATTGTGCGGATTTGTTGAGTCGGTGATTAGGGCATTTCTTCAAGGCTCCTTTGAATCGTTCCCATGCGGTGTATAATGACTCATCAAAAGCTTGGTGGAAATTCATGATGTCATTTCGAAGTTTGGTTTGTTTAGAAGGCGGAAAGTACTTGGTTAGAAACTTTGTTGCCATCACAGTCCATGAAGGGATAGAGCCGTTCTCTAAACCTTCAAACCATGTTTGCGCATGATGTGTGAGTGAATAAGGGAAAAGATACAAACGGATTGTATCTTGACTAATTCCGTTTTGTTTGTAGGAGTTTGAAAGAGATAAGAACTTGTCGAGGTGAGAGTTTGGATCATCATTGGGTAATCCATGGAATTGACAGTGGTTTTGGATTAGTTGGATGATGTGGTGCTTAAGCTCGAAAGATTGACCAGGGGTTTCAGGGTAAAAAATTGGTCCTCCTCTTCCTTCGATAGAGGGTTTACAGTTGTCAGCGAGAGTGATGCGTTCAGCCATTGCTTGTTTTAGTGCGGATTGCTTCTTTTCTCGTCGGATGGTACGTATTATAAGTTCTGGATCAGGGAAATTAAACAGTGGTGCAGATCTAGGGGAACAGGTCATACACTAAAAAGGAAAGACAAGAAAGTAATTACTTGTTTTTGTGTTTTTTTAGAAGGTTTTATCCTAAGGGTTAACTAGAATAGGGATTGGTTGGGCCTCTGTATCGAACAGTTAGTCTCCCCGGCAGTGGCGCCAAAAACTTGATGCACCCCCGAAGCATCGTATGAAGACGGCGCTCGGATCGCGATCGGTTTGTTTTAAATTTATATTTGCTGGGGTCTAAGTATGACTTACTAATACTGGACCAAAGGGCTAGTAGATGGTAAGTATGACTAGAGTCGTTCTTAAAGAGAAACTGAATTGGAACGAAGGTGATCTAATCAATCTTTCTTTTCTAGTAAAGGTTTTAAAAGAGTGCGTTGGGGGTTTTGGTTCAGTTAGCTAAGTAAAGTAAATAAAGCGAATAAAAGTGTAATAATAAATCAGATAATGAAAGTAGTATTTGTTGTGAGTTCGTTAGCTCATAATGTGGGATGATGACTTGTATGGGAAAACGATTATCTAAGTTGGAAATGTTTAGTGGATTCAACACCCAGTGGTATAACCAATAAGTTCCTTATTAGTCGGTTATCAACTAATATGTCACGAGGAACTAAGGTGTTATGATTCTGATCAGACAGACGATGCTCAACTCTCCACACTCTCCTGTGAGGGAGTCAGTGGCCCGTATTATTGAACGTATCCGCTCATGGGTGAAGGAATAGAGTAGCAGGTCATTGCAATTCTGACCGTTCTTAATACCATAAAGATTTCAAATCCATTAAACTATTAACTTAGAATTTTATGTTCGGACTTATTAACCAATTCCTATTGATGAAACTTAAGGATGATAAACAAGGGAAAACGTTCAAGGTTCTTGCGTGTCTTACTTTTGGTTTCATATTTTAAGGAAAGGATATCGGTGTAATTTAGATTCTAAACTTGCCTTTCTCATTACAATTAACAAATCTCTAGGTTTTCGTAAATGGTTATTTAGCCTGTAGCCTACCTACTCTAATCTAATCTAAATTAACTAATCTAATTAAATCGCTAATTAAAATGCTGACGGCTTTTTGCATAAAGTTAAACCCAGACCATGTCGGAAAATGCTATGGTGATTCACAGTGTATTTAATCGTTTACCAATGTTTCCATTGTGAATTTAATTGCTTCGCCATGTTTACATGATAAGTACATTGTGATCTAAAGTGTACAATACTCATGGCAAGTCCACGTAATCACATTGCATTTTATGATGCTTGCACGACGTTGCAGTTAAAAACATAGTTTTTACACAGATAACTATTGACCAAGTATCAAGGTTCGCGACTCCTCTTTACAGGGTTACAATCACGTTTGTTAATCGAAAGGTGAATATAAGTTTTAGGTTTAAAATCATAGGAATAGTCCGTTCATAAAGTTTCCGTTTTATAATGTCGATCCATAATACAACTACCTTCGGTCGTTACCGGCTTCCATACGTATGTACTTTGCTTAAAAGCATTTCCAGCACTATACCGAGTAAACAGTCGAATAGGGGCCGTCATATTATTTCATGACATATTTAAAGTCATCCCACAATTATATATGCTAACTACATCACAACAAATACAATAGTAATCTACTCGCTAATCATGGCACAAACTAATTCTAGCATAATTAAAGCATACATATTTCATTAAGATAGAATAGAATAGAAAGAACCCGGATTAAAATGCGAGAAGGAATAGACTTGAATTAATAAGCGTAACTCGAAGCATACACCAAAGATTACAAAATGTTCCCTAGCTTTCATTCTACTTTGAACAAGCTCCTTAACTAGCCTAACACTAATTTTGAAGTAAGAAAATAGAATGAGAAAGTAAAGAGAGAATTATGCCTAATGCATATGGGACATCTACAAATGGAGGCTTAGGGGCTGTATTTATAGGCAAAATATGGCTCATATTAGCACCCCTAGGCTCACATTAGCAAAAGTAGCGAAAGGTTGTGCACCAGGTACGAAAAAGTAGCGAAAGGTGGTACACCAGGTACGAAAAAGTAGCGAAAGGTGGTGCACCAGGTACGAGCAAGGACGAAAAAGTGCAAAAGAGACGGGGGGTGGAGGTCGGCGCCGCCCACCAGCAGGCCGGCGGCGGCTGGCTGCCACCCGCCCCGGTCCATCATCTTTCGCTGCGTTGCTTAATTCGCGCGTATCTTCGTCGTTATGCGTATGTTTTCGTTGATTCTTTTTGCATTGGATTCGTAATTTAAAAACAAAGACTTTGATGAAAAGATATTCCAAAAATATGTCTCCTATCTCCAGATGTTGCGTATGAATCATTTAGATCTTCCGGCGGGCGTAGAATCTTCATTCTTTATCCGTTTTTGTTGATTCTTCTTCTATTGGATTCGTAATTTGAAAACGAGCATCTTGGGTGAGATGGATGTTGATGATGGGCACTTTTGTCTTGAAATCTCGTTTTGATGCCTTGAATCTTCAAACGTGTGTGGAATCTTCGTTTTTCATCCGTTTTGCCTGATTTTTATCGTGCAACCTTGTTTTGACTATCTTGGCATAATATCATTGATTTGTACTGGTTTTGAGTTTAAAATGCCAAGAATCATTATAGAATGAGAGAGATATCGGTAGTAAAAGCATGACTTTTTACGCGATATCAAGACCCAAGGATCATTTAATGCTAAGGGGAAGGTTACTCAAAATGAAAACATGAAAAGAAGGCTCTCAAAGAGAGAAATCTAAAAAGAGGTATCACTAATACGTCAAAGATAAGTCATCACAGATAAATTCTTAGGCTATATCAAAACCCCACTAAACCACCTACAAAACCCCTCTTCCATATCCATCTTTACCCTCTTACAAATGTCTAGGGATAATTAGCACCGTCCCCATCTGAGTATTACAAATTTGATTCTCAACCGAGCTTATGACGATGAAAGAGCTACATGACTGGCCCCTGAGTGAATTAGAAATTAGGAAACCCGATACACTTGAGTGAATTGAGTGACCACATGTGAGGGCCCTAGTCATGTAAAGAAAGCTTCTTAGAACCGGTAGTTTGAGAAAGTATCAAAGGTTAAAACCCCGTTTGAAATCTTTTTACCCAGCCTATAGGAATCAAGTTCTCCAGGATACGAAGACACCCTTCCAGAATTTCAAAGCAGTTTTTCTGACAATTTGCTTGAGGACAAGCAAAACTCTAAGTGTGGGATACTTGATATCGCGTAAAAAGTCACGTTTTTACTACCGATATCTCTCCCATTCTGGAGCAATACTTGGAAAATAAACTTAAATAATGTTCAAATCAATGAAACTTTGTCAAGAAGGTCAAAATAAAGTTGCACGAGAAAAATCAAGCAAAACGGGCAAAAAATGAAGATTCCACACACGTTTGAAGATTCAAGACATCAAGAAAAGATTTAAAGGCAAAAGTACCCATCACTGAGATTTCTCTTATCCAAGATATTCTTTTTCAGAATACGAATCTAACAGAATAAGAATCAACAAAAACGGATGAAGAATGAAGATTCTACGTACGCCGGAAGATTCAAACGATTCGTACAAGACATTCAAAGATCAGAGACATATTTTTGGGATTTCTTTTCATCAAAATCTTCGTTTTCGAAAAATGAATCCAACGCAAAAAGAATCAACGCAAACGGACGTATAACGAAGGAGATACGCACGAATCGAGTAACGAGGCGAAAGACGGCGAACCGGGGCGGGCAGGTGGCAGCCGCCGCCGGCCACATGGCTGCCGCCGCCAGCCACCATGGTAGTGGTGCCGGATAGCCACCTCCCGTCCCGCGTGCGCTTTTTTGTCCTCACCCGTACTCGCAGGGTACACGTGCTAGACCTTTTCCGCGACTTTGGGGTACACGTGCTAGACCTTTACGCGCTTTAGGGTACATGTGCTAGCAACTTTCCCACCTTTTGCTAACATGTGCCCCAAGTTGCTATAATGCACCAATTTTCCCCTATAAATTGGGAATCCATGGTTCATTTGAACACACACCTTTCATACACCTTGACAACTTGAAAAAACACACTCCATACACTTTCTTTCCTTTAAAGTTAGTATTTCTTCCTTTAGGATAGTTTAATTAATTAGAATAGCTAATTAATTAAATAAGGAAGATTTGTACAGAGGTGCTCCAGGACGCATTGTAGCTACGAGTTATTTGTATACCTTTCCAGGTTTTAATCTATCTTCCATATTTAAATATGTTTGTTCTTTATTTTATAAATTTAAATATGCATGCTAGAATTGCCATGATTAACTAGATAACTTAATTGTCTGCTATGATAGTTGTTTAAAAAGTTTTAAACATGTAATTATGTTGTATGTTATGAGATTGTGGATGGTTTATACTACAAATAGATGTAGGAATTAAATCTTTATCGTTTATCTGCCCAACTCATGTTGTGACTAAAACCTTATCCAAAAATGAACGTAGCTAACTCATAGGATATAGGTCACTTACTTATACTATGTTAGATTGGATCATTGAGCTCGGCATGGCCGGTGTTCTCTAGACCAAAATAAGATCCAAGAGACACGGAATATGGGAATAGAGGTAGATTAAGATTAAATTCATATAGACAATATTTTTGAGACAACTTTCGAAATATCCTCGACTTAAATAATACATTTGTATGCTTATATTGAACTGTTGCTTTGATCGTCTTATTGCATGTTCTTGTTTGATTATTGCCTTAGGATCATCATAATAGTGAAATGCAATTGGCATTAAATATCGTGAAGTAATATGATGGCCCCTATTCGATTATTCTCTGATATAGTACTGGAAACGCCTACGGCGGAGTACAAATGTATGGAAGTCAAGAACGACCGAAGGTAGTTATATTATGAATCGAATAAAAAACGTGTTATTTAAGTTTCCATTTGTAGTATAAACCATCCCTGTAATCTTGCATACCTGAGTAATTCTGATAATTCGTACGAATAAGTGATGACATATTATCCGGCCGCCTAGACCAGTTAGTCCAACCTATTCCGGTGAGGGTAAACCTCGTTCATAAGATTGTTTATTCAACAAACTATGCCATGATTCGGACATCTCTGACGACCGAGATTGGGGAATAGGATTCGAGATTAACTGTCAGATAATATGGGTATACATTTGAGAGAACTTTCGGTGTATGCTTTAATATATGATGCAACCCACGTGACATTCTATTTGCCTGATTATGGACACCTCCGCGTTAACCCGATAGAAGGATTGCAGTAATAGCTCACATTAACTTAAAAACTTATCCTCATTAGAACTCTCCATATTAAACAACTCCTAAACCACTTCATAGTGGACAATCGCTTCAATTGTTGAACGCCCGAAGTAACCTCCACCTTTCAGTTTATTTTAATTTAATTTAGAATAGAAAATCTAAAACCAAAACCAAAACCAACTCTTATCTCCCTAGCTAAATACATAAAAGTTTCTAAATCCCCTAGCTTCAATTTGCCGCGCTTTGAAGAACGATCCTAGGTCATACTTGTCCCTTGTTAGCCCTTTGATTAGCATAATAGTAACCCTAGGCCCCAGCCTTATAAATTTAAAAACCCACTGTTGTGTTGCATCTCCATTAGAAATTCCAACGACCGGTGTGCAGCAAGAACATAGCTGTAATGATTTTGCAAATCATTTCCATAACTGAAACTGTAATGGGTCATATCGGGTCAAAACAGTGGGTCATGGGTTGGGTCCAAAAAGACTGGGTTGCAGCAAAAACTGGCTTGCGCAAGCCCGGGTTTTTTCGAGCTGCATTCGTGTCCGCAGTTCGTGCGGGCGCACAATGGAGCAGAAGCCCCAACCCGTTTTTGGCCAAGGATTTACCCCCCCCCCCCTGCGCGTTGGAGTTGGAGTGTGTATTGGTCATAAGCTTTTTGAACAAGCTTAAAGACAAAACCTTATAAACACCTCAACTTTTGTATCCCATTTCCTATGTGGGACTACCCACAACACCCATCATTTCAAGTTTCATACACCTTACTTTGAGTTTCAATATCTCATTCATCTCTCATTAACTTTGGACATATTATACACCGTCTCGAAGCTCTTATCAAGAACTACATAACCATATAATATATTACATTTAATTAATATATTCACATATAGATAATTAGGTTCAAAGTTTGGGTAAAATGCATGTTTTATCCCAATTTTTCTAACAGATTATTTATCCATATTTCCGCCAACACTCATTGCAATTCTATGATCTAATCAATAGAAGAGTTATAACATTGAATGGTAATAAATCGTGTTCCATTGCTTTACTTTATAAAATTAAATTATATCTTTGTTAAGTTGTTATTCGTTTCGAGTGAGGTTTAGATGAAGATAAAATTTTTTGTGAGAATGAAGCAATCAACTAGAACGCATCACGTGTCACAAAACCCACTTTCCCCACATTTTTTAAACTTAAATATCTCTCAAATGGTAAGCTGAAAAATCATAAAAATTGCACTATAAAAATTAGCATTTTTCTCTTCAATATGCCATCTCACAGGGTATACTTTCGACGATTTTTTTTATATAAATTGTGCAAAAGTAGCAACACATATGTTACTAGATGGTAACACATGTGTTAACAGTGTAATGCATGTGTTAACAGCGTAACACATGTGTTACCGGCGTGATACATGTTATACAGGCTAGTAACACATGTGATATCATCTTCTAACACATGTGTTACTCATTTTTAAAACCCATCGGATTAAAATTGTCGAAAGTATTGTCACATCTCTAATCAAAGAAAATAAAACGTTGGCTTGTAACACATATGATACCAACTTCTAACACATGTGGATCTCATTTTCAAAACCTAATGAAAAAATAAATTGTCGAAAGTATACCTTGTCACATCTCTAATGAAAGAAAATAAAACTCTTATTTTTATGGTCCACTTTTTATGATTTTTTGACTTACCATTTGGAAGATATTTATTTTTTTAAAACCTACGTAGAAATGAGTTTAATGACACGTGACACATTCTTATTGGTTTCTCCATTTTTATATAAAGTTGTACCAATTTGAACCTTATCATTGTTTAGAATACAAAATTGATATATGTTTGATAAAAAAGGTGGGCATAACAATTTATAAGTGAAAACTCTCAATTAATATCTAATCCAACCCCTCTAAATTTTCATGACATGAGGTGATATACTTCTTTTCATAATCTTATAGTAATAATGTTAAATATACCTAAAAATATATCTAAATTTTCTGATTAGTTTGTTTCTCTTTCTCTTACTATCATTCAATTAATTTTTCAAACTAACAAATCAAATATCTAAGTCTATATTTAGTCCTACAAATTTTGACATACTAATCATTTTCCTTATATTTTAATTACTTACATTTTTTTTATTTATATTTCATTTAATTGTAAGTATTAAAGATATAACAGTAAAAAGTCACGTTTTAACAACTCATACTTGTTAACAAGTATTAAAAGTGTTGGTCCCATATTTTCGCACCCTCAAATTTACTGTGTGGAAGTGGTTCAGGTCGGGGCGCGACTAATCAGGTAATCAAGCTCAAAGGTACAATGAACAACTCTATATGCGTAGTTTTAACAAAATACATTGATATTATAAAAGTTTTCAAAAGTATCCAAGTTCGCAATGTATCCTAAGAGATTCTAATACATATCTAATTTATACAAAATATAGAAATGCAAGAAAAATCTCTTGTAGTTGTAATTTTCATGCAACTCGAGCTATGTATATATGTATCTTGAATGAGCAAACCTGATATTGCATAAAAAGTCACGTTTTTACTACCGATATCTCTCCCATTCTGGATCAATACTTGGAAAATAAACTCAAATAATGTTCAAATCAATGAAACTTTGTCAAGAAGGTCAAAATAAAGTAGCACGAGAAAAATCAAGCAAAACGGGCGAAAAATGAAGATTCCACACACGTTTGAAGATTCAAGGCATCAAGACAAGATTTAAAGGCAAAAGTACCCATCACTGAGATTTCTCTTATCCAAGATATTTTTTTTCAAAATACGAATCTAACAGAAGAAGAATCAACAAAAACGGATGAAGAATGAAGATTCTACATACGCCGGAAGATTCAAATGATTCGCACGAAACATTTAAAGATCGGAGAAACATTTCAGAGATTTTTTTCATCAAAGTCTTCGTTTTTGAAAAACAAATCCAACGCAAAAAGAATTGATGAAAACAGACGCAAAATGAAGAAGATACACACGAATCGAGAAACAAAGCGAAAGACGACGAACCGGGGCGGCAGGCTGCCAGCTGCCGTCGGCCACCAGCCAGCCGCTGCCATGGTGGCGGCGCCGGATGTAGTCCCCCGTCCCCCGGCTACTTTTTCATCCTTGCTCGTACTCTCCTGGTACACGTACTAGGCATTTTCCGCAACTTTAGGGTACTCGTGCTAGACCTTTTCTCGCTTTAGGGTACATGTGCTAGCAACTTTTCCACCTTTTGCTACCATGTGCTCCTAATTGCTAAAATGCACCAATTTTAAAGTATAAATAAGTGCTCCATGGTTCATTTCAACACACACTCTTCCACATCTCTCACACCTCATATCTCACATACTCTTGGAATTACAAACATTCCAAATTCTCTTGTATTTTATAGTTTTTCTCATTCTAGGATTATTGTAATTAATCTACGGATTAATATAGAAGCTAGAACGAACGCTAGGGATTCGGAGATAAATCTTTGTACGTGTGAAAGAGTTGTCAATCATAATAATACGCTGCTACGCATTTATTTCCGGGTGATATCTAAACCTTTATCATACTTGTTTTATTTCGTATTCTAAATATGCATTATTACTTGGTATGTGATTTACTTGTTTCCATAAATTGCGAGTAGTTTATTATTGTGATTTTTGATGATGTAGATAATTATAAGTAGGGATGACATTATATAATTAGTACACGATAATCGTAAAGTGGTATGATGAACCCTATTCGATTGTTTATTCGATATAGTACTGGAAATGCTTTCGAGCAAAGTACAAATGTATGGAAGTCATAAACGACCGAAGGTAGTCATATCACGGGAATCAGTTCTGGTTTAACAGTTGGAATTCCGAAAGGATAATACAACTTCACAACTAACTGGTATATCCTACGAAAGTCAATGCACTGTAAAGTAATGTTCGTACAAAACGTTCAGACAAAATAGGAATTAGTAACCCTTGTACTGTTAAGACTTTATGAACTTAAGTTTAATCTATGGAGTACCCTTTATGGTTATCCACATGACTGCAACCTAGTAATTAGGACATGATCAACCTTAATTATGGTAAGTAGTTATTTGTGCCCATGACATGCAATAAGACATGGTGGAACCTGTAGGTGCCCGGTACGGACCTAATCAGATCGTCACCTCAATCGAACGTGTGGAATCCAAACGATTGAGTATTGAACGTTAATTGAATCAAACAAACATGATATCTATAATCTTTTGTATGTATTAACAATTGAAGAACAAGATTACAAACACAAACTCAGTCTCTCCTCTCTCTCTGCCTCACGAACTCTCTCTCTATCTAGGGTTTGATGAACCCCAAATGATAACCTAACACTTGTATTTATACTCACACTCTAACCTACCAGCAACACAACTTGTGTCGCTATTGTGACCCTTGCGACATAAGCTCTGTGTCGCATGAACATTATATTGTGTATATTATCTATTTCGCTATTCGTTTACAGAGTCACATATACACACTAACACTTTACATACTCAGAATAATTGACTTTGACAAGTTCAAACATTGACCAAGTGACTAACACACAAAATGCACCAACAAACTCCCCCATGTCAGCAGCTTGGTCAAATAAGTTTCGAATTAGTCTTCACTAACAAACTTCTTTATGTCTTCAACAATCAGAAAGTCCCCCATTGAGATAGCATGGTCTTTAAACAATCTTGATGTCCTAATTCATGTGACTGACACACATTTATCATACAATAAGATCTTCAAACTCCGTGACCATCTCTCAATCATTATCAGCTTCTCCAATAGAATTTATCTTCACGGTCTTTGGAGAATAACCAACATCCTTTACATCTATTTGACTTGAACAAGATATGTGATATTGAAGAAAATAATATAACAATAAAATCTTTTTGTATTTTTCTTTAATAAACAAAAGGCAAAGAATACCTAATAAATAAATAAATTGGGGATATGATTGTTTTAGGTTTGCTTAGAGATCAAATCAGGCCAATGATATCGCGTAAAAAGTCATGTTTTTACCACCGATATCTCTCTCATTCTGGGACAATACTTGGCATTTAGACTCAAACAACGCACAAATCATTGATAATATGCTAAGAAGATCAAAACAAGGTTGCACGAACAAAATCAAGCAAAACGGCCGAAAAACGAAGATTCTACGCGCGTGTAAAGATTCAAGACATCAAAACGAGATTTCAAGGCAAAAGTTCCCATCACCAACATCCATCTTACCCAAGAGGTTCGTTTTCAAATTACGAATCCAACAGAATAAGAATCAGCAAAAACAGATGAAGAATGAAGATTCTACGCACTCCGAAAGATTCAAACGATTCGTACGACACATCCAAAGAGACATATTTTTGGGATTTCTTTTCATCAAAATCTTCTTTTTTGAATTATGAATTCAATAAAAAAAGAATCGACGCAAATGGACGCATAACGAAGAAAACACATACGAATCAAGAAACGAGGCAACAGGCGACGAACCGGTGCTGGGGGTGCCAGCCGCCGCCGACCAGCCACCCGACCGCCGCCGGCTGCCACCAAGCCGCCGGACGGCTGTCACCCGCACGTTTTGCGCTTTTTTGTCCTTTCGTGTGCCCGGTGCTAGACCTTTGCGCAACTTTACGTACCTCGTTCACCACCTTTACGCAACTTTACGTACCTCGTGCCACCACCTGCACGTACCCGGTGCCACCACCTTTTCCACATTTTGCTATTGTGAGCTACCACTTGCTAAAATGCACCAAAACTCTCCTATAAATAGGAGGCATGAGTTTCATTTGAAGACACACCAAAAACACCTACACATATACACATTCCACACTTTGGAAAACACATTTCTTTATTGTAATATTAGTGGTAATTCTTCCTAGTTAATTAGACTAGCTAATTAACTAGTCAAGAAAGATTTGTACGGAGGTGCTCCGGGACGCATATTTTAGCTACGAGGTGTACTTCTTTCGAGGTGTTAATCTATCTTTCATATTTAATATGCTTGTCCTTTCTTTAATAAATTTAAATATGCATGCTAGAACTACCATGATTAGCTAAATAACTCAATTGTCCGCTATGATAATCGTTTAGAAAATATTAAAAATGTGACTATGCGGTATGTTATGAGATTGCGAATGGTTTATATTACAAATGGATATAGGAATTAAATCTTTATCGTTTATCTGCCCAACTCATGTTATGACATAAACTTTATACAAAAATGAACGTAGCTAACTCATAGGATACATGTCACTTAGTTATACTATGTTAGATTGAATCATTGAGCTCGGCATGGCCGGTGTTCTCTAGACCAAAATAAGATCCAAGAGACACGGAACATGGGAGTAAAGGTAGATTAAGATTAAATTCGTATAGACGATATTTTTGATACAACTTTCGGAATATCCTCAACTTAGGTAATACTTTTGTATGCTTAAATTGAACTGTTGCATTGATCGTCTTATTGCATGTTCTTGTTTGATTGTTGCCTTAGGATCATCATAATAGTGAAATTTAAACGACATTAATTATCATGAAATAATAGGACGGCCCCTATTCGACTATTCTTTGATATAGTACTGGAAACGCTTACGGCGGAGTACAAATGTATGGAAGTCAAGAACGACCGAAGGTAGTTGTATTATGAATCGAATAACAAACGTATTACTTAGGTTTCTATTTGTGGCATAAATCATCCTTGTTTTGTTTCATCCCTAAGTAATGATGATAACTCGTACGAATAAGTGATGACATGTTATCCGGTCGTCTAGACCAGTTAGCCCAACCTATTCCGGTGAGGATAACCCTCGTTCATAAGATTGTTTATTCAACAAACTATGCCATGATTCGGGCATCTCTGACGACCGAGATTGGGGAATAGGATTCGAGGTTAACTGTCGGATAATGTGGGTGTACATTTGAGAGAACTTTCGGTGTATACTTTAATATATTTTGCAATCCACGTGACATTCTATTTTCCTGATTGTGGACACCTCCATGTTAGCCCGATAGAAGGATTGTAGTAATAGCTCACATCAACTTACGAACTTATCTTCATTAGAACTTTCCATATTTAACAACTTCTAAACCACATCATAGTAGACAATCGCTTTAATTGCTGAACGCCCGAAGTAACCTCCTCCCTCTAATTTAGTCTAGTTTAATTTAGGATCGAAAACCCAAAACCAAAACCAACTCTTTTAACTCTAGCTAAATACATGAAAGCTTCTAAACCCCTAGTTTCAATTTGTCACGCTTTGAAGAACGATCCTAGGTCATACTTGTTCTTTGCTAGCCCTTTGATTAGCATAATAAGTAACCCTAGGCCCCAGCCTTATAAATTAAAAACCCACTGCTGTGTCACGTCACCATTAGAAATCCCAACGACCGGTGCGTGTCGCAACAAGTTTTTAGCGCCGCTGCCGGGGAGCGTCGGCAACCGATTTTAGGATTTAGTAACTTTAGTGTTTAAGCGATCCTTTTGAAAGATTAACATCAATCAAGAGTTACCTTTTATTTTTCCTTAGGATTAGTTTAGTTTTAGTTAACCACTTTCTAACCAATTATGACAACACATTTTGATTGGACAAACCCCACACCAAATGAGTCTTTAACCCAACTTTTAGTTGTTTCCTCACCTGCAAGCCACTTACCTTCCTCAAAACAATCTTTGTCAGAATTTATGTTTGAACAAAACATTATAAACAAAAGAGTAACCGGATTTCAGGATAACATTGACGCCATGATAAAATTTTCAGAAAAATTAATCTCTAACATGAAATCCATTTTGAAAAACTTAAGTTTTATTGAGGAAAGTACGTCGGTAAT
Source organism: Pseudognaphalium luteoalbum (assembly GCA_963422505.1). Lineage (NCBI taxonomy): Eukaryota > Viridiplantae > Streptophyta > Magnoliopsida > Asterales > Asteraceae > Pseudognaphalium > Pseudognaphalium luteoalbum. Next base: position 58,389,814 of record OY730198.1, on the reverse strand, counting down.
CACTAATGACACCACTCATCCACCAAGTGATGATATGTTAATCGTGACTAGAGGGGGAAAAGTAACCAAAGTTGATCTACCGCCACCAGATAACACCCCCGAAAACACTTCTTTGCCCACACCTGACCTATCACCAGCCAAAACTCCAGATAATGTACCTCGAACGAGAATACCTTATCTTGGTAGACTTAAAAAGGAAAAGCAAGAAGCCCAATTCGGTAAATATATGGAAATATTTAAAAGCCTACACTTAAACGTTAGATTATTAGATGCTTTAGTAGAAATGCCCTCGTGTGCTAAATTCTTTAAAGAACTCCTTTCAAACAAAGAAAAACTTAGGCAAATAGTTAGTTTACCCTTGAATGCTGAATGTTCATTAATTGTACAGTGTGGTCTCCCACCTAAATTAGGTGATACTGGACGTTTTACTATACCCTGTTTTCTCCAAGGAATTCAAATTAGTAACGCCTTAGCAGACCTAGGTGCTAGTGTTAATCTTATGCCTTATTCCCTCTACAAGAAATTAGGATTAGATGACCTATTACCTACTCGTATGACTATCCAATTAGCTGACAGATCAGTTAAACTCCCTCGAGGAATTGCCGAAGATGTCATGATCAAAGTTGATAAGTTCGTTTTTCCAGTGGACTTTATTGTCATGGACATAGAGGAAGACACCCATATCCCACTCATCTTAGGCAGACCATTCCTAAATACTGCCAAGGCTGTAATTGATGTTAACGAAAAATCTTTAAAATTGAGAGTTGGGAAAGAGGAGGTCACCTTTAATGTCGATCGATTGATGAAGCAACCTCTGGAAGAGGACCTTGGTTTATGTGATACCATGCAGGATATTTTTGATGAGCATCTTCACGAAGTACTAGCACTATCCAGCCAGGATCCGATACCCAACACCATAATCACCGTTCGAAAGCTGTGTAATGAGGACCCTGGGCTGCACTCTGCAATCATTTCGCCAACAACATCCAACGAACTACTATTTCCGCTGTTTGAAAAGAAGTCTCCTCACATCGATGGCAAAACTCGTTGTTCCATTAGGATGCGGTACACCGATACCTTGGCTAAAGAGAGATAAACCCATATTCAATGAACCAAACCCATTTCCCTCAATTAGAGAGATCTTGGATCATTCGAAGGAATGAGTGTTGAGCCACCATCGTTTGAACTACAACTAGCCAACCAACCCGAACCACTGCCGTTTTCAAACCCTGAAATCACCATAAACTAATCTTCATCCGCTCCAAGAATTCCAATTCACTAACGACGGAGAGATCATCATCACCAGAAACGATGAAGTTTCCTCATCATCAGTCAACAAGTACGAGCTAAAGACAGACGAATTCTCAAATAAAATCGAGTGGGTTGAAATAGCATCAATCTCCACATCTGAACCCGAGACAGATGAAGCACCATTCCAAGCTGAATACGAAAAGCTGAATAGAGACGAGATAGCTAGAATGAAGCCGTCTATCGAAGAGCCACCAAACCTGAAATTAAAAGAACTACCACCTCACCTTGAGTACGCTTACCTCCATGGAACATCACAACTCCCGGTGATAATATCAAAAGAGTTAAAACCCGAGGAGAAAGCTCAACTCATTGATGTTCTGAAATCGCACAAGAAGGCAATTGCATGGAAAATTTCCGACATACAAGGAATCAGTCCAAACTATTGCACACACAAGATCCTCATGGAAAACGATTCCAAACCATCCGTACAAAGGCAGAGAAGAGTAAATCCTAAGATTCAGGACGTGGTCAAACAAGAGGTTATCAAACTCTTAGATGCTGGATTAATCTACCCAATATCCGACTCACCTTGGGTTAGCCCTGTTCAAGTCGTACCAAAGAAAGGAGGAATGACGGTCATTACAAACGAAGAAAATGAGCTTATACCAACTCGGACGGTTACCGATTGGAGGGTTTACATCGATTACCGGAAGTTAAACGAAGCAACTCACAAAGATCACTTCCCGCTTCCATTTATTGACCAAATGCTCGAAAGGTTATCAGGAAACGAATGCTATTGTTTCCTTATTGGTTTTTCCGGGTATTTCCAAATCCCGCTCGATCCGAAGGACCAAGAGAAGACAATGTTCACGTGTCCCTATGGAACATTCGCATACCGATGAATGCCGTTTGGATTATGCAACGCACCTTCAACATTTCAAAGATGCATGGTTGCAATTTTCCATGACATGATTGAACAATGCATGGAAGTCTTTATAGACGATTTCTCTGTCTTTGGAGACTCCTTCGCATCATGTCTATCCAACCTCGATAGAATGCTCGCCAAGTGTGAAGAATCAAACCTCGTGTTAAATTGGGAAAAGTGTCACTTTATGGTGAAGGAAGGAATAGTTTTAGGACATCGAATATCAAAGTCCGGAATTGAAGTAGATAAAGCAAAGGTCGAAATCATTGCCAAACTTCCACCACCAACCAACGTCAAGGCCATTAGAAGCTTTCTAGGACATGCTGGGTTCTACTGCCGTTTTATCAAGGACTTCTCCAAGATTTCTCGACCTATCACCCACCTTCTAGGAAAAGACATCAAGTTTGTGTTTGACGAGAACTACATGAAGGCTTTCAACTACCTGAAGAAGGAGCTTACAAATGCACTAATCATGGTCGCTCCAGATTGGAGCCTACCATTTGAGATCATGTGCGATGCTAGTGACTTCGCAGTTGGGGCAGTTCTAGGTCAAAGAAAGGATAATCACTTTCGACCAATCTATTACGCTAGCAAAACACTTACAGATGCTCAAGAGAACTATACAACTACAGAAAAAGAGCTGCTAGCCGTGGTATTTGCCTTTGACAAATTTAGATCCTACCTAATATTGTCCAAAACAATAGTATATACGGATCACTCAGCTCTGAAATACCTCTTCAAAAAGCAAGACGCAAAGCCTAGATTGTTACGATGGATTCTACTCCTACAAGAATTCGACATCGAGATAAAAGATAAGAAAGGAGCAGAAAATGTCACCGCAGATCATTTAAGTCGACTTGAAAATCCGTCAATGGAACAACTTGTAGAAAGAGATATTAAAGATCGATTTCCAGAAGAGCAGTTAATGAGTTTAGGAGAACAAATACAAGGCTCGCAATTCACTGACAATCCTTGGTTTGCAGACATTGCCAATTTCGTAGTTGGAGGGATCACAAGAAAAGGGATGATCTCATCGCGAAGACAAAAATTCTTACGCGACGTCAAACATTACTTTTGGGATGATCCATATTTGTTCAAGGTCTGTCCCGACCAAATAGTAAGAAGATGTGTCGAAGGGAAAGAAGCCGAACATATACTCCACCAAAGCCATCACGGACCCACCGGAGGACACATGCAGCTAATCTGACAGCAAAGAAAGTCTACGACTCAGGATTCTACTGGCCTACCATTTTCAGAGACACACAAGACTTGGTGAAACGCTGCGATATTTGCCAAAGGTTTGGAAATATCACAACGCGTAACGAAATGCCGTTGACAAATATCCAAGCATGTGAAATATTTGACATATGGGGATTAGACTTCATGGGACCATTTCCGAAATCTTACGGAAAAGAATACATTCTAGTAGCTGTCGATTACGTATCAAGATGGGCCGAAGCCCATGCCTTTCCAACAAATGATTCAAGAGTCGTAACCAAGTTCTTAAAACAACTATTCTGTCGGTTTGGAACACCTCGAGCAATCATCAGCGATCGAGGCACGCACTTTTGCAATACTCAGTTTATGAAACTATTGCAACAATATGGTGTTACCCAAAAAACCTCTACGGCCTATCACCCGCAGACGAATGGGCAAGCAGAGATTACAAACCGTGCACTAAAAAGGATCTTGGAACGAACAGTTGGTCAGCACAAGGAAAGATGGGTAGAAAAGCTAGACGATGCTTTATGGGCATTTCGGACAGCTTATAAAACGCCATTAGGAACAACCCCCTATAGGCTCGTTTATGGAAAGGCATGTCATCTCCCGATTGAACTAGAATACAAAGCTTACTGGGCACTGAAGAACTGTAGTTTAGATCCTACGATAACAGGAATGCACCGGAGAATGCAGCTAAATGAGCTAGCAGAATTGAGGGATCAAGCTTACGAAAGTTCCTACAAATTTAAGGAAAGAACCAAGTTGCTCCACGATTCAAAGCTCCGCCCCACACGCTTCAATCCAGGTGATAAAGTTCTACTCTTTAACTCCCAATTTAAGAAATTTCTGGTAAGTTCAAAATACGATGGAGCGGTCCCTTCACAATCTCTAAAGTATTTCCCTATGGTGCCATCGAACTCGAAGCTCCAGACGGAAATTTCAAAGTAAACGGTCACTGATTAAAACACTACGTAGAAGACTTTCCCTCAAATGAGGAAGTCTATAACTACGAATCACCCTAATAGAAAAATGGGTATAAAAGAGTCAAGCTACGAGACTCGATAAACAAGCGCTCTTGGGAGCATCCCAAGCCTATCTTATGTTTTCAGCATTAATTTTCCTTTACTGTTATGTTTGAACTAATCCATTTTTTTTCTATGCAGTACCTCGCCTTACAAAAGGCTAATGATTTTAGACCATTAACCTTTTGTATCTTGCAGGATGAGTTCGCAGTCAGACAGAGCATGAGCCCCCAGTTAGAGATGCTCACGTGCCATGCATCACTCCCGGAGTTCATCACCGGGTAGTAGCATGAGGACTGTCAGGGGATCCCAGTCACCACTTCCTAGTTTGGATGAGATTTCAGCAGACTCGGTGGAGGTGTATGTTTAGGAGTCATTCCTGTTACGTCCCATCCATTCCAGGTTACCTTCATCTCACCGACCAGCGGGACAGACCGCAGGGACCTCCAGAGTACCCACCTTTGAGCATGGGGTTACTACTGCGGACCCTGCGGTCACTTGGTCTATACTAAGAGCCCTTGAGGTCCAGCACACCGCCATCTCCGAGATCCACACTGCGTAGGGCCTTTCCTCCACACCTGTGTGCCCCTTTCAGATGGGACCTGATCCCGCTCCGCACATTCCACCGTGGGACTTATTCCCACCTTGGAGCTTGACTGCGCAGGACCACCCCACTTTCATGGGCCCACTAGAGGAGGAGACTGCTACCCTGGACGCTTGGATTCAGGATCCAGAGGATGGCACTGCATCTCCTATCTATACCATCGAGGAGTCAACATCTCCTATATCGATCGTGGATAACACGATCTTTATGGATGATGACTTCACCGATTGGGAGGCACTCTATGCTGACATGGATTAGCTTTTATTAATTATTTTATGTTTGATATTAACTTACATTGACACTTGTATTTTCTGAAGGATGTGTACTATGCAGAATTCAAAGTAGACTTAGTGGAACAAGTTCATTTTTAATAAGCCTAGTCCATTTCCAGCAAATTCACACACTTGAATCTTGTCCATAAAATCCAATGGCAACGCACACAGCACAAGGAAGTACCCTTTCTTTTTGACTATATGAAATCCACACTTTGACACCTGAGATGACTGGCGCCTACTAAAAGAAAGGGGAGTAAATGATGAAGACTAAAAAAACGATTTAAGGTGGCATTGTCCACGGAGAAACCACCCCAAAGCCAAGTCACTATGGTATCTCCTACTACGGGTATGGCGCTAGCTAAGCTTGTAATTACTGTAGCCCCCCAAAAGCTCATAACCTTATTTTGCTTGATTTAACACGCTAAAGTTCTAAATAAAACTCTAAGTGTGGGATTAGTACTCGCAAATAGAGAATGACTTCGAAAATATTGACCCTTATTCAAAAATCTAAGTGTGGGATTGGCCTAACTTAGAAGTAGAACATTAGGGACAATGTTCTTTTAAGTGTGGGATAGCAGTAGTATTGACTACTGTATTGCAACATAAACTTTTGATCAAACTTTTTAGCAAAACTCAGATTTTTAGCAAAATTTTCAAAAAATTTGAATCAAGGATAGTCAAAAAGGGTATTTCTGGTCAACAAAAGTTCAAAAGGTTTGGCAAATCGACTATGACGAGCAAAACTCTTTGATAACTTTCAAACCAAGTTTCAAAACAAGCGATCGCATGACTAGGCACAAAACCACCCAAAATGAGTGAGGAATCTTGAGCCATATAAAAGCATTCACCTTTAATGCTTCAATTTTTCGACTATAAGTGTGCCGATGAATGCCTTCTTGAGTTAGAACTTGTTCGAAGAATACATTTCGAAATTACAAAAATGAGCGTCACACCTAGCAAAGGTGCAATTAGAGGATCTTGACATTCCCTAGGATAAAACCCTCTCGTAAAACCCCCGTTTTCAAGCCTAACCCGGCCAATGCCCATCTTTGGCATTGAAGATCATTTAGAAAACCTATTGAGCCTTAGCTTTTTCGTTTTGAATACTCACTTCAAAACCAACCCTTTCTTTACATCTCTTGGCCATAGCCTAAGTTTCTGTTCTATCAGCAAAATCACTGCAAGAAACACACTTCTAGAAGGAGTCACACCCAAGTTGTAACCAAAGAAAGGCGTAACCAAAGCTGCCAAAGAAATCAAAGAGCTAAAAACCCAAGGATTATTTAAAGCCGAGGGAAAGGTTCTTCAAAGAAGAAAAAGTTACGAAAAGAAGGCTCTCAAAGAGAGATCCAAAAAGAGGTATCAACTAAAACGTCAAAGATAAGTCATCACAGACAACTCTTAGGCTATATTAAACTCCCAATTAAACCACCTACAAAAATCCTTATCCCATACATCATCTTCACCCTCTTACGAATGTCTAGGGATAATTAGCACCGTCCTCGTTTAAGTATTGTAGATTTGATTCTCGATCAAGCTTATGACAACGGAAGAGCTACATGACTGGCCCCTGAGTGAATTAGAAGTTAGGAAACCCGATACACTTGAGTGAATTGAGTGACCACCTGTGAGGGCCCCAGTCATGTATATCTTACATTATGAAGATTGAAAAGAGAGCTTGTTAGAACCAAAGGTTTGAGGAAACATCAAAGGATGGAACCTCGTCCGAAATGTTTTTACCAAAACCTGCAGGAATCAAAGTTCTCCGGAATACGAAGACACCCTTCCAACCTTTCATCACAATTTTATGAAGGTTTGCTTGAGGACAAGCAAAGCTCTAAGTGTGGAAAACTTGATATCGCGTAAAAAGTCACGTTTTTACCACCGATATCTCTCTCATTCTGGAGCAATACTTGGCATTTGGACTCAAACAACGCACAAATCATTGATAATATGCTAAGAAGATCACAACAAGGTTGCACGAGTAAAATCAAGTAAAACGGTCGAAAAACGAAGATTCCACGCACATGTAAAGATTCAAGACATCAAAATGAGATTTCAAGGAAAAAGTGCCCATCACCAACATCCATCTTACCCAAGATGTTCGTTTTCAAATTACGAATCTAACAGAAGAAGAATCGGCAAAAACGGATGAAGAATGAAGATTCTACGCACGCTGAAAGATTCAAATGATTCGTACGACACATCCAAAGTTCAGAGACATATTTTTGGGATATCTTTTCATCAAAATCTTTGTTTTTGAATTACGAATCCAACAAAAAAAGAATCGACGCAAACGGACGCATAACAAAGAAAACACGCACGAATCAAGAAACGAGGCAACAGGCGATGAACCGGTGCGGGGGGTGCCAGCCACCCCACCACCGCCGGCAGCCACCAGGCTGCCGCCGGCCGGCTGTCACCTGCGTGGTTTGCGCTTTTTTGTCCTTTCGTGTACCCAGTGCTAGACCTTTGCGCAACTTTACGTACCTCGTGAACCACCTTTACGCAACTTTACGTACCTCGTGCGACCACCTGCACGTACCCGGTGCCACCACCTTTTCAACATTTTTCTATTGTGAGATACCACTTGCTAAAATGCACCAAAACTCTCCTATAAATAGGAGGCATGAGTTTCATTTGAAAACATACCAAAAACACCTACACATATACACATTCCACACTTTGGAAAACACATTTCTTTATTGTAATATTAGTGGTAATTCTTCCTAGTTAATTAGACTAACTAATTAACTAGTCAAGAAAGATTTGTACGGAGGTGCTCCGGGACGCATATTTTAGCTACGAGTTATTGTACTAATTTCCAGGTGTTAATCTATCTTTCATATTTTTAATATGCTTGTCCTTTCTTTAATAAATTTAAATATGCATGCTAGAACTACCATGATTAGCTAAATAACTCAATTGTCCGCTATGATAATCGTTTAGAAAATATTAAAAATGTGACTATGCGGTATGTTATGAGATTGCGGATGGTTTATATTACAAATGGATATAGGAATTAAATCTTTATCGTTTATCTGCCCAACTCATGTTATGACTGAAACTTTATCCAAAAATGAACGTAGCTAACTCATAGGATACTGGTCACTTAGTTATACTATGTTAGATTGAATCATTGAGATCGGCATGGCCGGTGTTCTCTAGACCAAAATAGGATCCAAGAGACACGGAACATGGGAGTAGAGGTAGATTAAGATTAAGTTCGTATAGACGATATTTTTGAGACAACTTTCGGAATATCCTCAACTTAGATAATACTTTTGTATGCCTAAATTGAACTGTTGCTTTGATCATCTTATTGCATGTTCTTGTTTGATTGTTGCCTTAGGATCATCATAATAGTGAAATTTAAACGGCATTAATTATCGTGAAATAATATGACGGCCCCTATTCGACTGTTCTTTAATATAGTACTGGAAACCCTTACGGCGGAGTACAAATGTATGGAAGTCAAGAACGACCGAAGGTAGTTGCATCCCTGAGTAATGATGATAACTCGTACGAATAAGTGATGACATGTTATCCGGCCGTCTAGACCAGTTAGCCCAACCTATTCCGGTGAGGATAACCCTCGTTCACAAGATTGTTTATTCAACAAACTATGCCATGATTCGGGCATCTTTGACGACTGAGATTGGGGAATAGGATTCGAGGTTAACTGTCGGATAATGTGGGTGTACATTTGAGAGAACTTTCGGTGTATACTTTAATATATATTGCAATCCACGTGACATTCTGTTTGTCTGATTGTGGACACCTCTGCGTTAGCCCGATAGAAGGATTGTAGTAATAGCTCACATCAACTTACGAACTTATCTTCATTAGAACTTTCCATATTTAACAACTTCTAAACCACATCATAGTAGACAATCGCTTTAATTGCTGAACGCCCGAAGTAACCTCCTCCCTCTAATTTAGTCTAGTTTAATTTAGGATCGAAAACCCAAAACCAAAACCAACTCTTTTAACTCTAGCTAAATACATAAAAGCTTCTAAACCCCTAGTTTCAATTTGTCACGCTTTGAAGAACGATCCTAGGTCATACTTGTTCTTTGCTAGCCCTTTGATTAGCATAATAAGTAACCCTAGGCCCCAGCCTTATAAATTAAAAACCCACTGCTGTGTCACGTCACCATTAGAAATCCCAACGACTGGTGCGTGTCGCAACAGCCAACATGCAATTATTAGGAAATAGTAAGTGTTATTTTGATTATCAGTATATTTGTCCACTTTAAATTTACTTAGCATACTTAAAGAATCTTTTATAAAAAATATTTCAAGACGATTACTGGTATTGTTTGTCCACTTAAACATGTTTCGTGTCTATGAACGATTCTTTTATTGTTAGTATGAATATTTATCTGTGGTCCCCACCATAGACATACCCCTGTAAAATAGACAAGAACATAACTTCCAAGATAGATTGAATAGAGAAATATCATTTTTAAGAAGCAAGCCAGCGGTGACACAACAAAGCGACATAGCTTGATTCAGGTGTAAGCAAAACCAGACTTGGTCAAACCATTTTGGTGACCTTGTTATGTATCTTGTGATTTAAGACTTTTTCAAGTTCATTGACTTTCATTTGTTTAACTTTTAAGTATATACTAATTGAGACCAGGTCTGTACTTACGTATAACAGAGGAAACAATCAGTATATACACCCAAATGATTTCATATTAAAAACTAAAATAGAAGTATGCCAAGCTATATTAAGGGATTAAGACATTTAATCATACATCACAGGGTGTTTACCACAAGATAATAGACATGTATTATTACAATGCGTAGATGTCTCAACATATCATCTATGCTAGTTGTCCACTCAACTAGTTATGTCCAAATGTTTGGTTGTTTGTTTGTGTTTTGAAAACATGTACTGCCCTTTGGTGAGATTTTGTAATAATAAATGCAAGGTATTATTATTATAACGTTGTTATGTTATACTTGTAAGGTATGTTTCTGATTTGTATTGTATAAAGTTAGGTTGTTGTAAATGTTCAATACTTAGTGTATAAAGTATATTCAAACTTTTGAATGATGGGGGTCCGAGGGCAGCGCCCCTGGTAGCGGGGTCCAAGGGGTGGCAACCCTTGGCGGGGTCCAAGGGGCAGAGCCCCTGGCTGTGGCCAGCTAGGAAAATATTTATTCCTGCTTATATTGATTTAATAAAAACGCATGGCAAAATTCAAGATTCTATGAATTGCGACATTGGGTGCAACACTGGGATGCAACACTAGAGTTGTGTCGCATAAATCAAAAATCATACTTATGCGACATATGGATTTATGTCGCTATATGCGACATTCGTTTTAGTGCGACATAAGTATTTGCGTCGCTATGAGTGACATTCGAAGTCATTGTGACATAAGGGTTTGTGTCGCACCATGTAACATCGAAATTCATTTGCGACGTAATTGTTGCGTCGCAGGTTGCGACAAAGTAAATTTTGGCGACATAGTGTCTTGTGTCGCAATGGCTTTGTGCCTAATGCGACACAAGGGGCTGACCAGATTTTGCAATGTCGGGAACGTGGTCAAACGTGCTCGGTTTGACCCGAAACTTTTACACCAGTCTTAAATATGTTAAATGGGTTTGTTAAAATTATCATGACGTTCTGTGGTTACTCCGAAGTATCAGTTTTTAAAAATTTTCCAAAACAGCCCCCGGGTTATGTTTCTCAGATTTATATCTCGGTTCCCTCTCAATTTAACCAAGTTATAGTCCTTAATAAATTATGAAAAAAATTAAACATGTTTATCAACATCTTAACTATTTTCATGAATTTTTCAAGAATTCTTAGAGGTCGTTTTTGTAACATCCTCCTTAATGGCCTAGTGGCATTTCTGAAATTTCCCGACTTTAAATTATTATTATTTAATGTGTTAGGAAAATTAAATTGTTATTTTTTTAAGTTTATTGAGAATAATTAGTCAAAAGGTCGAATGACTTATTGTGACTAGTAAATTATTGATTGTTTTTACTTTATACAATTGAAGGTAAAATAAAATTGTTGGAATCGTAAATGATTTTTAGGTTCCAGATAATAAATTTAGAAGGAGGCAAATTTTAAGTGAATACGGGGTCGGTTGAAACCTTGGTCGACCTATATAATAACTTTCCCAAAATGGAAAGTTTACTTCTTTGTTCACAAACCAAAACCTAAGAACTTAAGAAAAAAAAACGTGAAATCAAAAGTTGAAGCTGTGATTTTGGGTTCAAGCTTCATCAACATCATTATTTATCCTTATTTCATCTTGTAAGTTTGATTCTTGGATTGTTTATAAACTTGTTTGATTGAAATTGATTGACTTGTTGAATTTGTATGAAAGTGAAGTTGCAGATTGATATATATATATATATATATATATATATATATATATATATATATATATATATATATATATGTGATGTTATTGATGGTTATTTATGTATATGATTGAGTTAGAAACTGAATTGGTGAGTTTGATATTAAAAATCAGGTTAAGGGTTTTGCTGGTGTAAGTCACTAGGATGAAGAGAGTACCCGGCGGGTACTACCCTTACCCGGCGGGTAGTTCATATATTGAGGTTACCCGGCTGGTAACACATATACACGGCGGGTAATGTGACAAAACATGGGAACCCGGATGCTACTCTAGGTTTTAAAACGAAACTTTATCCTGTTACCACAAAAGTTAAATCACCCAGCTGTTTTGTATAGAACCCGGCTGGTTCTCCTTCTACCCGGCGGGTAGAAAAGTTACCTGGCGGGTACTCCTGTGTTTTTCAGATTCTTGAATTTTAAACTTTTGTAATGTTTCTAAATATGTATCATGTTGAGTAACCTATGTTTTTAGTGACTTGTGTTTTAGTTTAAACACTTGTGTTTAGTATATGTAATTTGGATAAGGTATGTACTTACAAAATAGAGTTACTGATTTATGGTTAATTGTAACTCAGTACGAATAACTTATAAATTGAATATTGTATGTTATAATGAGTTGTTATCATTATTAACATATAATTTGGTTGAGTAGTTATAACTGACATTATAACTTGATGATGATTTGATATTATGAAATGGATGACACTTACAATTCGATTATTGTTTGTTATGTGGACAAAACATGTTGAGACATTTGGATTAAAGGAAATTGAGTAATCACAAACTTGGATAGATTAAGATATGAACTAATCATGAAATGATGAGTTGGTTATTATTATTAACCAATGATTTAATTGAGTTATTATAACTGGCTACTGTCTAGTATTTTGATACTAAGTATTGAGTAATGTTATATACTTATGAAATGAGTTATATGTTACGGAATTAATTACTAATTCATTATTTAATTATATTCTAAAATATGGAGAAGGCACGGTAATATTAGACTTCTGAGCTTGCGGCCGAGGTAACGGTGAGTGGATCTGTAATCCTCAGTGTGATTTAGTTGTAACAAGTTTGGTTACAACGGGTAAACGTATTGTTACCATTTATATATTGTTTAGTCTGCCATGATATTATTGTTGTTAATAGACTGTTTATTCTGACATGATTCCATGACGATTATGGACTATGTGATTATGTGATACGTGGCCATTGGGCATTATGTCATATAGAGGTCAACACTGGTTGGGCTTTGTTGCTATTGTTGGGCTTGTTCAAGGGTTCTTTATACACATATTTAATAGGAACCTGTGACCAATGAAGATAACAACAAGCTATCGGTTAATTACTGTATTGGCCTGCAGTTGATTTTAAGTGTTCTTAGATAGGGATTTCCCCAAGAACCACCGATCCTCTAAGGGATATATTGTGTTTGCGATGCTTTATGCTCTAAACATAATATATTGTGTTTATGATGCTTTATGATGCACACACGACATTATTTTTTTATGCGCTTTATGTTGTAAACAAGGTTGATATGTGTTTACTATGCTTTGCTGTATACAGGGTTGTTATGCTAAGTTAGGTTGTTATTTATTTACTATGCTTTGCTGTATACAGGGTTGTTATGCTAAGTTAGCTTTATTGCGGAATGAATTAGCCAAGGCTAATTCAAAACTCTTAGCTAAAACTATTACAAATAAGAGTAGAACAGTTGCTGACAAACAAGCAAACTGTTTACTCACTGCTCGATGATACATACTTAGACAAACTGTATTCACTGACAGACAAGTGAATAATACGTATCAACGGAAAGTTTCTAAGTACATAGTACTACTCTATTTATAGTGAAAATGTCTTGTGGAAAATCATGATCTTGGAATGACACGTGTCGCTGTTTGATTGGTTTGATCACTGAGCCTTGATTATTCTGTGGTCCCAAATTCTGTTACCTCGAATATCGTGTCTTCCTTAAAACCAATCATTCGCTGCCACCTAATCCTTCAGATATTCTTCAAGTATGAGGAACACTTGCTGACGTATAAGAGTAGAGCACTTCGTACTTATAGATTAAGAGGCTTTATTGAATAGTCACTGAAGATGCAGTAACTCTCCTCACTCACTGCGAGCTAACATGCTCTTGTAGAATGACTTGAAATATTGTTCTTCAGTGACGAGTTGTTATTCGGGCAGTGACTTTTGCCTTATTCAATATGAAGATATAAAACTCTCGCTGCTTGTATCAGCGACACACAAAGTTGAGTTTTAATCTTCCTCAGCATGTTAAATCAAGGAGTAGAATGAATAGCGATCATCAATTGTTAACTTCAACAACAACAACTTTGACATAAATCATTTCTTCATCGAGTTGTATATTATTGAGTTGGTCAGCGACCAATGACTTATCATGGTTAGCGACCAGTGACTCAACATGTTTAACCAGGCGTTTACTCTGATAATTATTTTGAATGAGTCAGTGTTGTCCTTTGAAATTATATAACACCCAGTTGGATATACTATGATTTTAAAATAGTATGACTTTGTTTACATAATTTATATATATATATATATATATATATATATATATATATATATATATATATATATATATAACCGAATTGGTTGAGGAAAAGGAAAGCCCAGCGACCAAGCACTCCCGCCCCCAAAAGCGGAGACCGAAGAACCGCCAGGTTGTCGAGGACACGTCTGAAGAGGAGGCCGACGGCCTCTAAGTTTACCACCCTACCCACTAATGTACTATGAGGGGGGAAGGTGAATGGGAACCGACTGAAAACTCGAACCGCTTGACCCCTTCATACTCGATTCATTAGGGTTGGGCATGGATGGAACCAATCAGAAGTGCAAATTGCGCAAGCGAAGCTGGGAAATGGACCGCAGCGCAATGACTAGGACTCGTGTCAGAGGACTTTTGAGCATGAGCTACCACTCAAGGACCCGCAACTCTCAAAGGGGCCACCAACCACCCGAATCACTGTAGCAAACCCTCCCTTTACTTTACTCAATGGATAGCGCTTATTCTCTTTCAATCAACAAATTGAGAAATGGGGGAGAAAGAAAAGAAAGAGGTCTTTATTGAAGAGGCTTTGCACCCGGAATAGGACTAATGCAGATCCAGAAGAATGGGTCTGGGCTTTCGAAAAGATGAATATGCAAAGGGTAAGGTAAAGAGAAAGTCTTTTGAACAACCAACCTGACATAAGGATTCTAGCTCGCCCACTTAGAGCAGATATAGATTCTCGGACGGGGAAAAGCGGCACTCGACATCTATTAAACAAGAGCAAGAACAAAGCCGTACCATGCCCTCGGGAGAAACTAGTGATGATTGCCATGAATGCAGCCCTCGAGGACGTGTACAAGAAGGTCTTTGCCGATTCCTATCAACATGGTGCACCTCAGAGGGGCGTGAAAAGGCCGTGGAGACTTTGACCGAATGAATAGGGATCAATTGATAGACATTTTTTTTGAGAAAGAGAATCCAGGATGAACGCTTTTTGGACCACCCCCCCCCCCAAAAAAAAAAAATCCTATATTTAGCTTTTTTTTGCCAAAATGAAAAAGAAGTTCTCGCTTATTTTTCTAATTTTTCCATACTTTATTTAGATGTGGGCACTCCTCAACCCGAGGACAATCTCTCAAATACACATTAAGATGTTGACCCTTTTTCTTTTCTTTGCTGATTCCTCTCAATGAAATTTTCGATGTTGCACTAAGTTACTTACGGATGTATGCATGCAGTCCAGGAACACTTTGGGGTAAACACCTATCCAAACAACTCCAACAATAAAAGGTATAAATATGAAAACTTCTCTACCATTTAGATCGGAGAATTTATGGAGGAAATCCGGTTTTCAATTCCCAGAAACCACACGATTATATAGCCAAAGGGAATACGCGGCGCCTAAAATCATCCCAAGCGCTGCTAATGTGGCTACTAAGCTATTTCTTTGGAAAGCTCCTACTAAGATGAGAAATTCCCCGATAAAGCTGCTAGTACCAGGTAAACTCATATTGGCCAAAGTGAAAAAGAAGAAAATGGTAGAGAAATTCGGCATGGTGCTCACTAAACCTCCGTAATATCTAACAAGTCGAGTCTTATGGCGGTCATATAGAACACCAACACATAGAAAAAGGGCTGAAGAAACCATTCCATGACTTAACATCAGTAGAATGCTACCTCCAATTCCCTGTATGTTCAGACTAAACATACCAATAGTCACCAGATTCATATGAGCTACTGAGGAGTAAGCAATGATCTTCTTAAGATCGATCTGTCTTAAAGTGGTCAAGGAAGTATATATTATAGCAATCGCGCTTAAAGTATAAATGAAAGGAGTGAAACAAAGTGTCGCTTCAGGAAACATGGGTATTGAAAATCTTAAAAAGCTGTAGGTTCCCAATTTTAAAAGAATTCATGCCAAGAAGACGGATCCTACCGTAGGTGCCTCTACATGAGCTTCGGGTAACCAAATATGATATATATATATATAATGTAAATTTATAATGTATGTTTTGACCTGTGCTTTCGAATTGTCAGATTTATAGTTTATTAAAAAAAATGGTTCTGAAATTAAGGGGTGTTATAGTTTTGTTAGCTAATAAAATCGAGAAGCACCGAGGGTCAAATTTTGGTCAAATCTGACCTATGTCCATAGATTAATTTTTGTAGCAAAATCGGTGTATTTATGGAATGAGCTAAACAAGAACTTTTTCTAGCCAACATCCATATGAATATTTTGGCTCAAGTCTCATGCATTTTAGTGGTCTAGAAGTCGAGTTATGGTCATGGGAATGAGACACAAATTCTGGCCAGAAAACTGTTACGATATATGAGTTTAGAAAATGAGTTTTTAACACTAATTTTGGACATTTCTTAGTCGAGTGAGCAAGTATATATGTAAATGAACATAATACAAGTAAAATACTTGAGTCATAAAGTTCTTACAATGAGTGTATGGAGAAACTAAGAAGACGGAAGTAATCCTCGCGTTGTCATGAACGTTTTCTCTTCAAGCGGTTTTGCAAGATGATGAATATTTGTGAGGTGTTTCTTGTTGGATGATGGTGGTTTTAGGATGGTGATGGAGGCAGATTTTAGAGAGAGAGTGGTGTGGCTAGAGAGATGGAGAATGGAGTGGTTGATTGAATGAGGAAGTGAAGGAGGTGGTGGTGTATAAGGCAAGAAAGGGAAATGAAATGGGTCATGATAACATGTAAAAAGTCAAGTTTTTATGTGTTATTATCTCACCTTTTAAGCGCGATTATTAATGAAAACATTTGAAATATGCAATTATACACTAAAATTAATCATGAAGGCTAAAATATAGACGATGCTTCAAGAATCAACTAAAACGGCCAAAAAACAAGTAAAATAGAGCATAAACGATCAATGAATCTCTCATTCATGCTCTTCAATGCTTTTTGAGATACAATTAGAATTATGACCTCTAACTTATGTCATTTTACTTTGCTAGGAAATTACAAACGCGTGGATATAAAGAACCTCAAAACGGATAACCGACGAAGAAGTTACGCCCAAACGAAGAATCAAAGCAACAGAAGACCACCGATACGGGAGAGCCAAGCCGTATACGGCCAAGCATAGCCGTATACGGCTAAGCCATGACCGTTTACGGCCTGGCAAGGTCGTATAAGGCCTGTGCCCAGCCGTATATGGCCTGTCTTGCCCGTATACGGTTGGGTTTCTCCCGTATTGTCCAATTTTCACCCGAAATACGGCTGGACGTCCCGTATTTGATGTCTTGCCCGTATAAAGGAGGATTCTTATACGGTTGAGGAATACGGTTGAGATTTTGAAGATGAAAATACGGTTGAGAAATACGAGTGAGGAACTAGTATAAATATAGCCTTCCACCTCCACATTTTCATCATTCTTCATCCTCTCACACTTCAACAACTCTATCTCTCTCTAGATTTAGGTTTTCGTTTATAGTTTTAGTTTCTCTCTCTAGGTTCTCTCTCTAGTCTCTCTCTCTCTCTCTAGTTTCTCTCTTTAGAAACTAGTGGGAAGATTAGGGAGAGAATTCGTCACTTTTAGAGGAGCCATGTAATTTAGTTCGTAGAAGCTAGCATTTGTAATCATCGGGATATTATTCGGCGAAATACAAGTGTTATTCTGCTCGCAATTATTTACTGGTAATTTCTATCCTTTCTTATATTAATTTGTCATAATGTTCTTGTTTGATATTTGTGATTTATTAATGTTGGAAATATTTATTGTCATGCTTTGTGAGTAGTTGCTTGTATGTTTGTCATGATTTAGATAGTTGTAATTAGGTATGATTAATGGAATTGTTAAACCTTGTATCTGTCTAAACTTATCATGCATCTAGACTTAATTTACGGATCACCCTTTCCAGTCCTTCACATGACTATCACCTTAGCTGTAGGCCTAAGTTATGGTAGATTGCTATATGTGTTGTCGTACGAATCAATGTTTGTTACTGTAATTCGGTTAAAGTACTGGGTATGGTGATGGAAACACCGCTGGTTTAGTACAACCGTGGAAGCCTCAGAAATAGCCATTGGTACCGACCTTGTGACCTACCTAGTAACCCTAGAATATGGTCTAGGAACCATAGAGCTGTGAATATGCTACAGTACACCGTAGGTCTACCTCTTGTTACAAAGCTGTGGAAATACATTAGCTAAAGTACAACGTAATGGTACCTAGGGTTAGTAAACATGTGGAAGAGCTATAGTACATTGTAAACCTACCTCTGGTTACAAAGGTTGTGGAAATGCTTACAACACTGTACACCGTTACTGTACCTAGGGTTAGTCAGGTATGGAATGGCTGTAGTATACTGTGAACCTACCCCTGATTACAAGTTATTGTGGAAAATGGTTAGAGTATTGTACACCGTAAACATACCTAGGGTTAGCAAGCTGTGGAAGAAGTAAATGCACTGTACACCGCTAGTGTTCCTAGGAATGAATGACTGATCACAAAGGAGGGTCTAGATCATGACAGAAGTATTTGTGCTATTAAACATATTAGGATGAGTCTAGAGATTAAAGTCAAGCCCAACAGTGGTTCGGGATTCTTAAAACCCCTAGACTCTACAAAAATGATAGTTTAGAATACAAAGTTAATAATCAGTACACAAGTAGATAATAACATTTAGACTTAGGTGTTAAGAAAGGTCAGATGAACCCGAGGGCACTCTGTTACCTTATTCTTGCACCCTTAATGGGTCACTAGTCCTAACCGGATAGTGTGGGGGGTTGAGCAGCCTGTTCTGATCGGAATCATGATAGCCTATGTACTTAGTGACATACTAATTTAGAATCTATCTAAAGAAGTAGGGTCCTAGTGTTTACACCTATAGTTTAACACCCTTACTTTATTTTTTAATTAAATATAATATATCGGAAGCGCAAGTCCAATTTAAACATTTATAATTCATATTATTTAATAAAATAGAAAAATTCAACTATTTTAAAACATAGTTTATCAATCTGGGTGTTATGTGACAACAAGAACAGCAATGATTTATAAAATCAGATATCAGAGTAAAACTCAGGGGTCAAACATTCTTCAATCCATTCCCTGCTCATTCTAAATCATCTCAAGACCTGCAAGGTTAAATGGTGGGATTAGCACAAAGCTAAGTGAGTCAACCTATCACTATCAGTACAATTCAGTATAACAGTACTGATTATCAGCAAATATCACATAGACACTAACACAACATCACCAAGAGGATCGGTGGCCCTTGTGGCGCCCTCAGCCGCGGTGGCCCACCAAGCGACACTTATGATCACTGCAGGCCAATACAGTGATTTATCGATAGCTGGTTACTACCTTTAGTCAACATAAGTTCTACTTTCAACAAATGATCACAAATCCCATGTTGACTAACCTGTAGCAACCTAGCCCAACAATCGTTGACCTCCGAATCACCAAATGCCAGAAGGCGACTCATCACATATTACACGTGTATTTCATCAATCAATAGTCAACAATCAATAATCACAATAGCAACTATGTTCACTTGTTGTAACCAAATATGTTACAACCAAATCACACTGAGAGTACAAGTCCACTCATCGAATATCTCAGTCGTCTATTCAGTAGTCTAATGTCACTGAGTCTTCTCCTTATCTGAGAATACAATAAAATAATAAGTTAGTATCTCTTTAAAATACTCATATAACTTATTTAACACCTCTCAATATATTCATAATATTCAATCAACACAACCATCAATTTATAACTCATTTTATGAGTATATCATTTCTTAATACACTATATCAGAACATTATTAGTAAAAATAAATTATTATAACTAATAATCATCAACAACACTTAATCAATATTATCAATCATTCATCATATAAAGTTGACCAAGTTTGACTTTACACACATATCTCATCCTTCACATAATCACTTTTAATACTACTAATTAATTTTTACATAATCATCTAAATTATGATTTAAACATCATCATATCAATATTTCTTATTAGTAATTAACCAAATTTTTATATTTCATACTTGTATTACCATTTCAATCATTTGTACTTCATCATTTTCATGAGTATCTCAATTTCAATAATCAAGAACTTGAACTACTAACTCAATTATCACTAATAATACTCAAACACTTCTCTAGTTACTAATAAAAGTTAATTAACACTTGTTCTTCACACTTTTCTCAAAACCCACTTTAAGTACAAATCATATAACTTAATTAGTCCATTCTTAAGTTAGCTTAAGGTCACTAACCATCTTAGTAACACTTATTGACACCACTTTAACTAATTTCAAGCTTCAATTCCAAATTAAGACAATTAATCCCACAAATTCATCATAATCATCAAATTTCTCATGAACCTCATGAACCCTAATTCAAACTTATAATTTTTAGTTTGTTACATGTTACTTAACATCATCAACAAGTATAACAACTTCAATTTCATCAATTTAAACCTCAATTTTCGGATTATAACCAATAACCCATTAAAAGTCATCAAAAACTTTAAAAACCCTAATTAATTTACAAGCTTTAGCTTGAATAATAATAATAATCATCATTCTTAAGATTAACTAACATCAATTTAACAAAAACAAACCCTAATTTCGAATTTACACATACCAATTTACAAAAACCCCAAAAACTTAAATTTTAGGTTATAGAACTTGAAGAACACTTAATCATACCTTGGTTGTGATGATTTTAGAAGCTTGATTTGAAGAGTAGAAGCCTCAATTTGATGTTAGAAAGTGAGTTTAAGGATTAAATCTAGGGTTCTATATGTGTATGTATATATCGTATATATGTATGTAAGAAATAAAGGTCGACTCAATTTATGGATATATAATATATTACCCAGTTAGTTACTTTTATGTCCTAGTTTTGTCCCCCGTACTTATCATTGACTGGAACCTAAAACTATCTGTGGGAAAAACTATTTTATTTTACCGTCAACTATATTAATTTAAAACAGTTAATAATTTACTAGTC